>JARQOD010000002.1:218854525-219069541 GCA_033576555.1 Oophaga sylvatica
ATGGCACTTCTGGTCCCGACATCTCTTCAATCATTGTCAGCCTGCAGAATGCAAAAAAATGGCATTGCCTGGTGAGAGAAACAGATATTGCAAGAGCAGGTCTCAGAGTAGATGTGATAGTAATGTGTGTGTGGCCACCAACTGCTAAACTATTCTCTTTTAAATGGGTTATCTTGGTATTGTTTCTACAGTGCACCTGATATCAGTTTCATTTGCACAAATGCAAGTGAAATTGATCCACAATCGCATATCATTTCTAACTGGACTGATTGGTATCTCTGTGATGCTTAAGTGTTCTCTTTGAGCAGTGTACAGTGGGTACAGAAAGTATTCAGACCCCTTTAAATTTTTCACTCTTTGTTTCATTGCAGCCATTTGGTAAATGCTAAAAAGTTCATTTTTTTTACATTAATGTACACTCTGCTCCCCATCTTGACTGAAAAAAGGAAATGTAGATATTTTTGCAAATTTATTAAAAAAAACCTGAAATATTACATGGTCATAAGTATTCAGACCCTTTGCTCAGACACTCATATCTAAGTCACATGCTGTCCATTTCCTTGTGATCCTCCTTGAGATGGTTCTACTCCTTCATTGGAGTCCAGCTGTGTTTAATTAAACTGATAGGACTTGATTTGTAAAGGCACACATCTGTCTATATAAGACCTCACAGCTCCCAGTGCATGTCAGACCAAATGAGAATCATGAGGTCAAAGGAACTGGCCAAGGAGCTCAGAGACAGAATTGTGGCAAGGCATACTTCTGGCCAAGGTAACAAAAGAATTTCTGCAGTACTCAAGGTTCCTAAGAGCACAGTGGCCTCCATAATCCTTAAATGGAAGAAGTTTGGGACCAACAAAAGTCTTCCTAGACCTGGCCATCTAGCCAAACCGAGCAATCATGGGAGAAGAGTCTTGGTGAAAGAGGTAAAGAAGAACCCCAAGATCACTGTGACTGAGCTCCACAGATGCAGTAGGGAGTTGGGAAAAAGTTCCACAAAGTCAACTATAACTGCAGCCCTCCACCAGCCCCGGCTCTCCTCAGTGCTAGACATATGAAAGCCCGCATAGAGTTTGCTAAAAAACACATGAAGTACTCCCAGACTATGAGAAATAAGATTCTCTGGTCTGATCAGATGAACATAGAACTTTTTGGTGATAATTCTAAGCAGTATGTGTGGAGAAAACCAGGCACTGCTCATCATCTACCCAATACAATTCCAACAGTGAAACATGGTGGTGGTAGCATCATGCTATGGGAGCGTTTTTCAGCTGCAGGGACAGGACAATTGGTTGCAATTGAAGGAAACATGAATGCGGCCAAGTACAGAGATATCCTGGATGAAAACTTCTTCCAGAGTTCTCTGGACCTCAGACTTGGTCGAAGGTTCACCTTCCAGCAAGACAATGATACTAAGCACACAGCTAAATTAACAAAGGAGTGGCTTCAGAACAACTCAGTGTCCATTCTTGACTGGCCCAGCCAGAGCCTTGACCTTAACCCAACTGAGCATCTCTGGAGAGACCTGAAAATGGCTGTCCACCAACGCTCATCACCCAACCTGACGCAATTGGAGAGGATCTGCAAGAAAAAATGGTAGAGGATCCCCAAATCCAGGTGTGGAAAACTTATTGCATCATTCCCAAGAAGACTCATGGCTGTACTTGCTCAAAAGGGTGCTTCTACTCAGTACTGAACAAAGGGTCTGAATACTTATAACCATGTGATATTTCAGTTTTTCTTTTTAATAAATTTGCAAAATTTCTACATTTCTGTTTTTTCAGTCAAGATGGGGTGCAGAATTTACATTAATGAGAAAAAAAAATGAACTTTTTTGAATTTACCAAATGGCTGCAATGGAACAAAGAGTGAAAAATTTAAAGGGGTCTGAATACTTTCCGAACCCACTGTAAGTATATAATATATGCATCTGTGTAGAAAAGCAGAGCTCATTACACTTTCATATGCAGAAAAACTAAAGTTATACGAATCTTTAGCACCCTAGCATATGCATAGATGAAATTATTTTGGTATGTACCAGGGGCCTATGAATACATTCCCAATGCATACTCAAAAAAGGTTCTATCATATTGTACCTAGCTATTTTATTGTAAGCATCTCGAGTCATTAATGTACATGTTAATACCGGTCCAAAAATTTTTCTGCATTCTTGGCCTTGACATATATGAAGTATAACAAGGTTTGTCATTTTTACATAGCAATCCTCAGTTCCCATTTTAAAATATTAAAACCTCATTTGTTTGCTGATTTGGCAAATAAAAATACATGCTTGAGTAATTCCCTCCAGAAAAGTGCAGCGTATGAGAAAGTTTAAATAAGAAGAAGTAGGAGGAGGAGGAGGAAGCTGTGCTTAGAGATGGCAAAATGTGTGGAAAAGAGTGAAAATAACATGTTTGTAATGTACTCTGAGTTGTTCTCAGGATATTCCTAATTGTGGGCAGATGGGTTTCATATTGACAAGGGATGTCTCCACAAAGACCTCTTCTTCATTCAGCTTAAAAAGAGTACTTAGTTGAAAAGAAGCAACACAGAGCGAATTATGGTTCAGGACAATTCCCACTAAGCATTGAAATAAAAATAACAACGACCAGATGGTAATTTTCTGAGTATATCGTTAGCTGAACATTTATGTAATAATTCTACAAATAAAACCCCCTCTGAAGCCTACACAAGCATAATGGTCTATGGGATGAGAGCCCTCTGTCTGATTTATAAAAGTTAATCAAGAATCTAATATGATCTGATGGCACAATGTCTTGTATGTCAAAAAGTCTATTCATTCTACTTCTGGAAATCTCCTAAAGAATCCCAAAAGTAAAAGACTTGTTTTCACTATTACATTTACTACAATTAGCTTATGAAAAACCAATGCCTAGTGTTTATGTAATAACAGATTGGTGATTAATAAACAGCAAAATATTGGTGAGATCATACAATTATCTATTAGATAGTTGACAGTCTAATACTATTGGGACTGTCTCCCGACTCCCTCCCAACAGATAATGTTGGGGGAGAGAAGGATCCAGGGTGTCGGATTTCCAACAGCCGATCTTTTAGTCTTGCCGAAGATAGGAATCTGGCAGTTGCTCAGTGTAAGCCCCTGTCTCACATAGCGAGATCGCTGAAGCGTCACCGATTTTGTGATGCAACAGCGACCTAGCCAGCGATCTCGCTACATGTGACACGAAGCGGCGACCGGCCCCCTTGCTGGATATCTCTGATCGTACTTAAATGTCCTGGACCATTTTTTCATCGTTGGTGTCCTGCTGGCCAGCGCGCATCGCTGCGTGTGACAGCGAGAGACCAATGATCAGCAAGCTCCCAGCGGTTACAGCAGATGCTGGGAGCTGGTATCCAGGGTACACATCGGTATAAACTAAGTGCTGCGCAGCGATTAGTTACCCAATGTTTACCCTGGATACCAGTGTGCTCACTGGTCCTGATCGCTGGTGAGTCTGCCTATGTGACAGCTCACCAGTGATCAGCTAACGATGTCCCAGCGAGCCCATCCATGTCGGATTGTTGGTGGGATCACTGGGACATTGAAGCGTGTAACGTGGCCCAGAGAGAACACAGGAGTGCTCGGCCAAGGTTACTGTGAGTATGGGAGACCGGCGAAAGATTATTCGTCCAACAGCTGTCTAATGTGAATGGAGACCTTACATCAAATCTAAGCGAAACCTCAATCTAATGTAACATGTTTTTGCCAGACTTACAAAAGATATACTTTGAAATTTCAGTGGTAAACAACAATATGCATTTATAAAGGCAGAATATTATATATGCAGCAGAAATACATTTAATGTATACTTTTCTAAGATAAATAGCTTTTTAAAGCAATATAACATCCCGATCTGTCAAAATAACTTCTAATTAAACTCACCATTGTTATTTCATATTGAATGTGTAGAGCTTCTGGAGAAGGTCAGTAAAGCAATCTCTCTCATGGCTTCTATTTATAGACACTAGAATATGAAAAATGAACGAAGGTTTGCTGGTTATTGTCCATAATTCAGTTTACTAGAGATGAACAGTATTATAAAGTTAGCAATAAGGTTACTGAAATAAAACACCCACGTGCATTTTAGAGTAAAGGGCAAAATACTGAAATTAGGTATGAATCTGGAATTTGTGGTTGAACTCTGACCTGCAAATGAATAGGTACCTCTCACTCATATAACTACACTTCCAAGTTAGGGCAAAGTCAGCACGATCAGATCATCTGATCAAACTGCTGACATAACTTTGCGGCATTGCTTAGGCACTGTGAACATCGGTACTGTAAGCACTCCAATGAGGTTGAAGAAATCAAACATATTGCAATGACAAATTTTGTGAGGGGACAGTATAGAGGGAAAGAGGAAGGAAGATTGTGGTGACAATATGGGGAGGGAGGTGCAAAATGTGTGAGGAGACAGTATGGATGGGAATAGTGTAAGGAGCCAGTATAGGGGTAGAAAAGTGTAAGGGGGATAGTATACAGACTGTGTAGTGTGGGGCGGCAGTATAGAGAGAGTGCAGTATGAAGGGATAGTGTGAGGAAACAGCAAGGAGAGGACAATATGCCAAGGAGGGGGAGTAAGGAAGGGACACAGTTTAGAGTCTGGGCAGTTATGGGGAGGCCACAATTTTAAAGGAAAGTGTGAAGAGGAAGAAAAAAAGTGTGTAAAGGAGAGAGCCATGTGGATGCCGTGTACCATAAGACATATAGTGTAGGAGTCATATTTTGTGCAGAGGGCACAGGGTGGAGAAATTATTCAGGGGCTCACTGTAGGGCAGATATTGTTCTTCAGGAGAATTTTTACTGACACTGCTATTTTTAAGGGCACATTTTTATGTGCTGCAGAAGACTGAAGAATAGAGAAGTCCGACAGATGAGCTGTGGATTTGTGAAGTCATCATGGAGTCTGAACAATATTGCGTCAAAATAGATGAGAATGGCTCCACTCAGAGAAGATGTCTCTCGCGCTGCGCCAATCCTCTGGAATGCTCTACCCCAAGAAATTAGGACTATCCACAATTTGCATGGTTTCAGGCGCTCCCTCAAAACACATTTGTTCAGAGTGGCCTATCACATTCACTAACCAAAGTCGTTCTATGTTTAAGTGTGTATGTGTAGCCCAGAAAAATATTTAGAGTTGAGAGTCCTCAGTGGTTGATACCTTTTAATGGCTAACTGAAAAGATGGTAACAAATTGCAAGCTTTCAAGACTACTCAGGTCTCTTCATCAGGCGAGGACTAATACAAAATCTGAAGAATCACATATTTATACACAAAGCAGCACAGAATTAAATTCTCCTTTTTGCATTTAGATAAGAAAAAAATATCGCTGTCCATTTGTGCGCGTTTCTTCAGAAGTAGTTTTAGTTCCATAAAGATGCGGTACAGTCTATGTGTAGCCATTCACTATCTCCATCCATCCCTCACTCCCTCAAGATGGCTGGACCATCATTGTAAATGCACCATTGTATATACACACCTGTACTTTGTATCTCCCCCACCTCATTGTAGATTGTAAGCTCTCACGAGCAGGGTCGGCTTATTTTGCTTTAATTATTGTATTGTTAACGTTGTTACCATGATTTGTGTTTTGAAACTATTAAACTGTAAAGCGCTGCGGAATATGTTGGCGCTATATAAATAAAGATTATTATTATTATTATGTCACCTATAAGGTACCTGGATGTAAATATGTAAATGTTTATTTGTGACACTGCCTGCATATCATCAGTACTGTGGTTCCTGAATGGTCCGCTGTCTAACAACAACACTCAGTATCTCCTGACTATTGTTAAAGGGACTCCGTCAGCACAGAATGACTGTTCAAATCAAGTACAGTCACCCGGTACATCATGGCATGGCTAAACATTTAACTACTCCTTCTAACCTGCTTGTTTTCCATTTATCTGTGCCCTTCTGTAGCTCTGTCAAGTCAGGGAAGTGGTACTTAAATTTTTGGCCATACCATGATGCACCAACTTCCTGTACTGTAGTTGACAGTTGTATAACACTTGGTGATGTATTCATGTAATCAAGGCGGTTCTAGTGCTGTATTCATGTTTTTATGGTGGTTCTGGTGATGTATTTATGAACTGATGGTGGTTCTAGTGATGTATTCCTGTACTAATGTTGATTCTGCTAACCTTTTTTTGTACTAATGCTGATTATGATCTGTATTTCTCTACTGATGGTGGTTTTAGTGTTGTATTTCTGTAATGATGGGAGTTCTAGTGCTGCATTTCTATATTGCTGGTGTTCTGGTGATGTTCTGCTGATGTATTCATGTCTTTATGGTGGTTCTGGCGATGTCTTTCTATACTGATGGGGGTTATAATGATGTGTTTCTTTATTGATGGGGTTGTGATGCTGTATTTATGCACTGCTGGTGGTTTTGGTGATGTATTTCTGTCCAGCTGGTGGTTCTGGTGATGTTTTCATGTACTGATGGTGGTCTAGTGATGCATTTCTTTACTGATGTGGGTTCTAATGATGTTTTCCTGTGCTGTTATTGGTCCTGATCTTATATACTTGTAACAATCCATAACTTGTAAGATTACATGATACACAGCCATGTTGAAAAAGTGTTGTGTCATTTGACAAGTTAAAAATTAGTACATTTGTATTTATGTTAGGAACATTAAAGAGGCTGTCCAGGTTTGTGATGAAAATCTGCTGTCACTCTACATGACTTCAGACTTCTGAATCATCACAGCACACACACTGTACACTGTCAGGATTCTCTGGTGGCCACAGTGAGAGCGGGAGGTCATGCAACAATGCAGTCATGAATCAACTAAACATGTGCTGCCTCTCTGCCTGCTACCAGGGTACATGTGGTCCTTATTTTTCCTTAAGAAGTTCTTGTAACTTTGAAACGCGCAGAATAAAGCCACAATTATTAAACCACACATGGACTGATGTCTCCTCAATCATTCAGCAGCACAGAGAATTTCCACTAAACATTTCTTCTAAACATGTGATGTGATAGCTGCAGAGCATTATGAGAAGCCCACATTGCAGCACCTGATGCTATTATTAGCCCACTCTCTTGTCCAGTTTGTGAAATAGTGCCAGACATTTTTGGGGGGCCAATCTTCGTGAATCGAATAGCAAAGTATTTGAATTTGCAGGAACCTAAATATTTTAGGAAATGCAACTCGGAATCAACAAGTCGAACCTCGGCAGATTGATTCACTCATCTCTAGTTAAAACAATACATTATTTCCTCCTATTTATCTTTCATAGCTTTCAATTTGCATTATGTTTTACAAGAAGGTCACTTTAATAATACAGTTATTCACTTTTCCATCAGTTTGTAAAGGGCAATATCAAGGTTGTATATGTGTGTAAATGGTTCCTTAGTTCATAGAGTTCAGACAAGTCAGTTCCCAAGGCATCTTTACCATCTTCACTTAACCTCAATTCCTCAATGCCCAAACTCAGGAATTAATTCAAATACTCACAAGTAAGAAATAGGGAAAATAATTGGCTGACTAGTAAGAGTGAGTATATCCAATACAAATGCAATTTTTTATTGATTGTTTACAAAAAGTGTTTTTGTATTGGATGTGAATGATTTCTTTACAACAGCGAGACCATTGCTTACCTAATACAATTTTGTAACATGAAAAATATATTTAAATTATGACAGCAATTAACGTAAATTGAATATGGTCCTTAAAGGTGACTTTCACTCTGGGATTATTGCTAGTTGTGATTTAGACTGCACACCCTTAATTAAAGTTGACTGTAAACAGGTGGTATTCATCAGCCAAAAGGTCTTGACAATTGCAAATAGCCCTCATCTCATTAACATACACATTTAGTCTGGTCAACAGTACATGTTAATTCCTAAAAAGGTGGGAAGAGTGAGTGGCTGGCTGACACATCTGGTACCACTTATCTGGCTGGACATCGGGAATAGACTGAAAATCCTACCTTATTGATTTATGCTTGAGGGTGTCTATCAGTAGCTAACTATTATTACATTTTCTGACAAAAATATATACAAGATAACACATGAAAATGAAAATTGTGTTAGCGAATAAAAAATGTGCAAAAAAAGTCCTTCCGCTTAAAGGGCAAGTACAGATGCCCATCTTTCACACCTCCAACAAGCACTCAAAGATTTGATGAGCCATAAATGATCTTGATCTATTATAAGGCCTGACTAGACCCAATCATTGGCTAAGGATACTTTCACATTGCATTTTTGCCCCATTCAGTAGCCCAGCAAAAGGGGTTTCGGATGTGTGCGCATACAGGGCCATTGACTATAATGGTGTTATGATTGTGCTCACACACTCATACGGGATAGAGACGAGGGAAAGAGCTACCAAAAGAGAAAGCTGCACCTGTACCGAACTGGTCCCTGTACAGACTAGAAAATGCCCTAGCCACACAACTAAATATACCTGCTCAGACCTGGCTCCCTAAAAGGTCATTGAGGGGTTTCTCATACCTCTGGAGGAACCAGAGGGGAGGCCGCAATACAAAATAAAGGTGGATGGAAGCATGCAGGTAGACATAAGAACCCAGGGTAAGAAACTAAAACATTTTCACAAAGGATAGACAGGGATAAATAAGTAGAACCAAAAAATAAACAGAATAAGTGAAAGCTGCCAGACCGGAAATGTGGAGAAAAATGGAAAGGTGCTGGGAAGTAAAAACTCACAGATTTGCAGCAGGAAAAACAACTCCAGCTTACCGGACAAGGTAAACTCCTAGCTGAGGAACTGGAACTCCAAACATCAATCTTTATGGCAGTATAGCCAGTAAGTGAGGTAAGTGAAAGGTGAATAGGTGATCATATAAAGTCCATCCCAAAATGTCATAGGACAGAGGCAAAAGGGAAAATTGAAAACACCAGGAGAGAAGCCAACCAAAAAAGGAAAACCAAGACAAAAGAAATCATCAGCATTTTGACAGAGACAAATAGAACAGTAGTCCAGCAGAGGGAAGCTGACCATGGTACAAAAGGTTACCGGATTGAATCCTGAAACTAAACCATCATTTTCAAGCATATATGCCTACTGGAGGCTGACACTAAGAGGTAGTAGAGGACCTTAGGCCCCTTTCACATTGTGTTCTTCCCCACATTCAGTGGTCTTGTTGGGGCGTGGGTGAATAAAGCCTTAATGGCAGTGGCACAAAAAGAAACTATGGTGCATGTGGGCGATTGCCCTGGAGGTTACCGTTTACTTTGGGGCTTTGATTGGTAGCTGAAAGTGCTGCTCCTTCTTAGAGAAACACAGTGATTGCCTGCTCAGAGTGCCTGTGGAAAGCGCAGCAGGCAAGGTGAGTTTGACAATGGCTTCTGCGATCTACATTGTCAGCGAATTAAATGACAACGTTCCCTATAATGAAGTGAGCTTTGTCAGGGAGCAATGAAGATGTTGGAGAGGTGAGTATAGAAGAGAGACAAAAGCAATGAAATGATGGGTTGGTTGGGAGCTATGGAGGAGTAGGTGCTATCTTTCTGGTTAAATGGCAAACATGTTAGTATTCAAAGAAACGGGTACAAATAAATGTAGTGCATATCCGTACATTTTCATATGCTCTGTCCATTCACAAGACGGGCTCTAAAACCCATGTATCTGGTGTCTGCTTTCCTGTGTAATGCTAATGTACATGTCACAATGTTCAAGCACGACACAATAACTAGACAGCGGCACTATCATTGACTGATGGTCACTAGGTGGATGACTCTTTTTCATGTGCCTGACATACTGAGCAGCTCCGAGAGAGATGAACAGCACAATGATATTCCTTTCTTTTATTATTACCTTTATCAGCTCTTACAGATGACTCTCCATTCATAACCATGGCAGTAAATTCACATTTTGTCCTTGTTAGATAATTAATAGTGTCATGTCAACAGCCATGATAAACATGCTCCTACCTGTCCCGCCTTTCCATAAGACAGACTATAGCAATGAGAAATTACCTCCTTTCAAGTCTTCTGTCTCTACGTCTTTGCCACCTAACACCACATTTGACCCCTTCGACATATTAGGGTTTCCAACATATTTCACAATTGCATCTTCAGACCCCCGCAGTCACACATCGAGTGAGAAAAGGTTTCTAAAGTGGATATCAAGTAGAATCTCGCCTTTCTAGACTGCTCTGCATATTATTTGCTGTGGTTGCTCGGCTGCAATGTCAACAAGGAACATTTGACAAGCTACGAGCTCCCAAAGTCAAGTTCTCAATAAAACTGTGTTTTTCCTTCTATACATCTATGTTTTAGGGGCATTATCTTGTCAATCACTTTGTTCTGAAATACAAGGCATTTTATGAATTGCAAATTGGAAGCAGTGTAAGCAATGATTTGCATTTGTTAGAGACGAAAAATATTAGCTGCTTTGAAATCAATTCCTGAACTATTTGAGATACGGTAATATGGCCTCAATGTAAAGTCATACACGCTTTCATATTTTACAGACATGTTGGATTTATTTTCTATATTACTTCACGGTGTTAAGGTTCGATTTCCCGCTGCTGCACAAGGGGAGTCTTGAACCTGTCCCGCTGCGGTCTCCCATTCATCTCCGGCCGCAGTGGAGCCTGCTCAGCAGAGACGTCGGTCCAAGCGTCTTGCCCACTCCACTAATGTGCAGTGACTTGCTGCTGCCTTTCCTGGATCTGCTATTATAGCCAGTGCTGGAGCAGACGTCTTTGGGATAAAGTCCTGCGTTTTCCCTTCTGAGCATGCCCAGAGTGAGATCTCTCATTGGAGATCAGGGGTCACATGTTCAGGTGCTGCAGCGGCTCCTATTGGTCCCCAGGAAGGTCATGTAGCTACATGTGTTTGTAACAGTTTCTCATTGGTCCTTGTTCCTGGAAGGTCCTGTAGCTGTTGCTATAAAAGGGTAGCATGGCTGGGCCGCCATGCGCTAATATCAACCATTGTATGCTATGCGCCAGTGTGGTCATGTGTATGTGTGGTTAGGGACCCGGCTGAAATAAGCCACTAGAATACCGACTTAATCAGTGAGGAGTTTGGTATGGTAGCTGGTCAGGGTCGGTGTCCTAGATGCCCTAGATTACCGGCATAACCGGTGAGGAGTTTTGATTGCCGTATTCAGGGTCTGGCGTTCAGATGCCATAGATTGCGGGTGACTCCCGCGAGGACATTAGCACATGATCACGCTTTATGTACGCTTAGCACTTAACTGTGTACCTGAGAGCCTTACAGGACACAGTGCTTTTTCTCAGCGGCCATGTGACGTAACAGGGTTTGCTTTCAACGCTAGTCAGCGCCCTAGCGTGTTTTCTTTGCCACTCAGTTGTGTCTAGTGAGTGCGCACACATCGCCATATAGCGCTGCGGCTCTCCTTCTAGCGGCTCTGTGGAGTAACAGAGTTTTCACTCATTGCCACAGCGCATTACGGCGTTTATGTTGGCGACTCTGCGGGATAACAGAGTTTGCTTCTCCCGCCATTTTTACTAACAGCAGGCTCCGCTTGCACGGTGGACCCCGGGCTGCGAACGCACCTTTCTACATTATATATTTGGTGTGTTCCGCAGACCCATAACATAATATTAGCGCCAGGGTCTGGCTAGTAAAATGGCGGAATGAACAGCGATTACAGCTGTACATCCAGCAGCTGGAGGGTAGGTTGGTGGCTCTTGGGCGCACAACCTCAGCTGTGGATGTTACCGCAGTCGCTGTTCAGGCTGCTAGTGTAGCTGCAGCCAGTTTGTCCTCTGCCACCTCTGTCCCTACATTGTCCCACCTCCCGCTTCCAGACAAGTTTGCTGGTGACAGCAAGCAATGTCGGGGATTCGTAAGTCAGTGCTCCATACACCTCGAGCTTCTGGCTGCACTTTTCCCCACGGATCGGGCACAAGTGGGCTTTGTGATAGCTCTTCTGTCGGGCAGAGCGTTGGAGTGGGCAACGCCGCTGTGGGAGCGCGACGACCGTGTGGTGCAGAGCACTTCTCGTTTTCTGGAGGCTCTGAAAAAGGTTTTTCTAGGACCTCAGGTCACCCACGATGCGGCGCTCAAACTGCTGGCAAGTACCCAGGGTTCGGCTTTGGTCAGCCATTTTGCTGTCCAATTTCGGACTCTGGCCTCGGAATTAGAGTGGCCAGATAAAGTCCTCATACCCGTGTTCTGGAGAGGACTGGCGGGTCATGTGAAAGACGCCTTGGCTACCAGGGAGATTCCTGCCACACTGGAGAAGCTTATCGCTATTTCCACCCGCGTCGACCTCCGTTTCCACGAGCGGAGGCTGGAACGTGTCCAGTGTAGGCAGAGGGTCCAGTTGGCTCCTACCTTCACCAACCCTCTGGAGTCGCCTGTTCAGGCGCTCGACCTTCAGGAGGTTGCTCCTGCAGGATCTAAATCTCGGGTCACTCGTCCATCCCCGATTTGTTATATTTGCCAGCAGCAGGGACATTTTGCCAACCGATGTCCACAGCGGCTGAATAAGCGGTCGCGCCCAGTAACCGTGGGAACAGGGTCACTGGACGCCATGAGTTTTGCCCCTAAAGTGCTCCTCAAGGGGATAATTACCCACGGTTCTACCACCCTACCCGTCAAGCTGTGTGTGGATTCTGGGGCAGAGGGAAATTTTATGTCATCCTCCTTTGCTTCTCACCACACCATGCCTTTGGTGTTGCTGGCTGAACCAGTATTGGTTCGGGTGTTGAACGGAGCAATTCTGCCCTCACAAATCACCCATCAGTCTGTCCCACTCACCTTGTCTATGTCTCCTTCCCATCAGGAGAATATATCATTTTTTATCCTCCCTGAGGGTATAGATGAGGTTTTGTTGGGATTACACTGGCTCCGCCACCACTCTCCCCATATTGAGTGAGCTTCAGGGAGAATTCTGGGTTGGGGTAATTTATGTAAAGGCAGATGCATTAGGGACAGCGTGCAGGTCAACACCACTGAGATACCCATAGACCTCTCTCCTCTTCCCAAGGTCTATTGGTCTTATGCCGACGTTTTCTCAAAGAAGGCTGCGGAGACTCTTCCGCCTCATCGCCCCTATGACTGTCCTATCGACCTCTTGCCTGGAGCTGAGCCTCCTAGAGGAAGGGTCTATCCCCTCTCTCTTCCTGAGACAGAGGCCATGTCCCAATATATTCAGGAGAACTTGGCAAGGGGATTCATTAGGAAGTCGGTGTCACCAGCGGGAGCGGGGTTCTTCTTTGTGCAGAAGAAGAACGGAGAACTACGTCCGTGCATTGATTATAGGGGTCTCAACGCTATCACCGTGAAAAATAAGTATCCTTTGCCGCTAATCTCTGAGCTTTTTGACAGGCTTCGGGGAGCAAGGGTATTTACTAAGCTAGACCTGCGGGGTGCGTATAACCTGATTCGCATCCGTGAGGGGGACGAGTGGAAGACGGCATTTAACACCAGGGATGGGCATTATGAATATCTGGTAATGCCCTTTGGGCTCTGTAATGCTCCAGCTGTCTTCCAAGACTTTGTGAACGACATCTTCCGGGATATGTTGACCACCTCGGTGGTAGTCTATCTGGATGACATTCTCATTTTTTCTCCAGATATGGCCTCCCACCGGAGAGATGTCTGCAAGGTCTTCGCAAATTCCCTATATGCGAAGTTGGAGAAGTGCATGTTTGAGCAGGAGTCTCTACCTTTTCTGGGCTATATCATCTCCACCCAGGGATTGGCTATGGATCCTACCAAACTACAGGCTGTGATGGATTGGCAAGAACCCCACTCCCTTAAGGCGGTGCAGCGCTTTATGGGGTTCATTAACTACTATCGCCAATTCATTCCTCACTTCTCCACTTTGGTAGCTCCCTTGGTAGCCCTCACCAAGAAGGGAGCTAATCCCAAGTTGTGGTCAGAGGAGGTCACCAAGGCGTTCTCCTCCATCAAGTCGCATTTCGCCAGTGCTCCCATCTTACATCGCCCCGATGTCGATAAACCGTTTATCTTAGAGGTGGATGCCTCTTCTGTTGGTGCTGGAGCAGTCCTTTTTCAAAAGGATGCCCAGGGTCGGAAGCATCCCTGCTTCTTCTTTTCCAAAACCTTTACACCAGCAGAGAGGAATTATTCCATCGGGGACAGGGAGTTACTGGCTATGAAGTTGGCCTTCTCCGAGTGGCGACATCTTCTGGAGGGGGCTCGCTTCCCTTCCAAGTGTTCACAGACCACAAGAACTTGGTGTATTTGCAGACAGCCCAGCGGCTAAATTCCCGTCAGGCCAGATGGTCCTTGTTTTTCGCCCGGTTCCATTTCACTCTCCATTTCCTCTCCGGTGAGAAGAACATTCGCGCAGATGCTCTATCCCGCTCCGTGGTGTCCTCTGAGGAGGTGGAGGAGGAGCCTCGGCTGATTGTCCCCACAGAAAGCCTAAGAACGGTGGCTCCGGTTTCGCTTGAGTCTGTGCCTCCGGGCAAGACTTTTGTGCCCACCAATTTGTGACCGGAAGTACTCTCTTGGGCACATTCGTCCAGGGTGGGTGGACATTTTGGGACCAAAAGGACTTCTGAGTTGCTGGCGAGGACATACTGATGGCCGCAGATGGCCCGTGACGTCAGGGAATACGTTCAGGCGTGCGTCTCCTGTGCCAAGAATAAGTCCCCTCGACAACGGCCAGCTGGGTTACTTTTTCCTTTACCGGTGGCAGACAGGCCTTGGGAGATGGTCGGGATGGATTTTGTGGTGGGCTTACCCAAGTCTCGGGGCTGCACCATCATCTGGGTGATAACCGACCACTTCTCCAAAATGGTGCACTTAGTGCCGCTACCACGGTTACCGTCTGCACGGGCCTTGGCAGCATTATTCATTAGGCATATTTTCCGCCTACACGGTATGCCAGACAAAATTGTCAGTGATCGAGGTCCCCAGTTTGCGTCTCGGTTCTGGAGAGAGCTGTGTCGTCTACTCAGCATTGAGTTGAATCTCTCCTCTGCATACCATCCCGAGACGAATGGGTTGGTAGAGAGGGCCAACCAGACCTTGGTCACATACTTGCGACATTTTGTCTCTGCCAGGCAGGATGACTGGGCATCCTTGCTACCGTGGGCTGAGTTCGCTCTAAATAATGCTGTGGCTGACTCCACCGGACAGACCCCATTCCTCCTGAACTACGGTCAGCATCCGCGGGTACCAGTGCCTATGCCCGTGTCTTCCGCCGATTCCAGGGTGGCAGACTGGGCTGTGGAGGCACGGGACATTTGGGACCGCACTCAGGATGCCATTCAGGCCTCCAAAGAGAGGATGAGGTCTTCGGCCGATGCCCATCGGCGCCCCGCTCCTACATTTGCTCCGGGTGACCTAGTGTGGCTTTCTGCCCGAAACATCAGGCTACGGGTAGAGTCCACCAAGTTGGCACCTCGCTTTTTGGGCCCCTTTAAAGTTCTTTAGCAGGTGAACCCGGTGGTTTACCGCCTAGCCCTTCCGCCTCGCCTTGGTATCACTGACACCTTTCACGTGTCCCTCTTGAAACCCGTGGCCATTTCCCGGTTTTCCGAGTCATCTGCCGGGACGTCGGGTTCATCTACCGACGATCATGAGGTGAACGCCATTGTTGGGTGCAAGGTGGTACGAGGAAAAAAATTTTATTTGGTGGATTGGAGGGGTTATGGGCCTGAGGATAGATCCTGGGAACCTGCCGAGCATGTTCACGCTCCGCAGCCTTTGAGTGCAGCGAGGCCCAAAGAAGGGGTGGCCCTAGGAGGGGGGGTAATGTTAGGGTTCGATTTCCCGCTGCTGCACAAGGGGAGTCTCGAACCCGTCCCGCTGCGGTCTCCCATTCATCTCTGGCCGCAGTGGAGCCTGCTCAGCAGAGACGTCGGTCCAAGCGTCTTGCCCACTCCACTACTGTGCAGTGACTTGCTGCTGCCTTTCCTGGATCTGCTATTATAGCCAGTGCTGGAGCAGACGTCTTTGGGATAAAGTCCTGCGTTTTCCCTTCTGAGCATGCCCAGAGTGAGATCTCTCATTGGAGATCAGGGGTCACATGTTCAGGTGCTGCAGCGGCTCCTATTGGTCCGCCAGGAAGGTCATGTAGCTACATGTGTTTGTAACAGTTTCTCATTGGTCCTTGTTCCTGGAAGGTCCTGTAGCTGTTGCTATAAAAGGGTAGCATGGCTGGGCCGCCATGCGCTAATATCAACCATTGTATGCTATGCGCCAGTGTGGTCATGTGTATGTGTGGATAGGGACCCGGCTGAAATAAGCCACTAGAATACCGACTTAATCGGTGAGGAGTTTGGTATGGTAGCTGGTCAGGGTCGGTGTCCTAGATGCCCTAGATTACCGGCATAACCGGTGAGGAGTTTTGATTGCCGTATTCAGGGTCTGGCGTTCAGACGCCATAGATTGCGGGTGACTCCCGCGAGGACATTAGCACATGATCACGCTTTATGTACGCTTAGCACTTAACTGTGTACCTGAGAGCCTTACAGGACACAGTGCTTTTTCTCAGCGGCCCTGTGACGTAACAGGGTTTGCTTTCAACGCTAGTCAGCGCCCTAGCGTGTTTTCTTTGCCACTCAGTTGTGTCTAGTGAGTGCGCACACATCGCCATATAGCGCTGCGGCTCTCCTTCTAGCGGCTCTGTGGAGTAACAGAGTTTTCACTCATTGCCATAGCGCATTACGGCGTTTATGTTGGCGACTCTGCGGGATAACAGAGTTTGCTTCTCGCGCCATTTTTACTAGCAGCAGGCTCCGCTTGCACGGTGGACCCCGGGCTGCGAACGCACCTTTCTACATTATATATTTGGTGTGTTCCGCAGACCCATAACACACGGTCAGCAGTTAGAGATTTCTTGAGTGACAGGTAAAATGATGCCCTTCACAAAAGATGATAGGAAAATGTGTTAAAAATAGCACTTATACACTTAAGTAGCGCAATTTTTTCTTCAACCATCGTTTTGCTTGGTAGGAGTTAAAGTCAGTCTCTTAGTCTGCATTCAGTCCTGTTCTCTAATGCACTTTTGCTTTCTTTGTGATACACTGGAACGCGTGCCCTGACAATGTGGCACATATTGCCACAGTTATATGTGGTTATGTGGTTAAACATGATGTTACTACTGCGCTTTCCACATTCTTGTTTGGTTGTGTTGCCTTCTATCCTTACTGTAGTCTGAGAGGATGGGGTCTAAAAAAAAAAATAAAAATGAGATTGCTTCTGCATATACCGGAAAAGTTGTCATTCAGATAGGAAGTTAAATCTGACAGCATGCTGCCCAATCCACGGACAGCATGTTTCACGACAGTAGCTGTATCAATTCAGCCAGTTATGTTTGACTCTGACACGCTGTGACATATCAGAGAAAATCACATCATAAAGCCTCTGAGGACCGATTCCGTGATGTACAGTACAGACCAAAAGTTTGGACACACCTTCTCATTCAAAGATTTTTCTGTATTTTCATGACTATGAAAATTGTAGAATCACACTGAAGGCATCAAAACTATGAATTAACACATGTGGAATTATACATTACACTTTATAAAAAAGTGTGAAACAACTGATAATATGTCTTATATTCTAGGTTCTTCAAAGTAGCCACCTTTTGCTTTGATTACTGCTTTGTACGCAGAAAAGGTGAACGGCTGGATTCTACATGCCTAGTTCCCACCGTGAAGCATGGAGGAGGTGGTGTGATGGTGTGGGGGTGCTTTGCTGGTGACACTGCTGGGAATTTATTCAAAATTGAAGCGGTGAGCGGTACAGCTCACCGCAAACCATCTCGATTGGGTTCAGGTCTGGTGACTGTGGAGGCCAGGTCATCTGGCGTAGCACCCCAACACTCTCCTTCTTGGTCAAATAGCCCTTACACAGTCTGGAGGTGTATTTGGGGTCATTGTCCTGTTGAAAAATAAATGATGGTCCAACTAAATGCAAACCTGATGGAATAGCATGCTGCTGCAAGATGCTGTGGTAGCCATGCTGGTTCACTATGCCTTCAATTTTGAATAAATTCCCAAAAGTGTCACCAGCAAAGCACCCCCACACCATCACACCACCTCCTCCATGCTTCACGGTGGGAACCAGGCATGTAGAATCCATCCGTTCACCTTTTCTGCTTGCAAAGCAGTAATCAAAGCAAAAGGTGGCTACTTTGAAGAACCTAGAATATAAGACATATTTTCAGTTGTTTCACACTTTTTATAAAGTGTAATGTATAATTCCACATGTGTTAATTCATAGTTTTGATGCCTTCAGTGTGATTCTACAATTTTCCTAGTCATGAAAATACAGAAGAATCTTTGAATGAGAAGGTGTGTCCAAACTTTTGGTCTGTACTGTATACTAGTAGGAATATGTGGGTTCCCTGGCATATTCTCCTCACCCACTGCCCTGGATTGACAGGTCTCTGCCTATATGTGTGTATAGAGAGAGATTTGTCACTCCAGGGCAGAGGACAGGGAGAGGCTTCAAAGGCCCACCTGTCTGACTAGTCTATAACGTGACTCGGCCCACGCTGTAGAATGTCACAGTTAAACATCTGGCTGAGATCATACAGCCAGTGCTGTGGATCAGTCAGAATGTTTTAGCTGTCAGGTTCAGTTCAAAGTGTTATTTCCGTCTCAATAAATGGTATCTCTCTGATAGGCATTAGGCCTTAGGTAGCGTTCACACAGTTTTGTTGAGGAAAAAAGAACTAAGGTGGATTTCTGAATTAGGGACATTACAACCAAAAGGTTTGAACATTGAATGTAATTTACATAATTGCCTACTTTGAAATCCCCTTCCTTCTATGTTTCTTTTGTCATCAGTATGTTTTTAACTTTATGTTGTGTTTTTTTGACATTACAGATGGTTCCCTGTTGCAGAACCAACTTGGAGAGGAATTAAGGGGTGGGGACTGAGGCCGATGGACGACACTGAATATAGATATATCTGTAATGGTTATAATATATAGTGTTTTTGATATAATATAATAATGACTGACTATGTCTGTACTCTAACTCCTACCCTTACCTTCTTGTCCCTCCTTCTATATTTTACATTTAAATTTGCATTGTGTATTGTGGTTTGCTATAGATTATTCGGATGTTGCAGTTAGGGATAATCGTGATCACATAACCTGGATGGGTTGATTCCCTGAAATCGTATGGGCAGTCCCTATACCATGGTTGCCACCGCGGCTTTGGTGACGCCCTGTGATGTTACCTGACGTTGTGTGTCCGTGTGTCATCGGGTTTGCTGCCATGTGAACAAGTTCATGTGGCCTCTCCCGTGTGACGTGTGATGGAGGGGGCGTGCGCGGATGCAATATTCAGGTCTGGTAAGATAGGGTTGTAGTGATAGGACTGTGGGTCCGTGACGACTACATGATGCTGTCTCACCATTGGTAGGGGTAGGTTACACCTATGTCATTCATCTTCATTATAATTTTGGCCTACTTTTTTTAGCAATCTGCTATTGGCTCCCCTAATGGTACTAATTACATATTAATGACCCACTCTGGATTGATTCGGTCCAGGTAACAATGACTATAGGGATGGCTTTATTAGATTGGCTGATCACTCCTAGCAATTTTTGTATGCAATAAATGTGCTGCTAAACAGGGGTAATTTTTTCCATCTTTTTTATTCTTAAGGTGTTGGTTATGTTATTTGTAATTAAGGTGTGCCCTTTATTAAACTTTGTATATATGATGTATTTCATGTGAGTGGGTTTGGCCATTATAGTGATTGGTGTAGTTGTGTTTTCCACACTACATAAGCCAGCCCCCTGTATCTTTGTGCATACTTGTAAAGACCTGCTATAGGTCAAAAAGTTGTATTGCGATGGCGGAATAAAACCTTGTTATTTAGAATTCATCACCTGGGTTTGGACGCTGTACTTTTCTACTTCTATGTTGCTGATTCTCCAAGTGAGTTGCTTGGAATTTGAATGAGCTTCCAAACTTGGTGATTGCCGTTGGCCTTCCCTTTTCTTATTTGGATAGTTATGTGAACCTGCAGCTGTGATTGTGACCGGCAGTATTGTAAATCATTACCACCAGTCAGAGATCCGTGGTTCCCGTGCTGTCATTTGAGACTTTTTCTCACTGTGCTAGCAGTGATCTCACCAAGGTCCTCGCAGTTCAGGAGCTCGGCGGTAACGTCAATGACGTCCCCGCTAGTCACTGAGGCTGCACTCGTAGCAGCTCATTCATCATTCTCCCAGTGGTTCTCAGCCTGGACGGTGGCAACTATGCACCGTCCAAGTTGAAAACTGTTTATCCCCAGACATGGATTACTGCATGGGACAGAACAATTATTTTCTATAGATGCCTCTCCATTACTAAGCCAAGGGCTTGATGTCACTGAACAATACAAAGGTGACATAAAAACCACAAATATGAACTCCATTTGCCATCGCCACAGGACAAGTGCGAAGAGCTGGGCAAAGAGCTAGAATTGGCGCCTTTTCTGGGCGGCAGCGGGGTGATATTTTTAGATTGGGGGGTCATCATCCATGGTGCCTTACCAGCCTGAGAATTCCTCCCAGACTGTTTGCTTTTGCTTGGCTGGCTGTCAAAAATGGGGGGGAGCCCCACGCCAGTTTTTAAATTATTTATTCTTGATAACTAACCTTGCTAAAGCTGACATCTGAGGGTTGCAGCCCGCAGCTGTCAGTTTTGCCTGACTGGCTATCAAAAATACAGGGGAACCCACTCCGTTTTTTTTACATTTTTTATTTAGAGCGCAGGTGCTGGCTGATGAATACTCCTATCAGCTGCGCCTGCTCTTGCTGATATTAGCGGCAGCAGGCTTCGGCTGATGAGAGAAGTAGTCCCATGAGCTGACGCCAGTGACCGGAGGTAAACTTTTTACTTCCAATCAAAGCTGCAGGCTCACGCTGTCATTTGACAGCATGGGAACCTCGGCTCTCTGACCGGCGGTACTGATTTTACTGATGATCACAGGCAAACACTGAATGTTCTAGCCTCCCCAGTCAAGTGAATGGGGTCCGGGTTCGGTTACTGTTCTGATACACGAAGCAAACATTTTTTTAACTGTTCGACTTCACCAGACACCCAGGAGTTCGCTCATCTCTAGTTGTAACCTTTGAATCATGCATTGGGCCCCTTTTTTTGGGTGTCCCATAAATGTGACCTCAGGGTGTTTTCCATGGCCAAGTATTTTTCCATGAGGCTCACTAGGTGATATGCTTTCTGAGGATTTCCTTGATCAACCCACCTTTTTGCGGAGTTCAGTAGTGAGTGGATAAACCGATCCACTATAACTCTTTCCACCATCTGTGCTGGAGAGCAGGTTTCGGGCTGCAGCCATTTTTTGCACGAGGTATAACAGGTCAAACATGTGGGACTGGGGAAGTTTGCCCCTTTGTTAGTGCCAGAGGTGCACCCATTGTGCCCGGACTGAAAGGGTGATGCCCAAATGTGCCATAATCTCCACCTTCAGCTTATCGTACTCCTTGACATCCTGGAGGGCAAGGTCGAATTACACTTTCTGCAGCTTCCCCATAAGGTATGGAGCAATTACCTCTGCCCAATGCTCTGGGAGCAGTTTCTCTCTGTCATCGTCAGTAAATCTTCCACTTCATCCTCCAGAGTCATTTTCTGGAAGGCCTCCCATACCACTTGCCTCATCTGCTACCTTCCCTTTTTACTGATGGGTGGTGCCATCTCTTGGGCCCAGTTTGCTGCTTTAATTCCTGTTGCTGCTGGATCAGTAGTTTGTTGGTTTCCTGTTGAGTCAGCTGCTGCTGTTGCTGCACCTGGACTAATTTTTTAACAAGCCCCTCCATGCTTTCAGACTGTGCCTGCAATGCTGTAACTGCCTTTACCCAGGACAGGTGCACTAATCAAAGCCTGCAGAGCTAGGATTTAATTCTAGCCTATCAGGCATTGCTACAATGGGTATTAATAGAGCTTGTAAAAAATAAGTACTTTTGAAATTTACTGTTTATTAATATTTACACCAGTTCTTGAGATATTAATACTTTTCTTTTGTTTATAGCTTGCCTAAGAGACTAACTAGCACTGCTGTCTAGCTCTGTAAGCACGGCATGGAAGCTTCTGGTATTAGGAGCGAACAGTGTGATCCAGCGGTCACGGCCAATTTCAAAGCATTGCTTACAAGCTCAATAGAAAAGAGCTTGTCAGTACTGTTAATTTTTGACCATCGTTGCTAAACCGTAGTGCTAGTTGTTCTCCTAGGAAACAAGCTGCAAGCAAAAGAAAACTGTTAATCTCTCAAAAACAACTGAAAATATTAATAAACAGTAAATCGCAAAAGTGCTTGTTTTTGCAAGCACTATACAACAATACACATGCATGAAAACTAATCCTTTAAATGGTTATTGTCACTAGAGTACAGAAAAAGAGACTTTGGTAAATAAATAGAAATACCTGTATGACAAAGGTATGTTCAGATATGTCAGTGGATTTTTGAAGGGAGCCAATCAAATTTACTGTGTTATCACTATTTTGATAATTCACCACTTACGCCCACCACAGTTCGCAATACCTCAGAAAATTATCTTTGAACACTGAGCACATGATTCGTTTGTACAGGCCATCCCCATCCTAGACTCTTGTTATGAGCTTGCTAACCCAGCCCCTCTGCCTGTGATCGATGGATGACATGCCTATCGAACACACACAGGCAGGGTTAAGACACTTTTAGTAAGCGTGTTATGCCGGGATGCATGAGTGTAGGGGAAGGTGTTGATAAGATGTTAGCTAATGTGGTGGCATTGGTTAAGCAGTGACAAATCTGGTGACCAATAGGCTATAGATGAGCCGATCAGAAAAATTTGAATTGTCCTGTTCATGGAGATTTTCCCAGGAAAATCAATTCATAGAGATGTTATTCTCCACAAATGTATAGTTTCTTGTGCTCTGGGGTCTTTCTCACAATATCACAAAATGCACCCTGACCTTGAGTACCGAGGCATAGAACCCTCATCAGAGCTATCTCGTTTCAGTGTGAGAGACTCACAGATTTCAGCACTCGGGAGGTGATGAGGAAGTGTGATGAGGACTGGAAGGGTGATGGTGAGGAACACATGGGCTGGAGAGGTAAACTACAAGGTCAGTATAGAGATTTTTTTTAACCTTTTATGGGTACTTAACAGTTTTTTACAGTTCAGAAAAGTGGAGCCCAGAGGTAGACATTTTGCTCAATCCACGCAGAAACGAATTCCAAAAAAAATCTGCATATTAGAGAATTCAATTCCACTCAAACATATTCACTCATTTCTACAATATGCAACTTTATGATAGCTGTGAAGTAGACAACTAAACATATGTTTTTGTCCGTTCTCTCTGGAGGTAATAGTGGGTTTTACAGCTTGAGGTGAGAGGTAATTTGCCATACCAGCTGCATTTTGTAAATGAGCTTTTCTGAATGTCCTATATTTTAAGAACATTAGAACTGTGGAATATTTTTGTAAATATGACATTTTTGAAAGAAAACTGCACCACTTTTGTTTATAGAAATCCTTAGCAAAGTGGTAATCATATTATGGAAAATAGATAATTAAACGTTCAATGAGCGAACTTAAGGTACATTTCATTCTTAACAAACAAAATATATTTTTCTGGAAAACTGCACCTGCAAATTATTTTTTAATAACCAGCATCAGCTGGCTAAACTCAGGCGGCTCCCGTGCATGTCCGAGCTTCCAAGTCTGGTTGCTTTAAATAGTCTAATAAAAGAAGAACTTTAAAATTTCCATCAGATTTCACTCTTTTGCCCAGGTGCCAACATTCAAGCAGCAATGCTGAATCAGATCTGAATTTTCTGTTCCATTTTTATTGAACTATTATTGAACATCAGCGCTAATTTCAGGCCACAGGTTGCGCTTCTGAACCAAGCTGAAACATACAAGTCTGTGCTGCCAGCCTTATATGAAAACATTTGTATAGTTACATTCTTAACAAGTCTAGGAGTTTAAGAAAGTTGCATAAGAGCAGGACACTGGGAAAAATAAACATTGCTTACTTTGCTTTCTGGTGGATCCACTGTTCTGATAGTCCCTGGCTGCCCTGCAGAGATATCACGCACTTAACCACTGCAGCCAATTATTAATTACTGACCTCATAGTTCACATTATCTACTGTACATGCAATCATCTTCACTGAGGCCAGTAATTGGCTGTAGAGATCATATGAATGAGGCAAGTGATGCCACCACTGCAGGACTACTAGGAACTATAGGACTGGTGGGACATTTAATGGTTTAGTAATGGATTTATTTAACTTTTTTACCTTTCTAAAATCCCTTAAACACCTCTAAAAAGGAGCAAGTATTCATTGCTCATGCTTGTACTGCCTTATATACATCATATCAATATGAAAGTCATTTAAGGAGCCCAAACTCAGTAGACTTGTCGTCTGGACGTGCCCAAATTAATGGGTCCAGATTAGGATAAGGTCACACAAGCATAGATTCTCTCTTCCGAGAGATTCGGATCGATTATAGTTATGATCATATTATGACACTGTTCGCAGCGTCCAATCCATAGCAAATACTGAACATGGAAACATACCCTAATAGATTTTCCAGTACACATAGGCTGCAATTTTTCATGGAAGTATGAGTTCTGTTTACATAGGAAGATGATGCAGCACAACAGATCATTTCACTCGATGATTGTGAAAATATTGGAAATTTGGAGAAAATTTTGAAAATTATGCAATTTTCAGACTTTTAAATCTCATGCCCTTAAAACAGAGAGGTATATCATGCAAAATATTGCATAAATAACATTTCCCACATACCTACTTTACATCAGCACAATTTTTTAGAATAATTGTTTTCGTTAGGAAGTTAGAATGGCTAAAAGTTGATTAGCAATTTCTAATTTTCCAAAAAAATAACAAAATCATTTTTTAAGGGCCCACATCACATTTGAAGTGAGTTTGAGGCTATATGAAAAAAATACCCAAAAGTGATACCATTCTAAAAACTGCACTTCTCAAAGTCTTCAAATCCTCATTCAAAAAGTTTATTAACCCTTCAGGTGCTTCACAGGAACTGAAGCTATGTGGAAGAAAAAAAGCGCATTTAACTTTTTTTTACAAAAATTTAACTTTAGCCCCCAATTTTTTATTTTCACAAGGGTAACAGGAGGAAATAGACACCAAAATTTGTTGTTTATTTTCTCGTCAGTAAGCCAATACCACATATGTGTGGGAAAAGTACTGTTTGGGCTCACGGCAAGGCTCAGAAGTGATGGGGCACTGTATTACTTTTTGAATGTAAAAATGGTTGGAATTGAGAAAGGATGCCATGTCGCATTTGGCAATACCCTAATGTGAATAAACAGTGGAAACTCCCCTCAAGTAACCCAATTTTGCAAACTAGACCCTCAAGGAATGTATCTAGATGTGCTGTGAGCCCCTTGAACACCCAGTTGCTTTACAAAAGTTTATAATGGGAATGGTTGGTTATATCAACTTCCTGTTTGTGGCACATTAGTATATGGGAGGGGGAAAACTTTTCAAGATGGGTGAGGACCATGTCGGCCATTTTGAATTTGGCCATTTTGGATCCAACTTTATTTTTTCCAATGGGAAGACGATCGTGTGAAACATCAAACTTATTGAGAATTTCACAAGAAAAACAATGGTGTGCTTGTTTTAACGTAAATTTATTCTTTCATGAGTTTATTTACAAGTTTATGACCACTTATAAAATGTGTTCAAAGTGCTGCCCATTGTGTTGGATTGTCAATGCAACCCTCTTCTCCTACTCTTGACACACTGATAGCAGCACTGCAGAAGAAATGCTAGCACAGCTTCCAGTATCCATTGTTTCAAATGCTGCACATCTCGTTTTTTTCACAGCATAGACAATTGCCTTCAGATGACCCCAAAGATAAAAGTCTAATGGGGTCAGATCAGGAGAGCTTGGTGGCCATTCAACTGGCCCACGATGACCAATCCACTTTCCAGGAAATTGTTCATGTAGGAATGCTCGGACCTGACACCCATGATGTGGTGGTGCACCATCTTGCTGGAAAAACTCAAGGAACGTGCCATCTTCAGTGCATAAAGAGGGCAACACATCATCATCTAGCAATTTCAGATATCCAGAGGCATTGAGGTTTCCATTGATGAAGAATGGCCCCTCTATCTTTGTACCCCATATATCACACCATACCATCAAAATTAATTATCAACACAATGGGCAGCACTTTGAACACATTTTATAAGTGGTCATAAACTTGTAAATAACTCATGAAAAAATAAATTTACGTTAAAACTAAGCACACCATTGTTTTTCTTGTGAAATTCTCAATAAGTTTGATGTTTCACATGACCCTCTTCCCATTGGAAAAAATAAAGATGGATCCAAAATGGCCGACTTCAAAATGGCCACCATGGTCACCACCCATCTTGAAAAGTTTCTACCCTCCCATATACTAATGCATCACAAACAGGAAGTTGATATCACCAACCATTCCCATTTTATTTAGGTGTATCCATATAAATGGCCCACTGTTATGATTTGGTAGCTGAGGAGAGCAGGCAAAAAAGGAAATACACCAGAGCAGTTGGAAACTATGAGATTGCAGTACCCTGACAAACCACCACAACTAGAGGCAGCCGTGGAGCGTTCCTACGTTGGTCCTAGACGCCTCGTCACAGCCTGAGAAACTAACTACACCTAAAGATAGAAAGAGGAAAGCTATCTGCCCCGGAGCAGATCCCCAAAGAACATAGAAAGCCCCCAAACATGTAATGGCGGTTAGACAAGAAGAAATACTGACACAGACAGAAAATAGTATGAGCAAACGTTGGGGCCCAAACTTACTAAATAGAAAAGGATAGGAAGGGCACTTACTGCAATCTCAAAAAAACCCTGAAAAGCACCAACTCTACTAATTTCAAAAACACCTGAGATCACACGACCTCTACCACCTAAATTAGTTCTCTGGTGTAACCAAAAACAAAACAGCAGCCACTGAAAAAACTGGAAAAAGCAAATGTACAAACATCAGTGGCTGAACTGAACTGAGAGGGCAAAAGCCCCAGAGGGGACCCTGAAGGCCCCCACAGAAGTGCAGGACAAAATGCAAAAATCAAGCACAAAAACAAAAAGTAGAAAATGTCTTATCTGTTAGCAGGAGATTCAGACACGACACAGCAGGCTACCAAGGAAACAGGAATCAAGGATTGAGACCAGAACAATTGATCACCGGCAACCCTGATGGGAAGGCGACTCCCTTATATAAGACCAGTCAGTAACACCTGATTCCCAATCCTCACAATCTTCACTGGACAGTCCAGTACCGTTTGTAACCACCAGAGGGAGCTTCTGCTCAGAACTCATTTCCAGCCTATTCACAACAGTACCCCCCCTTGAGGAGGGGTCACCGAACCCTCATTTGAGCAACCAGGTCGGTCAGGATGAGTTCTATGATACGCACGGATGAGTCTCCTAGCATGGATGTCCGAAGCAAACACCCAAGAATTGTCTTCCTGACCATAACCTCTCCATTGAACCAAATACTGGAGTTTCCGTCTAGAAAAACGAGAATTCAATATTTTCTCCACCACATACTCCAGATTGCCCTCAACCAAAACAGGGTCAGGAGGCACAGTTGTTATGTTACGGTAGCTGAGGAGTGCAGGTAAAAAAGGAAATACACCAGAGCAGTTGGAATCTATGAGATTGCAGTACCCTGACTAACCACCGCAACTAGAGGCAGCCGTGGAGCGTTCCTACGTTGGTCCTAGACGCCTCGTCACAGCCTGAGAAACTAACTACACCTAAAGATAGAAATAGGAAAGCTATCTGCCCCGGAGCAGAACCCCAAAGATAATAGAAAGCCCCCAAACATGTAATGGCGGTTAGACAAGAGGAAATACTGACACAGAAAGAAAATAGTATGAGCAAACGCTGGGGCCCAAACTATCTAAATAGAAAAGGATAGGAAGGGTACTTACTGCAATCTCAGAAAACCCTGAAAAAACACCAACTCTACTAATTTCAAAATCACCTGAGATCACACGACCTCTACCACCTAAATTAGTTCTCTGGTGTAACAAAAACAAAACAGCAGCCACTGAAAAAAAACTGGAAAAAGCAAAAGTACAAAACACAGTGGCTGGACTAAACTGAGAGGGCAAAAGCCCCCGGAGGGGACCCTGAAGGCCCCCACAGAAGTGCAGGACAAAATGCAAAAATATAGCAAAAACACAAAATAAGAAATTGTCTTATCTGATAGCAGGAGATGCAGACACGACACAGCAGGCTACAAGGGAAACTGGAAAGAAGGATTCAGACCAGAACAATTGATCACCGGCAACCCTGATGGGAAAATGACTCCCTTATATAAGACCAATCAGTAACACCTGATTCCCAGTCCTCACAATCCTCACTAGTACCGCTTGTAACCACCAGAGGGAGCCTCTGCTCAGAACTCATCTCAAACCCATTCACAACAGTACCCCCCCCTTGAGGAGGGGTCACCGAACCCTCATTTGAGCAACCAGGTCGGTCAGGATGAGTTCTATGATACGCACGGATAAGTCTCCTAGCATGGATGTCCGAAGCAAACACCCAAGAATTGTCCTCCTGACCATAACCTCTCCATTTAACCAAATACTGGAGTCTTCGTCTAGAAAAACGAGAATCCAATATTTTCTCAACCACATACTCCAGATTGCCCTCAACCAAAACAGGGTCAGGAGGCACAGCAGCAGGAACCACTGGCTCAACAAACCTCTTCAACAAGGACTTGTGGAACACGTTATGGATCTTAAATGTCCCTGGAAGAAGCAAACGAAAAGAAACAGGATTAATAATCTCCATGATCTTATAAGGTCCAATGAACCTAGGCTTAAATTTAGGAGATGCTACTCTCATAGGAATATTCTTTGAGGACAACCAGACCAAGTCCCCCACTTTAAACCGAGGACCATCAGTCCTATGCCGGTTAGCAAACCGCTGGGCCTTCTCCTGAGAGAGGGACAACCTCTCCACTACCTGGTCCCAAATCTGCTGCATACGCTCAACAACAGAGTCAACACCTGGACAGACAGAAGCCTCCGTCTGTCCTGAAGAAAATCGAGGGTGAAACCCAGAATTACAGAAAAACGGAGACATCAAAGTGGCAGAGCTAGCCCTATTATTAAGAGCAAACTCAGCCAAAGGCAAAAAAGAGACCCAGTCATCCTGATCAGCAGACACAAAGCATCTTAGATAAGTCTCCAATGTCTGGTTTGTTCTCTCAGTTTGACCATTGGTCTGAGGATGAAATGCCGAGGAGAAAGACAATTGAACACCCAGTTTAGAACAAAAAGTCCTCCAAAATCTGGAAACAAACTGGACTCCTCTGTCAGACACAATGTTCTCAGGAATGCCGTGTAAACGAACCACGTGCTGAAGGAACAATGGCACCAATTCAGAGGAGGAAGGCAACTTAGGTAATGGCACAAGATGTATCATTTTGGAAAACCTATCACAAATTACCCAGATGGTGGTCATTCTCTGAGAAACAGGAAGATCGGAAATGAAATCCATAGAGATATGGGTCCATGGTCTCTTGGGCACAGGCAATGGCATCAACAAACCACTAGAGCGAGAGCAAGGCTTGGAGCGAGAGCAAGTCCCGCAGGACTGCACAAATTCCCTGACATCGCGAGACAAGGTAGGCCACCAAAAGGACCGACTAACCAAGTCTCTGGTACCAAAAATTCCGGGATGCCCAGCCAATGCGGAACAATGAATCTCAGACATCACACTCTTTTTCCATTGGTCCGGGACAAACAATTTTCCAACAGGGCAGCGCTCGGGCCTATCCTCCTGACACCCCTCCAGAGCAAGTCTCAAATTGGGCGAGATGGCGGAAAGAACTACACCCTCCTTCAAAATAACAGAGGGATCAGATAGCTCAGGAGAGTCCGCAAGGAAACTCCTCGAGAGGGCATCCGCCTTAACATTCTTAGTGCCAGGAAGAAAGGAAACCACAAAATTAAAACGTGTGAAAAACAAGGCCCACCTGGCCTGTCTAGGATTGAGTCGCTTGGCAGATTCCAGATAGACCAGATTCTTATGGTCAGTAAGGACCACCACCTGATGTTTGGCTCCCTCCAGCCAATGTCTCCACTCTTCAAAAGCCCACTTCATGGCCAATAACTCCCGATTACCCACGTCATAATTACGTTCAGTAGGAGAAAATTTTCGAGAGAAAAAGGCACAAGGGTTACTTTTAGAGGTCTCTGGATCTTTTTGGGACAAAACGGCACCTGCCCCAATTTCAGAGGCATCAACCTCCACCTGAAATGGCAGAGAAACATCAGGCTGCCGTAGAACAGGAGCAGAAGTGAATCTCTGCTTAAGTTCCTGAAACGCAGAGACTGCCTCAGGAGGCCAATTCACCACATCAGAACCCTTTCTGGTCAAATCAGTTAATGGTTTAACAATAACCGAGAAATTACCAATAAATTTACGATAAAAATTGGCAAAACCCAAAAATCTCTGAAGAGCCTTTAATGAAGTAGGTTGGACCCAATCACAGATGGCCTGAACCTTGACCGGGTCCATTTCAATAACAGATGGGGACAAAATGAATCCCAGAAATGAGATCTTCTGTACGCCAAAAAGACACTTTGATCCCTTCACATACAGAGCATTCTCTCTCAAAATCTGGAATACAGTTCGAACAAGTTTCACATGAGAGTCCCAGTCATTAGAAAAAATCAAGATATCATCCAAATAAACAATCAGAAACTTGTCCACAAAATCCCTGAAAATGTCATTCATGAAGGACTGGAAGACGGAAGGAGCATTAGTGAGCCCAAAGGGCATCACAAGGTACTCAAAATGCCCTTCAGGGGTGTTAAATGCCGTCTTCCATTCATCCCCGAGCTTAATGCGAATAAGGTTATACGCCCCCCTGAGGTCAAGCTTGGTAAACCAAGTAGCGTTTTTCACCCTGGAAAACAGGTCAGAAATCAAGGGTAACGGGTATTGATATTTCACAGTAATATTGTTCAAGAGACGATAATCAATACACGGCCTTAATGAACCATCTTTTTTGGCCACAAAGAAAAAACCGGCACCTAAGGGTGAAGAGGATGGTCTGATATGACCCTTCTCCAATGATTCCTTGATATAAGACCGCATAGCGTCATGTTCAGGTACAGACAAGTTAAAAAGGCGACCTTTAGGGAATTTACTACCTGGCACTAATTCAATAGCGCAGTCATAGCTCCTATGGGGAGGTAAGGATGCAGATTTACTTTCGCTAAACACATCAGAAAAATCAAACAAAAAGTCAGGAACATCCTCAGCCTGGAGGGAGGCAGAAAAAACAGGAGTGTTGGTATTAACACATTGGCAGCCCCAACTGGTTACAGACACAGATTTCCAATCCAAAACAGGATTATGAGACTGTAACCAAGGGAAACCCAGCACTATAATGTCATGCAGATTATATAGAACCAAAAATTTGCAGCACTCCTGGTGATCAGGTTCAACCCTCATTATCACCTGAGTAGAAAACTGGGGTTTATTCTCAGCCAAAGGGGTAGAATCGATCCCCAGTAAAGGAATAGACTTCTGTAGGGGTATCAAGGGAAACCCACAACGTTTAGCAAAATCATAATCCATCAGGTTAATAGCTGCTCCAGAATCAACGAAAGCCTGAGCAGAAAATGAGGACAGAGAGCATATCAGAGTGACAGTTAATAAAAACTTAGTCTGAACACTACCCAAGACAACTGAGCGTGCAAAATGTCTTCCCCGCTTAGGGCAGACTGAAATAGCATGAGAGGCATCACCACAGTAGAAACATAACCCATTGCGCTTTCGAAACTCATGACGCTGTGCCCCAGACACCACTCCATCACACTGCATGGGCTCAGCAGCTGGCTCACAAGGCAACACCACTCCACGCATACTTCTCCGCTCACGCAAACGTCTGTCAATTTGAATCGCTAATGACATAGAATCATTGAGACTAGAGGGGACAGGGAATCCCACCATAACATCCTTTACATTATCCGACAGACCCTTCCGGAAAAGGGCCGCCAAAGCGTCGTCATTCCACTTGGTCAGGACTGCCCACCTACGGAATCTCTGACAGTATAACTCAGCGTCATCAAGCCCTGATTTAATGCCAACAAGGCTTTTTCAGCTTGATCAGTGACATTAGGCTCATCGTACAATAACCCCAAAGCCTGAAAAAATGCATCAACATCACTCAAAACAGGATCCCCAGGTATCAGGGAAAAAGCCCAATCCTGAGGATCGCCGCGCAGGAGAGAGATGATAATTTGAACCTGCTGCGCTGCGTTTCCTGAGGACTTAGATTTTAAGGCAAGAAACAATTTACAATTATTTTTGAAATTCTGAAACTTAGCCCGATCCCCTAAAAAACAAATCTGGCATGGGGATCCTAGGTTCCACAACAGGCAACCTAGCAAGATATGCAGCAATATTCTGAACCTCAGTGGCAAGCTGATCCACACGGCCAGACAACTGTGCAAACTCCATTGGGAGAAAAGATCCTCCCCAGCACCCAGAGATACAGAGGGAAAAAAAAAAAAAAAAAAATGCAACAAACAGAAAAATATCTCTGACAACTTTTCTTCCTTCAAAATATTTTTTCCCTTCTGTGAGTACCATACAATTTTTATGGCCGGTGATACTGTTATGTTATGGTAGCTGAGGAGTGCAGGTAAAAAAGGAAATACACCAGAGCAGTTGGAATCTATGAGATTGCAGTACCCTGACTAACCACCGCAACTAGAGGCAGCCGTGGAGCGTTCCTACGTTGGTCCTAGACGCCTCGTCACAGCCTGAGAAACTAACTACACCTAAAGATAGAAATAGGAAAGCTATCTGCCCCGGAGCAGAACCCCAAAGATAATAGAAAGCCCCCAAACATGTAATGGCGGTTAGACAAGAGGAAATACTGACACAGAAAGAAAATAGTATGAGCAAACGCTGGGGCCCAAACTATCTAAATAGAAAAGGATAGGAAGGGTACTTACTGCAATCTCAGAAAACCCTGAAAAAACACCAACTCTACTAATTTCAAAATCACCTGAGATCACACGACCTCTACCACCTAAATTAGTTCTCTGGTGTAACAAAAACAAAACAGCAGCCACTGAAAAAAAACTGGAAAAAGCAAAAGTACAAAACACAGTGGCTGGACTAAACTGAGAGGGCAAAAGCCCCCGGAGGGGACCCTGAAGGCCCCCACAGAAGTGCAGGACAAAATGCAAAAATATAGCAAAAACACAAAATAAGAAATTGTCTTATCTGATAGCAGGAGATGCAGACACGACACAGCAGGCTACAAGGGAAACTGGAAAGAAGGATTCAGACCAGAACAATTGATCACCGGCAACCCTGATGGGAAAATGACTCCCTTATATAAGACCATCTACCCTCATTATCACCTGAGTAGAGAACTGAGGTTTATTCTCAGCCAAAGGGGTAGAATCGATCCCCAGTAGGGGAATAGACTTCCGTAGGGGTATCAAGTGAAACCCACAACGTTTAGCAAAATCAAAATCCATCAGGTTAATAGCTGCTCCAGAATCAACGAAAGCCTGAGCAGAAAATGAGGACAGAGAGCATATCAGGGTAACAGTTAATAAAAACTTAGTCTGAACACTACCCAAGACAACTGAGCGTGCAAAACGTCTTCCCCGCTTAGGGCAGACTGAAATAGCATGAGAGGCATCACCACAGTAGAAACATAACCCATTGCGCTTTCGAAATTCATGACGCTGTGCCCCGGAAACCACTCTATCACACTGCATGGATTCAGAAGCAGGTTCACAAGGCAACATTATTCCACGCATACCTTTCCGCTCACGCAAACGTCTGTCAATTTGAATCGCTAATGACATAGAATCATTGAGACCAGAGGGAACAGGGAATCCCACCATAACATCCTTTACATTATCTGACAGTCCCTTCCGAAAAAGAGCTGCCAAAGCGTCGTCATTCCATTTGGTCAGGACTGCCCACCTACGGAATCTCTGACAGTATAACTCAGCGTCCTCAAGCCCCTGACTTAATGCCAACAAAGTTTTTTCAGCTTGATCAGTGACATTAGGCTCATCGTACAATAACCCCAAAGCCTGAAAAAACGCATCAACATCACTCAAAACAGGATCCCCAGGTGTCAGGGAAAAAGCCCAATCCTGAGGGTCGCCGCGCAGGAGAGAGATGACAATTTGAACCTGCTGCGCTCGTTCCCTGAGGACTTAGATTTTAAGGCAAAAAACAATTTACAGTTATTTTTGAAATTCAGAAACTTAGCTCGATCCCCTAAAAACAAATCTGGCATGGGAATCCTAGGTTCCACAACAGGCAACCTAGCAAGATAGGTAGCAAACTCCGAACCTCAGTGGCAAGCTGATCCACACGGCCAGACAACTGTGCAAACTCCATTGAGAGAGAAAAAAAATCCTCCTCAGCACCCAGAGATACAGAGGGAAAAAAAAATGCAACAAACAGGAAAAAAAAAAATCTCTGACAACTCTGACAACTTTTTTCTTTCCACAATATTTTTCCCTTCTGTGAGTACCATATAATTTTTAGTTTAGGCCGGTGATACTGTTATGATTTGGTAGCTGAGGAGAGCAGGCAAAAAAGGAAATACACCAGAGCAGTTGGAAACTATGAGATTGCAGTACCCACCACAACTAGAGGCAGCCGTGGAGCGTTCCTACGTTGGTCCTAGACGCCTCGTCACAGCCTGAGAAACTAACTACACCTAAAGATAGAAAGAGGAAAGCTATCTGCCCCGGAGTAGATCCCCAAAGAACATAGAAAGCCCCCAAACATGTAATGGCGGTTAGACAAGAAGAAATACTGACACAGACAGAAAATAGTATGAGCGAACGTTGGGGCCCAAACTTACTAAATAGAAAAGGATAGGAAGGGCACTTACTGCAATCTCAAAAAAACCCTGAAAAGCACCAACTCTACTAATTTCAAAAACACCTGAGATCACACGACCTCTACCACCTAAATTAGTTCTCTGGTGTAACCAAAAACAAAACAGCAGCCACTGAAAAAACTGGAAAAAGCAAATGTACAAACATCAGTGGCTGAACTGAACTGAGAGGGCAAAAGCCCCAGAGGGGACCTGAAGGCCCCCACAGAAGTGCAGGACAAAATGCAAAAATCAAGCACAAAAACAAAAAGAAGAAAATGTCTTATCTGTTAGCAGAAGATTCAGACACGACACAGCAGGCTACCAAGGAAACAGGAATCAAGGATTGAGACCAGAACAATGGATCACCGGCAACCCTGACGGGAAGGCGACTCCCTTATATAAGACCAGTCAGTAACACCTGATTCCAAATCCTCACAATCTTCACTGGACAGTCCAGTACCGTTTGTAACCACCAGAGGGAGCTTCTGCTCAGAACTCATTTCCAGCCTATTCACAACAGCCCACCCCGTAGAGCCGGGAAAATAAAAAAAAGTCATATTTTTCCCACAGAAATGTATTTTAGCCACTAAAATTTTTATTTTCACAAGGGTCACAAGAGAAAATGGACCCCAAAATGTATTTTGCAATTTCTCGAGAGTATGCCGATACCCCATATGTGGGGTAAAAGTACCATTAGGGCATACGGCAGGGCTCGGAATGGGAGTGACGTTTTGGAACGCAGACTTTGATGGAATGGTCAGTTGGCATCACGTCGCATTTAGAGAGCCCCTGATGTGCCTCAACAGTGAAGAAAAAAATAACACAAGTTACCCCATTTTGGAAACTACACCCCTCAAGGATTTTATCGAGCATTTTGAACCCACAGAGAGTACAGAGGGTATAGAGAGCATTTTGAACCCACAGGTACTACACAGAATTTGATAACATTAGGTCGTCAAATTGAAAATTTTCATTTTTTTTTTAACAAAAATATTGTTTTAGCCCCAAGTTTGTAATTTTAACAATAATAGGAGAAATCGGACCTCATAATTTTTTACCCAATTTCTTCCGAACGCCATGATACCCCATATGTTGTCAAAAACTTCTGTTTGGGCACATGGCAGGGCTAGGAAAGGAAAGAGTGCTATTTGTCTGAAATAAATTGCTAATACCATGTCGCATTTGGAGAGCCCCTTACATGCAAAAAGCAGAAACCCTCTACAAGTTACCCTATTTTGGAAACTAGACCCCTCAAGGAATTCATATAGGGGTGTACTGAGCGTTTTTAACCTACAGGTGAGTCACGAAACTTTAGTTGTGAGAACAAAAATTTTTTTTTTTAAATAAAATACTGCTTTGGCACCAAATTTATAATTTATACAAGGGGTGATGAACGAAATTGAACCCCAAATTTTGTTATGCAATGGCTACCAAATGTGGCGGTACCCAATATATGGTTGTACAAAGGTTAATAGCTGAAACTGGATACCATAATTTATGGCGCAATTTGTCCCGAATGCAGTGATGCCCACATTTCATCAGAAATTACAATTAGGCCACAAGTCAGGGCTGAAAAGGAAGGTGCGCTATTTGGCTTTTGGAGCACAGATTTTGCTAGAATAGTTTGCGGCCACATTTGCGGAGCCCCTAAGCTGTCAGAACAGAAGAAAAACCCTAAAAGTGACCCCCACTGTAGAAACTGCACCTTTGAATGACTTCATCTATTGCTGCACTGACTATTTTGTAACATCCATGCCTGGCTTTTTTTCTGGAGAATTGCAAATATGCCAGTTTAATGCCAATAGTGTGCCCCCATACACTGTGACCAGCTTGTATTTCTGGAGACACAAACACCATAAATTGTTAATTGCTCTTTTCCAACTACAATTATGCCAAACATGTGGCAGCTTACTGCGGTTTAGGCACAGTGGGGCTCGGGAGGGGGTATTTTGACTGAGGAGCACAGAATTTACTGGATTTTATATAAGGGGCAGGAGCCATGTTGGTTTTCCAGAGTTCTGCCAGTAACGTGGGAACCCCCTATAGTTCTAATGATAGTTGATTGACTTGAGTGGGGGCTGGTTTTGTGAGTGATAAATTAGGGTTTTTAATTGGTAACATTTTGGGGTAACATTTTTTGATTGTTTCCAGAATAAGGCTGGGATCACATTCTTGTGTTCAATGCTGAGCACTTACATTGGGGTTTCTGTGCAATTCCCACAAAAATGTGATTCAGTCGAATCCCTTAACAATATCACCCACCATAATGAGGTAGAAAGAGACACTTCATACTCTATTTGGCGTCTGCTCCGGTGGTATTTATCTTTTTAAGCGTGTAGAGATCTGTAGTCGCTCACACCTGTATGCTAAAAAGACGCCTAAAATGATGGGACACAGTCGGAACAAAAGTGACTCCATCTGTCTCATAAGTGGGTGGTTCCATTGGGGGTTTTGTCTGAATCACGGTTTTGGGGAATTTCCATGTAAACCCAGATGCAAGAGCTCAGTGGAGAGCGCAGGATAAATGTGAGCTGAGTCTTATTCTGATTTTTGAGAGGTCGAATGAGCAAATAGACAGCAGTACAACAATAGTTATTTTTATTTTTGCGCAGTTCACCGTGTAGTATAAGTGATAGGGCGGATTTATTCTTCGGGTCGGTGTGATAACAGTGATACCAGATTTATATATAGTTTTTTTACGTTTTGCTGCTATCACAGTGTTTTTTTATAAAAACAATTTTTTTTCGGCACCGTATTCTGAGAGCTGAAACTTTTATTATTTTGGCGGATAGAGCTGTATGAGGGCTTATTTGTTGCAGGAAGTGTTGCAGATTTTTTTGGTACCATTTTTGGGCATATAATATTCTTTGATCACTTTTTATTCAGATTTTTCAAACACAAAATGAACAAAACCCAGCAATTAACTTAGTAACTTAGTAGAATGAGCCATATTGGGGCTTGTTTTTTGCAGAACAGTTTGACGTTTATTTATACCCTATTTTTTTACATATGACTGTTTGATCGCTTTTTATTCACTTTTTTGTGAGTCAGTAGGATGTAAAAGCGACTTTATTTTATTTTTTTTTTACGGTGTTCACCATACAGAATAAATAACATGCCAGTTTTAGAGAGCGGGTTCTTACGAAAGCGGCAATACCAATTATGTGTACTTTTTTAAATTTTTTGTTTTATCACAAATGTTGCATTTTGTGTGGCAAAACGAATTTTAGTGTTTTGTGTGTGCTTGTTTTATTTTATTTTCTTACTTTGCATATTTTCTGTAACTATTCAATTTTTTACTTCGTCCCAATGTGGGACATGTATAATTTTCAGTTTGATCACTGGTTGATTCGTGTACTGCAGTGTATGAGACTGTCAGTGTCTCACTGACATAGAGAGTGAAACCCAGCTTATAGCTGTATCTTAGAGGCCACCATACCGAGGTCATCACATGACCTCAGCGTACCATCGGCACTCCCGATTCTCATTGCGGAAGTCCGATGGTCACTGCAGGGGTCTTGTGACCCCTTGCAACAACTTAAATACCACTGTGAGCGATTGATAGATGTATTTAAGGGGTTAATCGGTCCCGATCGGCTTCAAAACAAGCTGGGGCCGCAGCTGACACTCGTAGGAATTGCCACCATCGGGCGGCACTATTCTCTAATTCCTCAGCGTCGTTAAAAATCAGTCAAAAATAGAATTACTAAAAACTCTGTGTTATTTAAATGCACCATTGCTTTTACTTATCAAGATATAGCAGGGTATTTGCTCATTTTGTCTTTTGTAGGTTTTATGTTTTATGGCCAATGTGAACATGCGTTTATATGCGGCATGTGTACAAACTCAAGCTAAGCTCAATTTTTATGCTTTTTCATTAAAAATCGGTGTTGAGGAATAACGCCCATTACTGAAAGCCGTTAAAAGGCGTACCAGCGGTCGTTAAGGGATTAAGCATCTGACAATATTTCTTAGCTTTAACTCTCTGCCATCGGACGTACAGTCATGGCCAAAAGTTTTGAGAATGACACAAATATTAATTTTTACAAAGTCTACTGCTTCACTTTTTCTAATGGCAATTTGCATATACTCCAGAATGTTATAAAGAGTGATCAGCTTAACAGCAATTACTTGCAAAGTCAATATTTGGCTAGAAAATGAACTTTATCCCCCAAAACACATTTCAACATCATTGCAGCCCTGCCTTAAAAGGACCAGCTAACCTCTTTTCAGTGATTGCTCCATTAACACAGGTGTGGGTGTTGATGAGGACATGGCTGGAGATCAATCTGTCATGATTAAGTAAGAATGACACCACTGGACACTTTAAAAGGAGGCTGGTGCTTGGCATCATTGTTTCTCTTCTGTTAACCATGGTTATCTCTAAAGAAACACGTGCAGTCATCATTGCAATGCACAAAAATGGCCTAACAGGGAAGAGTATCGCAGCTAGAAAGATTGCACCTCAGTCAACAATCTATCGCATCATCAAGAACTTCAAGGAGAGAGGTTCCATTGTTGCCAAAAAGGCTTCAGGGCGCCCAAGAAAGACCAGCAAGCGCCAGGACCGTCTCTTAAAAGTGTTTCAGCTGCGGGATCGGGCTACCAGCAGTGCAGAGCTTGCTCAGGAATGGCAGCAGGCAGGTATGAGTACATCTGCACGCACTGTGAGGCGGAGACTCTTGGAGCAAGGTCTGGTCTCAAGGAGGGCAGCAAAGAAGCCACTTCTCTCCAGAAAAAACATCATAGACAGACTGATATTCTGCAAAAGATACAGGCAGTGGACTGCTGAGGACTGGGGTAAAGTTATTTTCTCTGATGAATCCCCTTTTCGATTGTTTGGGACATCAGGAAAACGCCTCATTCGGAGAAGACAAGGTGAGCGCTACCACCAGTCTTGTCTCATGCCAACTGTTAAGCATCCTGAAACCATTCATGTGTGGGGTTGCTTCTCAGCCAAGGGAATCGGCTCTCTCACAGTCTTGCCTAAAAACACAGCCATGAATAAAGAATGGTACCAGAATGTCCTGCAAGAGCAACTTCTCCCAACCCTCCAAGAGCAGTTTGGCGATCAACAATGCCTTTTCCAGCATGATGGAGCACCTTGCCATAAAGCAAAGGTGATAACTAAATGGCTCAGGGAACAAAACATAGAGATTTTGGGTCCATGGCCTGGAAACTCCCCAGATCTTAATCCCATTGAGAACTTGTGGTCAATCATCAAGAGACGGGTGGACAAACAAAAACCTAAAAATTCTGACAAAATGAAAGCATTGATTGTGCAAGAATGGACTGCTATCAGTCAGGATTTGGTCCAGAAGTTGATTGAGAGCATGCCAGGGAGAATTGCAGAGGTCCTGAAGAAGAAGGGTCAACACTGCAAATATTGACTTGCTGCATTAACTCATTCTAACTGTCAATATAAGCTTTTGTTACTCATATGTTTGCAATTATTATATTTCTGTCTGTGATAAAAACATCTGTCAAACACACATAAAAACCAGAGGCAGCAGATCATGTGAAAATATAATATTTGTGTCATTCTCAAAACTTTTGGCCATGACTGTACTATTCCATCCATGAAACCCATGCCAATCTGCCCATGGACGGGATAGTACGTCCAAGGCGATCAGCTGCGCTCCCGGTGGGAGCGCAGCTGATTGCAGCTGGGAGTCAGCGGTTTATCACAGCTGACACCCGGCACTATGTGCCAGGAGCGGTCACGGACCGCTCCCGGCATATTAGCCCCTGGCACACTGCGATCAAACATGATCGCGGTGTACCGGGGGCACAGGGGAGCATAGCACAGGTAGGGGGCTCCCTGCGTGCTCCCCTGATGCCCTCAGTACAGCGCGATGTGACCGCGCTGTTCTGAAGGCCTCTTCCATGCAGGACCCCGGATCCAAGATGGCCGCTGGGTCCTGCAGGGAGGCGGCTTCCTCAGCCTGCAGCACTGCCTGTGAGATCGCTGGTCTCACAGAGTGCTGTGCACACTGTGAGACCAGCGATCTGATAAAATACAGTGAAGTCCCACCCTGGGACAAAGAAGTTAAAAAAAATCAAAATCACATGTGTAAAAAAAAAATCCATAACAAAGGAAAAAAAAAATATTCCCCAATAAATTTTTTCTTCCTGTAAATAAAAAAAACAAAACAATAAAAGTACACATATTTGGTATTGACGCGTCCGTAACAACCCCCCCTATAAAACTGTCTCACTAGTTAATCCCTTTAGTGAACCCCTTAAAAAAAAACAAAGTAAAAAATCAATGCTTTATCATCATACCGCTGAACAAAAAGTGGATTAACACGCTATCAAAAAGACCGATGTAAATAAACATGGTACCGTTGAAAACGGCATCTTATCCGCAAAAAACGAGCCGTCATACAGCATCATCAGCAAAAAAATAAAAAAGTTATAGCTCACAGAATAAAGCGATGCAAAAATAATTATTTTTTATATAAAATTGTTTTTATTGTATAAAAGCGCAAAAACATAAAAAAATGATATAAATGACATATTGCCGTAATCGTACTGACCCGAAGAATAAAACTGCTTTATCAATTTTACCACACGCGGAACGATATAAACGCCCCCCCAAAAGAAATTCATGAATTGCTGATTTTTGTTCATTCTAACCTCCCAAAAATCGAGATAAAAAGCGATCAAAAAATGTCACGTGCTCAAAAATGGTACCAATAAAAACGTCAACTTGTAGCGCAAAAAATAAGACCTCACATGACTTTGTGGGCCAAAATATGCAAAAATTATAGCTCTCAAAATGTGGCGATGCAAAAAACTATTTTTTGCAATAAAAAGCGTTTTTTAGCGTGACAGCTGCCAATCATAAAACCCTCTATAAATAGTAAATCAAACCCCCCCTTTACCACCCCCTTAGTTAGGGAAAAATAATAAAATTAAAAAAAAAATATTTATTTACATTTTCCCATTAGGGTTAGGGTTGTGGTTAAAGTTAGGATTAGGGGTGTGTTAGGGTGTAGGTTTGTGGTTAGGGTTGGGACTTGGGTTAGGGGTGTGTTGGGGTTAGGGTTGGAGTTAGAATTGGGGGGTTTCCGCTGTTTAAGCACATCAGAGGCTCTCCAAATGTGACATGGCGTCTGATCTCAAATCCAGCCAATTCTACGTTGAAAAAGTCAAACGGTGCTCCTTCACTTCTGAGCTCTGCCAAGCGCCCAAACAGTAGTTTACCCCCACATATGGGGTATCAGCGTACTCAGGACAAATTGCACAATAACTCTTGGGGTCCAATTTCTTCTGTTACCCTTGGGAAAATAAAAATTGGGGGCGAAAATATTTTTGTAAAAAAAATGATTTTTTTGTTTATACAGCTGTACGTTATAAACTTCTGTGAAGCACTTGGGACTTCATAGCGCTCACGACACATCTAGATAAGTTCCTTGTGGGGTCTATTTTCCAAAATGGGGTCACTTGTGGGAGGTTTCCACTGTTTAGGCACATCAGGGGCTCTCCAAATGCGACATGACGCCCGCACACCATTCCATCAAAGTCTGCAATCCAAAACATCACTACTTCCCTTCCGAGCCCCGACGTGTGCCCATACAGCAGTTTTCTCCCACATATTGGGAATCAGCGTACTCAAGACAAATTGGACAACAACTTTTGGGGTCCAGTTTCTCCTGTTATCCTTGGGAAAATAAAAAGTTGGGGACTAAAAGATCATGTTTGTGGAAATAAAATGATTTTTTTATTTTCATGCTCGGGCGTTATAAACTTTAGTGAAACACCTGGGGGTTCAAAGTTCTCACCACACATCTAGATAAGTTCCTTGAGGGGTCTAGTTTCCAAAATGGTGTCATTTGTCAGGGGTTTCCACTAGAGTTGAGCGATACTTTCCGATATCCTAAAGTATCGGAATCGGAATGGTATCGCCGATATCACTAAAATATCGGCGATACCCGATACCGATACCGGAAGTCCCATGTAAGTCTATGGGAACAAAATATCGCAACTAAAAAAACCCTATTCTTTCCTTGTAAACACTAAATATACACACATAGAATACATATATATATATATACATGTCATTGTGACATATATATATACATATATGTATAGTTTATACACTTCTACATAGTAAAATATCCTCTGATTCAATTGCGGGTAAAGTCGGCTTCAGTGAAAAGACAGAAGCACCCGACATGAAATGACACTTGGTGTACATAGGGTTAACCATGTCTTTTCATGTCGTTTGCTATCTGATTTGCACAAACAATTAAATCAGACTATGTGTGCAAAATTTCACACCTGTAGGGGTTAATTAAAGGTGTAAATTCGTTGTAAAAAAAACGGACTTTTTTGCTACGAATTTACACCTTTAATTAACCCCTACAGGTGTGAAATTTTGCACACATAGTCTGATTTAATTGTTTGTGCAAATTAGATAGCAAAGGACATGAAAAGACATGGTTAACCCTATGTACACCAAGTGTCATTTCATGTCGGGTTCTGCATTTTCACAAAAGCCGGCAATTGAATTAGCGGCTATTATACTATGTAGAAGTGTATGAACTACAAATATAAATATATATATATATGTGTCACAAATTCAATGACATGTATATATATATATGAGGTGTAAAATTGCTGAAAAAAAATGCGTGGGCTCCCGCCCTATTTTCGCAACCAGACAGACAAAGCCAGTGAGTGGGGGCAGATAATAATAGCCCAGAGAGGGACCATTATTTTTGCCCCCCCCCGGCTACTAACATCTGCCCCAGACACCCCAGGAAAGACAAATCTATAATTAGATTCGCCCTTTCTGGCACTTTGCCCGTCTATTCCCATTGCCCTGTAGCGGTGGCGAATGGGTTAATATGGGGTTAAAGCCACCTTGCTATTGAAAGGTGACCTTAAGCCAGGTTAATAATTGAGAGCTGTCAATTAGACAACTATCAATTATTAATCCTATTGCATGAAATAAAAATAAAACACACACACTTTAATTAAAAATCATTTTAATGAAATAAAGACACATGTTTTTGACCATCTTTTATTTTACTGCAAAAACCATTTCCTGTAATAAAAATAAAATAAAAAAGCAAAATTATTCTTACCTATCCCATGCACAGTCAGGTCCCACGGTGTAATCCTTCAGAAAGGGTTAATGTTTACTGCAGGGACCGCAGCTAATGCTGCAGCCTCACAGTAAACCCCAAATGAATGAGTTCCTCTCCTGCCTGACAGGCGAGTAAAGGCTGGGTGTCACATAACGATACACCAGCGATCCCGACAACGATATGCACTTGTCAGGATCGCTGGTGTATCGCTACTTGATCTGGGACAGCGACACTGCGGGTAACATCGCTTAAGGGCCCGTCTCACATAGCGATATCGCTACCGAGATCGCTGCTGAGTCACTAGTTTTGTGACCAAGGTACACAGCGGGTTTCCAGGCACCGCGCAGCGCTTGGAAACCCGCTGTGTACCTTGGATACCAGCTCCCTGCATCAGGGCGCTGGTATCCAAAGTACACAGCGGGTTTCTAGGCACAGCCCCGCGCCTGGAAACCCGCTGTGTACCTTGGTTACCAGCGGATCGCTGGTCTCCCGCCTGTCACACGCAGCGATGTGTGCCTGTCAGCGGGAAACCAGCGATCAAAAAAAGGTCCTGACATTTCAGCGACGATCAGCGATACCCGGCAGGGGGGCTGATCGTCGCTGAATGTCACACACAGCGATATCGCTGGTGAGCTCACTGCTGCGTAACAAAACTAGTGACTCAGCATCGATCTCGGTAGCAATATCGCTATGTGAGACGGGCCCTTAAGTGGAAAGCTTAATTGATTGCTTTCCACTTTCACTTCAGGTCAGCCAGGGACACAATCAGTGACGTCAGAGGGAACTGATTAACAAAAATAGGGGTTCCCTTCGAAAAAAAAATGGCGTGGGGTCCCCCCTATTTTTGTTAACCAGCCAGATGAAGCAGACCGCTGAGGCCTGGATTTTCAGGCTGTTAAGGAGCCAAGATCCATGGACCTTGCCAGCCTGATAATACTAGGCCACAGCAGTCTGCATATCTTGGCTGATTAACAAAAATAGGGGATCCCCTCGAAAAAAATTGGCGTGGGGTCCCCCCTATTTTTGTTAACCAGCCAGATGAAGCAGACTGCTGAGGCCTGGATTTTCAGGCTGTTAAGGAGCCAAGATCCATGGACCTTGCCAGCCTGATAATACCAGGCCACAGCAGTCTGCATATTTTGTCTGATTAACAAAAATAGGGGATCCCCTCGAAAAAAATTGGCGTGGGGTCCCCCCTATTTTTGTTAACCAGACAGATGAAGCAGACCGCTGAGGCCTGGTTTTTCAGGCTGGTAAGGATCCAATATCCATGGACCTTGCCAGCCTGATAATACCAGGCCACAGCAGTCTGCTTAGCTTAGCTGGTTAACAAAAATAGGGGATCCCCTCGAAAAAAAAACGGCGTGGGGATCCCCCCTATTTTTGTTAACCAGCCAAGTAAAATGCAGACTGCTGCGGCCTGGTATTAAAAGACTGTCAAGGCCCATGGATTTTGGCCCTCAACAGCCTGATAATACCAGGCTACAGCAGCCCCACATTTGGCGCATCAAAAGATGTGCCAATTGTGGCACTTTACCCGGCTCTTCCCACTTGCCCTGTAGCGGTGGCAAGCGGGGTAATAAGGGGTTAATGTCACTGTTGATTGCACGGTGACAATAAGCCCGGTTAATAATGGAGAGGCGTCAATAAGACACCGATCCATTATTAATCCCAAAGTTATTAAATGTATAAAAAAAAGACAAAGCAAGAAAAAAGTATTTTAATGAAATAAAAGAGACAACACAGTTTTCATTAATTTTATTACTCTCTCATTCCTGCGACGCCATCGATCTCCTGTAAAAAAAGAAAAAAAACAAACCAACAGTATACCACCTGTCCGACGCAGTCCATAGTAACGACAGTCCCACGACGATCCAACTCTGCTACATCGCAATGACAGGCAGAGCCTGTCATCGCGACGCAGCACAGCTGATTACCTGCTTCCCCGGCGGTGACGTCATCGGACTGACTGCTTTATGGCCGGGATTACCCAGCAGTCACTGCAGTTATCGCGAGAAACTGCATGTGACCGCCGGGGAAAGAAGATTGCGGCCATGAAGCAGTCCAGGACGTGACCGCCGGAGATCTTCTGCCAGGTAAGTGCCGCTGACTCCTGACAGACCCGACCGACGGACACTGACAGTGACAGTGACAATCCCGATTCCGGTATCCGATAAGACGAAAATATCGGAACTCGGAATCGGAATTCCGATACAGCCAATATCGGCCGATACCCGATATTTGCAGTATCGGAATGCTCAACCCTAGTTTCCACTGTTTAGGCAGATCAGGAGGTCTCCAAACACGACATAGCGTCCAACCAATTCTGCGTTGAAGAGTCAAACGGCGCTCCTTTCCTTCTAAGCTCTGTCATGCACCCAAACAGTGGTTTACCCCCACATATGGGGTATCAGCGTACTCAGGACAAATTGCACAATAACTCTTGGAGTCTTGTTACCCTTGGGAAAATAAAAATTGGGGTGAAAAGATCATTTTTGTTGAAAAAATATGATTTTTTAATTTTACGGCTCTACGTTATAAACTTGTGTGAAGCACTTGGGGGTTCAAATTGCTCACCACAGATCAAGATAAGTTTCTTAGGGGGTCTAGTTTCCAAAATGGGGTCACTTGTGGGGGGTTTCCACTGTTTAGGCTCATCTGGGGCACTGCAAACGGAACATGACCCCCATCAACGTCTGCATTCCAAAACGTTATTACTTCCTTTCAAAGCCCTGCCGTGCGCCAAAACTGTCTCCCCCCACATATGGAGTATCAGCATACTCAGGACAAACTGAACAACTTTTGGTGTCCAATTTCCTTGGGAAAAATCAAAAATTTGGGACTAAAAAATCATTTTTGTGGAATTTTTTTTTTTTTTTCACACCCAGGCATTATAAACTTTTGTGAAACACTTGTGGGTTCAAAGTGCTCACAACAGATCTAGCTAAGTTCCATAGGGTGTCTAGTTTCCAAAATGGTGTCACTTGTGTGGGGTTTCCACTGTTTAGTCGCATCAGAGGCTCTCCAAACACGACATGGCGTCCAATCTCAATTCCAGCCAATTTTGGTTTGAAAAAGTCAAACGACGCTCCTTCCCTTACGAGCTCTGCCGTGTGCCCAAACCGTGGTTTTCCCCCACATGTGCAATTTCTCCTGAGTACGCCAATACAGCATAACAACTTTATCTGTCCATTTTCTCCTTTTACCCTAAAAAAAGTTTGTAAAAGATCATTTTTGTGACTAAAAAGTTAAATATTCATTTTTTCCTTCCACGTTGCTTCAGCTCCTGTGAAGCACCTGAAGGGTTAATAAACTTCTTGAATGTGGTTTTGAGTACCTTGAGGGGTGCAGTTTTTAGAATGGTGTCACTTTTGGGTATTTTGTGCCATATAGACCCCTCAAAGTGACTTCAAATGTGAGGTGGACCCTAAAAAAAATGGCTTTGTAAATTTTGTTGTAAAAATGAGAAATCGCTGGTCAACTTTTAACCCTTGTAATTTCCTAACAAAAAAAATTGGGGTCCCAAAATTGTGCTGATGTAAAGTAGACATGTGGGAAATGTTATTTCTTAACTATTTTGTGTGACATATTTCTCTGTTGTAAGGGAATAAAAATTCAAATTTTGAAAATTGCAAAATTTTCTAAATTTTTGCCATATTTGCATTTTTTTCAAAAATAAACGCAAGTTATATCGAAGAAATTTTACCACTAACGTGAAGTACAATATGTCACGAGAAAACAATCTCAGAATCACGGAGATCCGTTGAAGCGTTCCAGAGTGATAACCTCGTAAAGAGACAGTGGTCAGAATTGTAAAAATTGGCCCGGTCATTAACGTGCAAACCACCCTTGGGGGTGAAGGGGTTAAGACAATTAGTTGCAGGACCTTCCCACCATTGAGCTTTCTAAGACCCACTCTCAGCTGCCAGGTCTATTTGAGATCAGATAGAAATAAATAATTACTGGTGCTCTTTCCAAAATTTGAAGTAGACTGTTAATCATTATGAAGGATTTTTGGCTTGGTTGTCTGGATAGTTGTCAGGATTCTCCTGTGCTGGGAATGGGTGGTCAATTAACCACGAGTAGACAATCTGCATACTTCCGGTCACATTCTGACTTGACTTTTCCTGTCTCGCTCCATAAACTTGTATTGAGCAAGCCCCACACGTCTAGTCAACACTTGATCGCGTGTATGTAAATCACATACTTGTGGTCACACAATAGTTGCTGGAGAATAACCGCATGCAGTGCATACGCTGCAAGGAGTCACAAGTCTGCAGGCACATAGAGTGACTGCAGACTTGTACCCTGAGGCCGGACATCCCTTTTAGGCTATGTGCACACGTTGCGTTTTTTAAGCGTTTTTGCCGCATTTTTACGCAGCGTAATCGCTTAAAAAACGGTTACAAAATGCATCCCATGCAATCCTATGGGATTATGCATTGCTGTGCACATGCTGCATATTTTTGCGGAGCGTAATCGATGGAGGGTGAGTACTGTATATACTCGAGTATAAGCCGAGATTTTCAGCCAATTTTTTAGGGCTGAAAGTGCCCTTCTCGGTTTATACTCGAGTCATATACCATGGGGTCGGCGGGAGGGGGAACGCGGCTGCCACATATACTCACCCCCTCCTGGCATGCTCTCTGCAGCCCCCCTGCTTCTCCTATGGTCTCTGGCACCTGTATTCAGCAGTCATGTGGTACTGCTCATTAAAGTCATGAATATGCACATATTCATGACTTTAATGAGCGGTACCACGTGACCGCTGATGGAAGGAAAAGCTGCGGCGCCGGTGACAATGGGAGAAGCAGGGGCTGCAGAGACGTGCCAGGAGGGGGTGAGTATGACAGAGGATGGGGGGAGCCATGATATATTCACCTGTCCCTGTTCCACCGCTGCGCACCGCTCTGTCCTCGCATCCTCTGGCTGACGTTCAGGTCAGAGGGCGCGATGATGTGGTTAGTGCGTGCCCTCTGCCTGAACATTCACAGCCAGAGGACCCGGAAGAGACAGCGGTGCGTGGCGGTGGAACGGGGACAGGTGAATATCGCAAGTGCCGGGGCCTGAGCCAGCAGTGACACCAGCAACTGGCCCCCATAGTGTACCGGTGTACCCGCCTGCTCAGGACACCGGCAACTGGGCCCCAGCGACGAGAGGAGAGTATGTCTTTTTTTTTTTATTCGCAGCAGCATATGGGGCCTATTCTATGCGGCATTTTATGGGGCCTATTCTATGGGGCATCTTATGGGGCCATAACCTTTGTGGAGCAGCATATGGGGCCCATTCTATGGATCATCTTATGTATGGGGCCATAAACTTTATGGAGCAACATATGGGGCATAATCTATGGAGCATCTTATGGGGCCATTATTAACCTTCGTGCAGCATTATATGGGGCGTATTTTGTATGGAGCATCTTATGGGGTCATCATGAACTGTATGGAGCATTATATGGGGCTCCTGATTAAATATGGATATTCAAAAACATTTAACCTACTGATGTCTCAATTAATTTTGCTTTTATTGGCATATTTTTATTTTTGAAATTTACCAGCAGCTGCTGCAGTTCCCACCCTAGGCTTATACTCGAGTCAATAAGTTTTCCCAATTATTTGTGGCAAAATTAGGGGGGCGGCTTATACTCGAGTATATACGGTATATCAATATTTTTTTTATTATTTTTTACATTACTCATTAGTAAACAGTTGATCACATTTGTCAGCACTATGCTTTGACAAGTGTGAACAACCTGTCAATCACTTTTCCAAGCGATGCTTCAAATTGCTTAGAAAAGCGCGAGCATTCTGCAAGCTAAAAACGCTTGCAATATGCTTGTGTTTTGCTGGAAAAGGCATACGGAAAAGGCATATGCGTTTTACCTGCGGCGAAGAGTTGCGCAAATGCTCCGCAAAATTACACATAGCACATAGCCTTAAGATAAACACAGAGAATTAGTTCAACATGCCTTTCTTATATCCTGCACTTTAAGGTTTAGAATATCTGCATGATTGTTCAGCCACATGAGAAAATATTAGGAAGACGAAAATCACAATAATGTCCATAGGAAAAAATATTTTATTTTTTAAGAACAAATTCAGTTTGAAACAGACGTGGAATGTGAAATTTTAGAGTTTTGTTGTCTGGTAGGGAAGGGGCTGAAGGGCTAAATACAATGTGAAACTAAAGCAAAAGTTGTAAACCCAGGGAAGGCTATCTCGTTTCTTAAAAAAGGAAACAAATATTTATAAACTCAGGCATAATACTGTGTTACTTACAAAATTGGACACAAAATTATTTTAAATAAATATTCATGGTACACAATTACGGCACATATATGCAGCAATTTGGCAACCTTTTTTACCTTTTCTTCCTCATTACAGTGCAAAGGGAAATGACACTGCGTTTAAACAAGCGGTAGCTAAATACATAGCAAAAATTCAATTTTATACAAAACATTTTGCTTAGACTTTGTAAAAAAATCCAACATTGCTCTATGTACACAATCTAGTTAAGAAAATCCATTTTCTGTCTTTTTTTCCATGTGTAATTTTCTATATTAATATTTAAAAAGGTGAATAAGGCTACGGACACACCCCAAATCCAGATACAGTTCTCCACGTATTTACAGTATCTTCACTTTGACATAATGGTGCAAATTCCTAAGTCAGGTGACTAAGGATCATATGATCTCACAAGCAAGGCATTTACAGAAACTGAAAAAAAAAATAAAAAAAAATTCCAAACCTGAACCGACTTCTAAACAAAAGGGAACAGATTGAAGATTGTCATTCGGCGTCAGACACAAAACAGACAATAAAAGTAAAATGGTTTGACACTGTATGCAGGTTGATGCATTTGTGATTTCAACTTTCACAGCTTGAATTAAAAAGACGGACGTGGTCAATTTGTTAAAAAAATAAAGCGTCCTTTCTATAGCACATAAGATGACTTTTTAAAAAAAATATTAAAAAAGAAACGGCACCACAGAAGGAGTAGTTCCTGTCAACTTAGTGAATCTACATAGTGAACAATTCTGTGCATCACACTCAATTGCTAGAAACGAAGATTTGTGGCATATGCCAACAAGGACTTGCCACCTTGCATTTGTTTCAAAGACCACACAACTATTCCTTTGTGCCAATGTAATTTTCAGGTCCAAGAATTATAAAAGAAAAAAAAAAAAAATCAATCAGTCCTTTGACAGTTCTCCGTCGCAGGTGCTCCTTAGAGACTTGAGAACCTTAAAACGTTGTTACTAATTTTTTTTTCTTTCCAATTCAGAGAGCAAAGTGTTACCATAGAAACAGGACTGTGTTGATGATATCTGTTTTGCATAGCACATAAATGTAGGAGAAAGAAGGAGGAAAAAAAACAGAAAGGGAAGATGGTGACGGGGAGAAAGGTAGAAGAAAGGAAAAACTAGGTATTGCACTCTGTAACCTGCTGAAGTCTAGTAATGTTGTTGCATTAAGGCAAAAAGGAAATTCTAATGTCGAGAATGGCTGACACAACATCTTCTCATCTTTGTTACACGTATGATGCAGTAACACTGATTTCCTGCGTTTTTGGGCTTGAACTTCCTAGTCTGCTCTTGTGTGAGACGCCTTGAGAGGGCTCTGTTATTTTCCTCTTTTTTTTCTCACTATTGTTATTTTTGGACTACAGTTGTTTTCCTCCCGCCACAGAAGCGGCTTCCGACTCTGTTCTGTAAAGCCAACAGTTAAGCCTAAACTGGATTTCACATCTTCTGGCAGGGCAGGCTGTGCAATATTAAATTATATATTAGTAAAATATTTCTTTTTTTACCATATATCCCCTGTGTGCTATACACCTATTAAATAAGTCTTTTTTTTTATTCTTTCCTGTTCTCCATACTAATAATTTATTTTATACCTAAGAACTGTAAAATGTTTGCCACATGTGCTTTTCTTTTAAATAAGAGCACCAGCGAAATGCCATGTCAGCTAAGATTCCTATGCTGCACTCCTCCGGGAAAGTATGACCACAAAGCAAAAGTGTCCAATCATTCTGTAAGAGCCAGGTAACGTGGCTTTCTCAAAAATATACCAATGAGAAAAAAGAAAAATTTATTAAAGTGGACATGTGGAATATTTGCTCTGCTATGACCTCGATGGTCAGATTTGGCTTTCGGCTATTGAAAGCTTTTCCTAACTGAGGAATATTATGGTCAGTATAGCACCTGAGTCTGCTTCTAAATTCAGTCACAACAGACTAGGAGTTTCTTATAACATCCTCTTATTGCCTATATCTCCAACAGTCTAGCCTCATAGTCACTTACTATTGGCCTTCTCTACCTGCTTTTGCATTCGTCGTGAAGGTTTTCTGCAATCGGCATACTGCTACTACAGACAGAATTCCTTCAGTTGCAATCTTACTCCATTGCAATTCATTTGCCTCCTTAAAACGAAGATATCAAAGTGCTTTGCTGCCTATAGGCTCCTGTCCCTTGCCTTATTTCAGAGGCAGCAGCATTTAACCGCGTTCAGCAGTTTATCCTATGGACTCCTGGACTTGCTGACAGTCTGACTTCTTTTGCTGGAAGGCTCTGTATTAGCAAATACAATTTCCATAATATATTACCCATTCGAGTGTGACTGCGGTAGAAATGGATGGAGAACGAGTCTACAAAGGTTAATGTTCCATTAGTGATATAGGAGGTGGAGTGAAGGAAGTTTTGTGTGAAGGATAAGAATCAACCTAGACAGAGAATATGAAACAGTGATGGACTAAAAGCAGAAAATGCGATTTTTTTGTTTGTTTTCTCCTAAGTCTTACACACGCGTCGCTGACAAATCCAGTATGCATTGAGAAAGCTAGTCGATGTGAAATCAGAAGATTGCATTTCAAGATAAATATTCTAAAGCATCCTTAAAATGCCTAAAATTAAAAACGTCTGTGATTCTGTCTATATTAACCTGGTTTTGTATGCGCTTGGATGCCTGGTTGCCATGGCTTAAAAAGAGGGTGAACATGACCAGAGTATAGCTTTCAGAATGGGTATTTTGTCACAGTCTTCCAGCTCGTAGTAAGCACTTTTCACAGGAACTATCAGATCCCATAAGCTGTGCAGCTCAAAGAGGCATTCTCTGAAGAAAGGTTTTCACTTGTGCCTGGTCCCCAATGCAAGTCCATTTTTATGCATAAGGAATCACCAAAAAAACCCATCAGGAAGCAATGGACCTTGCTTGTCCTTAATATTGTCATAAGGTACCACCACTATCCTCAGACCTTGTAGTAAATATTTGCTGGACTCTGTGGTGGCATTTCTTGCACAATGTAAACAGGATGTCCATAATCTCCGCTGACCTTTTCATAATGGGGGCAGAAAACACTGTCTGCAGTCCTTAGAGGGATGATAATGTCACTTGGCTCTGAACCATTATTATTGCCACTGCGCTTTGGTGTGGCTAATGTACTAAGGGACAATGTTGTTGTATGTTGAGGTGAATGCTTTCTGTGTCGTCTTCTGTATTTCAACAAAAGCACCACTAAAGTGATTATGATGACGATGAAGATGATGCACCCTGAAGCAATCCCTGCAAATAAGGCCACCTCGGATCCTATGATACTAGTATGTCCGGAGTTTTTGCCGTCTGTGCTAGAACCTAGGGAGAAAAAAAGCCAAACATTAGGATCCTTAAGTTTCTATTGCATATGGCCATCATGATCATTATTAATTCTCTACAGAATTCCTACAATAAACTGTCTCTGACAAAGAAATTCCTCTTATAGGTAGCGAAATGCAAACGCGATCAATATTAAACAAGACTTTGTGTCTCATAATCTTACTTCTATGCTGATGTTCAACCACATTGTTTCTTTTATGGACATCCATCAACCAAGACAGCCAGACTGGATGCTGTGCGTCTCTTCTAGCAATTGCTGGACGTCCTGTTACTATATTACACTATAGAAATCCCCCAGAGGAGTTGCCCTAATAGTAGGAAACATTATCTTATTGTGCTTCGCTGATTAACCCGTTTAGTGCCTGAGGGAGCTAAAGCCAAGTTCATGTATCCTGATGCAAGTGTCAGCATTCATTCTAGCCAAGGTCTCAATGCAGAACAAGAAGCCATCTACCCTCATGAAGACTAAAAGTTAATAAATGCAACACAGTAGAAATATTAATGATTCAGCTTATGTAATACACAATTAACTAAACAAATGACTGCACATCTGGCAGGCAATAAAAAGTGTCACATTGAACAGTCTGATATTCTGTGCTCTCAGCACATTAGGAATTAATTAGAATAATAAGCACATAGAACATAATGAGCACAATAGGGGATATTATGGATGCGCACATGGCGAGCGACTCCTCCCACTTTTCACATCAGCGGGTCATGCCACATAATGCGTTACTATGATTAGTCACAACACTTCCGTACATATGGCATTATTGAAGCCATCCTATACTTATAATTTATAATCTAAAGCAAATAAAATGTAGACATAAAATCCCTTTATTATTGCATTAGACAGCAACTGGGACATATTGGAAACATTTAGGTTAATGTAGATCAAAATATAGAAGTTTATTTTTCACATGTATTAACATGAACTACTTTCTGGATCTGCTTGATCTCTAAATATAGAAATAGAGGTATTCTGGGAGAGTACGATATTCCTGTCTGTATTGTCAATGTTAAAAGCTCCCAATCTCAAAAGTGATCTCTTGCTGGGATAATACTATATAACACTAGAATACAGAAGGGTGGAACAATAAAAAATGCAGTGTATTCTGACAGACATGCATGCAGAAGAATGACAATAGAAAGCTAGGTAGACAGATAGGTTAGAACAAGAGCATTTTTACACGCAGCACTGAGACTTACTTGCAGGGCTGTTGACAAATGGACTAGTGGTTGAGCTTTTTCCATTTGAGCCAGCCTGTTCATCTGGACGTTTAGATGGATCTGAATTTGGATTGGAACCTGGTGAGTCAGGATCTAAACAGATAAAAAGGTAAAGTTTTATTACAGAAGAATGTGTACAGAAAAAAAGACTTGAGCAATAACACAAAGGAACAAGAGCAAAAATTTCCCTTCGAGAAATCATGCAACGCAAGTTATTTTAGATGCTGAGATTGTAAGGCCATCTGCAGAAACTATAGGGATTCTCACAGTTGGCAAGAAAAGCTCAGCAAATGACATTTCAATTTAACGGAGTGAGTTGATTGACTACTAAACCAAGGTCTAATTAGAAATATTATTCATTCTTGACACTTAATCGGTTATCTATATGTGAAGTCGCAAAGACGTCTATATAGATTATGTGATAAAAATAAAGCTGCTGAAACAATATTTAACAGAAGCAAAGGCATAAGCATTATTAATATTCATCTATTTAGGTACACGTCTAAAAATTGGATAATTTTTTTGGTAATTATAATTTTTAGGTCTATGGCCAACTGCCTAAAGGTGCCCATAAAAGAGATAGCCGTCTCTCCCAACTTCCCCTAGCATAAGCACTGAGCTCTGTAGTGTTTTCAATGAGAAAAAAGCTGCTGGCACATTCCTCTAGTGGCAGCTTATCGCCTCTAAGGACGAAAGGGAACAGACATTTCAGCTTTCTCTCCCCAAAATGACCTGGAGTACGGTTAAGAGGCTCCTATACACATTAGAAGGTTGGCCAGTTATACAAAATTCAGCAGGTTTGTCCAGCTTAAATGTGTATGGGGGCCCTAAAGAAGCATGTACAGCATTTATATATAAAAAAAAATTAGCAAGCAGGTTTTTAAACAAAAAAGTAGTCCACTTAGAGAGTCCAAAATAGGATGAAAGAAAAAGTTGCATCAACTACAATTTAAAAATCATAAAGAGCATGCCATAGGGAAGATTCTCACCTTGCCCAACTTTCATAAGGATCTTCATGGCTTTAGTTACACATACACCTCCTTGCTGGTTATTCACACCTTCTAAAGAGCCATTCGATGTAGCTGCATAGAAAAAGGTAACAAAATGGTTAAAACAAATTCTGTATTGTATACATTGCATGGTCTGTTAGTTGTCTACAGTCCACTGCAAACTAATGACCATTTGATCCCAGAGTCACAAAACACTGTAAATTCTAATCTGGGGGAATTGAAGGCTTCCACCTGGAATTGCTGATTTAATGTGTTTTCCCACATTTGTGCCATTTATTATATTGTGTAAATAAGATCAGGAAATTGCATCGATGGTGTAATGTATCAGGTAATTGATGCCATTAAGAATAGTTAGCTGGCTCCTGTCACACCAATCACAGAACATTTCATCGTATGATCCTGTGTTCAAAACAACATATAGGATATAGGATTTTGATTAACACGCTGGGTCAGGTTCTTATGGCTACAAGGGACTATGTTACACATCAAAGGTCTTCTGGCAAACTAAAAAACATGGTCAATTTTACTTTTAAGGTAAAGCTGGCCACAGACGTGCTTATTTATTTTCTTTTTGCTATTGGCCATCCAGGGGCGGACACAGACTGTAGTGGGCCCCTGTGCAAGAAATTTTTCGCCTCCCCCCCCCGCACTTTATAGGGCAACAAAGTTATGTAATCATATAGATTGTAATATTTATTTAGAACGCAACTATCAAATCTAAATAGTAAAGTTGTTTAATATGATCATAAAAACTAATAGGGAGATAGATGATACCTACCTGCCCGTTCTACCTACCATGCTTCTCTCCAGGCCAGGGCCCCCCCCCCCCATTCATGTGCAGCCTGGCCATGCTTCAGTGAGTTCTCCCCAGGACAGAGCCCCCCAAAATCATGGCTGCCATGCTTCTTCATTTCTCCCCCAGGAGCCCCCCAAAATCATGCCTGCCTCATTCCCAGTCCCTCAGTCCTGCTCAGCTCTGGTAATCTTACCTGGAGCAGGCAGGGCAGGCCAGACCAAGAGGATCCATCCACACTGTCCCGTGTCCGCACTCCACAGCATTTAGGGCACGGGCCAGCACACAGTGACCGTCACTAAACAGTCACACACTGATGCTGGCGATGCGGCTGCAGCCACTAACTGTGCGGCCGGCGCCACACGCACACAGCGACAGTCTGTCTCCTCTCCTCCTCTGCTCCCCCACAGCGGCAGCACAGCACAGCACTGACGCTGCTGCTGATCTCATCTCAATCTCATCTCACCTCGGGGCTGGCCCCTCTGCACCGGCGCGCCGCACTCGCACTCTCAGGACCCTGCTCCCGACGCCTCCCGCAGCGCTGCTCTTCTCCTTGTGCCTTGGCTGCGTAGTGCACCCAGGGCCGGCTCCAGGTTTTTATGGGCCCCGGGCGAAAGAGCCTCAGTGGGCCCCTTTAACACAGACCACGATTCATGATGCACAGATACGGCAGAGAAATATGGGTATAGCACAACGCCAAACACTTCACGTCTTCCATTACATGACTGATATCTATTGTAAATTGTACAATAGCTCAAAAAACCGCCAAATCCTCACAGCGCACAGTACAGACTGGACAGTACAGTCCTCCATACAATATTATGGGCACCACAGTCTCCCCCTCATCACCCATATAATACCCCATGCAGGATGTCACCCCCATATAATGCTCCATACAGAATACTGGACCCAAAATAATGCTCCATACAGAATACTGGACCCAGTATAATGCCTCCATACAGGATACTGGTCCCCATATAATGCTCCATACATAATATGGAGCTCTCCTCTGCGCTGTACTGCGTTCTGCACTGTTACGGCTCAGGAAAGGGCGCTGTGGAAAGACTCCCCATCATCATCATGATTTCCTCCCCATAATCATCATTGCCTCTTATCATCATCATTGCCTCCCCATTATCATCAATGCCTGCCCATCATTATCAATACCTGCCCATCATCATCATCATCTCCTCCCCATCATCAATGCCTGCCCATTATCATCATCATCTCCTCCCCATCATCAATGCCTGCCCATTATCATCATGGCCTCCCCATCATCATCATGGCCTCCCCATTATCATCAATGCCTGCCCATCATCATCATCGCCTCCCCATCATAATTATCGCCTCCCCATCATCATCAATGCCTCCCCATTATCATCAATGCCTCCCCATTATCATCAATGCCTGCCCATCATCATCATCGCTTCCCATCATCATTATCGCCTCCCCATCATCATCAATGCCTCCCCATTATCATCAATGCCTCCCCATTATCATCAATGCCTGCCCATCATCATCATCGCTTCCCCATCATCATTATCGCCTCCCCATCATCATCAATGCCTCCCCATTATCATCAATGCCTGCCCATTAGGGTTGAGCATTCCGATACCGAAACCCGGTTCCGATACCTGAAATCCAATGTAAGTCTATGGGAACAAAATATCGGAATATTTTTAATTCCGATATTTTGCTCCCATAGACTAACATTGGATTTCAGGTATCGGAACCGGGTTTCGGTATCGGAATGCTCAACCCTACTGCCCATCATCATCTTCTCCCCATCATCAATGCCTGCCCATTATCATCAATGCCTGCCCATTATCATCATCTTCTCCCCATCATCAATGCCTGGCCTTTATCATCAATGCCTCCCCATTATCAGCAATGCCTGCCCATCATCACAGACAGCACTACAGCACACAAGCACTCTCACATACATACACACACACATACACACACACACACAAAGCACCGCACTACATACACACAGACACACACAGAGACACAGACACACACGTCTCACCTGTTCAGTGTCCGCGCTCTCTGCCACAGCCGGCCGCTGAATGATGACGTCATTCAGCGGCGCTGCTGTGAGAGGAAGCGCCGGCGCCCCTGGAGCCCGGAGCTGCGGCAGCGGAGGCACGGGAGAGGTAAGTATTGTGCCAGCTGATGCTGGGGCCCTGAGCAAGCGGGGGGGGGGGCCCAGTGGCGGCGCTGACACCGCTCTCCTCCGCTAACGGCCGCGGGGGTGCCAGACGGTGAGTGGGCCCCCCCGCCTGCTCAGGGTCCCGGCACTTGCCCGGGTGTGCCGGGTGCTGACGCCGGCCCTGAGTGCACCACATGGCTAATTTGAATAGGTAAATAATTAGCCATGCGGTGCTGGAGGCTGGAGGGGCCCCCTCTCCCCTGGGGCCCCCGTTCAATGAACGGGCTGCACGGGCGGTAGGTCCGCCCCTGTGGCCATCGGTTCAGGATACCCCATAAACATGTTTGGCTTCATTTTTTCAATATAGATATAAACAAGCTTACCAGAATGGCTGGACATAATCAAATGGGTTGGCCACTACTAGGACAACTCCTTAAATACTAGATTCGCCCTTGCATAAAAAAATATCTTATACACCCTTCCCATGCTCGTGTCGGCTCTCCCCTGTTTCGCGTGACATTGTTATGCATCTTGAGCCCTACAGCTAATCAGCTATGCTCTCATTTCTTTCAGATGAACCTTGGACGTGTGAACATTGCAGCCCATTAGTGGCTGCTGATGTGCTGCGGGGCTCAAGAGGCATAACAACGCAACGTGGGTCTTGGAACGACCTATCGGAAACATCTCTGAAACGCAGCTGGCACAGCAGACGAGTATAAGATGCCTTTATTTTACAAGGGGAATAGGTTGTGATTAGTGGACAACCTGTTTAAGCATAATCCTTGCTTCCCTGAAAACTAGTCATAAATGAGTCCGACAGGGCCAGCTGATCATCTAATGGGGGTGCCGCCCCAAAGAGAGATGTTTGGAAAGATCATCAGAGGCTCCCAGAATAATTTACTAGATCTAGTCTTGCATAACCCAATGATCTTTACCAGTCTAACCATGCCTTTTTTGTAAACAGAACTGTAATTTGTATTTTTCACACACACACACAATACTTTGGTTCTAGGAAGACGCTTACTCTGCATCCACTAATTGTCCAGACATTCCATTGTATGAGTACAGCACGCTTGTACCATCCATCCATCTATTGTACACATGACGCTACCTCTCACAATGCCTATAAATCTCTTTACCTTGTCTATATGTGCGCTTGCATGTACAACAAACGAGTCCACATTGGATTTGCTTTTTTTCCATTAACACAGTCATTCCAATGTCTCCCTTTAAAACCCTCTCATCAAACTTATTCTTATTCCAAGTCCTCCTTTAAGGAAAGGAAAAAAAAAGCGATAGTAATCTAATCTATGAGTACATCTGACAGCGTGACACTAGAACACAAGGCTCACAAAATAATGGAGACATAGGTTTTTTTTTAGCGGAAACAAAAATCAATAGCAAGCAGCAGCTCTAGACATAAATCAAATGTGTCTTTGATAAAAGTGTTTTTTTACAACCTATTTGCCGACGTACTGGCAAGCAAGATAGAGGAGAAATAGGTGCGGAGAAAGTAAAAGCCGTGCTGGAGCTATGCTGAAGCATTTTTTTTAATTGTAAGAAAAGCTGCAGGGTGCCCTGTTCTTTGTCAGCGACAAAATGTATTTACTATTGAACAGAGTCTTGCATCTTGTGTAAAGCTGTCAATCGCGGATTATATTGGAAGATGGCGAATGGCTAGCTAGTGTGCGGCACAGGAGGAGTTAATACAACACAACATTTTATAACAAAATGGAACACACCTATAGCATAGCTGATTATAGAAGCGTCAGGATCTAATTCCAGCTAGGAGCCTCATGTAATAGAATGCCAACATAAATCTGACTCAAGGAAGCATTTCTCTATTTGAAAAGAATTCGGCTTCTGAATTAGAAACCGCAGCTCCCGCTAAGCAGTTTTGTCATATTAGTGCATGTTACTTTAGTATTACTATCATTATTTAATTTTTAATGCAACATTTCATGAGGGCTTTTGTGTCGAGTAATTTTGCATGTCACAGTCTTCTTCTTGCAATATCTCTTGGAGGTTCCGAAAATAGCTTTGGGCACTGCAAAGCTCATCCTCAAAATGAAGCGTTATCTGGTCGCATAGCAAAAGGCCAAAGCCACATTACACCCTTAATTAAAACTGACTACTTGTAACAACCTCTGTAGGGAAATTCAGAACACCAGCAATTTGGATGAATTCCTTTGCTTCCTTTTCAAGGCACAATAAAGGCTTTTTTATTAAGCAAACACATGAAATGACTGGAAAGCCTTTCTGATATTGAAGGGTATTCTCTGTGGCCATTTTGTATTCTAAGCAGATGACAATGACATTTAAAGCAAACTCTTTAAATCGAATAGTCAAATCACCATAGAAACCACCAAAGAGAGCAGCTATCAAGCGACCATATTTACATTTCAGACATTATAATGTTAATAAAAGGTATCAAGAGTCATGCCAGAACGTTCCAACAGGATTATCTTTGCCTTCAGCACTACAAAAACATTGCATTTTATTTAGGAATTATTCAGTAAAAAATTTACTTTGCTTTCTAGCTAATTTTATTTCCTAAATCTGCCTGAAGAGGGACTGCAGGTCCATATCCCTGAGGTCTAAATGAAGTTCTAATTCAGATTCGTTTTGAAAGTGTTTGTTCACCTTTTATAGGTTTTATAACGTTACATCAGTTATCTTGTACTAGTCCTGGGTTACATGTGGCTGCATTGTAGCTCACAGCGGGACTTGTATCTATTTGGTTGTCATATAAAATAGTCTGCAAATGATACATCCATAAGCAGTAGGATAGCTGAAAAGGTATTCTCATCACACTAGGGTACTTCATGACCAGTGGAGAACCAACCACTGGGATTCCATGTGGATCTTACCAAGGTATGCCCTTACTTTATGGCTTATGAAGATCAAACCACTGAAATCCCAGAAGATCCTGCCAAGATATGCCATCACATCAAGGTTAGTGGAATTACAACCACTCCCAAGATATGCCCTCATTTCATGGCTGATGGAGATCAAACCACTGAGATACTAGTGGATCTTGCCAGGATATGCCCTCAAATGGTTGGTGGAAATCTAACCACTGGCATTGGGATCCTGGAGTCTCATCAGATATACCTTCACTTCATGGATGTTGGAGATACAACCACTGATATCACAGTGGATCTAAAGAATAATGGAGCTACAAGATGTCTGCAAAGCCTTCAGTCCTAGGACTGATAGAGATCCCAGTGTATCTCACCAGGATATACACTGACATCATGGTTGGTAGAGATTCATCCACATGGAACCCAGAGGATCTCGTCAGGATATGGCCTCACATCATGGTTGGCGGAGATCCAACCACTGGGATCATAGCAGAGCTTGCCAGGGATATTGCATGAATTCATGGTTGTTGGGAGATCCAAACACTGGGATCTCAGCAGATCTAAAAAATAACAGTGCTACATGATCACTGCAGAGCTTCCAGTCCCAGGATTGCTGGTTATCCCAGAAGTTGAATAGGCATCAAGCCATAAAGTATCGTCATATTCTAGTGACGGGAAACCCTTTTAATTATATCACTTTATGAAAATATTAAAAAGAATGTAACACAAAGGTTACAACCAAGTAGATGACATTCAGCTGCTAACCTACTACCTCACAGTGTCAGGTTTGAGAATTCTGAGAAGAAATATTTGTTTGAATTGTTTAGAAACCATTCTGCATGCTCTTATACTGTATATTTATTGGATTTTGTTACAATTTAGATGTTTGAAAAGTGTGTAAATTTTTTCAGAAAGCTCATTTCAAGCTGAAATGAATTAGTCATTTGCGTTGATGCAGCAGCCTTTGCTTAGAAATGTCAGACCTAAATGGATCTTGAGAATACCCATATTAATTCTTCAATGACGGATACATCACAGTGCACTCTCAATAGCTTTTACCTCATTCAAAGAAAGAAAAAAAAGAAGAAAGCTCTAATAACTCAACACATTAGGAAGAGATTTGCCCAATTTATGCTATGGTTTCAGTGGATTGGGTTTTTGTCTCCATAATAAAATCACAACATTAATTTCCTGCCATTTAAAAGGGAATTAATAATCCCGACTTCTTGTTTTTACAAATGCAATAGCCAAAAAACTTAAAGAGCGGAGGCAACATGGAATGTGCAATTTCTAGTGCCCGAGGCTGAAAGCTGTTCCTACTTTAAGAGCATTTGCTCCAATTATTTTATCATTTGCTCTAGGTTTTTGTTGTCCTAGGAACAAAGTGCTACTGAATTTTTAATTTATTATGCATGGTGTGAATGTTAACATGAGAAATGTAAGATCTCCTTCTTAATAAAGGTAATGATGCCTAATGCTCTCATTAAGTTTCTTTTTAATATTTCTATTCTTTTCTATATTCACGCCATATAATGCTCTATTTTCTGCCTGTGTTTGTATTTCATCTTGCCTCACCGCCAATATATGTTTGGGGGCTACCTATTCCTTTGGGGGCTCTACTCCGGGGCAGTTAGCTTTCCCCTTTCTCTCTTTAGGCTTAGTTATCTCTCCGGCTGTGTCGAGGCGTCTAGGGCACAGTAGGCACGTCCCACGGCTGCTTCTAGTTGTGCTGTCAGTTTAGCGGTCTGCAATCTGCTAATTGCCAACCTCTCTGGGTGTCTGGTTGCCTAGGTTATTTTGGCTACTGACCTCCTCGGTTACCAAATCATAACACAGGACAGTGGAGTCGGAGTCATGGAGTTGGAGTCAGTGTCCATTTTGGGGGAGTCGGAATAAAATGGACCGACTAAGACTCCTAAAATATATAATGAATTGGTACAGTAGTTTAATGCAGTATGTGATGTATATTTTTTCATAAGAATTTGGGAAAGTTATGAAATGTCCTATAAATGTCTGTTCTGTTCCTGATCTAAGGATCTCGGCTTTTAGTGGAGATGAATCTGTGCAGCACTTTCTCTACATGCTCAGTAGTGACAAGTGTTGTGGAGTCAGAGTCAGAAGTCAGGGAAATTGTGGAGTCGCAGGTTTGGCTTACAGGTTCCGCAGCCCTGCCTATATGTCTTAGGCAGGAGTGTTAAGGTTTGACTATATATTATTGCAATATGAGTAGAAATAATTTTAACTTTGTTGAAGGATTTCAAGTACCATTAGCAGACTTCCGTATTTCCGGTTTGGTTTCCCCTAGGCTAAAAAAAAAAAAAAATAGCATCTCCGTAAATTTGAGGTACTAAAATACTTCACTTTCATGGAAATTGTTAGCTGACTGTATTTTACCTGTAAACCTTGGTTTGAAAAAAAAGGCTTTAACTTGCCACATCTTGTTGCTATGTATTTTCAAAGGACGGAACACAAGCTAAGTTTTTCCATGAGAGTGAAGTAGTCTGGTGCCTCTGATTTCTTGAGATACAATGTGTTAAGTTATTTTCTTGGAAACAAATTCTACAATGTCTTAAGAAAATGTGCAACCAAACTGAATCATGACTCCAAGCAAATACTCGAAGGTTATTCAACCAATATGCCTCTGGAATACTAAAGCTGTCTATAGACATTCTCAGAATGGGTTTGTCCACACATCAGTATCTGACCTACAAAATAAAGCATCTGTTCTGTTGATCAATGGCTTCTGTATGGTTATAGGGGTATCCCATGTGCCATTAGGCATATCATTGCTAGGTGAATGGACAATGGCATCGAAAGCAATGGATGCCAACTTGCTACTTTCCTAGCTCTTCTGTCTGGAACACATGGCTCATGTCTGTTCCACTATTTACTGTATCTGTCTATATATCCGTTCCCTTTAGTGTTAGAAATGCTAACTCAAATTGAAAAGCTATTGAATCAGCAGCAAAAACAGAAGCAGCAGGCACAATCTGTTTCTGGCTATGATTTTTATACAGTCCCCATGGAAGGGAAGTAATATTACATTTTAATATGTCTTCATTTGATCGTTATTACCCTGCCTCCCAGGAGACTAAGCTGCTGCATAGATCTTGGCTGATTTTGGCCTATCAAGACAGTAACACTGCACTAATCACACAGAGCCCTGAGCTGGCCTGCTTTTTACTTCTACATACATTCTCACTGACGTGGGCTGAAGAAAATGCAGCAATAACAGCCAAACCCCATCCTCGGCAGCAGACTATTGTATCACAGATACTGTAGCTGAAGACAGAGTATCTGTTTTCTAATTACGTCTAGAATGTCGTTTTTCCTTCATTCTGCTCGCGCTATGTGGTAATTTAATCATAGTGCGCGATGAATTACCTGAGAGTTTTAAGTCTAGTTAAACGAATATTCATTTCTCTAGTCATATCCATTTGGGCTTTGCAAGAGAAGGAGGTAAGTAATAAACATCCCTCGTCTCGGTAAAAAGAAAAAAAAAATCTATTCTACTCAGTAAAACTGAAAAAAAAAAAAAAAAAAAAAAAGAGAGAAAGCCTTTAGAATTTCACATTATTAAGAAGAAATCCTTATTGCGAGCTGTACTTGATCTAATGTCCGCTTCACAGGATTATCAAGCTCATAGCTCTTTTATCAGAGAAAATCCTTTGGCGGCAGGACCATGCTAGCGCGCTCTGCCTCCTCTCGATTGTCTGCTTGCCTTACAGTGCATTCTGCTGGACTGTCTTTGCAGTCTGAGTATTACTCTATACCGTATGTGACCAGCCGACATCAGGAGTTAATGCAGTGTCACTGTGTCATCAATTTGATAATCCACTAGTAATCCTTGTCTCTATATTTATATCTTTTTATATCTACAGCAGCAGCAAGAAACCTTCGTTCCCCGGGGGATCAGACCTTGCATAGGGTCTATAGTGTCTTAATAGCAAGATTCTAAAATATTAAAAAGAAGCAGAGAGCATGATCTCATGCTGGGACGGAATTATTCTAAGGTGCCTTAGCCAAGGCTGACCTACAACTCATAGTGGTCAAAGTAATGTTAGAAAGCAGAAATGTAAAATCATAGTAAGATCACAGAGAACTTGATGCCAGGGTAAGTCATGATATACAGTACTATAAATAAACAGACAAGTAGGGGGTCAGAAAGTGCAGCAATAGTGCATTCACTGGGATTCCCAGAATAGAGAATAAATTATTAGTCCATTTAGTTCATTTTCATTCTTAATATTTGATCTATAAACACGTACGTGAAATAATGGTACCGGTATCATTTTGTATCAGTGTGTCATCAGTATGTCCATTTTTACCAGTGTATTGTCTGTGTCATCAGTGTACTGTGTAATCATTTTTACCAGTGTGTCAGTGTACAGTCTGTGTCCATTTGTGTCAGTGTACGTTTTTTGTGTCAGTTTTTACCATCAGTGTGTCAGTGTACGGACTGTGTCCTTTTGTGAACGTTCTGGAGACGACTTCTGAGCGGAAGCTCCCTCTGGTGGTTGCTGACGGTATTGAAGCTGTATTGAATGACAAGGCTTCCGCACCTGGAAGCGAGGACTGGCAATCAGGAGAGACAGACTGGGCTGATATAAGTGAGCTGCCTTCCCATGATCTTCGCCAGTGATCAATTGTTGTTTCCTGGTTCATTTGGAAGTCAGCTGGTGTCTTGCCTTCGTCAGCTACTTTCAGATAAGTTATTTTCTGCTTTTTTCTATCGTGATTACTATTTCCATTTTTTGTCTGCACTTTTGTGGGAGGTTAGCCGGGTTCCCCTCCAGGGGCCTGTACTACTCTCTGTTTTTCAGTAGCCACTGTTTATTTGTTCATTTGCTCTGTCCCTTCTATTTGAGTGGCTGCGGGTTAGCCGCTTGTTCACACCAGAGATCTGATTTAGCGGGTGGCGAGATCGTGTGATCTCAGCATTTTTGAAATCAGAAGTGTTGGAAGTTTTTCTAGGGTTTTCCTGGGTTGCAGATAGTATTATGTCCTGTCCTATCTAGGCAGTGTTTGGCCCCAGCGTTTGCTCACTCTATTTTCGGCCTGCGTTTGTATTTCGTCTTGTCTAACCGCCATTATATGTGTGGGGGCTACCTATTCCTTTGGGGCTCTACTCCGGGGCAGTTAGCTTTCCTGTTTCTATCTTCAGGTGTAGCTAATCTCTCCGGCTGTGCCGAGGCGTCTAGGTCACCGTAGGTACGTCCCACGGCTGCTTCTAGTTGTGCGGTTAGTTTAGGGATCTGCAACCCATTAGTTCCCAACCTCTATGGGTGTTCGGCTGCCTTGGCTGTTTTTTGCTCCGGTCCTCCTCAGCTACTAAATCATAACAGTGTCCATTTTTACCATCAGTGTGTCAGTGTACAGTCTGTGTGTCCTTTTTTACCATCAGTGTGCCATCAGTGTTTTTCACGAACAGATAAATTAGAAAGCTACTGTTATCCTTTTCAATGTTTAATACAGACTGTACACTGATAATAATAGCTTATCCCTAACATGTATATATCAAAAGGCACATAAACTGAAATGTAACTAAACCACACAAAAGAACCTTACAGTATACCGTGCCACTTTTAAATAACAATTTTTATTAGAGTCAAAAAAGACAATCACTTAGTAAAAAACATCACATAGATATTTAGTAGTACAGAATTCAACAGGCTGCCGCCATCTAAAAATAGGGACTGCTAACCCTCACCAATACCTATACATCTCATGTATTTCAGTGAAAAATATATTGCTGAAAATACCCAATGATTATCATGCTGGACTGAAACCAGCATGATAATCATCTTATCCTGAGGAAGAGACGAAACGCGAGTTGAGGCGCCTGGGGGACACCACACCTGACCCACCTCTCATGTAAGTGTAGTTTATGGCAAGGCTTACGCCGGTGGTACATCATATAGCTGGTTTCAGTCCAGCATGATAATCATTGGGTATTTTCAGCAATATATTTTTCACTGAAATACATGAGATGTATAGGTATTGGTGAGGGTTAGCAGTCCCTATTTTTAGATGGCGGCAGCCTGTTGAATTCTGTACTACTAAATATCTATGTGATGTTTTTTACTAAGTGATTGTCTTTTTTGACTCTAATAAAAATTGTTGTTTAAAAGTGGCACGGTATACTGTAAGGTTCTTTTGTGTGGTTTAGACTGTACACTGATGTCATCTATGTGATACAAGTATTTTTCACGGACCCATAGACTTGTACAACTCTTTCATCCATGTTACCAGAAGAAAACGGACATGTGTTTTGCATAGAAACACGGTCCGTGTAAAAACATGGACAAGTGAATAGCACCATAGATTATAATAAGAGCTTATGGTATCCAAAAAAAAAAACAAAAACACAGCCGTCTGAATGAGGCCTCACGTAAGTATGAGCAAACTGACTTGCACTATCCTAGTCTGGCATTCTAGTCCTAGTCACTAGGGCACACCCAATGTCATGAAATTATAAGGACCTAGTAATCACAAGAGGTGCCGAGTGCCTGGTGAAGAAGTTCGCACGTCACTGGCTGCCACTTAAGGTACTGTCACACTAAGCGAGATCGCTAAAGCGTTAACGATTTTATGACGAAGCAGCGATCTCGTTAGCGACGCCGCTGTGTGTGACATGTAGCGGCGATGTGGCCCCCGTTGCGATGTCGCTGATCGCTCATGAACAATCTGAGCCGTTTTTTGGTCGTTGGTGTCCCGCTGGTGAGCCTGAATCTCTGCGCGTGACACCCTTTATGAACGACTTTACCAGCGTCGCAGGCGGGACTAGGTTTTCCCAACGACCGCAGAGGTCGTTATACAGATCGCTGATCTCTGATGAGATCTTTGTGTTTGGAAGCTAACTAGCGATCATATAGCGATCGCACCAACGATCTCGCCAGGTCGTGTCGTTGTCGTGATCGCTGGTGCGATCGCTAAGTGTGACAGTGCCTTAAGTCTCGAAGTGGATGCCAGACCAGGGTAGTGAGAATCTTTTTCCTCATCTCAAAGCTCATGAAATCTAAAGAATACTGCCATAGGAATGTTGGCTTAAAAAAAATTAAATATATATAAATTCTAAGCTGTCATTACTGCGACCGCTTGTCATGTGTATATATAGGCAGCTATAACCAAAGTGACCATACATATTGGATAACAATGGCGCTCACTTGTTCAGTCGACTGCCATCACTCCAAACTCCCCCATATACACCTTAATTTCTATAAGAAGAGGAGAACATGCATATCCCCCAATTATACACTCAATCATGCCAGATACTTCTTTTCCTGGAAATCTGGAGGAATGAGGGCCGTCTACACATTAAATTAATGGCGAATCATTCAGTCAACATTGGTTAACTACCAACTAATGTGAATGACAAACTGAGTAGAAGAGGAAAAAAATCAAGGGCTCATATTTTAGGGAAATGGCAAAATAATAGGAAATCCATCTGCATTATTGTGATTCATTATAAATAATATATACATTACACATAAAGAGGCCACTGTTCTGTACAGTGATTTAATTGGAATTATGTATGGGCTTTAGGAGCCATGATGAGGGAGGTTGACGTTTATTTTACATTAGTACCAAAAGCCATCAGTTTATATCTATAGGTTATAATCCAAAAAGCAAGAACACATTATAGTTTGTGAGCTTTTCAGGAGAGAAATTTCCCTTTCAAAGCAAAGTGCACTGAAATCCCATTCAATTAGGCAAATAAATGTAATAGTACAGAATCATGAAAGGAAAGCCTACGCTGGTAATCGTACGAAGGGACTCTATTACTGCACTAACGCAGATAAACATTAGCCAAGTCATAACGCACCGACATATAGAATATATACGTGGAGTACTAGAACAAATTATATGATCTGCAGCAGTCTAATGATTTCCACAAACATCTCATCTACGCTTTACCATGGGAAAACAGAGGATTCGCTTTAAAGAGACTGCCCAGCATTCTTCACTGCTTCAAAGCTTGCGCAAAGTTTGATTTGGTGATCTGCATTGTATACAAAGTTTGGCTAGGTTCATACAGCCGTATTAAAAATCGTGCCAATCGCAACCGCAAATTAAGGCTCCGCCTGCAGCTCCATGTGCAGTGTGGACGGGTACCGGACCTGTCTTCTATTGTATGCATGGTTCTGGTCCATGAGACAGACCAAAGTAGTGCATGACATTTTTTTTTTTATGCAGACCATGGAAAAATTGGCCATATGCACTAACACACTGGCTATAATAGGTCCACGTGTGATTTGTGGTTCACACGGACTAGTTATGCAGTCACCTGAACTAGCCCTTTAAAAAAGGACTCAAAAGTATTGCACTATATTTTGAAAGATAATGGAAACCTTGATATTTTTTATTCATTTTAAATGTAACCTGCAAAATGGTCTTGAAACGTGGTACAGTCTTTAAGGAAAGTTAAGGTACTGGACCAAATATTTATCACCAATCTACAGACATGATAGGTGATAATTGTATAATCGTTAGGGGTCTCACTAGAGGGATCTCCACTGACCACAAAAATGGGGTTACTGTGTACCTCGCATGAATGGAGAGGCGTTCAATTCGATGGTTATAGGAATGACAGACAGTGCAGAGTATAGACTTCGGTTTCGTCCCACAGACAATAAATGGAACAACTCTGTGCATGCCAGCACATGGTACCCTTGTGATCTGTTGGTACCAAGAACAGACAGTTGGTAGTACAATCCACATGCCTGACCACTGGGGCAAACATTCTTCATGACTGCCTGGCAGGCTTAACTACCGTGTTTCCCCGATAGTAAGACACCCCCGATAGTAAGACGTAGTGGGGGTTTTAGGGGGATCGGCTAATGTAAGACGTACCCCGAAAGTAAGACATACCGGTAGTAAACTGTACGTTGGAAAAATAGCTGTCCTCTGTGAAAAATAATAAAAAAAATAAAAAATAATGATATTCTCACCTTCCGGCGGCCCCCGCAGCTTTCTCGCCTTCAGCGACGCTCCCGGCAACTCCCGGTCCCAGGAGTCCTTTGCGACCAATCACCCCGATGACGTAGCATCACGCGAGACCGCTATGCCATCTGGGTGATCTCGCAATGCATTACTGGGACCGGGAATTGCCGGGAGCGTCGCTGAAGGCGGGAAGGCTGCGGGGGCCGCCGGAAGGTGAGAATATCATTATTTTTTATTTTAATTATTGTTTTACCAGGGATATGGTACCCAGGGCCTGGAGGAGAGTCTCCTCTCCTCCAGACCCTGGGTACCACCGCACATGAACCGCTTAGGCCTCTTTCACACATCCGGTGTATTTTCCAATATAAGACATACCCCGAAAGTAAGACATATTGGTACTTTTGGGGGTAAAAAGAATGTAAGACACTGTCTTACTTTCGGGGAAACACGGTATGATTTCTTTTGCTCAATCCATTGGAAGCACAGGCCAGAAAGTAGAAGGCGTTCATTTTTAATACTGTAAATGATTTCTACTTGATACTGACGTTATGAGTAGTAAAGTATAGTTTCTAAATATTAACATGGAAAACGAACATTTTTAACCCCTTCACCCCCAAGCGATTTTCTGTTTTTTTCCTTCCCTTCTCCCAAGGGCAATAACTTTTTTATTTTTCCATCCATATTGCCGTATGAAGGCTTGTTTTTTTGTAGGATGAAATGTATTTATTAACCGTGTTCAATACTTGGCAAAACTAACCTGGTATTATGATTCCCCAGGTCAGTATGAGCATACAGATACCAAACATATATAGTTTTTTTATTTAACTGGTGAAAAAAAAAAATCAGAAATTTGCCCCCCCCCCCAAAAAAGGACACTTTTGTCACCATTTTCCGAGACCCATAACGTTCTCATATTTTTGAATCTGGGGCTGGGTGAGGGCTTATTATTTTCGCCGAGCTCACATTTTTATTGATACCATATTGGGGTATATACGATGTTTTGATCGCCTCTTATAGCATTGTATTGCAATGTTGTAGCAACCAAAAAGCATAATTCTGGTGTTTTAATTTTTTTTTATTATAAAGTTTACCAATTGGATTAATTTATTTTATATTTTGATAGATCTGACACTTCTGAAAGCAGTAATACCAAATATATGTATTTTTTTATATATATGGTTATATTTTTAATGAGGCAAAATGGGGTGACTTGAACTCGCATTTTTCTATAGATTTTTATTTAAAACTTTTTTCACTTTTCACTGTATTTAATAATCCCCTGAGACTTGATGCTGTGATCGTCTGATCGCCTGTGCTATACATACCAGTGGTTCACACAGGCCGGTGTTCAGAAGAGGATCGTGATAAGAGACCCCCCGCTGTCATGACAACTCATTGGCGCCATGCCGATGGGCGGGATCAATGATGTGCTTCCTGTCAGCGCGCCTTTGCATGGGTTTCCTGCCACAATCCAAGGACATGCTGATAGAGAATTTAGATTTTAAGCCCCCATAGGGACAATGATAATATCTGTAAAGTGCTGTGAATGTAAGAACAATATATAAGTGCTATCCTTTCAGAATGTTTGTGGAAAGGACAATGCATAGCTGGAGTATGTGAATAGTCCTTACTCCAAGCCTATAGTGCCCTTATATCTCCTGATCTAACATTTTCACAAGAAGAATAAAAGGTTTCAGAAAATTCTTGCTCCACCTCTGTCCACTATAAAGATTTCTATGAGCTCTGTTATAATTCTGTCTCATGTCCTGGCCTTTCAATTGCTACTAGAAACACTTTAAAACCTGAGTGTCTTGAATTAATGAGCGCAGATTTCACAGGCCACAGCTGTCTTTGTGAAGCACAGTTCATTGCCATCCTTGCCGATAGCAAAGAAAAAGAGAGTGACAAGGACACAAGTACCTTCTCAGGCCAGAGCCCAGTAAGCCTGCATTTTCTCAAGAAGATCAAATAGTTCTGGCAGTAATAAATTGTCTCTCCTTTTGTACCCTCCTGGCAGATGAGGGGGGCGTTTTCTTCATGTATACAGTAATGAGATTGGAGACTTGGGAGAGGAGGGTCCTTATTGCCACAGTTCAGTCCTTATTTATTCTTATATCTGTCATATTTATCATTTTAATCCCTTTAATATGTCTGAACTGTGCAGTATATTTCATTTAAGTGAGCAAAACAATGGAAGGAAAACGTACATTTTGAAAGTAGGCCTCAGATCGCAGCTAAATTAGAGCGAAAATATTTTTATTTCCCAATTACAAGCTAATTTTCTATCCGACTTCAAAATGATCGACTCCGAAGGGCATTTTCAGTGATACCGGATGAACTGCATTAGACTTTATATTTACTTTATGTCTTTGGCCTTTCTAATGTGAGACTGGAGGGCTGGCATTAAAATGAGGGGATGAGAGATAAAAGGAGCAATTAACAATTATTTGCAAAAGCAGGAACATCCAGGGGGGCTGTAGACAACAAGGGATGTGATGGACAATAAGGTGAAAAGCATGGAGGACTACAGTATAGGAGATTTAACCCATCTTATGCCTCACTTAACACTTCCATTCCTGTAATTATACCACTTATATATTGTGCAGTAAAATAAAACCACACTATTAGATGTCAGTTTGAGCGGATCAGCTGAATTCCCTGGCCAAGAAAGGGTCATGGTACAGGGAAGACACACACGGCTTGCTCTACTGGCACTAATTGCATGCAATGATATTAATGACCCAGTAATTGCGTTACAAGTGGCACTGAAGTGGAAAACATCATTTTGAGGCAGAGTTCATCTCTTGGTGGGGAGATTTTACCACTGACTGAGTTAATGTCAACTGACAGTTTCGAATATAACACTCTGGATGAGAAAACACTGCACTCTCGCCGTAGAAAGGCTCAGATGGAAGTGACGCCATTTCCAGCCTAGTGGTAACTCAATAAATGGCATGGTTAGACTTTGCCCTCGCGCTGAACCTTATTCCTTAGTGGAGATCTGCTCTGTACAATAGACAATCTGGAGCAATTTTCTACATGCTTGGGCTAATAAATAAATGTCCCTTATGCTTTTACATCAAAGAACTGGAAAATGTGGATTACAGGAAAGACAGAGGATGGTTCCATCTCTAGGAAAAGATTTTCAAAGAAAATCTGGCTCCTACTGAACCAGAGATGAATATAGTAGACAAAACAAGCAACAAAATGGCTGCCTCTTCTGCTGTAAAGTGACGTGCTGCAAATCTGTAAGCCTGGTATAAAGATGCTTTTTTATTGTTCAATGGTTCTTGTTTCCAATTCTCATCTTGATTACCAACATTACAAATGTTCACAGTGAATTTCAACTTGAGCTATCACTGGCTGCAAATTATATGTCATTTTTATAAGGAACTCTAAAAAGAATGGGTACAATTGTGTGCTGCATAAGAGCTGCTTTCTCGCACAGGAGCGATCATTTTCACTGGGGAGCTGCAGCAGTAGCTTCCATTCTGTGCCTGCACTTAAGACATTGTTTCGGAGACCTGTAGAGGAAAATGGAAACTATGAGAACTGGCCAATAAACTACAATGCAGTCTAGGGGAGATTACGAGACACTCACAGTGCTCGTAATGGCATTGCAGGAAAACTTTCCTTGCCTACAATCAGCTAGGTTAAGTGTGTTCATAATTCTCAGCTTTATTTTATTCTCGCACAACACCTTTAAGTGAGTGAAGTTGCACTTTGCAGGCTAGGAGACAATAACTAGGTTTTGAAACCCCAATATAACATAGTGGTGATATTAGTTAATGGGGTTATCCAGTACCCATCATAAAAAAAAAACTCTGCATACTTATCTGCCGGACTGATGCCATTCCTCCGATGGCAGGCCTTTGTCGCCTGGCGGTCATGTGGTAATCTGGTGATTATGGTTATATCTCGTGACTGTTGGGAGAAACAGCGCTCCAATTGGAGGAACGGTGCCATTCCAGGAGGCAGATATGAAATGTTTTTATTTTATGATAGAGCTAATAAAGGGATGTCCAGTAAGGAAAAACCTCTTTAAGGTCACCAAACACTGGCCAAGCTTCTACTGTGTATGGGGTGTCCCGACTATTACTACAGATGTAAATTGAAAGAGACAGGGAAAAAACTTGAAGCAATCCTGATGCCAGCAGAGTGAGAAATTTGAAGTGTCATGCACACATTGAGCATTTTGGACATTTTGCAGATTTGGTGCAGAAAATAATCTACAGCATGTCAATTTTCTGTGCATTTTTGACACAGTTTTTCACCATTGACTTCACTCAAATCAGTAAAAAAAAAGGCAGGCAAAAACGCATCAAAAACACGTATTTTGAAGCTGCGTTTTTCCTGCATCCGTTTACTCAACGTGTGCACATTGCCTTAGATTTCAACCTGCCCAATCACTCCACCATAGGTGTCTGGCTGTGCCTTATTCCCTCTTCTTCTTGACTGGATTGTACATGTGTAAGGAGAGGTCAGAATAGCTGCTGGCTAAACAAGCTCTAGGTCGAGAAATACAGAAGGTGTATGGAGCGTGTTTAACTGATGGGAGCAAAAGGTAATTATTAGATAATTATGCCATGTTTGTATAGGTGGGATATAAGGACCCTTGGAAACTTCCCAACTACAAGATCCAGTTGCATTGCCCGATTTATCATTCTGCAGCTGCTTTTTAGTAATATAAAGCTAGCGACATTTACCATTCTAAACAATCAAACAAACCTGCCAAATAAACTGGGCCTATTTTTAATAGAGGTAAACATGTTTTTTTTTTTAAACTAATCTGGAAATTTTAAAAGAAAAAAAAACAGATTTACGCTGTCTGCATTCTACTTCATCATCTCATGAAACTGGTTAAAGAATGAGATAGCTTGCACTGAAGCAAGAGGCCAATTAATTAATGTTAGTTGGAATTGGAAGGAAAAAAAGAGAATAAGAGGACAAAACATTTAGGGAACCCTACATATTTGAATTTGTGCATGTCAGAATAAATGATCGTCTGACTGTAAGCTGAACTAATGAGGTCCGCATGCAAGTTGGAGGTTTTCAGGCGAATGTTTCCCGAGGCACTTCTTTACCCACTTCACAGGTCATAAAAGATGTTAGGAAGCCGAAAAATGATTATATTTCATGATAGTCTGGCAGTACTTTCTAAAAGGTTAGTAACTGGGCTTTGAGGGCTGAGGTAATGAAAGTGTGTTTCTTGCTTTGCCGGCTTTGATCAGCTCTCGGCCTCCAAACCCATTTAATGCAGCTAAAAAGCAGGAGACATAATGTATATTTCATAGCATTAGATGCTATTCATTTCTCCGCTACTTCAAGCTCCTGGAGGAAATTCTGATACCCCGCTCTTACAGAACAGATCCAGTAGCTTTTATTCCCTGTGCTTGCCGTGGGACCTAAATGATAATCTATTTTCAATATGAAACCACTCTTGATTTCTAGAAAGGGGATTATGCTGATATATTCTTAGCCCGTCTCTGATCAAGTTACCAGCAGACACAGTAAAAGATTTGTTACATGCTGCACTTTTTTTTATAAAGTTAAAACTCGTTATGACAAATAAATACACTGCGGCAAAGCATACGTACATATGATGTAGTAGTCCCTGTTCCTCTGGAATTCCAGTCCCCAGAGATTTGGGCTGAACTCTTGAAATTTGATGGTAAATTTCACATCCTGGTCTGGTTTAGCACAGTTCAGCAAAGGTGTTCTGTCTTTTATAGTGCAGCTTTCCGCTTGCTCCTTATCCACTAGGTAGACTTTGTAATACTCGTATTGGGCAGTAGATTTAGAGTCCACTTTGGGGCAAATAATGTCCAGTTTATCTCCTATTTGTGGATACAATACCAGCCCTTGACCTGGGAGGAATCTATTGAAAAAAAGAAAACAGAATTAGTGACAAAAATATATCAATAACATTTTTGCTATAATATATATTCATGTGGAGGCAAGCTGAGCATCAACGCTTCTAGTGCAGTATTGGTTATTAGACAGAGTCCGGTGGAGAGAGACGGAGTGAGAGATAGACACACCAATTTTTTTTTCCTTCCTTACCAGTCCATGTAACCATATTTCAATGGGGTTTGGGTTCTAGTGGAAGTTTGGGTATTGTGCTGGTACCCAAACCAAGCAAGTTCTGCTCGGGTACCAGAACCTGAACTTCCACCGGTCCGCCCATCCTTACTCCTAACAAAATTTGACAATTAGCACACGTTCAGTATTTGGACAGTATTTTACAGGATTTTACATCAGTACTTGAACAATCAGAGAAAAGGTATAATAGAAACACATCACCAAGTCTGCATTTTTCACCCAATCCTAGTCTTCACCTACAAATACTGATGAAAAAAACTAACCAAATACTGAACATGTCAACATGGCCTTTGGGTTTGGCAGAGACTATTCATTTATAGTTCATAGGTCCCAATGCAAAATCTTTGGTAGGGGCTCTTCATTTCTAGCACTGGAGCAGAGTGACCTTTTATAAGCTCCTAAGCTCCAGGACCTAGCTTCCGCTAATAGTTATCCCCTTTTTGATAAATTAGAGGGAGATTACATTTTTTAAGGCATTATAAAAATATTGCTTTCTTAAATAGCAACCTATTACTCATCAAAACATTAGTCAAGCAAACGCATTTAATATACAATTATACTTGTGTATAAAAAGTCATGCTGTAAGCATTTCTCACCATCAGAGGCCTATTTTTACCCTGGCTGAGAATGACTCTCAGTATTCATGTGTCTATTTCAACACTATAGAATCATGTCCTTAATGCATGGACTGCCATTATCAGCAAAACTGTACATGACAGCAGTCTAAAGGTACTGCCACACTAAACAATCCCGCTAGCGATAGCGATAAAGACGCATACTAATGCGATCGCTAGCGGGATTGTTTCTATATCGCTAAGTGCGGCTTAACTTAGCGATATAGTTAACGACGCTATCGCGGTTAGCGATCTTCTTAACGACTTTAGCGGTACAAAAGTACCGCTAAATCGCTAAGAAAAGGTGCCACACTTAGCGATATATACTTACCTGCGGGGCGCCGACGATCTAAATAGGGTCCGGAACGATGTCAGCGACGAGCAAGATCACAGCAGGATCTCAGCAGGGAGCTCGTCGCTGACAGATGCCGCACACAACAACATCGCTAACGGGATCGCTAAATAGTGATGTTTTTTAGCGATCCCGTTAGCGATGTTGTTTAGTGTGGCATACCCTTCAGAAAATCCTGACACTATATCTCCACAGCCACCAAGGAATGCCTTTCGGTCTAGTCAATGTGACCTGATCATTCTGAAGTCGTCCTAATGTCATAAGCGTAATGCAACTAATAGCAGTGCAGGAGCCAAAAATCAAAAATGGAAACAATAATCTCAACAGATTGGATTCTTGTTTTTTCCTTCACAATGTTGTGAAATATCGTCGATGCACAGTGTGCTGGCCGAAGCCATTCAAATGAAGCGTGAGCAAATACTTGGACACAGTATGCCACAGAACAGCATCCACGCTTGTAGTTTAGCCTCTTCATGTATTGCTTGCGGCAGAAAGCCTGTGGGAAATTGAAACAAGAGCTTTCTAATCAACATCCTTTGCGGAGCAGAAACATTAAACACCACACTTAGAAATCCCCACTCGTTTGTAAGCAGCTAAGCCCACAGGCTCATTAAAATATAAAACACTGAGAACAAAGATTTTAGCCAGGAATCCCTCCATAGTGAAGCTCGAGAAGGCCACCAGGTAAGTTTCATTAATTGCTAAATCAATTCTTATGTCAGCTGACAGACACCATGTTTGGCCTAGCAACCAAATGTCAGGCTCCAGCGTATTTGATCTTCCAACTTTACAGTTACGGCTTTTGTTGGTTAACATTATGGGTAATCAAAGCAGAGGAAGAGCATTGCTTATTTCCCTGCAGCTATTATGTGCAATCACACAGCAGCTAGCAGAACGCTTATCTTAGTGTTAGGAGTAATATGATGCTGCAGCCCCGTCACTCAGGGGGATACGGAATATTATGCCACGTTTTCAGATTATAGATTCTTTAAAAGGGCCACTGAACCCTTAAGTTCAACCCTTACGCAAACTGTTCAAGTGTATGTAAATGTTTATAGAAATATTTACAAAGCAGATATCATGGGGACAGACATTTTTTGCGGTTAGTATATAAAAAAAGCTGAATGCTCAGAGCAACATCTGAACCATTAAGACAAAAGATTTTAAGTATCCTGTTCTGGCGCCCAGATAGGTCCTCCGTGGCAGCTGGACCAAGGCACTGTTCACTCCAGCAATACTCTGCTCAGCGCCGTGAGCGCCTCTAGTGACAACTAGACCTCCATGACAACATGGCCTCATGTGAGGCCTACTCACAAGGCCTCAAGTATTATGATGACGTGTGTTGTGCTGCAGGCAGAGATGGCAGGAACAGAAGTGAGCACAGCCATGGTCAGAATACCATACAGGGTTTACTGCAAGCCAGATCAGGGTAGCTCACATCTTTTTTGGCTCATTTCTAGTCTTAGGTAATAAAAAAAGTAATATGCTAGATCCCAAATGATGATTATACCATTTATTACGAATTGTAATAAACTTCTCTACTAAACTGCTGAGTGGTAATTAAAAGGAAAATCACTTGCAGTACAGTCTGGAAGACTTACCTATTAAACCAAAAAAATCAAGTGAGTCTATGAAAATCTATTATAGCAAAATGAAAAATGCAGAGAATAGGCAATGCAGAGAATATAAAGCGTACAAGTGCTGTACAAGTATTTGGCAATAACGTAATAGAAAGGCAAAGGTGAAATTGGTATTTGTGCTTGAAAATCAGATATTAAAAACAAGGAAGAAAGAAAGCATAATTGTAAAGTCTACCAGACTAATACACTATCTAGGACTGAACAAAATCAGTGTGCGCTGTAATTACCGTAGTTGCTTTTGCTTGTTACTCTTGATAAATGATGCTTTCTGGTGTGGCTAAGGGCCAGCCTCTTGACCCATGACATAGCTACACACTTCAGTACTTCAGATGGGCATCCCTCAATCTGAAGAGGCTGGCAATCATGCTTCCACACTATAGGCATGGACCTTTTGTTCTATTCACCATGCACAAATGTATGAGGATAATATTTTTTCCTGAACAGTAACAAAAAGGACTGTTAGGAGGAGCTCATACATAAAAAGGTAGCGAACATAACAGAGTTTGTTGACACAAGAGCTCTTCTGCTGCCGGATGTAGAACATTATACTAGGACTATAGGTCCGGAGCTACAAGGGTCATGTAGCATGCAACAATCACATGTGACCATTAGAGCCATCTAGTAATATCATTATTATATTCTTTGATAGCTCGGAGTGGGTGTGTTACAATTCAATAACCTAATCTTTGTATCCACTGCTGTGCTCTGGACTGGGCAGGCATAAACTGATAAATGGCATTACAAACTCATGTCTGCCCATTACAAAAAGTATTTCTTCAGTGTGTTCAGTCAAATGGAGGGAATAAGGATTTTCACACACACTGGAGATAAAGTAGGTCAAACTCACTATTTCAGCTGGTTAGATAATAATAATTATAATAATTTTATTTCTAAAGCGCCAACATATTCCGCAGCACTTTACATTATAGAGGGGACTTGTACAGACAATAGACATTACAGCATAACAATAAACACAGATCAAAGTAGATACCAAGAGGAATGAGGGCCCTGCTCGCAAGCTTACAATCTATGAAGAAGGGGAGAAAGGTGGATGGTAACATTTGCTTTCATTGTTCAGACTAAGATAACTAAGTTACTGGTATAGAGAACTATCAAGCATGTCTGGAGAAAAAAAAAAAGGATCAAGGATGGTAAATTTTAACAGCAAATCCTTTTCTTATAAGAGATAACTCTTACTTCTCTGTCATCAATGAAAACACATGCACACACTATGTCGAACGGAGACAAGCACAGCTATCGGGTAACATGGGGAGAGATTTGGTGGGGGTTATCTCCTGGAGAACAAAATAATTGGGGATGTGTCTGGGGGAATAGGGAGGGCCCCATACACATTAGACTTTCGGACGATCTCAGATATCGGTTGCTTCATGCGACATTGATCTAATGGGTATGGGGGCCATTATTACTTGAATAAGATGCACATAGGAGACAGATTTAATTACATCTGCCTTGCCTACAATAGGTTTTATGGACCGCACTAGTAATTAAATGCTGTAATCTGTTCTTCTAACAGACATTTTCACCAGGGCTGTAAATAAGAGTTCTTTACAGATTCTAACCACAAGGACTACACAGTGTTATTTTATATCTAGCTGGGGAATGAAGTGTTTCTAATGTAAATTCTTGGATATAAGTTATGATAACAGTATGTGATTTAGGATGAAAACTGTAGGCACTTGTAAGAAATCTTTTATTGAGGAGCTGAAAGTGTTAGAAATGGAACCAGTTGAGCGAGTATTTGCGAGGCGTGTTTCAGCATATTTCTGTATGGCAGCACAATCGAACGCTTTCTTATTTAGTAAATAGTAATTTATACTGACATAGCTAGAGGGGGCAGTTCTTACCCTCCATGACCTCATGTTCTACTTAACAAAGAACCTGTGTGGCTGGGTATAGTTTTTCTCAATTCTTAATCAATTCCCCACCTCTGTCTCACAATTGCTATTGATGTAACAATAATATTATATTTCACAGTCCACATCTGCACAATTTACTCTTAGCATTGGATTCCTTTTAGTAGTCTGTTCCATTCATCAGTTTGTGTAATGTATCTGCTAGTGTTTACATTAATAGTATTCCATTGGATTGCTCGTATTCATACATAACTAAACCATACAAATAGTAAGATCTATGGCGTTGCTTTCAGTGCTCTGACACTGTTAGGCCGAGACCTTTGTTCAGATGTAAAATGCTACACAAATGGTCTTATCCATCAGAAAGTAAGTATTCCACACAAAAGAAAGAAGTGATTTTCTATTCAATCAGGTTGTTAAAAAATATACTGAGGCATTACTTAGGTACTTTTGGTTTTGGGAAGAAAACATTACATCTTATTTAGGGATTGTTACCAAACTTTTCCTGATTCATATCTAGTAGATGTACAGTACAGACCAATAGTTTGGACACACCTTCTCATTCAAAGATTTTTCTGTATTTTCATGACTATGAAAATTGTAGAATCACACTGAAGGCATCAAAACTATGAATTAACACATGTGAAATTATACATTACACTTTACAAAAAAGTGTGAAACAACTGAAAATATTTCTTATATTCTAGGTTCTTCAAAGTAGCCACCTTTTGCTTTGATTACTGCTTTGCACGCAGAAAAGGTGAACGGATGAATTCTACATGCCTGGTTCCCACTGTGAAGCATGGAGGAGGAGGTGTGATGGTGTGGGGGTGCTTTGCTGGTGACACTGTTGGGGATTTATTCAAAATTGAAGGCATAGTGAATCAGCATGGCTACTACAGCATCTTGCAGCGGCATGCTATTCCATCCGGTTTGCGTTTAGTTGGACCATCATTTATTTTTCAACAGGACAATGACACCAAACACACCTCCAGACTGTGTAAGGGCTATTTGACCAAGAAGGAGAGTGTTGGGGTGCTACGCCAGATGACCTGGCCTCCACAGTCACCATCACCAGACCTGAACCCAATCGAGTTGGTTTGGGGTGAGCTGGACCGCTCACAGCTTCAATTTTGAATAAATCACCAACAGTGTCACCAGCAAAGCACCCCCACACCACCTCCTCCATGCTTCACGATGGGAACTAGGCATGTAGAGTCCAGCCGTTCACCTTTTCTGCATGCAAACCAGTAATCAAAGCAAAAGGTGGCTACTTTGAAGAACCTAGAATATAAGACATATTTTCAGTTGTTTCACACTTTTTTGTAAAGTGTAATGTATAATTCCACATGTGTTAATTCATAGTTTTGATGCCTTCAGTGTGATTCTACAATTTTCATAGTCATGAAAATACAGAAAAATCTTTGAATGAGAAGGTGTGTCCAAACTTTTGGTCTGTACTGTATATTGGCTGGACCTGTCTCTTCCTAAAAGACTGGATCACTCTACCGACCCTTCATTGATAGCAAATATCAGAGCGAGATCAGGACAGGACAGCTGGATTTCAATTACCCACTGTTTTTGTTCTCTGGGACAAAGTCTGCCATCACAGGTGTGTCAGCAGCTTACTGACCTCGTACTACTATAATACACGTGCATACTCAGCCTAGCAGAGAGTACATGTCTGAACAACATAATCAAGACTGGCATGGTACAGGTTGGTCTTGACGAGGTCGGGTTGGAATCAGACACACAGAATTCTTTAAGAATATCACGCCTCTTAATGAATCAAATGTGTCTTAACAGTGGTGGGCAACACTATGTGCCTTGCCATAAATCTTTCTCCAGTCAGGGATTGGAGTGAGGTACGCTACGGCTTGTCATGAATTAGAGGAGCTGTAGCATCACACCCACTCCACGCATTTTGGCGGAGTTGGATAAAACTAAATGTCACAAAAGTTACAAAAGTGTTTTACCCAATCTGGCGAAAATACTTTGATGAATCAGTGCCCAAATATTTGGCAGGACCATTAATTGTCATAAAGTTGGATGCCAACCACTTAGAAACCAGAACTGGTAATTGCATTGGTTGTCACATATTTTAAGCCATTTTTCTGAGAAAATCAACAGCTTAAAAGAAAACAATTTAAGGTCTCATATTGTATATGTTTTTGAGCAATAAGCAGCTTTTTTATGGCCTGAACCAATCCAAAAGCTTTGGCACATAGGATGTCTATAACCGCATGTACGTCTTATTAAACAGTGAAGGAAAGGACTACTCCAGCCACCTATGCCACTTACAGAACATACTGGAAGACTTCCTGTATTTCTACTGGCACCTGTTAAACAACTCGCTCTACACACAAGCCATAAATTAGCAGATAAGACAGGGCAGAACATTTGGCTGCAATAAGATGCATAATCATGTATCCCCAACATAAGAAAGTTTATAGCCTATCATTTTAATCTGCAGGTAATTCACACCTGTACAGTCAGATTCCCAGAAGCAAGTCTCCAAACCACAGACTGCAATGGAGGGTGGGGTCTGTCTTGCTATGTGCAGGCGAGGCGTTAGATAAATAATGACAGAAGCTTGGAGAATAATTCATGCCAAATGCAAATTCTGAATGATGTCATTTATTTTTCAAAACTGGTTTTAAAAAAATGCAAATAACAGATCTGGATTAAGCTAGTAAAAATAGGAATATTTATCTACAATTTTCTCCGGGTGACAGATTACATGGCAGTCAATCACACGTGTACACGAGATTTTCAATTAGCAAGTTGAATGGCAATGAGTACACGTTAATCACTTCTAGATCGCTTTTAACCCCTCCACATCAATGTGATACAAGAATCTCCTTTTTTTTCCTTGAACTTTCACAAATATCATATTAATTTTATCTTAAAAGAAATCTTAATGGCTACAAAAACAGCGCTGTTCATTTAAACACCACGCAACCAGACCCGAGAGAACTGGAAGCATTACTTGCCCATGGACGCATTGGATGTAATCAAGCAGCACTGTCCCTGTAGCTCAGAATATTTATAAGGCCGTGGTCACACATGCGTATGGCATCTGATGCAAGAGCATCGGATGCGATATGCTAATGACCCTCGGCTCCTGCTCTGCTGCGTGCGAGAGCCTAGTTCATGCGACTGTGCTCCGAGCCTCTCGCACAGAGTGGATCGGAGCACAGCTGCGGAGGAGGCAGAGAAACTAATTTCTCCATCTCCTCCATTGCTGGCGTCGGCATATATCGCACAGCACTCGAATGATATCCGAGTGATGTGCGCTGTGTCACTCGCACCCATAGACTTATATGGGTGCGAGTGCGCCAAGACTCGGCTGAGTGTTGGTGACAAGCGCAGCATGCTGGGATTTCACTCGCATGCAGAATACGGCCGAGAAAAAAAATGGTGATGGGAGCTGCCCCATAGATGAATACTGGTCCGAGTGCTATGCGATGTTTTCTCGCATAGCACTCATCCGTATTCATCGCTAGTGTGACCCTGGCCTAAGATAGAGGACTTGCATTTAGCAACTTTACTAAAAAGATCTTCATTAAATATCCTAGATTTATAAATCGGCAATGTCATATTTATGTGCCATGCTTTAACTTCATACGTTGTTCCGACTGCCTAGAACACACTGCCATTCGGCATGGGGAAGAAGAAATGGAATCGTAAAAAAAAAAAAAAATATATATATATATATTTTTCCAGTCCTCTACTTTTTCCACGTACAACAGCTTGCAGTCAGTGTGGTTCTACAATAAAATGTTTAATTATGCCTGGTCCTGATTTGTCTTTCCAGTGCATAAAGATTGTTGGTTGTGCTCCAGGCTTTTCTAATTGCCTTCACGACTGAAGGTGTTAATATTGGTTCACAATGCATTATGTAAGATTCCAGTGGGGGGGGGGGGGGGGGGTCTTGCCATTCAATTTGACTATGTTCACCAGTTACCAATAATCTCCAAGAAGGAATACTTTACACCTTTATCGTTTACTAGATAAGGCTTCACAAAAGGGGGCCGGCATGTTAAAAAAAAAAAAAAATAAAAATAAATTACCGTACCTAGGCAAAAGCAATTAAAATCAGATGAAAATCGTAATTTTGCATAAAGCTTAACAAAACCTAGCAAATACACAGACACACTGCAATCAGGACTCCAGAAAGTGGAGGAATAGGGCTGCCATAATTGCAACATTTCTAGCCTTGGAACCTGGAAAATTTTCATACCCTAAAATTAAAAGGCAATATATTGTGACTGGAAGCTTAAAAAGTAAAATCTATCAATCCTCTTCCCAGTTCAGTTGTACGCTTTAACATAAACTGGACTGACTGCTGACATCACAGCCTGGGTTATCTGTAGTGGGACCTCTCAGTGAGACATCATAATTTCTACTGCTATTACATATTCAATCTCCAGATCTGTAAGCTTCTACGTTGGCTGCAATGCCGTGTGCCAAGAATGGGCTCTTTTTTCCATTTTTACTTAGTGTCACTTTCAATAAAATATATTCTCGCAATATGCAGGTTCACAGTGCTCCTCTATTCCCTTGAATTTTCCAATTCTGCTCTGCTGCTAGATTTGTTTGACTACCCGTCTCCTCCATAACATCCCCTCCAGACTGTGATGTGACTTGTCTGGCCTAGTACTCTGCGCCTGACATAATTTAGGACAAAATATATGTAGTTTGTTGTTAGTTCTCAAAATTAAAAGGCAGTTTTTTTTCTTCATCAAATGAACACAGACTGTGAAATATACGACTCAGTAGCCTGGGAACTCTGTTAAAATCTGGGTAGAAATAGAACTTTTAATATTTATACCATGCTCTAAATCATCGGCTTTGTAATTACAGCCATATCCCGCAATGAAATACTGGGTGTTGGCTGGTCACAGGGAAAGAAAAAAAAAATGCCTTGCCCTTTGAAACTGTATTTGTTTGGAAAGGAAAGCTGATGACTAGCATATATAATAATGCTAATATTATCTAAAGATTACTCTGCTTTCAGTTTGCACAGTATTTTCCAATTGAATGATAAGGAACAAGAAGAATGTGGTTGGGATGGCAATTAACTGAGTCAGTGCGTGAGTCATGCCATCCTCTTGGGTAACGCAGGGCACTGTATGCTGAATAGCAGATGTCACCACACTGTTGAGAAAAATGCCAGCAAGACTAAAAAACTAGGATTCACAAGGGCAGGTTGCTCTGCAGTTTGTTATCCCCTCATTAGGCGTGCACCCATGAAAATGCATGATTTGTACCAGTCTCATTATGCGTATCAATCTCTAATTTACCGCACAGGCTGATTGCCATTACACATTATGTTCTCACATTGTTGGATTTTATTTAATGCTTAGACTTTTGCTGTACAAGCTGCCAAACCTTGTGGATTGTCAGGATGCAGAAATGAATGCAGACAAGTGAATAGCATTGGAAGTGCCGGCCTCCTCTATTCCACAGGGAAGACATAAATAGGAATACCAGGTACCTAATGGCTGAAATACAATTCACCCTGCTTGGCCAGTGTCACGTTAAGGCATTTATGGGTGGCACGTAACATTTATGATATGGCACATGCCAGATGTGAAAAGCATACTGTTCAGTAGTTGGAAGGAAATGAGACACAGACAGGCCCTGCTTTACATCAGCACTATAGCCTTTCCTTTATACAAATAAGCAGTAGGCCAGAGCCATTCACTTTACTTCTTTTGTCATCTGAACGCCATAAATATGCACCAGTTTCCAGCTTGAAAAGGCAGAAAGTCTGCTGGACGCACAGACAAAATGTTACAGTCTCTTACACTATAAATATTTTGACTTAATGGTCCCTCATTGAACACTATCAGGCAGCAAAAAGTCTAACTCCTCTTTAAATTAACCGCTTAAAGCAAAATTTGTGTCACGGTGAACATTTTACAGAAAATATATGACAATGCACCGATTGACTTTAGCTTATTCACTGGTGGGGTTGCTCAGTCTTGGGAGATTCACCCTAAGTATGTCCGGCTGTACCCAACATGGGAGAAATTCCCTGTAGCACTTTACTTTATAAGATGTGCTTGTAAAGGGGATATTCACTAAAGAACCCTTTAAACAATTCTCTTTTCTAAAATGTGATAGATTAGAGTAAGTCATAAGAAATGAAGAAACTTTATTCATATTGTACATGGATATTTTCCTAAATTCTGAAAAAGAAATCCCAAATGCACAGATCGAGCAGCTGACTATAAGACAAATAGATGGATAGATGAGTTGAGCTTATAAAAGGAGCAGAGTTTGTCACCGCTAGCCAAACAGTTTTGCCCAAACCTACAGACCTCCTCAGCTCAGTAAGTTATCGCACTGCACATTACAAAGCGTCTGAGTGACAAGTTCACGTTTGCTACATCTGTAGATCCTTCATAAATGTATTGCTTCCCTGGCTTGATGTTTTCTATTACAGTTTTATCTCACAGCTATTTTTTACCTTTGTCTGTCAAACAGCCAACACCATGTAAACTTAAGGTATATGCTCTTAAATTTCCTGCAACAAAGAAAGATGAAAAATCCTGGAAACTTCTCCAAACCGCTCTGCCAAGAAACATGATTTAATGAAATCATCTGAGACTCACTTAATCAAAAAAGTGTGTTTAGGATTATTTGTGCAGACAGAACAGTTACTGTTAGCTTCTGTGATTTCTCCCAGCCCTGAATATTCTTCCATCATAAAGAACAGCCATTCGGGCTATAAAACACACATTGCCCCCTCTCTTGCACCTGTACTACCACATCTCAGCATGGAGTTTAGTGTCACTCCTCAGTGGATCTTGTGTCTGTAGTGACAAAATGCAGGGGAAAACAAAAGCGAAAGAGTCTTTTCTTTCTTGCTTTTAAAGGGCTGTTTTCAGCTGGAGAGCAGAAGTCAGGAAATCATCTTTCCTTTTACTGCTTTACTGCATAACAAAGAGCACAAGCTTTAAACAAAGACGAGCCTGATGCATTTAATGTGACATTCTGCACTGCTCTTAAACAACCAGGTCCCCCATCTTCACCCCTCCTTATTTCAGCAGCCAAAAGTCCTACTAGAACAGGAGATGATGTATTTCAGGAATAGGAGCACAGATTAATAAATATGTATCAGAAATGTAACATGACATGTAGGGCCGGACTGGCCATCTGGCAACTCTGGCAAATGCCAGAAGGGCCTGTATAGTTGTGGGCTGCCTTGTCTGCTAAGTTGTTAACTGAATCAGTGTGCTCAAAACACCCATACTGTTAACAGTTGTAACTGAGCACAAAGTCGCTGATTCCTTCTCTTACCCCAGCAGGCCACAGGAATTAGTAGAAATATTGGTCTTGTAATAAATCTTGTTTTCTTCCATCCAGGGTAATATTAGTAATATATCAACATCTGGTGCTTGGAGACTGGGACAACATGGGCCTGTGTGATTGCAAATGCCAGGGCTGAATTTCAGTCCCAGTCCGTACCTGATGACATGTGTGTATAAATACCTCCTCTAAATATGTTACATTTACTGTAGAGCAGTTACTTTCTATACATAAATCTATATCTGCTGCTACTAAAATGCAGCTATAAATAAGCTAGCTGGAACTTAGGCTACGCTCACATGTCCAATAATCAGTTAACAAAAAAGTTGTGAAGACACAACTTTTGTCCAGTTAAATAAAAAATTACTTCAACTGGATCCGATTTATTAACATTGAAGTCTATATAAAATGGATCGGTTAGTTAGCCATCTGTTTTGTTCCATTTGAAACTGATCCACTAAGCAAAAACCAAATCCTGTTCAAATGAAAGAAAAACTGATGGGTAATTAACGGATCCATTATCCATAGTCGTGAATGTTAAAAAAAAAAAAAAAGGATCCAGTTTATTTTTAGATTGCTGCTGGATCCGGTCTAACTAATGATTACTGGACATGTGAACATAGCCTTAGGCTGATCTTGACCAGCCCAAGTCGATTTTACCAACTATGCAGCCATATGTTTGCCCTGAGGAAATTGTAAAAGCTAGATTAGTCAATAAATAGTCATGTACAGAAAAAAAACAAATATCCAATAGTTAAGTACTAGGAGTTGCATTGCTACATTAGTCCCAACTAGTTGTCATCACCTAGGCACAAATAAGTAGCACCCATCTTGCCCAAGGTTTCATTCATGCTTCCTGGTTGTGTGCACTCTATAAATTATACCCAATGGCCCCATGCAAGGCATTCAGTCTAAAGGTACTGCCACACTACACAATCCCGCTAGCGATCTCGTTAGCGTCGCATACTAATGAGATCGCTAGCGGGATTGTTTCTATATCGCTAGTAGCTACCTAACTTAGCGATGTCGTTAAGGACGCTATCGCGGTTAGCGATCTCCTTAACGACTTTAGCGGTACAAAAGTACCGCTAAATCGCTAAGAAAAGGTGCTACACTTAGCGATTATACTTACCCAGCGGGAGCGCTGGCGATAAAATAGGGTCCAGAACGGTTCCAGCGACGAGCGAGATCACAGCAGGAAGCTCGTCGCTGGCAGCTGCCGCACACAACAACATCGCTAACGGGATCGCTAAATAGTGACTTTTTTAGCGATCCCGTTAGTGATGTTGTTTAGTGTGGCATACCCTTAACCCTTTCAGATACGTGTCAGCTCTTACATTTAGTTAATCTATATGTTGCTATGGTTGCACCCTTTATTTGCTTTTATGTTTTGTAAGAATATACGAAATACAGGAAAAATGGTGGTTCTACTGCCATACAATAAGATAACTGCTGTTTGTTCCACCGTGCCTTTCTTCCACACTTCAATCAAGAGGGATCAGTTTCTTTAGAGGTTGTTCTGGATTTAACTCACTTCTGTATAGATCCAGCCCAAGTCCTTGTAATCCCCTTATTAACTATGACCACGGATTGATTTGCTTAAAAATAAAAGCAAATTGTTTCGGCTTTGTTTTTAAATCGAAGTTACAAAATGGATTAGGAGAGAGAAAAATCAGCAGATTTCACACAGCCAGGATGGTACTGAATTTCCAATGAGAATTAAACAAGTTAAACAGGAAAGCTGTGTGAATGGTTTACATTTTTCTTTATGAGACAGGACCTGCAATGCTCACGTCTTTTGTCTTCTTGGCCTCTGAGGAAACAATAAATCTGCAGGAGCTCTTCCAAGCTATTCTAATACTGACCATTTGCCTTCATATACCATACGGATAAAAATAATTTGTAGAGAAGAAAACTGGACAGAAGCTTTGGCTCTTGAGCCAAGTCCAAACATTTTAAACACTTCATCACGCCCGTTTTAATCACCAGAATGTGACATATACAGTTTATGAAAATGTCTGATAGGTGACTTGAAAAACAAGTTTTTACTTATGTCAAGCTGTACAGAAGCAAAAGGCTAAGCTCATACCTACACTCTTAACAACTGACCTGTCTGCCACATCTGGAGATGACATTTGCGTGCTGCTGAAAGTCTAGTTGGCAAGGGAGATTGAGATTTTTTTGCTAATGAAGTCTGCAGTGAAACCATTTTGGAACATGCAACATAATTGGTATGACCTAGAAACTGAGGGATTGACCAAAAACTAGAGACATCATTAAAACTATGAGCTAGAACCTGGCCGAGAAAAGCCTAGATGTTTGCTATTAGCATATATTTATTTGTTTTACCCACTTATATAGGACCATTAATTCCACTGCACTTAACAGACAGATCAGCGTCGCTGTCCAGATTGGGGATCACAATCTAAATTCCCTATCAGTATGTCTTTGGAGTGTGGGAGGAAACCGGAGAACATGGAGGAAACCCACACAAACACGGGGAGAACATACAAACTCCTTGCAGATGTTGTCCTTGGTGGGATTGAACCCAGGACCCCAGATAACCACTGAGCTACCATGCTGCCCATATGCAACATATTTACATTTTGTATTTAAATATAAACTATAACATAATGATGTTACTGAAATATGAAGTACTCTGGGGTAAACCCTTAAAGGATATTTGGCTAGCAAATAAAAGTGCCACCATCTTTAACTTAGAAGCTGAAATAGACAGCAGTTAGGCCTCAATCACAAGTGAGTTTTTCACGTTCGAGTGCTAGCAATTTTTTTTTCACAGTCATCTATAGGGTTGTTTTCAGTGATTGTTTTTATACCAAGTGGTCCTTACAAAATAGTAAAGACATGTCTGATATCGATCCGAGTGACGGATTAAAGTACATGAAAATAAAAATCGGATAGCACTCAGATACCATTCGTTCTGTCACTTTTTCACTGACCGATATGAGAAGGTAGAGAACCTTTGTCTCATCAGTTTAAAAAAATAAATAAAAATGATGAAACTGACCGAACTGTGATGAAAATTATATTTTCTAGTACAGTACGTCAGAAAATTGTCGTCTAAATGAGGCCTTTGGATTCAGCCACCTCAAATTTGTCTGCTTGTCTATAAATAAATCCTATTTTATAATAAAAAATTTATTGGACTATATGTTGAAGGACTTAACGTTCCTATACCATCAAGCTAAGGTCGTAGTATTCTATGGCTCACATGTTACAGGGCAACAACATAAATAAGCAGTAACACATTGCCAGCCATTTCACAAACACATGCTTGACCTCCATACTGGTATACACTACTTGCAATCTGACAATACAGCTCTTTGATTATTTGCAGAGTGATCATGACATCATTTGTATCCAAATCGAAAGCATAGACATTTTATAGGCCTGTAATCAAAGCTCGCCATAAAATGCAAAATCATCTTAACACGTTCCCCAAGACAAACTACAGCTGAGCCGTGACTGCCCTTTGAGCTCTCTATAAAGTGTGTCTTGTAATAAATAACACACGTCAATGAATTCTATCCAGATAATGTAATAATAAATGATGACTTCTCACTGATATATGTGCTATTTACAAACGCACATTAGGAGCAATCATTTTATTTTACAACATGCTCTCAGGCCTAATTTTCTAGAGTGCTTTTCAAGCCGTAATGACTAGGGGGGAAAGTAAAACTTAGCTCTTTTATGTCTATGCTATACTAAGTCTCAAAGTTGTTTCTCAAGTTCTAAAAATGCATTTCTGGGAATTAAAGGAAGAATCAATATTTATGACTTTAAACAGGAGGGAAAAAATGCAACACCTCAAAGTGACAAAGTGCATAATTTCGTTGTGTCCAACTGAAAATAACTGGCACAGTTCTGACATTGAAAGTCTTTAGGGAAGACGGATGAGCCGATGGTAATACCTTCAATAAAATACTTCAACAAACAGATAAGCGAAATGCAAGAAAGAAGTCAGGATACACCATGTTATTTGGTTTTCTTGTTACGCATAAATTACAGTATCCAATTAGGAAAGTATTTTGTGCAAGTGTCTTCCTGTGGCTTACAGGCATCCGACCTTCCATACATGTCTCAAGGTAAACCCCAATGTGAGCACTGACTGAAGATGGTAGATTATAGGCTGTCAGGTATTTCATTAATCTCGCAGGTAATTGATATTTCCCTTTATGAATCCAGCAATGGGTGAAAGTGTCCTCCCTGATTAATAGTCATCAGCTGCACATGGAAACGAAACATACTGTTCTGCTTGTTATTAAAAAGGGCCCAGGAAAAAATGCAGCTGAAAGTAAATACATTTCATTGTTCCCTACTTCCAGTGACAATCTAAAGACAATTAATAGGCAAACAAATGTTTACCTGAGCGAGCTTTATAGATAAGAGTCTTGGAGATAATTACACGAGATAATGTAACAATTAAACCCTAGCTGAACCACAGAAGAAAGATAAAAGGGAATCAGTATATCTAAATCTCAGCCTTTTCTGGGTCTAGTGGATGTCAGTAAATTACTGAGCCAAGATGGTGTGCAGGTGTCAGAGCAATGGGAAAGGATAATGAAATAAAGATGTTTGCATTAGTCCTTCAAGTGTCTTCAGCAAAACTTTGGGTGACGGAGATTTAGAGGTAAGTGCTACACTAACCATTTTATCCGGAGCTTTTGTTTCTTCAGCTTGAAACCGTAATTGGGAAGGTTAAAAAGGGCCATCCCAGGGGAAAGGATTCCTAAATAAATTCTTGTCTACAGCAGTTTAGCAGAGACTGAGATATGGTTTCAGTGGGCACTTTGTTCGAGGGCCACCTCTCTTGTCCCTTAGAACAAGGACCATTGCCTCCTGTTTATCATGCTGACAAAATGTGAGGAATGTGCAAATAAAATGCAGCAACCATTCCACCCCTGGTCCGTTTTTCTTTCTTCTCATTCTATATTAAAACTGACATGATTAACCTAAATGCAAAGCAAGTGCCGCAGTTCCAAGGGGGTATTAACATAGCACTGAATGTGCACTTGTTTACCCATAGACCTCTGCATTGCCCATTCAATGACTAGGTGCCCATTTCATGCATTCAACTGGGTAATATACCTTCAGTGGTGTATGCCTACATGGTGACAAATAAGCAGGTAGTAAGCAAGCAATCATTGTGACGGAAACAAAACTCCCCATTTTTTTTCCTTTTTTTTCCTTTTCCAGTTTTAGTTGAAAGCTGAAAAGAACTAGAGGCAATCTAGTACTGTTCTCTTACATAATCTCAGAAAATTCATCCAAGCATAAACATAAAAGCAGCAGTCTGACATATGCAGAAATGTACATTTTGTTGCCACGGCGAAGATTTCTCCATCACTTACGTTCCCAAATATAAAAGAGATGTTTTTCTGAACAGTATCAGTTGTGACAGCCAAGAAACTATGAAAAATTTATTTATATCTTGTGCGTTTAATCAAGCGCAACCCTGTTTAGCCATGAGAATACAGATCTATAATACTGGTTGAAAGGGCCATAGCATCAAAGCAGTAGAGAGAAGGCCCTGTCATCATAGGAGAAACTGAGAATACGTCTTTTTTTAAACTAGTAATGAAAGTTTTCTTCCTTCCATATCCCCTCACAGTCATATTTATATATTTAATGTGCTGCAAGAAATCACTGGACCAAACTAACATCTCATCTGGAAAGAGCGACATTCATATTTAATAGCTGATCCCCAAAGAGCGAAATGACATGCATTATTTAATGATAACGTCCGCCTGATGCAAATATATGACTGTGTTTATTTCCCAATAAGGGACATTAACAGCAGACCACTGTATGGAAAAGGAAACTATTCTGCAGCATGGAGACAAACAGGTAAGGTGCAAACTAGACCGGTTTTGTGCCCCTGGAGGAATAGGTGACGTTCTTAATGTCAGTTCAGTATCACTGATTGATAGGCAACGCTATGTCAAACACTACAGAATTCAAAGAAAAAGAATGCACGTTGCAGCCATTTGTACTGGGATAAGGGGAAAGCAAAATATAGAGTATAGAATATACTGGACTAGCTTCATTTATATGGTGCCGTATACAACAGAACAGGATTCTTACATAATTGCAATCACATTGGAATCTAAAATGTGCATGAATCTAACAATAATGTCAAATAATACAAAAAATGTAAATGTGACTAGGAGATGAAATGGTGGGCTTACAGTGAGGAGTCTGCAGGGAGAGACGCATTGAGCATTGGAAGAGTGACCTCTGTAGGACTGACTTGATCACTGGTTTTCTAATGTCTCTTTAACATAACAAGTGAACCTTTTTGGAAAGTAATATATTGGGAGGAATGGGATAAATTCAGGTTTGCCAGCTCACTAATATACTGATTTATACAATGACATGACACACACCTGACTTAGCTGAAAACTTGCTTTGTAAGCTCCGTACAGTGCTATATTAATGGCAGTTCCTTTGCCACAGGAGAAGATAGAAAGCGCTAACAATGGTTTGCGTCTAACCTTATAAATGATGTGCATTGTAAGGTTATATCACTGCCACTAGGATATCCAAAAAGCCTAATTGATCAATGCTGTCTATGGGCAAGAAAGGTGCCCACATATACATACCGCTGCGTAGTTGTAAAGTGGACGCTACATAAATAATTTTATAAGCTGTAGCCAAGACCTAAGCTATAGACTAAAGGGAATCTATGACTAGGAGTCAGGATAATGTTGTATTAGAATACACAGAATAATATAAGAGAATGCGCATTATCCCCTTCCTCTATTGACTTTTAAAGGTTCCTAGAAGTGTAAGCGCCCCTGCTACAGACTGGGCCAGACAGTAAGTGCAGACCCCTACCCTGTAAAATCTGGACTGAGCCAGCAGCACATGCGAGGAGTGACCTCATCACAGACAGACACCTTGTAAAGGTTCCTTGTGTCTTTGATTTGGCTTTGTCCAGTCTACATCAGTGTAGGACATAATCTACCGGAGCAGGACAAGCTTCATGATTCAGCAATATAAGTAGGTGTGAAGCATTTCAGACAATATATAAAACACGCAGTATACATGGTTACAATGAAGTGTATATATAATTATGGATGGGAAGAGCTGAGCAGACGGAGAGCAGGGGTCAGACCTCTGTAGCAGCCTGTATGCTGGGGGTCCAGGCTTCACTGCCTGCTCTAGTCCCAGCACGGAGCTGAGTAATGGCCTCACATCACCAGCCTGACCTGGCAGCACCACAGCCGGAGCTGGCACTTGTCATTTAGAGAAGAGGATCACTGGCCAGCAGACACAGAGCCCAGAAAACAAGTGGCTGAGGGGTCTAGAAATACCATCGGGTTCTTAGTATAAGGGTAATAGCTGCACCACACTTGAGCACGAACATCTCCTATAGTGTGGATACAGTGACCTCAAGTCCTGAACTTTCTTACACCCTGGCATGCATGCGGCTCAAACCCTTGTTCAGACACTACCTGGCGATTGACAATTCTAGATGATGGTAAGAAGCCGCGAACCAAATAGCGCAGAGCAGAGACGCACACAGCGCCCGCAGGGGGCATTCACCATCCATGCAGCAGCCCACAGTATACTGGTAGCACTAGAGTGGCCCAGAAACCCTATAGTACTAGCCCATCACTATACACCGAAGAAGACTAGCCTTACAATTCTGCAGGACTAGCCTGCAGTGACCCATCACTAACTATACACAGAAGGCACAGGCTAGTCATACAGTCTTCCAATAGCCCATCACTATACACCAAAAGAGACTAGCTGCACAGTACTCACACAGTCTCCAGGACTAGCCTCTAGTATCCCATCACCATACAGCAAAGTAGAAGACTAGTCATACAGTACTCCAGGACTAGCCTCCAATAGCTCATTACTTTACCCCAAAGGCTCATGCTAACCATTCAGGACTCCAGGACTAGTCCCAAGTAGCCCCTCACTATACACCAAAGGAGAATAGCCACAGAACTCCAGGACTAGCCTCCAGCAGCCCCTCACTAGAAACCCTCACTAGCACCATAAAAACCCACAGTACGGCAGCACTAACAGTATAGCATCCCAGAACTGCATCACCCGCCAGAAGATAGTAATGACCTTTTCACTAGCTAAGCAATCTAGTCGAATATCCCCATCACAATCCTAGGTCACTTAAGTACTCCAGCCTTACCATTTAGTCGAACTGTAAAAAGACTCAATTTGTCCTACATTTCCTACAGCCACAGCCTACAGCCCTACAGCACATAACCTAGTAGCCAAACACAAACCTTCAGTAGCCCATTACAACCCTACAGCAGCCTACGGTAACACAACCCAATAGTAGCCCATGACAATCCTATAGAATAACCTCCAGTAGCCCAGCACAACTCTACAGCAGAGCCCACAGTAGCCAAGCACAACCCTCCAGTAGCCCACAGTAGCCAAGCACAACCCTCCAGTAGCCCGCACAGATAGGTGAGAGGAGAGCAGACACTTACTTGGGGTTGGAGGAATTCCAGTAAATTGGGTCTAACACTAGCGATCTGGAGATAGCAGTCCTGATCAACAGGATCCACACTCCCAGGCTGTACTTCCACACGGAGTCCCTGCCGCCTGCCATAGTACTGTCACCCGAGCCAACGCGGGATCCTCTCCAGGAACAAGCCGCCTCCACTCCAGGAGCTCCAGGCAGGAGATGCAGCGCGAGTCCAGTGACAAATCAGCGTCGTATCCAACAAGATCGCCAGACAAGGTCAGTCCTCACTCCGATCAGTGGTAAAAGAATCAACTCCACACTGAGAACTCCAGCTGGGGTACACGGAATCCTAAGGCATCACATAAGGGCACATGAAATACACCGGAGCCCAGCATCCGCTCTCCGTGCCCCTCCTGATGGGAATGATTATCCAGCTATATGCGGGGTGTCCATATATTCCAATCCCCGGGAGAATGGCTGCTGGTAAATCCCTCGGCCGTTCCTGTGCCAGTGGCTGGAGATGGCAGTGTGTGCCAGGAATGCCACTCTTCTGTGTGACGTCTGCTCCTCCAGCCACACTCATCCAAAGTAACCGCGGACAGCAGCGAGCTGTGCGACTATAAATCGCGCCCGCCCCCTGCGTCCCGCCCCGCTCATTGGCTGCTGAGCACAGTGCCAGCCGCCATTGGCCGCGCTTCACGTCAGTCACGGCAGAGCCTGTGCTCCAGAGCGGAGCATTGTATGTGACAGGTACAGACCTCCCATACAATATACAGCATGAACTCATCTGCGGCCCGAGCGCGGCTCATTAATATTCATGACGTGCCCCTCACATCGCCCACCGGCTACAGGCACAGGCTGCCCGGTACTACAGTGTACCGGAGCCCATCACCTGCCGTCATATGCAGTACATGGGGGTCTGCACGGCGCCAGGGACCCGCACATGTGCCCAGTGCTGCCAGTGTGCGACTGATGAGCGACTGATCTGCGACTGATGTGCGACTGATCTACTCATCTGCCAAAGTTATCCCTGCAGAATGCAATCTAGTAACTAGTCATCTGCATAGATCTGATCTACACGCACAGTTATACATGTATACTATATAACCATGCCTACAAGTGTACACCTAAGTGTATATGTATGTATAGCATACACATACTGTGTATATAATGTGTAAACTATACAGAGCTAAGTATATGCGTATGGCAAGTATATACTGTACATGGGGGGTATATATATATATGTATCATGCATATGTATATATAAAGTATGTGTCTAAATATATAGATGAATATACAGCATGTGTATAAATATACATAGCGCTCGGTAGATATGTGTATTTCTTTTATATACTGTGTATATCTATATGTATACAGTATGTGTGTATATATATATAATATATTATATATACAGTATATGTCTATATAGATAGTAATATATACGTAGAGACATATATATGTATATATAGTGAAAATATTGGTATATAGAAATATATGTATATATTTACACACATACTATAGATAATGCATATATACATATATATATATATATATATATATATATATATATATATATATACAGTATGTGTGTAAATACATATAGATACAAATATTTCTATATACATATATTTCACTTTCTATATGTTAAAATACTTATATTAATATCTACATATATTTATACACACACTATACACTGTATATACATGTAGCTATAGATATTTACACTCATACATTATACATATATAAACACACATTTTCACTATAGCTATATATAGAAAAAATAGAACTATACTATATATGAATGTATATATTAATATTTATAGATGTTTACACACACCGTATATATACATGTACACATATGCAGTATGCAGCTTTCTTTGCTATCTATGCTTATGTTCATATATCTGTACACATACTTTCTACATTTAGTAATATGTATAGACACAAGTGTATAAACATAGTGTAGGAATAGAGAGAGGTTTGAGTATATCCATAGACACCGTATACACGTGTCTGTCTGCGGTACCGCCGTGTACACAGGAGCTGAGGGCAGTACATGAGGTGCAATGAAAATGCGCGGGAAATTGGCAATTTTGCAGGGATGACAGAGAAGCCTCCGGAGCGCAGGGAGCTGGCAGCGCTGTGTGTGCAGCTAGTGTCAGCATTATTACTTGTGTTTTCTACATCTGAGGCCCAGAGCCTCCATGTTTAACCTTCCTCCTCGGGTTACAGCAGCACACATTACCTGGAGGGAAGGGATAATGTAGCCGCAGATTGAGGAGAGCTTCATATCTGACCCCGTCCTGTAAATAGCTAGGACTAGCTAGTGCCAGGGGGGCTGTCACTGGGCAATGAGAACTAATGGCTGCACTACACAGGAGGAGGAATGGTGATGATGATAATAATATATAATAATAATAATAATAATAAAGACGTGGTGACACAATGGAGTCTGTCCTGTCAGACGGATGGTGTGTGACGTTAGGGCACATACAGGACTGTTCACACCACGGTTATATGTATACAGTATCCCTGTGGGGCGGCAGAGGGCCTTCCTATAATACGGGGTGATAGTTTCCCGCTAGGATAATGGAGGACACTTATTAGCGAACCGTGCGAGAAATGAAAAGTGTTAGGCCGGCGTCACACACAACGACAAAAAATCGGTCCGTTTTAGACGGTCGATTGTCGGATCAAAATGCAAACATCACACATCCTTCTGTCATCCGATTTTCCTTCAAAGATGCGATTTAGTCGCATGTGTGTGTACCTTGTAACATCCGATTTTCATCCGACTTGCGAGATTTTCTCGCAGGCTTGCAAAACTGACATATAATGGATCCAAAAGAATAGTATTTCAATCACAAAAAAAAGAATACATATTTACACATAGAACACACATATATATATATATATATATATTATATATATACATGTCATTGTGACATGTACATATACATATATTCATAGTTCCTAGACTTCTACATACTGTTATAGCCGCTAATTCAATTGCCGGCTTTTGTGAAATCACAGAAGCCGACATGAAATGATACATTGTTTCCACACAGTTAACCATGTCATTTCCTGTATTTTGATATTTGTTTAGAACTTACAATTACATGAGTGTATTTGTGCAAAATTTCAGACATGTAGGGGTTAATTAAAGGTGTAATTTCGTTGAAAAAAAATGCGTGGGCTCCCGCTGTATTTTCTCCACCAGACAGACAAAGCAAGCGAGTGGGGGCAGATAATAACAGCCTAGGGAGGGTACATTTTTTGTGCCCCCCCTGGCTACTAACATCTGCCCCCAGACACCCCAGAAAGGACAAATCTCTAATTAGATTCGCCCTTTCTGGCACTTTGCCCGTCTATTCCCATTGCCCTGTAGCGGTGGCGAATGGGTTAATAATCTCACCTTAATGTCACCTTAGTATTGAAAGGTGACCTTAAGGCAGGTTAATAATTGAGAGCTGTCAATTAGACAACTATCAATTATTAATCCTATTGTATGATAGAAAAATCAAACACACACAGTTTAATAAAAAAGAAGTTTAATGAAATAATCACACAGTTTTTGACAATATTTTATTTTCCTGCTAAAACCATTTCCTGTAATAAAAATAAAATAAAAAAGCAAAATGATTTTACCAATCCGATGTACAGTCAGGTCCCACGGTGTAATCCATCAGAAAGGGTTAACAGGTTACAGGTCGCAGAGATAATGCTGTCTCAGACATGTATTCCCCTGAATGAATCAGTAAAGGGTATGCCACACTAAACAACATCGCTAACGGGATCGCTAAAAAACGTCACTATTTAGCGATCCCGTTAGCGATGTTGTTGTGTGCGGCAGCTGCCAGCTACGAGCTTCCTGCTGTGATCTCGCTCGTCGCTGGAATCGTTCCGGACCCTATTTTCGTGCTGGCGCCCCGCTGGGTAAGTATATATCGCTAAGTGTGGCACCTTTTTTAGCGATTTAGCGGTACTTTTGTACCGCTAAAGTCGTTAAGGAGATCGCTAACCGCGATAGCGTCCTAACGACATCGCTAAAATAGGTAGCTACTAGCGATATAGAAACAATCCCGCTAGCGATCTCATTAGTATGCGACGCTAACGAGATCGCTAGCGGGATTGTGTAGTGTGGCAGTACCTTTACTCTCCCAGCGAAAGGAGAGGAATAGATTCATGAATGGAGCTTAATTGATTTATTGCCACTTTCACTTGAGTGACCTGACCTAAGGTGAAAGTGGATACAATCAATTAAGCTTCATTCATGAATCACATCCTCTCCTGTCGGCAGGAGATAAGCTCATTCATTCAGGAGCTATCAGATGAGCAGCAGGATTACTTGCGCTGCTTATCTGATTGCTAGTAGTTAACTCTTTGTGAAGGATTATATCGTGGGACGTGACAGATTGCCAGATAGGTAAGAATAATGTTGTTTTATTATTTTATATTTATTTTAGAAGAACAAGGGCTTCGAACGGATTAAGACTTAAATAAAAGATGGTCAAAAATATGTGTTTTTATTTCATTAAAATTATTTATTCTTAAAGTATGTGTGTGTTTTTTTATTTACTTCAATAGGATTAATAATTGATAGTTTCTAATTGACAGCTCTCAATTATTAACCTGCCTTAAGGTCACCTTTCAATACTAAGGTGACATTAAGGTGAGATTATTAACCCATTCGCCACCGCTACAGGGCAATGGGAATAGACGGGCAAAGTGCCAGAAAGGGCGAATCTAATTATAGATTTGCCCTTTCTGGGGTGTCTGGGGGCAGATGTTAGTAGCCAGGGGGGGCACAAAAAAAAGTACCCTCCCTAGGCTATTATTATCTGCCCCCACTCGCTTGCTTTGTCTGTCTGGTGGAGAAAATACAGCGGGAGCCCACGCATTTTTTTGTCAACGAATTTACACCTTTAATTAACCCTACATGTCTGAAATTTAGCACAAATACACTCATGTAATTGTAAGTTCTAAACAAATATCAAAATACAGGAAATGACATGGTTAACTGTGTGGAAACAATGTATCATTTCATGTCAGCTTCTGTGATTTCACAAAGCCGGCAATTGAATTGCGGCTATTACAGTATGTAGAAGTCTAGGAATATAAATATATATATATATATACATGTCACAATTACATAATTATAACATATTATAATATATATTATATATATATATATATATATATATATATGTATTCTATGTGTGTATATCTATTCTTTCTAGTCTTTATTAAAGCTGTCAGTGTGATTTTACAGTATAGCCGGGGATGAATTGCCGGCTTTTCTAAAGGACACCGATGCGATTTCATCGCAAGTCACACATGCAGTCCGTTTGTAATAGATTTTTCATCGCTCCCATAGACTTGCATTGGCGATTGTCGACCCACAATCGGTGACAATCGCAGCATGCTGCGATTGCACACGGACGTTTAAAACGGACCCCACAAAAATCTGATACTGGGAGCTGCTCCATAGATTAACATAGGGCAGACTGCAATACGATTTTCATCGTATTGCAGTCGTCCGATTCTGTCGCCAGTGTGACGCCGGCCTTAAGTGAGTTGTGGCTGAAGTTTGGCTTGGTGACTGGTGTCGGCCATAATGTGGGTTTTATATTAACCCAGCAGCACCCTTCGGTGACCCGCGGAGTAAACGCAGAGACGTCCGGCTACTGTGCCTAGTTAGGGATTTAGTAATAAATAAGAATTATAATGAAAATGAATAAAAGTGCTGACAAAATAAAGTAATAAAAAAGTCGCAAATGCCGTAATGTGGTGTGAACATGGCCGTAAAAAACAAACCTAGAAAAAAAATCAGCAGACGTTCAATGTGACCACAGCGATTACATACAAATGGATGAAGGAAATGACTGGACTTATTTTTGCCCTTTTTTTTTTTTTAATTGATAATTTTATATTTTTCACTAGTTTGGTGCCGCAGTGAGCGGGAAGCGCAGCTTTTTCCTGTCAGGTTTCGTCGCCATCACCACAGCGAAAACCACCTTGAAAAAGTGGCATTGTGTGACGGTGAGGGCTATGTGACAACGTGGCCGGGTGGCAGCTCGTCGCCTGCGCTGGCCATGGTTTTCAGTAGTTCTGGCTTCATCAGGACAATGCATCACTTATGTGTGAGCGCTTCATTTACAGCCATAGCACAAGCGTTCCTCATAGCGGCTGTGCTGTATTCCCTGTGCCCAGGGTACGTGGAGTGGGCATTATTTGGGCTGTCCCCCCACAGACCCCTTCCCTGCACTCTGTCACACATTCACTCTGACTTTTTGCGACAAGTGGCGTCAAATATAAGAAAAAATCCCTGTGTGTCTGGAGAGCTTAGCGCCGTGCTGAGAAGTGGGCTCCGTGACAGATAACGCATCCACAGGAGACAGAATCACGGGAGGAGCGGCACAGAGCCCCTCTCCGGCACTGCTCTCTGTGCCTAATGAGGGCCATTACAGGTATACCTGTCTGGGAGTGGGTTACTTTTTAATGCTATCATTTCCAGAGCGCACAGCTTAGAAGGAAGCTGCCGCTTTCTCGGGCTCAGTGCTGCGGAGGTCAATGCTCCGCTCCAGCAGTCTCTGCCAGCACTGGAGAGCTGCACACTGCAATTTCCACGGAGTCACAGCGCCCACTAGCGACTGCTCGCTTTTACGATCAGACTTCGAGCAGACGCCGCTGGGTCCTAGAATCCACCTCTTTAACCATTTCAGTGCATTGCAGTGTGTGGTAAAGGAATTCGGTGCAACAAAGGGAAATTCTTTGTATCTAAGTAATGTGATTCAGCATAATTCTGTTGTATCTCAGCACCATCAGGCCACGTTCACACGTTCAGTATTTGATCAGTATTTTACCTCAGTATCTGTAAACCAAAACCTGGAGTGGGTGATAAATCCAGAATCCGTGACGTGTTTCTATTATACTGTTCCTCTCCTGATTTTGGCCTACAAATACTGTGTGAACATGGCCTTATGGTCTGTTAGATATATTATACTGTATCCAAACTTCAGTCAGATACGCTTTACACTAATCTGTGTTGCAGTGTATCTAATTCCTTAGAATTAGTGCGGGTTTTTGAGGAGTCAATATATCATTGCCCTAATATTGTCATTATCTGACATGCGGAGTAGTGGGTCTCATATGTTACCACATGTCATGTATGTATTGTATGGGGCTGCTGGGAGACTGTACTGTACTTCTGTAGGGCTTTGCTATTATATGGAGAAAGACAGTATAAGGCCACGTTCACACATTCAGTATTTGGTCAGTTTTTTACATCAGTATCTGTAAGCCAAAACCAAGAGAGGAACAATCAGAGGAAAAGTATCATAGAAACACTCACCACTTCTGGATTTATCACCCACTCCTGGTTTTGGCTTACAAATACTGAGGTAAAAATCTGACCAAATACTGAGGTAAAAAACCTCACCACATACTTAAAACACATACTTAAAAAAAAAGCTGTGCATGTTTGATATCTGTAAAATCATACCGGGGAATTATATTACTAAGTTATTTTTTACCGTAAAATGAACTCTGTAAATGAAAATCCTAAGATAATTATTGCGGAATTGTGTTTTCATGTTTCGCCACACTTGGATTTTTTTTCCTGTTTTCCAGTACATCGCATGATAAAATGGATGGTATCATTCAAAACTACAACTCATCCTGTGAAAAACAAGCCCTCGTAAGGTTATAAGGTTATGTCAATGAAAAATTAAAAAAGTTCTGGCTCTTAAAATAAGGGGAGGAAAAAACGAAAGCAAAAAAATGGAAAATTGTGAGCCTACGGACTGCACACGTGTGACAACATGTGCTGTCTGTGATATTTTTACACATGGACACATAAACTAGTATGTGTAATTTCGATCCTTAACTTGGATCAAAAACAGACGTCTGTCTCTGAGATGTTTCCTATGGGCATACGGATCTGTGTATAGCACCATAGATTTATAACAGGTATATAAGGTGAAAAATGTGCGTCTGAATGTGCCCTTATAAGCCAAAATGTCGCACTGTATCACTGCTTTGTATGGAACTTTAATGCAAGAATGTATCTCCTGCACTGCTGTGTATCACTACAGTAGTGTATCTCAGCTGCACTGCTGTGTATCACCTACAGTAGTGTATCTCAGCTGCATCGCTGTGTATCAACTACAGTAGTGTATTCAGCTGCACTGATGCGTATCACCTACAGTAGTGCATCTCAGCTGCACCCTGTGTATCAACTACAGTAGTGTATCTCAGCTGCACTGATGCGTATCACCTACAGTAGTGTATCTCAGCTGCACTGATGCGTATCACCTACAGTAGCGTATCTCAGCTGCACTGATGCGTATCACCTACAGTAGTGTATCTCAGCTGCACCACTGTGTATCACCTACAGTAGTGTATCTCAGCTGCACCGCTGTGTATCAACTACAGTAGTGCATCTCAGCTGCACAGCTGTGTATCAACTACAGTAGTGTATCTCAGCTGCACTGATGTGTATCACCTACAGTAGTGTATCTCAGCTGCACCACTGTGTATCAACTACAGTAGTGTATCTCAGCTGCACTGATGTGTATCACCTACAGTAGTGTATCTCAGCTGCACCGATGCATATCACCTACACACCTACAGTAGTGTATCTCAGCTGCACTGATGTGTATCACCTACAGTAGTGTATCTCAGCTGCACTGCTGTGTATCAACTACAGTAGTGTATCTCAGCTGCACCGCTGTGTATCACCTACAGTAGTGTATCTCAGATGCACTACTGTGTATCACTTACAGTAGTGTATCTCAGCTGCAGTGCTTCATATCACCTACAGCAGTGTATCTCAGCTGCACCACTGCGTATCACCTACAATAGTGTATCTCAGCCACACCGATGCGTATCACCTACAGTAGTGTATCTCAGCTGCACCGCTGCATTAGTGTATCTCAGCCGCACCAATGCATATCACCTACAGTAGTGTATATCAGCCGTAGTGCTGTGTATCTCCTCCAGCAATGTATCTCAGCTGCACCGCTGTGTATCTCCTCCAGTGGGCGTATCTCAGCCGCACCGCTGTGTATCTCCTGCAGTAGTGTATCTCAGCCGCACCGCTCTGTATCTCCTAGTGTATCTCAGCCTCACCGCTGTGTATCTCCTGCAGTAGTGTATCTCAGCCTGCACGCTGTGTATCTCTACAGTAGTGTATCTCAGCCGCACCGCTGTGTATCATCCTGCAGTAGGTATCTCAGCCACACGCTGTGTATCTCCTGCAGTAGTGTATCTCAGCCACACGCTGTGTATCTCCTGCAGTAGTGTATCTCAGCCACCCCGCTCTGTATCTCTGCAGTAGTGTATCTCAGCCTCACCGCTGTGTATCTCCTCCAGTAGTGTATCTCATGCTTCTTCTGCTGTATAATCATCTAGTACGGGGTAGTGTAATTTCAGCCGACGCTCTGTTCGACCCACAGTGTGTCCAGCCACCCCTGTGTATCTCCTGAAGTAGTGTACTCAGCCTCCCTGCTGTGCATCTCCTTCTGCGGTGCGATCTCAGCCACACTCTCTTCTGTATCTCCTCTGCAGTAGTGATCTCTCCGCCACCTCTCTCTGTATCTCCTTCCGTGGTGACTCCCCTCTGTGCATTCCTTCTCAGCTTCCTTCGCATAGCCCTATGCTGGACACCGTAGGTTTATGCGGTGCAATTTTCCAGCGATGCGACTCTTTGCGGTGCGACCTCTCCTTCTGCGGTGCCACCTCTCCTTCTGCGGTGCACCTCTCCTGCGGTGCGACCTCTCCTGTGTGCCACCTCTCTTGCGATGCGACCTCTCCTGTTGGGTGCGACCTCTCCTTGCGCTTCCCTCTCACCTTCCTGCGATGCGACCTCGTCACTTCTTCTGCGTGCCACCTCTCCTTCTGCTGTGCCACCTCTCCTTCTGCGGTGCGACCTCTCCTTCTGCTGTGCCACCTCTCTTTCTGCGGTGCGACCTCTCCTTCTGCAGTGCGACCTCTCCTTCTGCAGTGCCACCTCTCCTTCTGCGGTGCGACTTCTCCTTCTGCGGTGCAACCTCTCCTTCTGCGCTGCCACCTCTCCTTCTGCGGTGGGATCTCTCCTTCTGCGATGCCGCGTCTCCTGCGGTGCGACCTCTCCTGTGGTGCGACCTCTACTGCGGTGCCACCTCTCCTGCGATGCGACCTCCTTCTGCGGTGCGACCTCTCCTTCTGCGGTGCCACCTCTCCTTCTGCGGTGCAACCTCTCCTGCGGTGCGACCTCTCCTGTGGTGCCACCTCTTCTGCGATGCGACCTCTCCTGTGGTGCGACCTCTCCTGCGGTGCGACCTCTCCTGCGGTGCCACCTCTCCTGCGATGCGACCTCTCCTGTGGTGCGACCTATCCTTCTGCCGTGCCACCTCTCCTTTCCGATTCCTATAATAAATATTGGGTGTTGCTTATTAAATAAGGGGAATCACCAGATCACAGGCCTTTCGCTTATAAATAATAAACATATATACCTGTGTTTCTAAATGTTGGTGAAAGCAGGGCTGTAACTGCTGTAGATAATGGGTGGGCAGAGGGTCATTTTGAAACAATGCTCATCAGTCATCAGAGGGTTCCAGTGACAATGGGAGAACTGTGTCCGGCTACTTTCTAGCTGAAGACTTGGGTTCAGTGCTCCATGCTCTGTCTAAACCCCTATTGTCAGTGCTTTGATTGACAGCTGCTGAAGACAAAAGTGTTTGGTAAATTTGCAAGACTCTGGAGACAAAACAGAAGTGAAAGGCGACATTAGATAAAACAAATACTTCACAGGGGATTAGAAGTCTTTTTTTAAACTATACTGTGATGGATGCAAGAGCCATTCTTAAAGGATTTGTACATTTCCCCAGAAAAGAGATTAAATTCAGTTCTCTTTAACCTGCCTTACATCCCAGTCTACCTGGCCTCGCTCATATTTCCTGCCCACAGAATGAATGTGGATTCTTATCTAAGAAATGTGTTTTGCACCATCAAAGACAGGGACCAGTTTGTCTCTGACACTCACTTTTCAAAGGGGCCCTTTAGTAGCAAACTATTAATTTAATTTGCAGCTTCACAAAGGTCGTGGATCCGGTTTTCATCAGGATAAAGGCTCTGGCTCTCAAATCACATTTAGTAGGAGACATGGCCTCTACTGGACAGATATCCATCAACTAGTGTACACAAAACAAGCAATACCCAAACACAGTGACCCAGGAGCTCCCAGTAATTATATGTCCTAACATAAGCAACTCATATGTCCAGCCTGGTGTTTACATGCGAGGGGGAACTATCCCGACAGGACACCGACACTGCAATGCCCATCTGGATACTGCCTAGCAAAAATATCTTTTTTTTTCAGTTCCTGTCTTCTTTCTTGTTTGTTTTGTCTTAAATAGCACACGGTGTGATAGATGTGTTAGGGGTGTGAGTAAGTTGTGACCTCTGTGTGCTGCATCCTCCTGCCAAGCAAATGAAAGGAAGCGGAGGTCTTCCACTGGTTCCATATATAACTTTTATTGCTAAAAATATAACTGGAAAACAATTGGTCTGATAAGAATACGCTGGGAGATAGCTTAGTTTTTATTAATGTATAAACATATCTTGGGTGTGAATATGTATGTGTGTATAGCTTAAATGTAGGGGCACATTTGAATATATCCAATATGAGCAAAAATAATTTGCTCAGGTCAACTTCAATTATAAAGAAAGTCATTTAAATTGTTGAGGATTGTTTACTACTTTAGTGATATTTTGTCACAAATGTTTAGCACACAAATAGATAGATAATAGATAGATGGATAGATACATAAATAGATAATACATAGATAGATGATATATATAGATAGATTAGATATTAGATAGATAAAATAGATATTAGATAGATAGATAGATAGATAGCTAATAGATATGAGATAGATAGATAGATATATTAGATAGCTAGTAGATAGATAGATAAATAATAAAATAGATATTAGATAGATAGGTGATAGATAGATAGATAATAGATAAATATTAGATAGATAGATAATAGATATACAGATAGATAATAGATAGATACATAATTGATAAATAGATATGTGATAGATAATAGATAGATAGATAGATAGATAGATAGATAGATAGATAGATAGATAAAAAATGGTTTGAATGACAAGCCTCCCAGGCTATTACCAAACCTGAATATAAATTGTAAATGGATGCAGCACACCAAAAATATGAAAAGAAGTTAGATTTTAATAGCCCACTGTGGCGACTTTTCGGTTCATGGTTTGAGCGCCCGCACATCTTTTTCAGGCTTATAAAAGGTTCCCAAATTGTGCCCCCAACACCCCATTCCCATAATCCCCAATCCCCTCCCCTGTCACATCTATTTTCCTTGCTTTGGCAACACTAAATGTATTTTGGTCCTGCCAATAAAGCTTATTTGAGTTTGAGTTCACACCATGAACTGAAACATTGCCACCATGACATATTAAAACCTAACTATTTCTATTTTTGGCGTGCAGCACCCATTTACTATAGATAAATACAGGAAAAATACAGTCAGTTTTTTGCATCACGCAGTCTTGGAATGTTGCTTCAATCTTTGGAACAGATCAGAGGTATAGCAAGGGTATTGGTTGGGGGGGGTGCGCCCCCAACCAGGTAACCCTGATTACAGCTATGGTGGCGCACCCTAATAGTGGATGTAGGTGAACCTCAGCAGATAACCTGGCTGTTACTGAAACTAATCTCTATACAAAGACTAACACTGATATTATTGCCATATAGTGACCATATAGTGGTAGATACCAGGACTGCTGAACATGTAATAGATTACAGTACAGTTATAGATGGTGACTTACAGCTTATGTTCTTTCTGATGGAATCATTCACTTTTCCCAATTTTTCCATCTGGCCCAGACCGACATGCCAACGTCTCCAGCCAAGTCTTGGGTGCAGAAATTACAACACGGACACATTTGCCTTCTTACATTTCTAGAACTGTCCCTATCTATCCACAACCAGCACAAACACCTCATCCTGCTGATACACCAAACACTGAGCCACTGCTGCCATATGTGTCCATATTACTGCACCTACTGTGTGGTACTGTGTGCCCTCTAAATGGTAATTCAACCCTCTGTAATATAGTAATGATGGGTGCAAATGCCCTAGAAAGTAATAAAGCCCTTTGTGTGCCCCTTTGACTGTCACAATAAACTGAGTTCCCCTATAACAATAAGTGCCCTCTTAACATGTAATAATGTCTCGAGTCTCCCCTCTGTACAGCTTCCTTCTACACAGTATGATGCTCTCTTATACATAGTATAATGCCCCCTCAGTGTACAGTACCCCCACACAGTATACTGACCCCTTAGTAGCCCCCAAACAGTTTGATGGCTCCAACACTGTATAAAGACCAAACGTTATCTCCCACACTGTATGATGGCCCCCTCACTGTAATCCCCTACAGGCCGCTATATAGTATAATACTGTCACCTTAGACCTCTATATAGTATAACGCACTCCCCATAGGCCTCCATATAGTCTAATGCACTTCCCATAGGCAGACTCCATATAGTATAAAGCACTCCCATAGGCAGATTCTATATAGTATAACACACTCCCCTTTTCAGACTCTGTACAGTATAATGCATTCCCTATAGGCAAACTCTATATAGTATAATACACTCCCCATAGGAAAACTATATAGTATAATGCACTCCCCATAGGCAGACCCTATATTGTATAATGCACTCACCATAGGCAGACTCTATAGTATAATGCACTCCCCATAGGCCTTCGTATAGTATAATGCACACCTCATAGGCAGATTCTATATAGTATAATGCACTCCCCATAATTTGACTCTATATTGTATAATGCACTCCCCATAGGCAGACTCTATAAAATATAATGCACACCCCATAGACAGACTCTATATAGTATAATGCACTCCCCATAGGCAGACTCTATAAAATATAATGCACACCCCATAGACAGACTCTATATAGTATAATGCACTCCCCATATGCAGACTCTATAAAATATAATGCACTCCCCATAGGCAGACTCTATATAGTATAATGCACACCCCATAGACAGACTATATATAGTATAAGGCTAAAAGATAATTTACCGCACACTCAATTGGATCTTTTGCAAAGTGAATATAGATTTTATTTTGTGGACAATCAAAATATAGAGGCAAAACAAGAGATATAAAGCGACATTAGTATCAACGTTTCGGTTCGCCCGGAACCTTATTCATGAAGTCGCTGTGAAGCAAGAGAAACAGGATAAGTGACATGAAAACACATAAAGTTGTCAATATTGGTGATTTCAGAAACACGTCTCCAGAGAAAATAGGATACAATGACACAATTAAATTATAATATACATATATACAAATATACATTTATACAGATTGATCCAGAAGGTACAATAGGGCTAAAGAGACAAAAGAGAATTTATTACCTTAGTCCTGGAAAATTAGTGGGTAAGTACACAGAGCAAGGTAAGTGCCCAAATATGGAGGATCGCTGTAAGTAATAGTGATAGAATTAAATCTATATAGTGAAACAACACTAGTCAGAGAATAAGGCAGCCTAATACCTGTATCATACGCCTTGAGGGAATGAGGGAGAGGCCTCAGTTGAAATCTGTAATAAGGTAACGGTATGCCTCTTAGTGTGATTGTGTATAGAGGAATATTAAAGGAGCCCAAGTGATTGAAAAGGTACCTGTTATTATGGTTGTCTGGGAATAGCCCAAAAAAACGGAAGGAAATGCAATCCTAAAAAGATTAAAGGCTGAAATATAATATATTGTGGTCTCATGTGAAGATAGCAGTGGTATGGATTGTATGGAGCATACCTGGCAGTCAGTTCGTATAGGAAGGGCCCAAAGGGCAGGAAATGTTTCCAACCTGAAGGTGAATAATGTGCTATTGTTAAGTTTTTTAGATGATTGCGGCTTCCAGTTAATAGTATCGGATCCCATATGCTGGTGTAGAGCCTACCTGGCTTGCGTTAAGCTGTGGTATGAGCAGTGCTCCTGCACCTTGCTGTGGCTGGACTGCAGTGTAGATACACGGGCAGCGCTTGTTAAAGCGCCAAACCGGAAGTAAGACTCCCGGACCGGAAGTGACGCATAGTTACGGGAGATGAACACTGGAGATGTAGGACATGCGCAGTAGCATATTAGGTGGAAGGAATATGTACCGTCATAGGGAAGTGAGCAAAGGAGATGCAGGACATGCGCAGTAGCACATTGAAATACTGACATTGCTCAGAATTAGGTGGAGAAAGTCTGTGTCGTCATAGGGGAGTGATGCATGACATTCGCTTTAGCACATGGGATTGTTATTGTTCAGAATTAGGTGGAGAAAATATGTGTCAATAAAACGAGGGGCTAATGTAGGTAAAACAGTATGAAGTGGGCTCTGAAAGTGAAATGACTATATATAGAGAGGGATATTGTTCAGTTCTAAAGCGAAGGCCTTGTTCACAGTTAGGCTGTGGCAAAAAGTTAGTATGATTGAATGAAAATGAACATAAAAATTAAAAATAAAATTAAAATAAAATTCGATAATTATATCAAAAAACAGTAATATGTACAAAAATTATATATACAAAAATTCATTTAGTAAGGACTAAGGGTCAGAGAGGTCAGGGACATTTGGCAGATACCCGGCTAAGGAGTAAACTCACCTGTAGGTGAAGAATTATCGGGTCTGTGAAAAAATTAGATAATGTTAATATAAAATATAGGATGTTTATAATAGCAAATCAATTTCTCTATTTAATCCTTTGGGGGTTAGGGTGTCAAGCTTATGGATCCTGTAGGTTTCTCTTTGTTTCAACAGTTTGACATGGTCACCACCTCTCCTCGGGCGTGGAACACCTTCTATAACCTGGAATTTCATCTGAGCAACAGAGTGTCTGAATTTGGTAAAGTGGTCCGGTAGTGGAAGCCAGTTTTTTTGACAACGGATAGTGGATTTATGACTGGCTATGCGGTCTTTAACGTGCTGGGTAGTCTCACCAACGTATAGGAGGCCACACGGGCACTTGATAAGGTACACTACAAAGTTAGAATTACAGGTAAAGAAACCTTTAATCGGAAAAGACTTGCCAGTCCTGGGGTGTGTGAGATGATCTGATCTGATAATGTTTGAACAGGCTGCACAATTTAAGCACGGAAATGTACCGTGTTTTCGAGGGGCTAGGAGCCTTTGGTTGTTTGTAGAAAGAGCACTGCCTATATCAGCCTTAATTAGCCTGTCTCTAACGTTAGGTGCCCTTTTTTTGCACATCAATACCGGTGCGTCGAAAGACTCAATGTTCGGGTACGCCCTGGAGAGCAGGGGCCAGTGTTTTTTGATAATGGAATAGGCTTTTGGCATGAGAGGGTGGAACGAGTGTACAAAAGGCACTCTTTCTTTCGGAATGGTAGGTGGCAGTGGGGACGGTGGTGTAATAGCCCGTATTTTTTCTTCCTGTAATAGCCTTGTAGGGTAGTGACGGTCCCTAAATTTCTGTGCCATTGTGTCAAGTCTGGTTTCAAGTATGTCTTTATCAGACACAATCCTGCATACTCTGCTCAGTTGGGATCTTGGTAAGCTATTTCTGGTTGAACGAGGATGACAGCTGGAATAGTGTAAAAGGTTTTCCTATCCATTGGTTTGTTGTAGAGGTCAGTTGATAGGTTACCATGTGTATCTTGCAAAACCTTAGTGTCGAGGAAAGGGATTGATTCAGTGTCATAGTTCAAAGAGAATTGTAGTTCCGGAAAAATAGAATTGAGGTATGCATGGAATTCTAGTAGGGTATTAGTTGAACCGGTCCATACGAAGAAAATATCGTCTATGTACCGGTGATAACCAAGTACATAACGGATAAAAAGGTCGCTGGGATATACGTATGCTAGTTCAAATGAGTTCATAAACGCATTTGCGTAGGCGGGCGCGACATTGGCTCCCATTGCGGTGCCGCATTTCTGTACATAGTAGGTATCCTCGTACAGAAAATAATTCTCATGCAATACCAGGTGTAATAAATCCAGACACAATAGGACTGAATCGGTGGATAAATCTGATGATTCTAGAAGGGTCTTAACTGCCTCAATCCCTTTGTCATGTGCGATTGACGTATACAAACTGTTCACATCAAGCGTGAAAGGACACTGCCTGGTGGTGTTGGCCCCAATTGTTGGATAACTCTCAGAAACTGTCCTGTGTCAAGGAGGTATGATCTGGTTAGTTTAATATAAGGAGTTAGAACCTTCTCCAGGAAGATAGATAATGGTGATAATATCGAATCTGTAGAGGCTACAATGGGTCTGCCAGGTGGATTATGAAGTGATTTATGAACTTTTGGCAGGATGTAAAAGACGAGTGTAATGGGATGACTATTAGTAAAAGTGACCGTCTGTTGATCAATGATATTGCGATCATAGTATATTTTTAGTAGATTTTTGATCTTGTTGGCAATGGCAAAGACAGGGTCACTAGGTATAGAGAGGTAGGTATCCTGATCAGAAAGTTGTCTATTGATCTCCTTCATATAGTCATTGCGATTCATTACAACAATAGCTCCGCCTTTATCTGCTGGTTTTATTATTATATCCCTATTGCTACTGAGTGTATTCAGGGCCTGTTTTTCTAGGATAGTCAGGTTGGGATGTGGAGGAAAGAGGCCAAGTTGTGCTTGATGAGACAATGATTTCATATCGCGATCAACTAATGAAATAAAAGTTTCTGTGGCATGATAGATATGCGGAGGTGAAAACCTGCTCTGGTTTCGGAGGCCGAGATTCGAGATGGACAGTTCAGGAATGGGTACATCGCGTGATGGTATTGTGTCATTGGGAGCAGGTGTGTGACCAAAATGGGTTTTCAGTCTTATTGTCCGATAGAATCTTTCCAAGTCCTTTTCAAGTTGTAGCGCGTCCCACTTCGGGGTTGGACAGAAAGAAAGTCCTTTCTGCAACAACGACAATTCCGCAGGGGAAAGAAGATAATCAGAGATGTTAATCACCAAATCCATTCTCTCACCTGAGATCGGGTAGTCTTGTCTCCTTGATGCTTGTTGTCTTAGTCCGCCCTGCGGCCTCTGGATAAAAAACGATTCTTTCCTGAGTGAGTGGAAGAGTCGATCCCTGAGCTGAATGAGCCTTGATTTCTTCGAAATTGAGGCCTGCGCCAAGAGCTGGATGTATCGCTCCATCTGTAGATCCTATTTGAGGAGTAGTCGTCCAGATCACGCTGAAATTTCTGGCGCTTTCTTTCTTGTAACACTTTCTGATGCTCAGATAGGATTTTGTCTGTCTTGATCTTTAATGCGTTCCACTCTGCGGCCGGGATAGTAGCAGATAATTGTGCCTCTATTGCCTGTATGTTTTGTTTTAGTCTCAGTTATGGATTTTTGGAGATAATAATAATAATCTTTATTTTTATATAGCGCTAACATATTCCGCAGCGCTTTACAGTTTGCACATACGTCGCTGTCCAGAGGGGCTCACAATCAGATTCCATCTGTAGTTTTTTGGAATTGGAGGAACGAGTCCCCCGAGAACCACGCAAATCTGGCGGAACATACAACTCTTGCAAGACTTGTCTGGTGGATTCAGACAGGACTCAGCGCTGCATGGCTGTAAGTGCTATCCACTGAGCACGTGCTGCCTATGGAGATATTATGTCAAAATAATTCCAGTGACATTATTGAGGATATTTTATATTCTCTCAGTTATTCTGAGTTGTCAGAGAAGAGGGTTGGTCGGAGATTACTCCTTAGTCCCCTAGGGATTTTACTCTGCTTGTAATATTCTGCCAATGTTATACAATGCAGGTCATGGGAAATTAATTTGCGCCGTTCTTTTTCATAGTCCCTGGTCTTAAGCTCATGAGATGGGGTTTTCAAAAACTCATTGGAGCCGGTGACCTTAGATAGGATGCTGGTACTAGTAGTAATATCATATGCAAATGTGTCAGTAGACATAAGTACAATCAGGGAGGAGACCGGTGCTACAGCCAATATCAAACAGTATAGAGAAGGTAAGTTAGCGTGCACTCTGGTAATTATAGTCGAGGTGCTGGTATAATGGACTGGTAAGTCCAGGAATAGGCTAAAAGATAATTTACCGCACACTCAATTGGATCTTTTGCAAAGTGAATATAGATTTTATTTTGTGGACAATCAAAATATAGAGGCAAAACAAGAGATATAAAGCGACATTAGTATCAACGTTTCGGTTCGCCCGGAACCTTATTCATGAAGTCGCTATGAAGCAAGAGAAACAGGATAAGTGACATGAAAACACATAAAGTTGTCAATATTGGTGATTTCAGAAACACGTCTCCAGAGAAAATAGGATACAATGACACAATTAAATTATAATATACATATATACAAATATACATTTATACAGATTGATCCAGAAGGTACAATAGGGCTAAAGAGACAAAAGAGAATTTATTACCTTAGTCTTGGAAAATTAGTGGGTAAGTACACAGAGCATAGTAACATAGTAACATAGTAACATAGTTATTAAGGTTGAAGGAAGACTTTAAGTCCATCTAGTTCAACCCATATCCTATCCTAACCTGCCCTAACATGTTGATCCAGAGGAAGGCAAAAAAACCCCAAGTGGCAAACAGTAAGCTTCACATTGGGGAAAAAAATTCCTTCCCGACTCCACATACGGCAATCAGACTAGCTCCCTGGATCAACGCTGTATCTAGGAAACTAGTGAATATAGCCTGTAATATTATACTTTTCAAGAAAGGCATCCAGTCCCCTCTTAAATTTTAGTAAGGAATCACTCATTACAACATTAGACGGCAGAGAGTTCCATAGTCTCATGCTCTTACAGTAAAGAATCTGCATCTGTGATTATGGCTAAACCTTCTTTCCTCCAGACGTAGAGGATGCCCCCTCGTCCCCGTCACAGGTCTAAGAGTAAAAAGATCATTAGAAAGGTCTTTGTACTGTCCCCTCATATATTTGTACATTGTAATAAGATCACCCCTAAGCCTTCGTTTTTCCAAACTAAATAACCCCAAGTGTAATAACCTGTCTTGGTATTGCAGACCCCCCAGTTCTCTAATAACCTTGGTCGCTCTTCTCTGCACCCGCTCCAGTTCAGCTATGTCTTTCTTATACACCGGAGACCAGAACTGCACACAGTATTCTAAGTGTGGTCGCACCAGTGACTTGTATAGAGGTAAAATTATGTTCTCCTCATGAGCATCTATGCCTCGTCTAATGCATCCCATTATTTTATTTGCCTTGGCAGCAGCTGCCTGACATTGGCCACTAAATGTGAGTTTGTCGTCCACCCATACACCCAAGTCTTTTTCAGTGACAGTTTTGCCCAGTGTTTTACAATTAAGCACATAATTATACATCTTATTTGTTCTACCCAAGTGCATGACCTTACATTTATCCCCATTAAAGCTCATTTGCCATTTATCAGCCCAAGCTTCTAGTTTACATAAATCCTCCTGTAATATAAAATTATCCTCCTCTGTATTTATTACCCTGCAGAGTTTAGTGTCATCTGCAAATATTGAAATACTACTCTGTATGCCCCCTACAAGGTCATTAATAAATATGTTAAAGAGAAGCGGCCCCAATACTGACCCCTGTGGTACCCCACTGCTAACCGTGACCCAGTCCGAGTGTGCTCCATTAATAACCACCCTTTGTTTCCTATCCATGAGCCAGTTCTTAACCCACTTACACATATTTTCCCCTATCCCCATTGTTCTCATTTTATGTATCAACCTTTTGTGTGGCACTGTATCAAAAGCTTTTGAGAAGTCCATGAACACCACGTCCACTGCATTCCCTTGGTCCAGTCCTGAACTTACCCCTTCATAAAAGCTTATCAGATTAGTCTGACAAGAACGGTCCCTCGTAAACCCATGCTGATACTGTGTCATGAGGTTATTCAGCTTCAGATACTCCAATATAGTATCCCTTAAAAAACCCTCCAGGATTTTACCCACAGTAGATGTTAAGCTCACTGGCCTATAATTTCCAGGTTCAGTTTTTGCCCCCTTTTTGAATATTGGCACCACATTTGCTATACGCCAGTCCTGTGGTACAGACCCCGTTATTATGGAATCTTTAAAGATTAAAAATAAAGGTCTATCTATAACTGTACTTAATTCCTGCAGTACTCGGGGGTGTATCCCATCCGGGCCCGGGGATTTGTCAACTTTAGTGATTTTTAGACGCCGCCGTACTTCCTGCTGGGTTAAGCATGTGACATTTAATGGAGAAATTTTTTTATCTCTGATCATGTTATCTGTCATGGGATTTTCTTGTGTAAATACAGTTGAAAAAAAGTCATTTAGCATATTGGCTTTTTCCTCATCCTCATCCACCATTTCACCCAGACTATTTTTAAGGGGACCAACACTATCATTTTTTAGTTTCTTGCTATTTATGTAGTTAAAGAATATTTTGGGATTATTTTTACTTTCTCTGCCAATGAGTCTCTCTGCCTCAATCTTTGCTGTCTTGATTTGCTTTTTACAGAATTTATTCAGTCTTCTGTATTTATTTAATGCCTCTTCACTACCTACTTGCTTTAATTCCCTAAACACTTTCTTTTTGTCCCTTATTGCGCCCCTTACAGCTCTATTTAACCATAGTGGTTTCCTCCTAATTCTAGCATGTTTATTCCCATAGGGTATATACTGTGCACAGGTCCTATTCAGGATACTAATAAACGTCTCCCATTTTCTTTGTGTATTTTTATGTCTCAGGATATCGTCCCAGTTTATTGCACCAAGATCATCTCTCATCCGTTGGAAATTTGCCTTCCTGAAGTTTAGTGTCCTTGTAACCCCTCGACTACACATCTTATTAAAGGATACATGAAAGCTTATTATTTTGTGATCACTATTACCCAAGTGACCCCAACCCTTATATTTGATATGCGGTCTGGCCTGTTGGATAATATTAGGTCTAGCAGTGCCCCCCCTCTTGTTGGGTCCTGAACTAGTTGTGAAAGGTAATTGTCTCTCATAGTTGCCAAAAACTTATTACCTTTGCTGGAACTGCAGGTTTCTGCTCCCCAATGTATTTCAGGGTAGTTGAAGTCCCCCATAATAATGACTTCTCCTTGAGTTGCTGCTTCATCTATTTGCTTTATGAGGATATTCTCTGTTGCTTCCATTATTTTAGGAGACTTATAACAAACCCCTATCAATAATTTATTATTTTTCCCCCTCCCCTAATCTCCACCCACAGAGACTCTACATCTTCATTAGATTCACAGATATCACGCAGGATGGGTTTTAAGGATGATTTTACATATAAACACACACCCCCACCTCGCTTATTTTTACGGTAATTTCTAAACAGACTATAGCCCTGTAAATTAATCGCCCAGTCGTGGCTCTCATCCAGCCAAGTCTCAGATATCCCCACCATGTCATAATTATGTTCCAACAAAATTAATTCTAATTCCGCCATTTTGTTGGTGAGGCTTCTAGCATTAGTATACATGCACTTTATGTATCTCTCTGAACCTCTATTCTTTCTTAAATTATTAACTGTTCTAACCCCCCCCCCATGCCACCCCCACCCCCAATTTCATTATTTGTGCCCAGGTCTCTATCTGTACTGCCTTCCCCTCCTATAAAATGAATACCCTCCCCCCCAGTCCCTAGTTTAAAGACTCCTCCAACCTTCTAGCCATTTTCTCCCCCAGCACAGCTGCACCCTCCCCATTGAGGTGCAGCCCGTCCCTAGCATAGAACCTGTAGCCAACTGAGAAGTCGGCCCAGTTCTCCAGGAACCCAAACCCCTCCTTCCTACACCAATTCTTGAGCCACTTATTAACCTCCCTAATCTCCCGTTGCCTCTCTGGTGTGGACACGTGGTACCGGCAGTATTTCAGAAAATACCACGTTGGAGGTCCTTGCTTTAAGCTTGCAGCCTAATTCCCTGAAATCATCTTTAAGGACCTTCCACCTGCCTCTAACTTTGTCATTTGTGCCAATGTGCACCATGACCGCTGGGTCCTCACCAGCCCCTCCCAGTAATCTGTCAACCCGATCAGCGATGTGTCGGACTCGAGCGCCAGGTAGGCAGCACACCGTTCGACGATCCCTGTCTTTGTGACAGATTGCCCTATCTGTTCCCCTAATAATTGAGTCCCCCACTACCAGCACCTGTCTGGCCTGCCCTGCTCTCCTAATTCCCCCCTTACTGGAGCAGACACTCCCCCGGCTTTCAGAGGACATGCCTGGCTGCAGCAGTGCTACCCCTGTACTGACAACCCCCTCATCTGCCAACTTTGCAAACTTATTGGGGTGTGCCAGATCAGGACTAGCCTCCCTGGCGCTCTTCCCTCTACCCCGCTTTCTAACTGTCACCCAGCTTCCTACTTCAGTGTCCTGCAGCTCCACCCTAGCATCCCCCCCTCATCTATCCCATTGAGCGTCTGCTCAGTGAGCAGAAGACTCCTTTCCATATTGTCTATGGATCTCAGTGTTGCCAGCTGCACATTTAGATCCAAGATTTGGGCTTCCAAATGCACAACGTGCTCACATCTCACACAGCAGTATGCACCCTCGACCGGCTGTTCAAGGACTGCATACATGTGGCAAGATGTACACTGGATGGCATTGGCAATAGTGGAGCACATATCTAATTGCGCTTTAGCACATGGGATTGTTATTGTTCAGAATTAGGTGGAGAAAATATTTGTCAATAAAACGAGGGGCTAATGTAGGTAAAACAGTATGAAGTGGGCTCTTTTACATCCTGCCAAAAGTTCATAAATCACTTCATAATCCACCTGGCAGACCCATTGTAGCCTCTACAGATTCGATATTATCACCATTATCTATCTTCCTGGAGAAGGTTCTAACTCCTTATATTAAACTAACCAGATCATACCTCTTGACACAGGACAGTTTCTGAGAGTTATCCAACAATTGGGGCCAACACCACCAGGCAGTGTCCTTGTCACGCTTGATGTGAACAGTTTGTATACGTCAATCGCACATGACAAAGGGATTGAGGCAGTTAAGACCCTTCTAGAATCATCAGATTTATCCACCGATTCAGTCCTATTGTGTCTGGATTTATTACACCTGGTATTGCATGAGAATTATTTTCTGTACGAGGATACCTACTATGTACAGAAATGCGGCACCGCAATGGGAGCCAATGTCGCGCCCGCCTACGCAAATGCGTTTATGAACTCATTTGAACTAGCATACGTATATCCCAGCGACCTTTTTATCCGTTATGTACTTGGTTATCACCGGTACATAGACGATATTTTCTTCGTATGGACCGGTTCAATTAATACCCTACTAGAATTCCATGCATACCTCAATTCTATTTTTCCGGAACTACAATTCTCTTTGAACTATGACACTGAATCAATCCCTTTCCTCGACACTAAGGTTTTGCAAGATACACATGGTAACCTATCAACTGACCTCTACAACAAACCAACAGATAGGAACAACCTTTTACACTATTCCAGCTGTCATCCTCGTTCAACCAGAAATAGCTTACCAAGATCCCAACTGAGCAGAGTATGCAGGATTGTGTCTGATAAAGACATACTTGAAACCAGACTTGACACAATGGCACAGAAATTTAGGGACCGTCACTACCCTACAAGGCTATTACAGGAAGAAAAAATACGGGCTATTACACCACCGTCCCCACTGCCACCTACCATTCCGAAAGAAAGAGTGCCTTTTGTACACTCGTTCCACCCTCTCATGCCAAAAGCCTATTCCATTATCAAAAAACACTGGCCCCTGCTCTCCAGGGCGTACCCGAACATTGAGTCTTTCGACGCACCGGTATTGATGTGCAAAAAAAAAGGGCACCTAACGTTAGAGACAGGCTAATTAAGGCTGATATAGGCAGTGCTCTTTCTACAAACAACCAAAGGCTCCTAGCCCCTCGAAAACACGGTACATTTCCGTGCTTAAATTGTGCAGCCTGTTCAAACATTATCAGATCAGATCATCTCACACACCCCAGGACTGGCAAGTCTTTTCCGATTAAAGGTTTCTTTACCTGTAATTCTAACTTTGTAGTGTACCTTATCAAGTGCCCGTGTGGCCTCCTATACGTTGGTGAGACTACCCAGCACGTTAAAGACCGCATAGCCAGTCATAAATCCACTATCCGTTGTCAAAAAAACTGGCTTCCACTACCGGACCACTTTACCAAATTCAGACACTCTGTTGCTCAGATGAAATTCCAGGTTATAGAAGGTGTTCCACGCCCGAGGAGAGGTGGTGACCATGTCAAACTGTTGAAACAAAGAGAACCTACAGGATCCATAAGCTTGACACCCTAACCCCCAAAGGATTAAATAGAGAAATTGATTTGCTATTATAAACATCCTATATTTTATATTAACATTATCTAATTTTTTCACAGACCCGATAATTCTTCACCTACAGGTGGTTTACTCCTTAGCCGGGTATCTGCCAAATGTCCCTGACCTCTCTGACCCTTAGTCCTTACTAAATTAATTTTTGTATATATAATTTTTGTACATATTACTGTTTTTTGATATAATTATCGAATTTTATTTTAATTTTATTTTTAATTTTTATGTTCATTTTCATTCAATCATACTAACTTTTTGCCACAGCCTAACTGTGAACAAGGCCTTCGCTTTAGAACTGAACAATATCCCTCTCTATATATAGTCATTTCACTTTCAGAGCCCACTTCATACTGTTTTACCTACATTAGCCCCTCGTTTTATTGACACATATTTTCTCCACCTAATTCTGAACAATAACAATCCCATGTGCTAAAGCGAAATGTCATGCATCACTCCCCTATGACGACACAGACTTTCTCCACCTAATTCTGAGCAATGTCAGTATTTCAATGTGCTACTGCGCATGTCCTGCATCTCCTTTGCTCACTTCCCTATGACGGTACATATTCCTTCCACCTAATATGCTACTGCGCATGTCCTACATCTCCAGTGTTCATCTCCCCGTTACTATGCGTCACTTCCGGTCCGGGAGTCTTACTTCCGGTTTGGCGCTTTAACAAGCGCTGCCCGTGTATCTACACTGCAGTCCAGCCACAGCAAGGTGCGGGAGCACCGCTCATACCACAGCTTAACGCAAGCCAGGTAGGCTCTACACCAGCATATGGGATCCGATACTATTAACTGGAAGCCGCAATCATCTAAAAAACTTAACAATAGCACATTATTCACCTTCAGGTTGGAAACATTTCCTGCCCTTTGGGCCCTTCCTATACGAACTGACTGCCAGGTATGCTCCATACAATCCATACCACTGCTATCTTCACATGAGACCACAATATATTATATTTCAGCCTTTAATCTTTTTAGGATTGCATTTCCTTCCGTTTTTTTGGGCTATTCCCAGACAACCATAATAACAGGTACCTTTTCAATCACTTGGGCTCCTTTAATATTCCTCTATACACAATCACACTAAGAGGCATACCGTTACCTTATTACAGATTTCAACTGAGGCCTCTCCCTCATTCCCTCAAGGTATGATACAGGTATTAGGCTGCCTTATTCTCTGACTAGTGTTGTTTCACTATATAGATTTAATTCTATCACTATTACTTACAGCGATCCTCCATATTTGGGCACTTACCTTGCTCTGTGTACTTACCCACTAATTTTCCAGGACTAAGGTAATAAATTCTCTTTTGTCTCTTTAGCCCTATTGTACCTTCTGGATCAATCTGTATAAATGTATATTTGTATATATGTATATTATAATTTAATTGTGTCATTGTATCCTATTTTCTCTGGAGACGTGTTTCTGAAATCACCAATATTGACAACTTTATGTGTTTTCATGTCACTTATCCTGTTTCTCTTGCTTCACAGCGACTTCATGAATAAGGTTCCGGGCGAACCGAAACGCTGATACTAATGTCGCTTTATATCTCTTGTTTTGCCTCTATATTTTGATTGTCCACAAAATAAAATCTATATTCACTTTGCAAAAGATCCAATTGAGTGTGCGGTAAATTATCTTTTAGCCTATTCCTGGACTTACCAGTCCATTATACCAGCACCTCGACTATAAATTGACCAGAGTGCACGCTAACTTACCTTCTCTATATATAGTATAATGCACTACCCGTAGGTCTCCATATAGTGTAATGCACACCCTATAGGCAGACTCTATATAGTATAATGCACACCCCATCAACAGACTCTATACATTATAATGCACTCCCCATAGGCCTCCATATAGTATAATGCACCTCTATAGACCTCTATGGTATAATGCACTCCCCATATGCCCCATATAGTATAATGCACTCCCAATTAAAAATAAATACAACACTCACCTCTCCTCCTCGTTTCCCGCTGCTCTGAGCGCCCGCACATCTCAGGAAATCGAGCACCAAGTAATGATGTCATCGCGCCAGCTGGCAGTGTATGCGTCAGTGACATCAAACTCAGAGGGGGAATCATGGGAGGGGGAGCGTTACGCTCCCTGTCTCATCATTGCTTTGAACTGTATCGGTATCCAGCTGATACAGTCTAACTTGCAAAGATGGGTGGTGAGCCCTTTGCTGGCACTGGGGCACCCTCGACTCATGGACCCCTTAGCGGCCGGGTGGCTGTGCAGGGATATCGAGTCTCCCTGCTCTGCTGCAGAGTTTAACTGTATGCGTAAGCTGCACATTCCCATACAGTTAACAGTAGTGTAGCTCCAGGTGGGCCACTCAGAGCGTGGGGCCCGAGGCGCCCACACCCTCTGCCCCTCTCCCCCCGGAAGCTATGCTACTGGAATAGATAGGTAGCATTATACTTCCCCATCATAAGTCCTCACACATTTCATTAGGTCACGTCAGTTGCAGCTTTCATGGTCTTCCATACAGGTCTTCGGCTCTCCCTGTGCTAAGGCCCACATGGTCACACTGTCAATGGCATATGGCCCTCACCTCCCCCACATGACTGCATTGGCCTCAGGCCAGAAGAACCAAAGACGCACTAAAGACCAGGGAAGTAGGGGTGGCATGAGGAGTCAGGTGAGGGCCCCTAGGACAAGTGAGTATAATGTATTTTTTTATTTCCTTCCTGAACCTAAAAAGAACCTACTAAAATTACAGCTGTCTGCCTTTCTGCTGAATTTATATGACTGGAATCCTGCAAATTTCAGATTTTTCCAGAATCTCAAATTTTTGGAAAATTTGGAACGAATATTATTTGATCCAAATTGATTCACTCATCTCTATTACATCGACATCATATATTTAAGCATTAAAATGATGGAAAAATAGAAAACAAATAGTACCAAGAGGATAGTCACATAATCATGTACATTTTTCACTAAATGTGAGAGATTGGAGAGTCTGTAAGTATGAAGGGGAGACACTAAGCAGAGGCACTATGCACATGTGAATGCCCGTGTGATGATTTAGAATGTGTATTGTAGGACAAGTCGGGGGTGTTGAAGCTGTCACTTTCTCCTCCATTAGTTCCATTAATTCCTGGTTACAAGGTGAACATTCTGCCTCCTGATCTCATAGAGCAGTCTCTTATCTAAACATACTTATTACCTTACTGCTGACTGGTCTCCAAGTCTTGACACACACCATCTAAAAACATTAGTCTCCGCTTATTATTACAACTAAGCTCTGTCTGCCAACTAATGACTTTTGCGTCTGAACGGATGACGCGTTTAATGCATTTAAAACACATTCTGATTAGTAATTTTGTATACATTGCTATTAACAGCTTTTTTTCCCCAAAATGTATGTTGATGATTTGGATTGTTAATGAATGCTCACAATGTGGAGTGTTAAATAAGTAATCTATGAAATAAATAAATATTACTATGTAATGTAATTACACTGTACAATACACGTATGTGAATTTGCACCAGACAGTACAGCAAATATTTCCAGGAACACTTGTCAGACTGCTAATAACCTAAATTTAAACTAAGACCAACTTTCAAGAACATACATCCCCCATCAGCAGAACACTAAAGCATAGATCTTACAAGAGCTGGGATTTCACATCAAAGGCTTCTGAATCACTGATAAGATCCTAAACAAAGCAAAAGAATAATACAAAAAGCAAACTCCACAGTCAGCTACATCCGCTAGATCAGGGTGAAACTCTACACTGGTGTTTTTTAGATAAGACTAGATGTACAATATTATGTCTAGATTTTTAGGATTTTAATGTCCCAAGTGGATTTTAAGCTTCATCCATGCAATGATGTAGCGTGGAGGACCACAGGGGCTCTTACCACTTGTGCCTAAAGGGTATGCCACACTGAACAATATCGCTAACGGGATCGCTAAAAAACGTCACTATTTAGCGATCCCGTTAGCGATGTTGTTCAGTGCGGCAGCTTCCAGCGACGAGCTTCCTGCTGTGATCTCGCTCGTCGCTGGAATCGTTCCGGACCTATTTTCTCGTCGGCGCTCCCGCTGGGTAAGTATATATCGCTAGTGTGGCACCTTTTCTTAGCGATTTAGCGGTATTTTTGTACCGCTAAAGTCGTTAAGAAGATCGCTAACGGCGATAACGTCGTTAACTATATCGCTAAATGTGGCCGCACTTAGCGATATAGAAACAATCCCGCTAGCGATCGCATTAGTATGCGTCGTTATCGTGATCGCTAGCGGGATTGTTTAGTGTGGCAGTACCTTTAGTTTTACCCTGTCCCCACAAACCACCCTCAAAGTCAAATGATTAGCAAGTGCCAATCCACCGCTGCTTATACAGAGCGCAGCAGTCAAGGCGTGTTTGTCATCGGCTGCTGCACTCTGCATAGGCAGCGACTAAAATCTCAAAGTTCAGTTGAATCAACTGATCTCCAACATCTCAGTCGCTGCCTAAACAGAGGTTTTCAGCCTATGACAAATTAATCTCAAGCTCTGTGCTCTGCATAAGCAGAGACTGAGACCTTGACACCTTTTCTAACCCTTACTATGATCAGGGCTAAAGCCCCCGTCACACACAGCGATCTCGCTAGCGAGATCGCTGCTGAGTCACTAGTTTTGTGACGCAACAGCGATCTCCCCTGCGATATCGCTGTGTGTGACACTGATCAGCGACTGGCCCCTTGCCGGATATCGCTGATCGTTGTCCAAAGGCCAGGACATTTTTTTGATCGTTGGTCTCCTGCTGGCCAGCACGCATCGCTGCGTGTGGCAGGCAGGAGACCAGCGATCAGCTGGTAACCAAGGTACACATCGGGTTTCCGGCACCTGGAAACCCGATGTGTACCTTGGTTACCAGCTCCCTGCACCAGCGGGCTGGTATCCAACGTACACTGCGGGTAACTAAGCGACGTTACCTGCAGTGTCGCTGTCCTGATTGCTGCTGAGATCTGCCTGTTTGGCAGCTCACCAGCAATCATGTAGCGACACACCAGCGATCCTGACAAGTGCATATCGTCGGGATCGCTGGTGTGTCGCTATGTGTGACAGGGCCCTAAGGTTTAGGGATATGCTTAGGATTATGGTTAGATTAAGGCTTATGGATAGCATTAGGGACAAAATTATGAATAAGGGTGAGTTTCCATGGTCAGGAAACGCTGCGTGTTTGGCGCTGTGCGCTGGCGCAGCACCAAACACGCAGCGTCCAGATGTTACAGCATAGTGGAGGGGATTTCAAGAAATCCCATCTCCACTATGCGTAACAATACGCAGGTGGCAGACCTGCGTAAACGGACATGCGGCGCGTCTTTTTAGACCGCAGCATGTCCTCGCGTATTGCGGCGACGGTGCGTCGCCGCAACAGAATTAACACAGGGCTATGTAGCCCTGCGCTCTTTCCGGAGGTGTTCCGGAGGTGTCCTGAACACCTCTGGAAAGATTGCGCGTCATAAAGGGGGCGGGGCTTAGACGGAGCGGAATTTCCGCTCCGTCCAAAGCGCTGTGGTTCCGGACCGTGGAACCACAGCCTAAGATTATGGACAGGGCTGGGGTAATAAAATTATTACAGAAAAAAAATATAATAAAAAAAGCAAAAAATATAACAACAATCAGGGCCGGCGTCAGCACCCGGCACACCGGGGCAAGTGCCGGGGCCCTGAGCAGGCGGGGGGGCCCACTCGCCGTCTGGCACCCCCGCCCCATTAGCGGAGGAGAGCGGTGTCAGCGCCACCACTGGGCCCCCCCCGCTTGCTCAGGGCCCCGGCATCAGCTGGCACAATACTTACCTCTCCCGTGCCTCCGCTGCCGCAGCTCCGGGCTCCAGGGGGCGCCGGCGCTTCCTCTCACAGCAGCGCCGCTGAATGACGTCATCATTCAGCGGCCGGCTGTGGCAGAGAGCGCGGACCCTGGACAGGTGAGATGTGTGTGTGTGTGTCTCTGTGTGTGTCTGTGTGTATGTAGTGCGGTGCTTTGTGTGTGTGTGTGTGTAGTGTTGTATGTGAGAGAGTGCTTGTGTGCTGTGGTGCTGTCTGTGTGTGATGATGGGCAGGCATTGCTGATAATGGGGAGGCATTGATGATGATGAGGAGAAGATGATGATAATGGGCAGGCATTGATGATGGGGAGAAGATGATGATGGACAGGCATTGATGATGATGGGGAGGAGATGATGATGATGGGCAGGCATTGATGATAATGGGGAGGCCATGATGATGATGGGGAGGCAATGATGATGATAAGGAGGCAATCATGATGATAGTGGGGAGTCTTTCCACAGCGCCCTTTCCTGAGCCGTAACAGTGCAGAACGCAGTACAGCGCAGAGGAGAGCTCCATATTTTGTATGGAGCATTATATGGGGACCAGTATCCTGTATGGAGCATTATATGGGACCAGTATCTGTATGGAGCATTATATTGGGTCCAGTATTCTGTATGGAGCATTATTGGGTCCAGTATTCTGTATGGGCATTATATGGGGGGTGACATCCTGCATGGGGTATTATATGGGTGATGAGGGGGAGACTATGTAGTGCCCATAATATTGTATGGAGGACTGTACTGTCCAGTCTGTACTGTGCGCTGTGAGGATTTGGCAGTTTTTGAGCTATTGTACAATTTACAATAGCTATCAGTCATGTAATGGAAGAAGTGAAGTATTTGGCATTGTACTGTACCCATATTTCTCTGCTGTATCTGTGCATCATGAATCGTGGTCTGTGTTAAAGGGGCCCACTGAGGCTCTTTCGCCCGGGGCCCATAAAAACCTGGAGCCGGCCCTGACAACAATGATGGCTTGCTTAAAACCTTTTATTTTTTAACTACTTACTAGTGTTGAGCGATACGATACCGCAAGTATCGGGTATCGGCCGATATTAGCTCTATCGGCCTTTCGATACTTAGTTCCGATATTTTCGTCTTATCGGATACCGGAATCGGGATTGTCACTGTCATGTCAGTGTCCGTCGGTCGGGTCTGTCAGGAGTCAGCGGCACTTACCTGGCAGAAGATCTCCGGCGGTCACGGGCTGGACTGCTTCATGGCCGCCATCATCTTTCCCCGGCGGTCACATGCAGTTTCTTGCGATAACTGCAGTGACTGCTGGGTAATCCCGGCCGTAAAGCAGTCAGTCCGATGACGTCACCGCCGGGGAAGCAGGTAATCAGCTGTGCTGCGTTGCGATGACAGGCTCTGCCTGTCATTGCGATGTAGCAGAGCTGGATCGTCGTGGGACTGTCGTTACTATGGACTGTGTCGGACAGGTGGTATACTGTTGGTTTGTTTTTTTTCTTTTTTTTACAGGAGATCGATGGCGTCGCAGGAATGAGTGTATAATAAAATTAATGAAAACTGTGTTGTCTCTTTTATTTCATTAAAATACTTTTTTCTTGCTTTGTCTTTTTTTTATACATTTAATAACTTTGGGATTAATAATGGATCGGTGTCTTATTGACACCTCTCCATTATTAACCGGGCTTATTGTCACCGTACAATCAACGGTGACATTAACCCCTTATTACCCCACTTGCCACCGCTACAGGGCAGTGGGAAGAGCCGGGTAAAGTGCCACAATTGGCACATCTTTTGATGTGCCAAATGTGGGGCTGCTGTAGCCTGGTATTATCAGGCTGTTGAGGGCCAAAATCCATGGGCCTTGACAGTCTTTTAATACCAGGCCGCAGCAGTCTGCATTTTACTTGGCTGGTTAACAAAAATAGGGGGGATCCCCACGCCGTTTTTTTTTCGAGGGGATCCCCTATTTTTGTTAACCAGCCAAGCTAAGCAGACTGCTGTGGCCTGGTATTATCAGGCTGGCAAGGTCCATGGATATTGGATCCTTACCAGCCTGAAAAACCAGGCCTCAGCGGTCTGCTTCATCTGGCTGGTTAACAAAAATAGGGGGGACCCCACGCCAATTTTTTTCGAGGGGATCCCCTATTTTTGTTAATCAGCCAAGATATGCAGACTGCTGTGGCCTGGTATTATCAGGCTGGCAAGGTCCATGGATCTTGGCTCCTTAACAGCCTGAAAATCCAGGCCTCAGCGGTCTGCTTCATCTGGCTGGTTAACAAAAATAGGGGGGACCCCACGCCAATTTTTTTCGAGGGGATCCCCTATTTTTGTTAATCAGCCAAGATATGCAGACTGCTGTGGCCTGGTATTATCAGGCTGGCAAGGTCCATGGATCTTGGCTCCTTAACAGCCTGAAAATCCAGGCCTCAGCGGTCTGCTTCATCTGGCTGGTTAACAAAAATAGGGGGGACCCCACGCCAATTTTTTCGAGGGGATCCCCTATTTTTGTTAACCAGCTAAGCAGACTGCTGTGGCCTGGTATTATCAGGCTGGCAAGCAGGGTCGGACTGAGCCACCGGGACACCGGAGAAACCTCCGGTGGGCCCCAGCTCCTGCGTGGTGGGCCCTGATTTGAAAGGATAGGTCGCGGGGCAGAGGGGGCGGTGGCCCCGGGCCCCGCGCTCTGAGGGGGCCCACCCGGAGCTATGCTACAGTAACTGTATCGGCGTGCACAGCACGCCGATACAGTTACATTCTGCGGCAGAGCAGGGAGAATCGATCTTCCTGCTCTGCCGCCCAGAAGCTATGGGGCCTGAACAGGCGTTGGGGGGGCCCGGTGCCAGCAGTGGGCCCCCCAACCATCATCGGAGGGTCAGCTGTATCGGCATGGGTACGGTTGGGGCGAGGATATGGGTGTGATTAGCTGTGAAATGGGTGTAGTCGGGGCGTGGCTTAAAATTTGCAGCGGCGCGCTAATGCGCGCAGCCTTTAACCCTCTTTCCTGTCTTCAAAATTTGGGAGGTATGCTGTATGACCTCCCTACAACTTCTGGGCATGCTCCTGATGAGCGCGACGGATGGTCTCCTGAGGGATCTCCTCCCACACCTGGACTAAAGCATCCACCAACTCCTGGACAGTCTGTGGTGCAACGTGGCATGGCCTAAAATTTGCTGCAGCAGGCACAGCGTGCCACAGCCTTTGTCCCTCTTTCCCTTCTTCAAAGGTTGGGAAGTATGATGGTGGGCCCCAAGAATATTTTTTCTCTGGTGGGCCCAAGGTACTCCAGTCCGACGCTGCTGGCAAGGTCCATGGATCTTGGCTCCTTAACAGCCTTAAATACCATGCCTCAGCAGCAGGGGCGTACATAGAAATCATGGGGCCCCATAGCAAAAGTCTGAATGGGCCCCCCCCAAAAAAAAAAAACCCAGAGCCATTGTAAATGTAAAGTGCCAGCACAGTGAGGGGACACATTAAACAAAAAAATGTATTATGCCCTCATAGATTGTGCCCCCATAGATGCTCCATAGTATAGGCCCTTATGCTGCCGCAGCTGCTGCACCAAAAAAAAAAAAAAAAGACATACTCACCTTTCGTCGCTGGGGGCCAGGTGCCGGTGTCCTGAGCAGGGGGTGACACCAGGTGCCGATGTCACCGCTCGCTCAGGGCCCCGGCACCTGAGATATTTACCTGTCCTCTCTCCACTGCTGAGTGCCGCTGTCTTCGGGGTCCTCCAGCAGTGAATGATGAGGCAGAGGGCGCGGCGGCACTAACGACATCATCGCGCCCTCTGACCTGAACATTGCAGCAAGAGGACGCGAGCAATCGGTGGAACGGGACAGGTAAATATCCCTTATACTCACCCTTCTGCCGGCGCGGTCTGTGCAGCCCCTGCTCTTCTCCCACGGTCTCCGCCGCCAGTGTTCAGCGGTCACGCGGGACAGCTCATTAAAGTCATGAATATATGCGTATTCATGACTGTAATGAGCGGTACCACCTGACCGCTGAACACAGGCGTCGGAGACCGTGGGAGAAGAGCAGGGGCTGCAGAGACCGCACCAGGAGGGGTGAGTATATAGAAGAGCTGCGCTCCCCCTCACCCGCCGACCCCCTGGTAGTACTGTGTCAGCACAGCTACCCGACCGTCGAGGGCCCCCTCACCTGTCCGGGCCCCATAGCAGCTGCTTGGTCTGCTTCATTCACGGTACGACACTGCTCAGCAGTCTGCTTCATCAGGCTGGTTAACAAAAATAGGGGGGACCCGACGCCATTTTTTATTCGAAGGGAACCCCTATTTTTGTTAATCAGTTCCCTCTGACGTCACTGATTGTGTCCCTGGCTGACCTGAAGTGAAAGTGGAAAGCAATCAATTAAGCTTTCCACTTCCTCTCCTGTCAGCCAGGAGAGGAACTCATTCATTTGGGGGTTTACTGTGAGGCTGCAGCATTAGCTGCGGTCCCTGCAGTAAACATTAACCCTTTCTGAAGGATTACACCGTGGGACCTGACTGTGCATGGGATAGGTAAGAATAATTTGCTTTTTTATTTTATTTTTATTACAGGAAATGGTTTTTGCAGTCAAATAAAAGATGGTCAAAAACATGTGTCTTTATTTCATTAAAATGATTTTTAATTAAAGTGTGTGTGTTTTATTTTTATTTCATGCAATAGGATTAATAATTGATAGTTGTCTAATTGACAGCTCTCAATTATTAACCTGGCTTAAGGTCACCTTTCAATTGCAATGTGGCTTTAACCCCATATTAACCCATTCGCCACCGCTACAGGGCAATGGGAATAGACGGGCAAAGTGCCAGAAAGGGCGAATCTAATTATAGATTTGTCTTTTCTGGGGTGTCTAGGGGCAGATGTTAGTAGCCAGGGGGGGCCAAAAATAATGGTCCCTCTCTGGGCTATTATTATCTGCCCCCATTCGCTGGCTTTGTCTGTCTGGTTGCGAAAATAGGGCGGGAGCCCACGCATTTTTTTTAAACAATTTTACACCTCATATATATATATATATATATATATATATACACTGTCATTGAATTTGTGACACATATATATATATTTATATTTATAGTTCATACACTTCTACATAGTATAATAGCCGCTAATTCAATTGACGGCTTTTGTGAAAATGCAGAACCCGACATGAAATGACACTTGGTGTACATAGGGTTAACCATGTCTTTTCATGTCCTTTGCTATCTGATTTGCACAAACAATTACATCAGTCTATGTGTGCAAAATTTACACCTGTAGGGGTTAATTAAAGGTGTAAATTCGTAGCAAAAAAGTCCGGTTTTTTTACAACGAATTTACACCTTTAATTAACCCCTACAGGTGTGAAATTTTGCACACATAGACTGATGTAATTGTTTGTGCAAATCAGATTGCAAACGACATGAAAAGACATGGTTAACCCTATGTACACCAAGTGTCATTTCATGTCGGGTGCTTCTGTCTTTTCACAGAAGCTGGCTTTACCCGGCAATTGAATCAGAGGATATTTTACTATGTAGAAGTGTATAAACTATACATATATGTATATATATGTCACAATGACATGTATATATATATATGTATTCTATGTGTGTATATTTAGTGTTTACAAGGAAATAAAGGTTTTTTTTAGTTGCGATTTTTGTTCCATAGACTTACATGGGACTTCCGGTATCGAATCGGATATCGCGATATTTAGTGATATCGGCGATACCATTCCGATCCGATATTTTTAGATATCGAGCAGTATCGCTCAACACTACTACTTACCGTACATGTAAAAAAGCAATGCTCTTCAGACATTTGTTTGGTGAGGGTGCTGCAGAAATGTCTACTTCTAATGGACAAATATAAATTCAGCCCAATTCCAGCATTGTGGAAATTCACTTTCAAGGATGGTCCCTTGAACCAGGTATTGTCAGGTCATTGGTCAGTACAGTTCAGATTTTTGTTCAATCCTAGTACATTATATCTACACATCGTATATGTTTGTACCATATTAACAAATTATTTCTCATTAGAAGAGAAATGCAACAAACTGCAGCATGGCGCAGTCCTAATATCTGGTGCAGTAACACTGAGCACTGGAAAATCATATCATTTTCACATCTTCAGAGAGTTGCCCATGTGTAGCCGAAAATCTAGTCCAGCCATGTCTTCCCACAAGTATTGGTAACTCTCCCAGAACCATGTTTGGTTTTCAGAAATCCCACGATTAGTATAATGGTGTTCTCCCTGACAAGTGAGACGTCACAAAAGCTGACTTTGCAACACTTGAAACCTAGGATCTTATTTTATGTGCAGGCCAAGGTCACTTTAAAACTGTAGACTGATCTGGGCTGGAAACTTCAGTATTTTAATTTATATATTATATACCATATATTCTCAAAGAAAAGGTCAAAGCTAGGAGGGTATATAAGGCTATTACATATATGGCAAAAAACTGCACTTTTGGAGAATATATAACACTTAGCATGAGTCTAACAAAGATAAAGGATCTATAGCATAAAACAACAATACCGTACAGACACAACAAGCACAATACATTACATACAACCCAAATATTTTCCTTCCTTAATTAGGTTCCTTGTGACCTATTTCCAGCAATTTGTATTTAACTTAACACATGTACTAATTGTGTAGCGATTGTTGTCCTTTTATATGATGACGGGTGATTCATATATGTTTTTCTTCCACTTCCCTGTTCCTTCAGATAAACAGGAGATAATCAAGAATGTTACAAGTGAGCAAATAGCATGTAATTAGGAGATAGGATATGCAGGGAATGAGTGACGAGGAGGCCACTATTCAATAGACTCATTTGGGTCTATACTCAGAAAGGGTCATATGGGCTGAGACCAGAAGACATTAATTTCTTCCCAAAACAATCTAATTGTTTCTTTCTTCAAGCAAATGCCTTATCTGCAAATGGTTTGTACTGTTACATACAAGGAAGAGGCCAGAAAAAGCTATGTTAATTAACTCTCCTTGAACAATATGTTCTCACTGCGTGATCTGCAGCCCAGGTTGCCAGTCTCTTTATTGCTTTGTGAGTTTCCCACAAGTAATGGTGCTGGGGCTAGAGGAGTGCAAACATTCTGTGCAACAATATTTTATCCAGTATATTGGGGAGACAATTGACCTTGGGCAAACATAATAATAATAATAATCTTTATTTTTATATAGCGCTAACAAATTCTGCAGCGCTTTACAGTTTGCACACATTATCGTCGCTGTCCGCGATGGGGCTCACAATCTAGATTCCCTATCAGTATGTTTTTGTCTTTATCTAAGAAAATGCAATTTGGTGCATTGTTGAAACTGTTAATTGTCTCAATGTCTCCGATGCATTTAAAGGCAATTTTGTTAATGGATCTTATTGCTGTATCTATAAAAGATTGCTAAATACATCCAAGCAAAGCTCTATGAGGGCCATATTATAACTTAATGACATCGGCTGCTGCATGTTTGGGGTCATTGTCCTACTACAGAATAAATTTGGAGCTCCCTGATGGTATTGCATGATATATAAGTTTCTGCCTGTATTTTTCAGCACTGAGGACACCAATTGGCATGTTGAAGAATGCTTACTTGGCTTCAAAATCAGAAGATGTCCAGCAGTGCCATCAGTTCAGAACCGGCAGTAACCATTTAGACCTTGCTACATCCATCTGTTGTTAGGAAAAGTCTGTCCAGAAGTGGTCTTCATAGAATTGCAGCTAAAATCTAATCCATATCTTTAACATGGAAACAAGACCAAGCAACTCATTTATGCATGAAAAAATAAGAACTTGGGTGTAGAAAAATGGCAGCTGGTGCTATGGGCTTATGAGTTAAGCTAAATGTCTAAAGAGAAGACAGTTTCTTCGATGAAGGCCTGGAGAACTGTACAATAATGGGTGTCTACAACCAGCAGGGAAGCATGCTGGAGATTCTTTCAGAGTTTTGGGCTGTATTTCAGCACATATAATTGGGGATTTGGTCAGGATTACTACTAGGAAGGCATCAGATTGGTTCCAAGGGTATTCTGCAGCAAAACAATGACGGAAAACATAAAGAGAGGCTTCCGTCGGGCTTCTCTGTCACAAAGGCCTGACTGCTGGAGGGCTGCAGTGATAGTTGACTTAGTGGAACTTTCTCCCATCTCCCCACTGCATCTGTGGAGCTCAGCCACAGTGATCTTAGGGTTTTTCTTTACCTCTCTCACCAAGGCTCTTCTCCCACGATTGCTCAGTTTGGCTGGACGGCCAGGTCTAGGAAGACCTCTGGTTGCCCCAAACTTCTTCCATTTAAGGATTATGGAGGCCACTGTGCTCTTAGGAACCTTGAGTACTGCAGAAATTCTTTCTGCATATTGCAATATTGGAAATCGGCCCGATATTTGCTATATTGGAATTCCGATTTCAGATTCCGATATGTTTTTCACATCGGAAATCGGAAATCCCATAATAATCCTTCAGCCTCTGAGCGCTCCGTGGAGCCAATCAGGAGCTGAAGAATTGCTGACTATATACACACAGAATGCATATATATATATGTATATATATATATATATATATATATATATATACATGTCATTGTGACATATATATATATATATATATATATTTATAGTTCATACACTTCTACATAGTAAAATAGCCGCTAATTCAATTGCCGACTTTTGTGAAATTACAGAACCACCCGACATGAAATGACTCATGGTTTACATACAGTTAACCATTTCATTTCATGTAGTTTGATATATGGTTTTCACTAACAATTACATGAGTGTATGTGTGCAAAATTTCAGACATGTAGGGGTTAATTAAAGGTGTAAATTTGTTGAAAAAAAAATGCGTGGGCTCCCGCGCTATTTTCTCAACCAGACAGGTAAAGCCAGCGAGTGGGGGCAGATAATAATAACCTAGGAGGATGCACTTATTTTGTGCCACCCCTGGCCACTAACATCTGCCCCCAGCCACCCCAGAAAAGGCACATCTATAATGAGATGCACCCTTTCTGGCACTTATCCCGTCTTTTCCCATTGCCCTGTAGCAGTGGCTAATGGGTTAATAATGGGTTAATGCCACCTTGCTATAGGAAGGTGACTTTAAGCCAGGTTAATAATGGAGAGTTGTCAATTAGACAACTATCGATTATTAATCCTATTTTATTAAATGGTTAAAAAAAACACACACATATTAATTTAAAATGATTTTAATGAAATAAATACACATAGTTTTGACCAAATTTTATTTTACTGGTACTCCATCCGAATCCCTTGTTCTCCTGTAATAAAAATAAAATAATAAAGCAACATTATTCTTACCTATCTGGTGTTCAGTCAGGTCCCCCGATGTAATCCTTCTGAAAGGGTTAACGTTTACTGCAGGGACCGCAGCTAATGCTGCCAGCCTCGCAGTAAACCCCCAAATGAATCATCTCTTCTCCCATCTGACAGGAGAGGAAGTGATTAGTGTGGGAAGCTTAATTGATTGCTTCCCTCTTTCACTTCAGGCCAGCCGGGGACACCACACAGCATCAGTGACCTCAGAGGAAATCCCGGCTGACCTGAAGTGAACAGATTAACAAAAATAGGGGATCCCCTCGAAAAAAATGGCGTGGGGTCCCCCTATTTTTGTTAACCAGCCAGATGAAGCAGACTACTGAGGCATGGTATTTAAGACTGTTAAGGATCCAATATCCATGAACCTTGCAAGCATGATAATACCAGGCCACAGCAGTCTGCTTATCTTGGTTGGATAACAAAAATAGAGGATCCCCTCGAAAAAAAAATGGCATGGGGGTCCCCCTATTTTTGTTAACCAGCCAAGTAAAAAGCAGACTGCTGCTGTTAGGGTCTGCGGAACGCACCAAATATATGAGGTAGAGAGGTGCGTTCGCAGCCCGGGGTCCACCGTGCAGGCGGAACCTGCTGCTAGTAAAATGGCGAAAGTAGCGAACTCTGTTATCCCGCAGAGTCGCTAAAATAAACGCCGTAGCGCATTGTGGCAGTAAGTGCGAACTCTGTTAATACCCAGAGCCGCTAACGGAAATGCCACAGCGCTATATGGCGATAGGTGCGAACTCACTTAGCTTCAGTGAGCGGCAAAGTAAAACGCTAGGGCGCTGTCTAGCGTCGAAAGCTAACCCTGTTACGTCACAGGGCCGCTGAGGAAAAGTGCTGTGTCCTGTCAGGCTCTCAGGTACACAGTTAAGTGCTAAGCGTACATAACGTGTGATCATTTGCTAATGTCCTCGCGGGAGTCACCCGCAATCTATGGCGTCTGAACACCAGACCCTGAATACGGCAATCAAAACTCCTCACCGGTTACGCCGGTAATCTAGGGCATCTAGGACACCGACCCTGGCCAGCTACCATACCAAACTCCTCACCGATTAAGTCGGTATTCTAGTGGCTTATTTCAGCCGGGTCCCTAACCACACATACGCATGATCACACTGGCGCATAGCATACAATGGTTGATATTAGCGCATGGCGGCCCAGCCATGCTACCCTTTTATAGCAACAGCTACAGGACCTTCCAGGAACAAGGACCAACGAGAAGCTGTTACAAACACACGTAGCTACATGACCTTCCTGGCGGACCAATAGGAGCCGCTGCAGCACCTGAACATGTGACCCCTGATCTCCAATGAGAGATCTCACTCTGGGCATGCTCAGATGGGAAAACGCAGGACTTTGTCTCAAAGACGACTGCTCCAGCACTGGCTATAATAGCAGATCCAGGAAAGGCAGCAGCAAGTCACTGCACAGTAGAGGAGTGGGCAAGACGCCTGGACCGACGTCTCTGCTGAGCAGGCTCCACTGTGGGCGGAGATGAATGGGAGACCGCAGCGGGACGGGTTCGAGACTCCCCTTGTGCAGCAGCGGGAACTCGAACCCTAACAGCTGCGGCCTGGTATTAAAAGACTGTCAAGGCCCATGGTTTTTGGCCCTCAACAGCCTAAAAATACCAGCATGCAGCAGCCCCACAATTGGCGCATCCAAAGATGCGCCAATTGTGGCACTTTACCCGGCTCTTCCCACTTGCCCTGTAGCGGTGGCAAGTGGGGTAATAAGGGGTTAATGTCACCTTTGATTGACCCCCACGCCATTTTTTTTTTGAGGGGATCCCCTATTTTTGTTAACCAACCAAGATAAGCAGACTGCTGTGGCCTGGTATTATCAGGCTTGCAAGGTTCATGGATATTGGATCCTTAACAGACTTAAATACCATGCCTCAGTAGTCTGCTTCATCTGGTGGTTAACAAAAATAGGGGGACCCCACACCATTTTTTTTTCGAGGGGATCCCCTATTTTTGCTAATCAGTTCACTTCAGGTTAGCCGGGATTCCCTCTGACGTCACTGATGCTGAGCGGTGTCCCCGGCTGACCTGAAGTGAAAGTGGGAAGCAATCAATTAAGCTTCCCACACTAATCACTTCCTCTCCTGTCAGCTGGGAGAAGACATGATTCATTCGGGGTTTACTGCGAGGCTGGCAGCATTAGTTGCGGTCCCTGCATTAAACGTTAACTCTTTCAGAAGGATTACATTGGGGGACCTGACTGTGCGTCGGATAGGTAAGAATAATGTTGCTTTATTATTTTATTTTTATTTCAGGAGAACAAGGGATTCGAGGATTACCAGTAAAATAAAAGATGGTCAAAAACTGTGTATTTATTTCATTAAAATGATTTTTCATTAATGTGTGTTTTTTTTTAACCATTTCATACAATAGGATTAATAATTGAGAGTTGTCTAATTGACAACTCTCAATTATTAACCTGGCTTAAAGTCACCTTCCAAGAGCAAGGTGGCTTTAACCCATTATTAACCCATTCGCCACTGCTACAGGGCAATGGGAATAGATGGCAAAGTGCCAGAAACGGCGAATCTAATTATAGATTTGACTTTTCTTGGGTGGCTGGGGGCAGATGTTAGTAGCCAGGGGGCACTAAATAAATGCACCCTCCCTAGGCTAATATTGTCTGCCCCCACTCGCTGGCTTTGTCTGTCTGATTCAAAAAATAGCGCGGGAGCCCATGCTTTTATTTTCTATGAATTTACACCTCATATATATATATATATACATGTCATTGTGACACAAATATATATATATTGTAAAAAGTTCAGGGGGTATATAGCTCTGGGATCGCCATCTCGGGTAGACGGAGTGGCATAAAGAGTCCAATCACCGACAGCAGCACTGGTGCAAACTGGCGTCAACCAGCTTTTATTAAAGTCCACAGCAACAAAACATAAAACAAAACCATAAAACAAAATCCTAAGCCTGGCAGGCTGCTAACTAGACACGGTTAGATCCCTCACTACCGTGGTCTAGACTCTAACAGCCTGGCCACAACAACACAGAGTTATAATTACCAGAGCTTGGCTTCCAGGTGACTCCAGCAGCATCTGAAGCCAGATTCAATTCAGACTGAGAGCCCTGTCTGTGTAACTCTACCACCTATTTCTGGCTTCTTAATTAAGCAGCTGTGTGTACTCATGGTTGAGCTGCAAGCCTGTACTGGATGAGGAGTGGAGTGAACGTCGTACTGCCATCCTACCTTCACTCCTATATTCCTTATGCGACCCAGCTAAGAAACCTGGGTGAGATATACACCCCGTCCAGTACGCACCCCTTCACTGTCTCACAATATATATATCATACACTTCTACATAGTATAATAGCCGCTAATTCAATTGCCGGCTTTTCTGAAATTACAGACCCGACATGAAATGACACATGGTTTACATACAGTTAATTTTTTTGCTCCTCTGCCTCTGCAAACTCTTTCCCCATTATCCTGAGGTGTTTCCCCTCCATTTTATCCATTATATAGCACTGTACAGTCATGGCCAAAAGTTTTGAGAATGACGCAAATATTATATTTTCACATGATCTGCTGCCCTCTGGTTTTTATGTGTGTTTGACAGATGTTTTTATCACAGACAGAAATATAATAATTGCAAACATATGAGTAACAAAAGCTTATATTGACAGTTAGAATGAGTTAATGCAGCAAGTCAATGCAGCAAGTCAATATTTGCAGTGTTGACCCTTCTTCTTCAGGACCTCTGCAATTCTCCCTGGCATGCTCTCAATCAACTTCTAGACCAAATCCTGACTGATAGCAGTCCATTCTTGCACAATCAATGCTTTCATTTTGTCAGAATTTTTAGGTTTTTGTTTGTCCACCCGTCTCTTGATGATTGACCACAAGTTCTCAGTGGGATTAAAGGGTATGCCACACTAAACAACATCGCTAACGGGATCGCTAAAAAACGTCACTATTTAGCGATCCCGTTAGCGATGTTGTAGTGTGCGGCAGCTGCCAGCGACGAGCTTCCTGCTGTGATCTCGCTCGTCGCTGGAATCGCTCCGGACCCTATTTCATCGTCGGCGCTCCCGCTGGGTAAGTATTATCGCTGAGTGTGGCACCTTTTCTTAGCGATTTAGCGGTACTTTTGTACCGCTAAAGTCATTAAGGAGATCGCTAACCGCGATAGCGTCCTTAACAATATCGCTAAGTTAAGCCGCACTCAGCGATATACAAACAATCCCGCTAGCGATCTCATTAGTATGCGACGCTAACGAGATCGCTAGCGGGATTGTGTAGTGTGGCAGTACCTTAAGATCTGGGGAGTTTCCAGGCCATGGACCCAAAATCTCTATGTTTTGTTCCCTGAGCCATTTAGTTATCACCTTTGCTTTATGGCAAGGTGCTCCATCATGCTGGAAAAGGCATTGTTGATCGCCAAACTGCTCTTGGAGGGTTGGGAGAAGTTGCTCTTGGAGGACATTCTGGTACCATTCTTTATTCATGGCAAGACTGTGAGGGAGCCGATTCCCTTGGCTGAGAAGCAACCCCACACATGAATGGTTTCAGGATGCATAACAGTTGGCATGAGACAAGACTGGTGGTAGCGCTCACCTTGTCTTCTCCGAATGAGGCGTTTTCCTGATGTCCCAAACAATCGAAAAGGGGATTCATCAGAGAAAATAACTTTACCCCAGTCCTCAGCAGTCCACTGCCTGTACCTTTTGCAGAATATCAGTCTGTCCATGATGTTTTTTCTGGAGAGAAGTGGCTTCTTTGCTGCCCTCCTTGAGACCAGGCCTTGCTCCAAGAGTCTCCGCCTCACAGTGCGTGCAGATGCACTATTACCTGCCTGCTGCCATTTCTGAGCAAGCTCTGCACTGCTGGTAGCCCAATCCTGCAGCTGAAACACTTTTAAGAGAAGGTCCTGGCACTTGCTGGTCTTTCTTGGGCACCCTGAAGCCTTTTTGGCAACAATGGAACCTCTCTCCTTGAAGTTCTTGATGATGCGATAGATTGTTGACTGAGGTGCAATCTTTCTAGCTGCGATACTCTTCCCTGTTAGGCCATTGTTGTGCATTGCAATGATGACTGCATGTGTTTCTTTAGAGATAACCATGGTTAACAGAAGAGAAACAATGATGCCAAGCACCAGCCTCCTTTTAAAGTGTCCAGTGATGTCATTCTTACTTAATCATGACAGATTGATCTCCAGCCATGTCCTCATCAACACCCACACCTGTGTTAATGGAGCAATCACTGAAAAGAGGTTAGCTGGTCCTTTTAAGGCAGGGCTGCAATGATGTTGAAATGTGTTTTGGGGGATAAAGTTCATTTTCTAGCCAAATATTGACTTTGCAAGTAATTGCTGTTAAGCTGATCACTCTTTATAACATTCTGGAGTATATGCAAATTGCCATTAGAAAAAGTGAAGCAGTAGACTTTGTAAAAAATTAATATTTGTGTCATTCTCAAAACTTTTGGCCATGACTGTAGAGGTCATTCTGTAATTCCGATTTTTTTCTCCCATTGACTTGGATTGATATCGGGAATCGGAAATTTCAATATCCGATATTTTTCCAATATCGGAAATCGGAATTCCGATACGATATTGGGCAATATCGCTCATCCCTAGGGCCTTTACAAATCAAGTCATATCAGTTTAATTAAACACAGCTGGACTCCAATGAAGGAGTAGAACCATCTCAAGGAGAATCACAAGGAAATGGACAGCATGTGACTTAAATATGAGTCAACATGAATCAATACACCGCACTCTGAGAAGAAAAAATGGGTTTTCAAAGTCTAGTTGACATTTATTATGCAAACTGATTATGGCAACAAATAAGGACAAAAAGAAAAGAGCGAACATATATAACGTTTCGGCTATACTTTAGCCTTTTTCAAAACGTCGCTCAGAAACAGTCCAGTGCCAAAATAGTAAGAAAATGATAAGAGGGCCAGGGTTCAGTCCTTGTATGGCTACAGTTAAGGCATTTTAGCGGGTCTTAGTGCAAGGGTAGTTACCCAAAGGAGATTGATCCAGTACATGTGGCTGCGCTCTGTCATAGGATCGTCAGTGGATGCTTGTTGCAGTGTCAGTGCGTGTGGCAGCGCTCCCGCGCTCTGCCATGTGTCAGCGTGCTTAAATATGAGTGTCTGAGCAAAGGGTCTGAATACTTATGACCATGTGATTAGTGTTGAGCGATACTTTCCGATATCCAAAAATATCCAAAAATATCGGATCGGAATGGTATCGCCGATATCACTAAAATATCGGCGATACCCGATACCGATACCGGAAGTCCCATGTAAGTCTATGGGAACAAAATATCGCAACTAAAAAAACACTTTCTTTCCTTGTAAACACAAAATATACACACATAGAATACATATATATATATATATATATATATATATAACATGTCATTGTGACATATATATATACATATATTTATAGTTTATTCACTTCTACATAGTAAAATAGCCTCTGATTCAATTGCCGGGTAAAGCCGGCATTTGTGAAAAGACAGAAGCACCCGAGGGTCCAGTCGCCACAGAGATGTTGCATCGCACCCAGCGGTGTGACAACTTACTCTCAGGTAAGGAGGAAACACCCCATTGACTCCAACCACTGCATTCAACAGTACACTATGCCAGCTGAGTGTAGTGGACCCAATGGGATGGTCTAGCTCAGGCTGGTTAGAACAGGGTGTAGCTAGTTGGATGGGAGGGGTTGAGGCAGCCTTATGCTGCATGTCTTTGTAGTAAGAATTGTTTCCTTTCCTGCTTTCTTACTACGTCGCATACTCCACTCTGCACCATTGCTCTATCTCACATCTATCTGCCCTGGAATGATACCGTCTTACCTGTAGAAGACTTATCACCTAGCTGCACTACACCATCCCTGCCAGAGGACCTGCACAGCAGCGCTGGTCACCCTGACCAGGTACTACAGGTGGCATCACGACAAACTACACAAACATTCTATCATCCCCTGGAAATATCCCACATTCCAGTGAGCGATCAGGGCACGGACATAGCTGTGCTACCCGTCACATCCCCCATAGAAGTCGACGGGCTTGGTGCCGAGTACCCCCAAAACCTGTGGCTCTGTGCGACTCAACTTTGGCGTCACGAACAGGATTCAGAAGCTCGCTATAAGCGAGTCCTGTGTGCCTTAATTGAACTGTTTTTTTGCTTGAGAATTGCAAAAATCATCATAGACTGTATTTGCCATTTTTCCGTCATATCTGCGCCACGAGGCACAGGTGAAGAATAAGGGCGTGCTCTCGTGGGCGTACACTCACTCCGTGGTGCGAAAACGATGTCCGCCCACTCTAAATGTTACTGCAATGTAAGATCGTGCCCCACAGCTCTGGAGTTCCGCCTCCTCATCCTCAGTGGGCGGAAACGAACGCGAAGGTCCCGCCTCCCTACAAAAGATGGCACCTCTCCTGATGCTAATGACACATGTGACTTGGCAGAGATGGCGAACGGACGTGAGCAGAAGTGGGAAGGGATGGAGGAGTCAGAGCTCTCCCCCCACGGAAGCGACCCGATCGCCACGGAGCCACCGTTTGGCACCCGGCCTGGAAACCCTCCTACGCTGGAAGAAGCGGAGGATACCCTGAGAGACCTGGCCCGGCACCGGGAGGAGGTCGCCAGGATGGAAGCGAGCTGGCGGGCCCTAAAACTACACTTGGAGCGGCGCCAATCCCTCTTACCCCCTGAAGTGTCTGTACCGGAAGGTGAGGCACCCGTTCCAGTAGAGGAGGCCGTGCGGGCATCCCAGCCCTTGCAATCTGAACCGGTTGCCAGTATCTCAGTGGAGGCACCCGTTCCAGTACAGGAGCCCGTGCGGGCATCCCAGCCCTTGCAATCTGAACCGGTTGACAGTATCTCAGTGGAGGCACCCGTTCCAGTAGAGGAGGCCGTGCGGGCATCCCAGCCCTTGCAATCTGAACCGGTTGCCAGTATCACAGTGGAGGCACCCGTTACTGCAGAAAACGCCGCACCAGCACCCCAGATCCCGCTGTCTGCCCCCGTCGCTGAGGCAGAAGAAGCGACACCTGTCCTCATGGAGGAGGCCGCGCAGGCACCAGAGCTCTACCTGCCTGTACCGGAGCCCCGACCGTCATCTGTTCCAGAGCCGGCTGCTTCCGCCACAGGTGAGCGCCGCCAGGACTGGCGGGCGCCAGGAGAGCTGCCGCAAACCGGACATCGTAAGCTGGCGTTTGATGGTGGAGACATGGAGCTGCTGGTGGAGGAGAATTACAACCGGCGTCAGGAGGAAGAGTGGAGACGTCGGGAGCGGGAAGCAGAGCGACAAATGGAGCAGTGAGAATCCCAAAAGCTTCGGCAACGTCACCTGGACAAGGACCTGGCAGAGAAGGCACGTATGAGAAAGGATAAAAGTACGCTGAGGGAGCCGCGGCGTAAGGGTGCAGTACGGAACTTTAAGTTAAAAAGTGGTTGGGGCTTCATCCAGGAGCCTGGACTTTATTTAGAAGTCTTTGTAACCCGGCGGGACGTGGAGGCTCACCTCCCAGAAGGACACCCGGGGAGGGACCTGTTGGCAGGAGACTTGGTGACTTACACCCGACACTGGGGTTACAATGGATGGTACGCCCTAAATGTTACCAGGTGCGACCCCTACTCCCCAGTGTCAGGAAACTGACAGACCCTCCGAGCCTTCAGCCTCCCCCAACCAGGCCTCTGCACAAGTGCCCACCCCACGCCGTAAATCTCCCCAGCCTCCCTCAGTGGTCTCCTCAGCAGCCCCAGCTATGGACATGATAATGATAGCTGGCCCGTACCCGGCGCCTGTTAGGCCCCCTGGGGTTCGTTCAGTCCGGGAGATAGGGTTCCAGACCCGGAGGGAGACGAAAGAGGTGGCCACACAGACCCAGCGGGTCACGACGTAACTTTACAGGCCACACGACGTCATCAGGTCTGGGTGGACCCTCCTGTCACGGATGTTTGGCAAGCTCCGAGAAGAGTACCAGGTGGTACCTGTAAGAGGCCAGCCAAAGAAGTCTAAATAACCCGGACAGGGTCTCTGTATGTAAATAGTTAAATTATTGATGTACCCGGACGGGTGAAAGTTCATAAAAAGAAGTTTATTGTTGCCTTAATATACCCAGGTTGGGTAATGGTTTGATGTACCCGGACGGGTGAATGTTCAGAAGAACAAGTTTATTGTTGCCTTTATATACCCAGGTTGGGTAATGGTGTTTCAATGTAATCAAAATGTTGAACTTTGAAGCCATGAACTGTACTGGCTCACAAACTTTTCTGTAAATAGTTGGCACTTCGGTACTCCATCTTGGTTTTACAAAAAACTTAACTGTGCACTATTTTCAACTACCTCAGAAACTAAAAACCCGTTTGGTGTGGCCGAAAGTGAGGTCTGCTCAAGGAAAGTCTTGCAGCCCACCCAAGACCACAGTTGGAGGTTTGGAGCGGGTCCTCCACAAGCACAAGTAAAGGACACTGTGAAGTTACCCCGGTGGGGGTAGTCCTAAGAAGTCTCAACGAACTTCGGCAGTAATGCTATTTGCACTTTTGTAATGTTATTATTAAAAATTTTATTATGCAACGTTTAACTTGAAGTGTTTCCTGCTTTCTTACTACGTCGCATAGTCCACTCTGCTACATCACTCTGCACCATTGCTCTATCTCACATCTATCTGCCCTGGAAGGATAGCGTGTTACCTGTAGAAGACTTATCACCTACCTGCACTACACCATCCCTTCCAGAGGACCTGCACAGCAGCGCTGGACACCCTGACCAGGTACTACAGGTGGCGTCACGACAAACTACACGAACATTCTATCATCCCCTGGAAATATCCCACATTCCAGTGATCGCCCAGGTCACGGACCGAGCTGTGCTACTCGTGACATCCCCCATAGAAGTCGACGTGATCGGTGCCGAGTACCCTCAAATCCCCTGTCTCTGTGCGACTCAACTTCCCTCACTGTGCTGACACTTTACATTTACAATGCCTCTGGGTTTTTTTTTTGGGGGGGTGGGGAACATTCAGACTTTTGCTATGGGGCCCCATGATATATATGTACGCCCCTGCTGCTGAGGCATGGTATTTAAGGCTGTTAAGGAGCCAACATACATGGACCTTGCCAGCAGCGTCGGACTGGAGTACCTTGGGCCCACCAGAGAAAATATATTCTTGTGGCCCAACATCATACTTCCCAACCTTTGAATAAGGGAAAGAGGGACAAAGGCTGTGGCACGCTGTGCATGCTGCAGAAAATTTTAGGCCATGCCACGTTTCACCACAGACTGTCCAGGAGTTGGTGGATGCTTTAGTCCAGGTGTGGGAGGAGATCCCTCACGAGACCATCCGTCGCGCTCATCAGGAGCATGGCCAGAAGTTGTAGGGAGGTCATACAGCATACCTCCCAAATTTGGAAGACAGGAAAGAGGATTAAAGGCTGCGGCGCGTGTTGCGCGCCGCTGAAAATTTTAGGCCACGCCCCGACAACACCCATTTCACAGCTAATCACACCCATATCCTCGCCCTAAGCGTAACCATTTAGCACTGCTGATCACACTGACTGGTAATGAGGGCACAGTGGCTGGTACTGAGGAAAAGAAAGAAAGAGCAGCGAGAGAGAAAGAACAAACAGAGAAAGAAAGAGAGGAAAGAAAGAAAAGAGAGAAAGAAAGAACAGAGAGATAAAAGAACAGAGAGCGAGAAGGAAAGAACAGAGAGCGAGAAAGAAAGACTAGAGAGAGAGCCATAGGCGTAGCTAGGGTTTTGGTTTAGTGGGGGCAAAACTTCTGAGTGGGCCCATCATCAGAGAACCTCAGCAAATGACCGCGCTGTTGGCCAAAATAATCTATATATAAAAAGACCAATATTGATATTACCGCCATATGGTCTGTGTTAAATAATACCAGTCCTACAGAACATATAGATTACAGCACAGGTACAGATAATGACTTACCGCTGATGTTCTTTCTAATGGAATTGTTCACTTTTCATGTCTTTTCCATCTGGCCCACACCGACATGACGACTTCTCCAGCCAGGACTCGACTGCACCCCCATTAAAAAAAAAATAAAAAAAAAACTCACCTCCCGGCTCCTGTGCTGCTCACTGTTCTCCCTCTCAGCGTCTGACAGCGGGCGCCGGCAGGTGATGTTATTGCGCCCGCTGTCATACGCTGAGAGGGGATTATGGGAGAGTAGGAGTGCTCGCTCCTTCTCTCTCTATGCGGTCAGCTTTATCGGCTGATGCCGATACAGCTGACCCTCCGATGACGGGTGGGGGGCCCACTGCTGGCACCGGGCCCCCCCAACGCCTGTTCAGGCCCCATAGCTTTCGGGCGGCAGAGCAGGGAGAGCGATTCTCCCTGCTCTGCTGCAGAATGTGACTGTATCGTAGCTCCGGTGGGCCCCCTCAGAGCGCGGGCCCCGGGCCACCACCCCCTCTGCCCCGCGACCTATCCTTTCAAATCAGGGCCCACCACGCAGGAGCTGGGGCCCACCGTAGGTTTCTCCGGTGTCCCGGTGCCTCAGTCCGACCCTGCTTGCCAGCCTGATAATACCAGGCCACAGCAGTCTGCTTATCTTTGCTGGTTAACAAAAATAGGGGATCCCCTCGAAAAAAAATTGGCGTGGGGTCCACCCTATTTTTGTTAACCAGCCAGATGAAGCAGACTGCTGAGGCCTGGTTTTTCAGGCTGGTAATGAGCCAATATCCATGGACCTTGCCAGCCTGATAATACCAGGCCACAGCAGTCTGCTTAGCTTGGCTGGTTAACAAAAATAGGGGATCCCCTCTAAAAAAAAACGGCGTAGGGGTCCCCCTATTTTTGTTAACCAGCCAAGTAAAATGCAGACTGCTGCGGCCTGGTATTAAAAGACTGTCAAGGCCCATGGATTTTGGCCCTCAACAGCCTGATAATACCAGGCTACAGCAGCCCCACATTTGGCGCATCAAAAGATGTGCCAATTGTGGCACTTTACCCGGCTCTTCCCACTGCCCTGTACGGTGGCAAGTGGGGTAATAAGGGGTTAATGTCACCGTTGATTGTACGGTGACAATAAGCCCGGTTAATAATGGAGAGGTGTCAATAAGACACCGATCCATTATTAATCCCAAAGTTTTTAAATGTATAAAAAAAAAGACACAGCAAGAAAAAAGTATTTTAATGAAATAAAAGAGACAACACAGTTTTCATTTCTTTTATTATACTCTCATTCCTGCGACGCCATCGATCTCCTGTAAAAAAAGGAAAAAAACAAACCAACAGTATACCACCTGTCCGACGCAGTCCATAGTAACGACTGTCCCACGACGATCCAGCTCTGCTACATCGGAATGACAGGCAGAGGCTGTCATCCCGGCGCAGCACAGCTGATTACCTGCTTCCCCGGCGGTGACGTCATCGGACTGACTGCTTTACGGCCGGGATTACCCAGCAGTCACTGCAGTTATCGCGAGAAACTGCATGTGACCGCCGGGGAAAGATGATGGCGGCCATCAACCAGTCCAGGCCGTGACCACCGGAGATCTTCTGCCAGGTAAGTGCCGCTGACTCCTGACAGACCCGACCGATGGACACTCACAGTGACAGTGACAATTCCGATTCCGGTATACGATATATGGGAAATATCGAAAGTCAATATATCGAAAGTCCGATACAGCTAATATCGGCCGATACCCGATACTTGCGGTATCGTATCGCTCAACACTACATGTGATATTTCAGTTTTTCTTTTTTAATAAATTTGCAAAAATTTCTACGTTTCCTTTTATTCAGTCAAGATGGGGTGCAGAGTGTACATTAATGAGAAAAAATGAACTTTTTTGAATTTACCAAATGGCTGCAATGAAACAAAGAGAGAAAAATTTAAATGGTTCTGAATACTTTCCGTACCCACTGTATTATATGACAAGAAGGATGCATGTAGATTGAGTCAGGCAATGTCAAAGAGGGTGGGATTTTTATTTTGGTATACTCCATTACCTAATCCCCAAGAACTGCAGCATTCCCAGTACCATGTCTCTATTCTTCCAAGAACATCCTCTTTATTCCAGTATCTAAAGTCTCCCATATACATTAGAGTAATATCAGCTGAACCTGCCGATACTGGCAGGTTTGGATGACAGTTTAATGTGTGTGAGAGCGGGAGCCCTGGACAATTTTCCAGGAAAAATAGTTATCCGACATGTCCTATTTCGGACTGCTGATCATATTGTCTCCCAGAGATAGAGACCACAGGGGCGATGAACGAATGCTCCCGTGTGGTTGGGGGACCCAACTGAAATGACTGCCTGCCGAACAATCAGTCGAACCATTATTCAGCTGACAGCCATCTAATGTGTATGGCAGTCTTTAAGCTGGCTACCCTGAAGATAACTGTTGAACAAACACTAATGGGTTGATACATCAAAATGTTTGAGTCACAAAACTGGTCTAAAAAACTTTGAATAGTGTCAATTTATATGGGCAATGCAGAGTTGCACAACATTTTTGCAACTTTTGCTGTTTTCTCCCTAGATTCAAGCAGCTCCACCAAAATGGGCAGAGTGGGGAAGGAGCCAGGGTGAGATAGGGTGTGACTATCCCGTCAAATTCATGGAAAGTGGCAACGCTTCTTATGCCAGAATTGCAGTAATTTCTGACAAGGCACACACCACTGCCAAGATGTTCCAAATTCATTTAGTGGTGTCTGCCTCTTAGGCTGGTTTCACATTAGCGTTGCACTGACCTGCGTCGGTCAGCGCACGGCCGCCGCTAAGCTCCACCCCTGGCCGCTCCTCCTCCTGATCGCTCCGCCTATGGGCGCATGACGCTGCATGCGACCTGCGCACCCTATCTTTAGCATTGGGTTCGCAGGTCGTACGCAAGTCGTGCGCAGGTATGCGTTTGCTGGTGCATGCGTGCCTTTTTGACGGTGCGAAGACCTGTGCCCAATGCACCGTGTTGTATTTTGGTGAGCTCGGCGCACCGTCAAAAGGACACACGCGCCAGCAAATGCATACCTGCGCACGGCCTGCGTACCCAATGCTAAAGATAGGGTACGCAGGTCACATGCAGCGTCATGCGCCCATAGGCGAAGCGATCGGGAGGAGGTGCGACCGGGGGCAGAGTTTAGCAGCGGCCGTGCGCTGTCCGACGCAGGTCAGTGCAACGCTAGTGTGAAACTAGCCTTAATGAGTTTAGTGCATTTTATTTCTACACACCCTTCATTAAGAATGGCATACAAAACCTCCTGCCATAATGAGTCGGGGACTAATTCACATTAGAATCCAACATAACCATGCTTGCTTCATTTTAAGGTGGAGTAAGCCGCTGTCAGATTTCCATTGGAATTAAAATGGTTGTCGACTCCATGACATCCCTGAGGCGCAGTATAAAATAAAAAATCATGAAATTTACCTTCCAGACTGGTGCCGTTTCTCTGATATCAGTGCTATGTCCCACAGAGATCACATGAAAAAAATGTCACATGACAGATTCAGCCATTGCAGCAGTCACAGTTCTATCAGAGCTGAAAAGTAGTGTTTCTCCCATGAGGACAAAACAGGCAGGTATGGTCAGAGTGATATGGCGGTGTATCTTGAATACATATCATTGATGAGGTGAGGAATCACTTAGCATATTTAAAGACCAGATTGCAGCTGATGATCGGCTGCAGCTGTCCCGATACATTATTAAGGTCTGCAACACAGCACTGTCATCAGAGAAATGGTTTATTTTTATGCTGAACCCTGGGGCTACCAAGAAGGGATTATCCAGTAGTGGACAGCCCCTTTAAAGATTAGACATTTTGTATTTTATTCTGCTATTCCCTTTAATCTACTTTGGGGGAACATTTGGTAGGAACCCGTACACATTACATTGTCTCCAACCTTTAATTAATGTTTTTTCCAATGTGTATGGCCTGCACGATTCTTCTCCTAAGTTAACCTTAATCTGTGTTAAATGTGTATTCATCTATAATATCTATAATATAACGGTGATAGCGTCACTCTGTCTGAAGCCTTTATAGACTGCGCAAGCGCGACACGTCTGCGCAGTCTGGCTCCAGACAGAGTGAGGCATCCAGAGCAGTGAGTACTATGTATGGCGCCGGAGATCGCGGTATGCGTACTGGATGCATACCGCGATCTCCGGCGCCATACTCACATACTTACCTGACCGGGAGGAGCGTTGCCACGGCACTTCTCTTCTCCCGGGGCAGGAGACCAGGAGTGCGCGTCGGAACGCGCATGCGCAATAGCGCTATCCGGCGCCATTTTGCTGAAGACACATTTACAGTGTGTCTTCAGCAATATGGCGCCGGACCGCGCGGTATGGGCATGCGCGTACTCCGGCGCCGCTCTCCTCCCACGGCGTCCAGCTGAACGGAACAGCGCTGGAGCACAGGGATGAAAGGTGAGTATAAATGTTTTTTTTTTTTTGGGGTATCTGTGCAGTTTAATAGCGGTGAGGGGGCCATGCACATCAGGATAGGGGGGGTGAGGGCACCATGCACATCAGGATAGGGGGGTGAGGGGACCATGCATATCAGGATGGGGGGGTGAGGGGACCATGCACATCAGGATAGGGGGGGTGAGCGGACCATGCACATCAGGATAGGGGGGGTGAGGGCACCATGCACATCAGGATAGGGGGGTGAGGGGACCATGCATATCAGGATAGGGGGGGTGAGGGGACCATGCACATCAGGATAGGGGGGTGAGCGGACCATGCATATCAGGATAGGGGGTGAGGGGGCCATGCACATCAGGATAGGGGGGTGAGGGGACCATGCATATCAGGATAGGGGGGTGAGGGGACCATGCACATCAGGATAGGGGGGGTGAGCGGACCATGCACATCAGGATAGGGGGGGTGAGGGCACCATGCATATCAGGATAGGGGGGTGAGGGGACCATGCACATCAGGATAGGGGGGGTGAGGAGACCATGCACATCAGGATTGGGGGTGAGCGGACCATGCACATCAGGATAGGGGGGTGAGGGGACCATGCATATCAGGATAGGGGGGGTGAGGGCACCATGCACATCAGGATAGGGGGGTGAGGGGACCATGCATATCAGGATACGGGGGTGAGGGGACCATGCACATCAGGATAGGGGGGGATGAGCGGACCATGCACATCAGGATAGGGGGGTGAGGGCACCATGCACATCAGGATAGGGGGGTGAGGGGACCATGCATATCAGGATAGGGGGATGAGGGGACCATGCACATCAGGATAGGGGGGTGAGCGGACCATGCACATCAGGATGCGGGGGTGAGGGCACCATGCATATCAGGATAGGGGGGTGAGGGGACCATGCATATCAGGATAGGGGGCATGAGGGGACCATGCACATCAGGATAGGGGGGTGAGGGGACCATGCACATCAGGATTGGGGGTGAGCGGACCATGCACATCAGGATAGGGGGGTGAGCGGACCGTGCACTTCAGGATTGGGGGGTGAGGGGACCATGCACATCAGGATAGGGGGGGTGAGGGGACCATGCACATCAGGGTTGGGGGGTGAGGGGACCATGCACATCAGGATTGGGGGGTGAGCGGACCATGCACATCAGGATTGGGGGGTGAGGGGACCATGCACATCAGGGTTGGGTGTTGAGGGGACCATGCACATCAGTATTGGGGGGTGAGGGGACCATGCACATCAGGATTGGGGGGTGAGGGGACCATGCACATCAGGATTGGGGGGTGAAGGGACCATGCACATCAGGATTGGGGGGTGAGGGGACCATGCACATCAGGATTGGGGGTGAGGGGACCATGCACATCAGGATTGGGGGGTGAGGGGACCATGCACATCAGGATTGGGGGTGAGGGGACCATGCACATCAGGGTTGGGGGTGAGGGGACCATGCACATCAGGATTGGGGGGGTGAGGGGACCATGCACATCAAGATTGGGGGGTGAGGGGACCATGCACATCAGGTTTTGGGGGTGAGAGGACCATGCACATCAGGATTGGGGGGTGAGGGGACCATGCACATCAGGATTGGGGGGTGAGGGGACCATGCACATCAGGATTGAGGGGTGAGGGGACCATGCACATCAGGATTGGGGGGTGAGGGGACCATGCACATCAGGATTGGGGGGTGAGGGGACCATGCATATCAGGATTGGGGGGGTGAGGGGACCATGCACATCAGGGTTGGGGGGGTGAGGGGACCATGCACATCAGGGTTGGGGGGGTGAGGGGACCATGCACATCAGGATTGGGGGTGAGGGGACCATGCACATCAGGATTGGGGGGGTGAGGGGACCATGCACATCAGGATTGGGGGGTGAGGGGACCATGCACATCAGGGTTGGGGGGTGAGGGGACCATGCACATCAGGGTTGGTGGGTGAGCGGACCATGCACATCAGGGTTGGGGGGTGAGGGGACCACGCATACCAGGATTGGGGGGGTAAGGGGCCACGCACATCAGGATGGGGATGAGGGGACCATGCACATCAGGATTGGGGGGTGAGGGGACTATGCATATCAGGATTGGGGGGGTAAGGGGGCCACGCACATCAGGATTGGGGATGAGGGGACCACGCACATCAGGATTGGGGGGGTGAGGGGACCATGCACATCAGGATTAGGGGGTGAGGGGACCATGCACATCAGGATTGGGGGGTGAGGGGACCATGCACATCAGGATTGGGGGGTGAGGGGACCGTGCACATCAGGATTGGGGTTGAGGGGACCATGCACATCAGGATTGGGGGGTGAGGGGACCATGCACATCAGGATTGAGGGGTGAGGGGACCATGCACATCAGGATTGGGGGGTGAGGGGACCATGCACATCAGGATTGGGGGGGTGAGGGGACCATGCACATCAGGGTTGGGGGTGAGGGGACCATGCACATCAGGATTGGGGGGGTGAGGGGACCATGCACATCAGGATTGGGGGGTGAGGGGACCATGCACATCAGGGTTGGGTGAGGGGACCATGCACATCAGGGTTGGGGGTGAGGGGACCATGCACATCAGGATTGGGGGGTGAACGGACCATGCACATCAGGGTTGGGGGGGTGAGGGGACCATGCATACCAGGATTGGGGGGTTGAGGGGGCCATGCACATCAGGATTGGGGATGAAGGGACCATGCACATCAGGATTGGGGGGTGAGGGGACCACGCATATCAGGATTGGGGGGTAAGGGGGCCACGCACATCAGGATTGGGGATGAGGGGACCACGCACATCAGGATTGGGGGTGAGCGGACCATGCACATCAGGATTGGGGGGTGAGAGGACCATGCACATCAGGATTGGGGGGTGAGGGGACCATGCACATCAGGATTGGGGGGTGAGGGGACCATGCACATCAGGATTGGGGGGCGAGGGGACCATGCACATCAGGATTGGGGGGTGAGCGGACCATGCACATCAGGATTGGGGGGTGAGCGGACCATGCACATCAGGATTGGGCGATGAGGGGACCATTCATACCAGGATTGGGGGGTGAGGGGACCATTCATACCAGTATTGGGGGTGAGGGGACCATGCATTCCAGGATTGGGCGGGAGGTGACCATGCATACCAGGATTGGTGGGTGAGGGGACCATGCATACCGGGATTGGGGGGTGAGGGGACCATGCATATCAGGATTGGGAGGGGGCCATGCACATCAGGATTGGGGATGAGGGGACCATGCACATCAGGATTGGGGGTGAACGGACCATGCACATCAGGGTTGGGGGTGAGAGGACCATGCACATCAGGGTAGGGGGGTGAGGGGACCATGCACATCAGGATTGGGGGGTGAGGGGACCATGCACATCAGGATTGGGGGGTGAGGGGACCATGCACATCAGGATTGGGGGGTGAGGGGACCATGCACATCAGGATTGAAGGGTGAGCGGACCATGCACATCAGGATTAGGCGATGAGGGGACCATTCATACCAGGATTGGGGGTGAGGGGACCATTCATACCAGGATTGGGGGATGAGGGGACCATTCATAACAGAATTGGGGGTGACGGGACAATTCATACCAGAATTGGGGAGTGAGGGGACCATGCATTCCAGGATTGGGCAGGAGGTGACCTTGCATACCAGGATGAGGAATGGGGTGCCATGCATAGTAGATTTGGGTGGGGGTGAGGGGACCATACATACCAGGATAGGGATGAGGGGTGCCATGCATACCAGAATAGGAGGGGGGAAGCACATACCAGAATGGGAGACCATGTACCTATAAAAATGCTTGCCACCCAGGCGTAGAACGGGTTCATCACTAGTATATAGTGTTGAGCGATACTGCTCGATATCTAAAAATATCGGATCGGAATGGTATCGCCGATATCACTAAATATCGTCGATATCCGATTCCGATACCGGAAGTCCAATGTAAGTCTACGGGAACCAAATATCGACATTAAAAAAAACCATTCTTGCCTTGTTGGTTAATTGTACATGAAGGAAAACAACAAAGACTAATGTAGAATGTATTGGGGGAGGTTGAGGAGACAATAAAGGCATACATGTTTAACCCAATGCATTGGAATAGCATTAATATATTTTTTTTGGGAAATACGTTTGGATTGACTAACAAATTGACAATGTTGTTAACCTTTTTTCTATTTTGGCAAATATGTATGTTTCACAACTTCCATGCTCTTCACCTTTTTAACTTTTGCCAGTGCCACACTTTCTCCTTCATAATCTTCAGCAGCAGCATCATCTTTCTCATCAAATTATTCTTCATCTTCACCTTCTTAATCTTCTTCTTAAACTTCTTGCTATTCATGTTTTTGTTTACATTACTCATATTGTTATTATTAAACTAATTAATCTTCTTCACATTCAAATTCTTCATCTTCTTCCTCTTCATCTTCTTCATCATATTCTTATTTGTGACAGAGATTCCTGTACTTGTAATCTGTAAAAGTATGAATTGTTCATCCTTCCGTTCTTGCTGTCACAAAAGATTTAAATTACAACAGTATTTGTCCGTGTTCAGTTTAGCCTGCAGCAGCAGGCATTTTCCAGGGGCACCATGAGGAGGAACGGACTCACCCCATACACTGCTTAGTCTTCTTCTGCTTAGAATTTAGAGCATATATTTTGCTCTTCATTTTGGTCTTATACTTCATGTTCTTCTGCTTTTTGATCTTCTGCTTATTGTTCTTCTGTCTCTTGTTCTGTATCTTGTAGTTTGTCTTAACCTTCTTTGTCCTGTTGGTGATCTTCTTCTGGGTAATCTTTTATTTTTTCTTTGTGATGGTGTTCAGGCTGGTTGGCTTTATGCTCGTCGTCCTTGTTGTCGTCATCTTCTTCTGGGTGGTCTTTAAGGTCGTCTAATTTCCGAGAAACAGCTGACGTTACTGGAACCCTGACGGGTATCAGATGGAGCAAGAGACAATGGAAGTAACGAGGACCAGCTGACTGTGCTGGAACCCGGACGGGTAGCAGAAGGAAAAGAGGCAATGTCACAACCGAGTACCAGCTGACGTTACTGTGACATGGTTACTAAGCAGGAGGTACCTGTGCTCCAAACACTACCAAGGACCAGCAGACGTTGGTGGAACTCGGTATCGGAGATGGAGGCACCTAGGCCAAAGGACTGGGGAGAACCAGTTGACGGTACTGGACCCCGGACGGGTAGCAGAAGGAAAAGAGGCAATGTCACAACCGAGTACCAGCTGACGTTACTGTGACACGGTTACTAAGCAGGAGGTACCTGTGCTCCAAAGCACTACCAAGGACCAGCAGACGTTGGTGGAACTCGGATACGGAGATGGAGGCACCTAGGCCAAAGGCACTGGGGAGAACCAGTTGACGGTACTGGACCCCGGACGGGTAGCAGAAGGAAAAGAGGCAATGTCACAACCGAGTACCAGCTGACGTTACTGTGACACGGTTACTAAGCAGGAGGTACCTGTGCTCCAAAGCACTACCAAGGACCAGCAGACGTTGGTGGAACTCGGATACGGAGATGGAGGCACCTAGGCCAAAGGCACTGGGGAGAACCAGTTGACGGTACTGGACCCGGACGGGTAGCAGAAGGAAAAGAGGCAATGTCACAACCGAGTACCAGCTGACGTTACTGTGACACGGTTACTAAGCAGGAGGTACCTGTGCTCCAAAGCACTACCAAGGACCAGCAGACGTTGGTGGAACTCGGATACGGAGGTGGAGGCACCTAGGCCAAAGGCACTGGGGAGAACCAGTTGACGGTACTGGACCCCGGACGGGTAGAAGAATGCACCCATGAAAATGTAAGTTGACAGGACGCAAGCCGTCCGCAGTTACCGAATCACACAGTCCTACAGTGGGTGCTTGTCCTATTGTCACAATGGAAACCGCCTTTATTTACATATCCCACAGCACACATAGGAATCACCTAAACTGCAGGCACCATAGAGTCGGCTAACCCGAATGCAACACGACAGCAAAACTTATTGGAGGATAATTGACGTTCACACTGCCAGGAAACAGCTGTCGTGCTGTAACCAGGCTGGCCAGGAGTCAGTACCCCTGCCAATTACTTACGAGCAACAAATGGCGGTGTTGTAGCCCAGGGAGTAGAGTTCAGGTGGTAGAAAGATGAACATAACAGGAGACATGGAAAACATTGCCAAACAGTTATTTAATCTGAAAACGGACAGGCAAATTCAGGTGAGATCCATGCCTTGTTCATTTTCAGAAAAGTAAGCCGGTCTACATTCTCTGAGGATAGTCGCATGCGACGGTCTGTTACTACACCACCTGCAGCACTAAAGACACGCTCAGATAATACACTGGCAGCAGGGCAAGCCAGCACCTCCAATGCATACTGGCTAAGCTCTGGCCATGTATCCAACTTAGAGACCCAAAATTTGAAAGGGGAAGAGGCATCTGGGAGTACACTTAGAGGGAAAGCCAAGTAGTCTGTCACCATCTTACGGAAACGTTTCTTCCTGGTGACTGGAGCCGTCTCGGATGGTGTAGACCTTGCTGGCGCTGTCACAAAACTTTGCCACATTTGTAACATACAGCTCTTGCCCTGTGCAGAGGCGCTGCTTCTGCTCCCTCTTGTTGTAGAGGTGTCTACACTGCCTCGACGCACAGAGCTGCTTTGTAAAGCAAGTAGCAGCAGCAGCAGCTCTCTCGGCTGGAATGTACAACAGTATGGATTGCACCAGTGTGTCTTGGTACTCCTGCATTTTACGGTCCCGGTTCACCGGTGTGATGAGGGTTTGTAAGTTGTCCCGGTAGCGAGGGTCTAGGAGGGTGTACACCCAATAATCTGACGTGGTGAGAATGTGGGCGATGCGGCGGTCGTTTCTCAGGCACTGAAGCATGAAATCAACCATGTGCTGCAGACTCCCAACTGGCCAACAAAGGCTGTCCTCTGGAAGAGGCGTCATCTCTGCCTCCTCTGCATCACCCCACCCTCGCTCTACATACTGACTAGAGCGTTGTGTACCTCCCTCTGTAGGGATTTCTTCCTCCTCCATTGACTCCTCCTCCTCCTCATCCTCCTCACAAAGTGAGCCCTGCCCAGCCCTTTGTGAGGAACCACGTTGCGCTGACTGTCCTGAAGGTAATTGAATTTGTGACTCCTCATCCTCCACCTCTTCCAAAACCTCTTCCTTTAGTGCTTTCAGTGATTTCTGAAGCAGGCAGATAAGGGGGACAGTCATGCTGACTAGTGCATCATCTGCACTCGCCATCCGTGTTGAGACATCAAACGCACGCAAAACGTCGCAGATGTCCTTCATAGAGGCCCACTCAGTAGTGGTGAAGTGTGAACGGCGCAAATTGCGAGTTGATTGCACCTGTTGCAGCTGATACTCCATTACTGCTGGCTGCTGCTCACACAACCGCTCCAACATATGTAACGTGGAATTCCACCTGGTGGGTACGTCACATATGATGCGATGTTCAGGAAGGCGAAATCTGACTTGCAGGGCTGCAATGCGCGATCTGGCCATGCTGGAACGTCGCAAGTGAGCGCACTCTAGGCGGACCTTGTGCAGCAGTGCATCAAGATCCAGATAGTCCCTCAAAAAACTCTGCACGACCAAGTTGAGCACATGTGCCAGACATGGTATGTGAGTGAGGTTGCCAAGGCCCAGAGCTGCCACCAGATTTCGGCCATTGTCACACACTACCAAGCCTGGCTGGAGATTAGCTGACAAAAACCACACGTCGCTCTCCTGCTTGATGGCATCCCAGAGCTCCTGCGCTGTGTGGCTTCGATTCCCCATGGAAATTAATTTCAGGACGGCCTGTTGACGTTTGGCCACGGCTGTGCTCATATCGGTCGCAACAGGTAAGCGTTCACGGGTCCATGTGGAGGTATACCGTGACGGCTCATGCAGCGATGATTCTGAGGAACTGGAGTAGGAGGAGAAATCAATGTGTACAGACTGGATTCCTGCAATCCTTGGAGTTGGCAGAACACGTACAGCGCCACTGGCAAGATCTGTACCCGGCTCCACAACATTGACCCAATGGGCAGTGAGGAAAAGGTATCGTCCCTGGCCATGGGTACTGGTCCACGCATCGGTGGTCAGGTGGACCCTGCTACTGACGGCGTTTAGTAGCGCATGTTTAATGTTTCCCTCGACATGTTTTTGCAGAGCAGGGACAGCTTGCCTGCTGAAATAAAATCGGCTTGGCACATTATATTGTGGGACTGCCAATGCCATAAAGTTCCTGAAACTGTCAGTCTCCACCAGCCTGAATGACAGCATTTCAAGGGACAGGAGTTTTGCAATGCCAGCATTCAGAGCCTGTGCTCGTGGATGGTTTGCCGAATATGGCCGTCTTTTATCCCATGCCTGTGGTACCGATGGCTGTTTTTTGTTCTGGGAGTGTGACGATGACTGTGAACTTGTTGCTGTGGGTGGAATAACAGTTTGTCTATGGACAACAGTGACCGAGGTTCTTCCATGGAGATCCTGTGAGGAAGCCGAACCAGGTGTGTGTGAGCTGGAGGTAGAGGCTCGAACACGACCTGAAGATGTAGGTGCTGCTGTAGGTTGGCCTACATCTCCAGTGTGTCTTTGTAACTCAGCTACGTGCTTTGTCCGTACATGTTTCCACATATTTGTGGTATTCAGGTTACTGATATTTTTACCTCTTTTAACTTTTTGCTTACACAGCTTGCATTGAACATAGCAAATATCATCTACAAGTCTGTCAAAAAAGGACCACGCAGTGCAAGTCATGGGAGTGCCAATTTTGACATTTCTAAGAGAACTGCTCCCAACAGGTGCCAAACTGGAGGCTACAGGCAAGCGAGTCTGCAGCCTACCTCTCCCTCCTCTTTGTACCGTTGGGACAATCTCTTCCTCAGAGCTGCTCCCACCACCTTCCTGTTGCTCACGCCATGTTGGGTCTCGGACTTCATCGTCTCCACTACCCTCTTCCAACACCTGCTGCTGTTGGATGGTCTGGGCAGCACCATGCTCCACAAAACCTGGCACCTGAGTCTCATCATCATCATAAGATGCGTTCTGCGGTGTGCTGTCCATCGGCACTGGCTCACCCGCCTCTTCAGATTGAGAGAGACACAGCTGTTGCGCATCACTGCATACTCCCTCTTCTTCAAATTGCAGAATGCTGCTTGCCTGTGCCCGTGTTTGCGAGTCAACAGATTCTGAGAACAGAAGCAGAGACTCAGCTGGCTCCTGTACAGAACTCTCTGACTGCCTGGGCAATTTGACAGGCGGTGAACAGACAGATGGTTGCTCAACAGTGTTGTGTTCCTGAGAGGAGGTGGAAGGAATTGAAGTCGATGCATTGGCTGCCATCCAACCAACAACGGCTTCAATTTGTTCTTCCCGCAGCAGGGGGGCACGCCGAGCTCCTACCAAAGTGCGCATAAAGGAACGCTCATGGGTAAAACTGGTGGATGCTGTGTCACTGAGGGCGGCAGCAGCCACAGAATCCCCACGTCCTCTCCCTGCTGAGACTCCACGGCCATGACCACGTGCCTTACTCACTGACTTCTTCATCTTGGTAGATTGATAAAGAAAGTCAGAAAAGTTATAAGGCCTAAGTGTGGTTATTATGCAGAGACTGAAGTGAACACTGAAAACACAACTGTTCACAATCTGTGAAAGGCTACTCCTTTGTCTACTTCTATAGTGTTTGCAACCAATGTATTGGATACGGATGGAAGCGCGTCACACTAATAGATTATATTTTAAATGGAATGGAGCAGAACCAATTGGAGATAAATGAAAAGGATGAGGCACTGAGACACGCTCAGCAGAGTACAAGCAGCAGTGCTTGAACAAGTAACTGGAGCGTGATGTGCACTCAAAAAATAAAAAACACAGACTGAAGTGAACACTGAAACCCAACTGTTCACAATCTGTGAAAGGCTACTCCTTTGTCTACTTCTATAGTGTTTGCAACCAATGTATTGGATACGGATGGAAGCGCGTCACACTAATAGTTAAATTGCATGGAGCTGCAAGAATTACACTGAAGAAAAAAAAAAGAGTCTGTGAGTGACACGTGCAGATGCCTACAGACAGCGTTGCATGCAGAGCAAACTGCAGCGTCACCTGCACTCACACACACCTTGCAGAGCTGTTAAAACAACACTGCAGGCAAAAGGAAGCTTTACACAGCGGTTGGTGCTAGCCTGCCTACAGCACAGTACACTAAATCGCAATCTCTAACTGTCCCTCAGAGTCAGCACAGCAGCGTTCTGTCCCTTACTGAATTCACAGCACAGTGACGCTAAAATGGCGGCGGCGCCTTTTATAGTGCATTCTGACATCATTTCAGCATCCAATCACAGCCATGCCATTAGTTAACATGACCGCAGCAGTACAGGATGTGCCCACACTTCTTAGGATTCCTCATTGGCTGACTAAAATCACATTGCCTCTCAAAGAATTATGGGAACTTCCGATTCCGGTATACGATATATGGAAAATATCGAAACTAAGTATCGAAAGGCCGATAGAGCTAATATCGGCCGATACCCGATACTTGCGGTATCGTATCGCTCAACACTACTAGTATATTATATTATGACGCTGTGTAATCCATCTTCAGTGCCTTTTTTCAATCATTCCAGATGTCTTGCAAAGTATAGTCCTTCTATGGCTAGCACTGGAATGGTAAGTAGAGTAGTATATTGCAAAAAAACAACTTACTACAGAATGTTCAGAGGTGTTCTAATTACGATACACTGACCAGGGATTAAGTACCTTGTGTCCTCACAGAGAAAAGTCAAAAGCCCCGATATACATTAGACTATTGGCCAAACCAGACGAAAATGTAATCTGATGTGTATGTGAGTCCTGGACAACTGATTGTTTGTTGAGTTAAAGATCTAACACGTCTGATTTCGGACAGCCAATTCTTTTGTTCTCCATAAAATAAGCCGCGACCTGACATGTCTGGCAATATTAATACATTAACTCAAGGCTCTGTTCACATGTCCAGTAATCATCAGATAGAACAGATCCAGCAGCAATCCATTGGCAAAAAAAGTTGTGCAGACACAACCTTTTTGCCCGTTTTTTTTTTTTAATTATTTCAGCTGGATCCTTTTTTTTAACATTAAGGTCTATAGACAATGGATCCGTTAATTAGCCAACCGTTGTTTTCATTTGAAAAAGATCCATTTTTTTGCATACTGGAGTTTCAAATGGGAGGACAACTGATGGCTAATTAATGGATCTCTTGTCCATGGACTTTAATGTTAAAAAAACGTATTCAGCTGAAATCAGTTTTTTTTTAAACTGACAAAAAAGTTGTGTCAGCACAATGTTTTTATCAACAGATTGCTGCTGGATCTGTTCTAATGGAAGATTTCTGGACATGTGAACATAGCCTAAAGCCCCCGTCACACACAGCGAGATCGCTGCTGAGTCACTAGTTTTGTGACGCAACAGCGATCTCCCCAGCGACATCGCTGTGTGTGACATTCAGCAACGTTCAGCCCGCTGATCGTCGCTGAATGTCCTGGACATTTTTTTGATCGTTGGTCTCCTGCTGGCCAGCAAGCATCACTGCGTGTGGCAGGCAGGAGACCAGCGATCAGCTGGTAACCAAGGTACACATCGGGTTCCCAGGCGCTGGGCGGTGCCTGGAAACACGATGTGTACCTTGGTTACCAGCTCCCTGCACCAGCGGGCTGGTATCCTGATCGCTGCCTGAGCTGCCTGTTTGGCAGCTCACCAGCAATCATGTAGCGACACACCAGCGATCCTGACAAGTGCATATCGTTGTCGGGATCGCTGGTGTGTTGCTATGTGTGACGGGGCCCTAAGCAGACACAATCTTATCTTTAATTTTGCCCAGCCATTCTCCACCTTATCACACTGATCAATGATATGCATTCAAAATAGATTCCAGGCCTGCAGCCATATCTCTGATCATTGTCTTTGTCCTCACTGAACAGTTTCAGCATTCCTATATCCTCATAGAGTTAACTCTTCCTATGTTAGAGTGTGATTCCGATCAATCATTAGTTCATGTCTGCAGGCTACCTAGTGCAGCCAATCAATATCTACCTGTGTCTCGGAAAAACTGATTCACACTCTTAAAACTCTCTATATTTTTTTACTACAACATACTGTATTTCAGCTGCAGATAGAAGGAAGAGAGCCACAGTCATTACTAGTGGGTAGGCGGAGCCCAGATAGGATTGACACCTCAGATTAAAAAGAGTGTTGACCGGCCCCTCCAGCTCGGGCTCCTCCTACTCAGCTCTTCAGTTTACAATTTGAGGTCTCAGAGGATAGTCGCTGCTGGAAGCAGCTCCTCAGAAGATTTTATTATTTTTTATCGGACAAGAGACTTGGATCACCAAATGTGGTCTAGAGGTCTCAGGGGTCTCAGCGCTGCTGGACTCCCACCTCTCCCTTGGCGGATCTGTATTACCCTAATGGTGGTCCATGCAGAACCCTGCTGGCCCGGGGGGATGAGGATGGCTTCCCTGGCGGGGGCGCAAACCGCGCTGCAGGGGTCACTGCGTCCCCCGCCCTGGGGGGAAGCATGGGCATAGCGCCAGAAACCCCTGGGGGTCCCTGTGGCGCTTCGGCTGGTGAGTACCTCACATTTTTACCTCACATTTTTATTAATGTGTGTGTGAGTGTTTAAGCGACTGCTGCGGCAGCCGCTGTACATTACATGTCGGTGACTGTGTTTTTTGTCCGCAGGTGGATGCCTGCAGGACATAGGAGAGGAGTGCGCGCCTTTTTATTTGAATTTTCGCGCCGCTCTGAGCGCGCGCTTTACTGCTGTCTCCATTTCCGGCTTCCCTCATGGAGCACACGGAGGCACAGCGCGGCGGCCATTAAAGAAGCAGGCTGAAAGCTTCTTCTGGCTTTTCTCCCTCCTCCCCTCCCGGCAAGATGTTACACTGTTACCAGCTGGGTGAGTTGCTTCTAGCCCGCAGGCAGAAGCTTAACCCCTTCACCCCCACAGCGCGGGCTCCTTCTGGGGCACTAATGAGTGACAGACTGCGCTGTCCTGCGGCTGTTATCGCATAAGGGGCTCGCACATTCTTTTCAATAATAATAAAGAGTTTGTGGGGAGTCTGCGATTTTAATACTGCCACTATACGTTCCCACTAACGATCCTGATAACGACGCATACTAATGCGATCGTTTGTGTGATCATTTTTTAATGTCGCTAGTAGCTGCCAATCTGGGCGATCTCATTAACATCGCATAAGCGGTTAGCGATCTCCTTAACAACTTTGGCGGTCATTGCGATATACAAAACAGCGCAATTTTTAGCGATCTTGTGGAACGTTTTTCTGTTAGTGTGGCATAAAAAGCTGTCCTGCAGCTGCTGCCTTATAAGAGGCACTTGGGGCTCGCACAACTTTTTCATTATCAAGGTTGTGGGGAGTCTGCTACTTTAACCCCTTCTTAGGCGGTTAACTATTAATGCTGGGGTAGCTCTCTCTTTAAGAGCTTTAACCCTTCAGCGATTGTTTTTTCTTTAACCCCTTCAAGACCCAGCCTCTTTTGACCTTAAAGACCTTGCCATTTTTTGCAATTCTGACCAGTGTCCCTTTATGAGGTAATAACTCAGGAACGCTTCAACGGATCCTAGCGATTCTGAGATTGTTTTTTCGTGACATATTGGGCTTCATGTTAGTGGTAAATTTAGGTCGATAATTTTTGCGTTTATTTGTGAAAAAAATGGAAATTTGGCGAAAATTCTGAAAATTTTGTAATTTTCAAATTTTTAATTTTTATTCTGTTAAACCAGAGAGTTATGTGGCACAAAATAGTTAATAAATAACATTTCCCATATGTCTACTTTACATCAGAACAATTTTGGGAACAACATTTTTTTTGTTAGGAAGTTATAAGGGTTAAAAGTTGACCAGCGATTTCTCATTTTTACAGCAAAATTTACAAAACCATTTTTTTTAGGGACCACCTCACATTTGAAGTCACTTTGAGGGGTCTATATGGCAGAAAATACCCAAAAGTGACACCTTTATAAAAACTGCACCCCTCAAGCTACTCAAAACTACATTCAAGAAGATTATTAACCCTTCAGGTGCTTCACAGGAACTAAAGCAACGTGGAAGGAAAAAATGGACATTTTAATTTTTCCAACAAAAAATTTCTTTTAGCATCAATTTTTTCATTTTTACATGGGCATCAGGATAAAATGGATCCTAAAATTTGTTGGGCAATTTCTCCTGAGTACATAGATACCTCATATGTGGTCATAAACCACTGTATGGGCGCACGGCAGGGCTCAGAAGGGAAGGAGCGCCATTTGACTTTTTGAATGGAAAATATGCTGGAATATTTAGCGGTTGCCATGTCGCATTTGGAGAGTTCCTGTGTGCCTAAACATTGGAGCTCCCCCACAAGTGACCCCATTTTGGAAACTAGACCCCCTAAGGAACTTATCTAGATGCATAGTGATCACTTTGAACCCCCAGGTGCTTCATAAATTGATCTGTAAAAAAAAGAAAGTACTTTTTTTTCACAAAAATTTTATTTTAGCCTCAGTTTTTTCATTTTCACATGGGCAACAGTATAAATTGGATCCTAAAATTTGTTGGGCAATTTCTCCTGAGTACACAGATACCTCATATGTGGTCATAAACCACTGTTTGGGCGCACGGCAGGGCTCAGAAGGGAAGGAGCGCCATTTGACTTTTTGAATGGAAAATATGCTGGAATATTTAGCGGTTGCCATGTCGCATTTGGAGAGTCCATGTGTGTCTAAACATTGGAGCTCCCCCACAAGTGACCCCATTTTGGAAACTAGACCCCCTAAGGAACTTATCTAGATGCATAGTGAGCACTTTGAACCACCAGGTGCTTCACAAATTGATCCGTAAAAAAAAGAAAGTACTTTTTTTTCACAAAAATTTTCTTTTAGCCTCAGTTTTTTTTCATTTTCACATGGGCAACAGTATAAATTGGATCCTAAAATTTGTTGGGCAATTTCTCCTGAGTACACAGATACCTCATATGTGGTCATAAACCACTGTTTGGGCGCACGGCAGGGCTCAGAAGGGAAGGAGCGCCATTTGACTTTTTGAATAGAAAATATGCTGGAATATTTAGCGGTTGCCATGTCGCATTTGGAGAGTCCCTGTGTGCCTAAACATTGGAGCTCCCCCACAAGTGACCCCATTTTGGAAACTATACCCCCTAAGGAACTTATCTAGATGCATAGTGAGCACTTTGAACTCCCAGGTGCTTCACAAATTGATCCGTAAATAAAAGAAAGTACTTTTTTTTCACAAAAATTTTCTTTTAGCCTCAGTTATTTTCATTTTCACATGGGCAACAGTATAAATTGGATCCTAAAATTTGTTGGGCAATTTCTCCTGAGTACACAGATACCTCATATGTGGTCATAAACCACTGTTTGGGCGCACGGCAGGGCTCAGAAGGGAAGGAGCGCCATTTGACTTTTTGAATGGAAAATATGCTGGAATATTTAGCGGTTGCTATGTCGCATTTGGAGAGTCCCTGTGTGCCTAAACATTGGAGCTCCCCCACAAGTGACCCCATTTTGGAAACTAGACCCCCTAAGGAACTTATATAGATGCATAGTGAGCACTTTGAACCCCCAGGTGCTTCACAAATTGATCCGTAAAAAAAAAGAAAGTACTTTTTTTTCACAAAAATTTTCTTTTAGCCTCAGTTTTTTTCATTTTCATTCGGGCAACAGTATAAATTGGATCCTAAAATTTGTTGGGCAATTTCTCCTGAGTACACAGATACCTCATATGTGGTCATAAACCACTGTTTGGGCGCACGGCAGGGCTCAGAAGGGAAGGAGCGCCATTTGACTTTTTGAATAGAAAATATGCTGGAATATTTAGCGGTTGCCATGTCGCATTTGGAGAGTCCCTGTGTGCCTAAACATTGGAGCTCCCCCACAAGTGACCCCATTTTGGAAACTAGACCCCCTAAGGAACTTATCTAGATGCATAGTGAGCACTTTGAACTCCCAGGTGCTTCACAAATTGATCCGTAAATAAAAGAAAGTACTTTTTTTCACAAAAATTTTCTTCTAGCCTCAGTTATTTTCATTTTCACTTGGGCAACAGTATAAATTGGATCCTAAAATTTGTTGGGCAATTTCTCCTGAGTACACAGATACCTCATATGTGGTCATAAACCACTGTTTGGGCACACGGCAGGGCTCAGAAGGGAAGGAGCGCCATTTGACTTTTTGAATGGAAAATATGCTGGAATATTTAGCGGTTGCTATGTCGCATTTGGAGAGTCCCTGTGTGCCTAAACATTGGAGTCCCCCACAAGTGACGCCATTTTGGAAACTAGACCCCCTAAGGAACTTATCTAGATGCATAGTGAGCACTTTGAATCCCCAGGTGCTTCATAAATTGATCCGTAAATAAAAGAAAGTACTTTTTTTTCACAAAAATTTTCTTTTAGCCTCAGTTATTTTCATTTTCACATGGGCAACAGTATAAATTGGATCCTAAAATTTGTTGGGCAATTTCTCCTGAGTACAAGATACCTCATATGTGGTCATAAACCACTGTTTGGGTGCACTGCAGGGCTCAGAAGGGAAGGAGCGCCATTTGACTTTTTGAATGGAAAATATGCTGGAATATTTAGCGGTTGCGATGTCGCATTTGGAGAGTTCCTGTGTGCCTAAACATTGGAGCTCCCCCACAAGTGACCCCATTTTGGAAACTAGATGCCCTAAGGAACTTATCTAGATGCATAGTGAGCACTTTGAACCCCCAGGTGCTTCACAGAAGTTTATAACGCAGAGCCGCGAAAATAAAAAAATCATTTTTTTTTCTCAAAAAATGATTTTTTAGCCCACTGTTTTTTATTTTCACAATGGTTACAGGAGAAATTGGACCCCAAAAGTTGTTGTCCAGTTTCTCCTGAGTACGCTAGTACCCCTATATGTGGGGGGAACCACTGTTTGGGCACACGTCAGGGCTCGGAAGGGATGTAGTGACGCTTTGAAATGCCGACTTGATGGAATGGTCTGCGGGCATCTTGTTACGTTTGCAGAGCCCCTGATGTGCCTAAACAGTAGAAACTCCCCACAAGTGACCCCGTTTTGGAAACTAGACCCGGCAAAGAACTTATCTAGATGTGTGGTGAGCACTTTGAACCCCCAAGGGCTACACAGAAGTTTATAACGCCCGGGCATGAAAATAAAAAAATCATATTTTTTCCACAATCAGGATCTTTTAGTCCCCATTTTTTTATTTTCCCAAGGGTAACATGAGAAATTAGACCCCAAAAGTTGTTGTCCAATTTGTCCTGAGTATGCTGATATCCCATATGTGGGAGAAAACTACTGTATGGGCACACGTCGGGGCTCGGATGGGAAGTAGTGACGTTTTGAAATGCCCACTTGATGGAATGGTCTTCGGGCGTCATGTTACGTTTGCAGAGTCCCTGATGTGCCTAAACAGTAGAAACTCCCCACAAGTGACCCCATTTTGGAAACTAGATCCACCAAGGAACTCCTATAGATGTGTGATAAGCACTTTGAATCTCCAAGTCCTTCACAGAAGTTTATAACGCAGAGCCGTGAAAATATAAAATCATTTTTTTTCCACAAAAATAATTTTTAGTCCCCAATTTTTTTTCCCAATGTTAACAGGAGAAATTAGAACCCCCAAAGTTGTTGTGCAATTTTTCCCGAGTACGCTCATACCCCATATGTGGGGATAAACCACTGTTTGGGCATACGTCGGGGCTTGGAATAAAGGGAGCACTGTTTGACTTTTTGAACGCAAAATTTGCAGGAATCAATGGTGGCGCCATGTCGCGTATGGAGACCCCCTGATGTGCCTAAATAGTGGAAACCCCTCAATTCTAACTCCAACCCTAACCCCAACACACCCCTAACCCCAACCCTAACCCCTACACACACCTAACCCTAATACAAACCCTAATCATAACCCTAACCCCAACACACCCCTAACCCTAATCCCAACTCTAACCATAAACCTAACTACAAGCCTAACCCTAATTCCAACCCTAACCCTAATTCCAACCCTAACCCTAATTCCAACCCTAACCCAAATTCCAACCCTAACCGTAATTCTAACCTTAACCCTAATGCTAACCCTAACCCTAGTTCTAACCCTAAGGCTGGGTTCATATTGCGTTTTACCAGCCCGTTCAACACGTAGCGGTGACCGGCTGGTAACGGTATAGCATAACGCGATCGCATTATGCTATACCCGCTAGCGCAGATGAATCAGCAGATAATCAGCTGCGGATCCGCAGCAAAATCCGCCGCGGATCTGCAGCGAATCAGCAGCGAAATCCGCCGCGGATCAGCAGCGAAATCCGCCGCGGATCAGCAGCGAAATCCGCCGCGGATCAGCAGCGAAATCCGCGGGGATCAGCAGCGAAATCCCCGCGAATCCGCAGCGAAATCCGCCACGGATCAGCAGCGAAATCCGCCGCGGATCAGCAGCGAAATCAGCCGCGGATCAGCAGCGAAATCAGCCGCGGATCAGCAGCGAAATCAGCCGCGGATCAGTAGCGAAATCAGCCGCGGATCAGCAGCGAAATCAGCCGCGGATCAGCAGCGAAATCCGCTGCGGATCCGCAGCGAATCAGCAGCAAAATCAGTCGCGGATCAGCAGCAAAATCCGCCGCGAATCAGCAGCAAAATCAGCCGTGTATCCGCAGCGAATCAGCAGCGAAATCCGCCGCGGATCAGCAGCGAAATCAGCCGCGGATCAGCAGCGAAATCCGCCGCGGATCAGCAGCGAAATCAGCCGCGGATCAGCAGCGAAATCCGCTGCGGATTCGCAGCGATCAGCAGCGAATCAGCGATCAGCAGAAATCCGCCGCGGATCCGCAGCGAAATCAGCAGCAATCAGTGTGGATCAGCAGCGAAATCTGCGCGGAATCAGCAGCGAAATCCGCAGCGAATCAGCAGCGAAATCCGCGGAATCAGCAGCGAAATCCGCCGCGAATCAGCAGCGAAATCGCGCGATCCGCGCGGATCAGCAGCGAAATCCGCCGCGGATCACCAGCGAAATCCGCTGCGGATTCGCAGCGAAATCAGTGCGGATCACGTGAATCCGCCGGATCCGCAGCGAAATCCGCGGCGGATCACCCAGCGAAATCCGCGGCGGATCCGCAGCGAAATCAGCTGCGGATCAGCAGCGAAATCCGCGGCGAATCAGCAGCGAAATCCGCGCGGATCAGCAGCGAAATCCGCCGCGGATCCGCAGCGAAATCCGCAACGTGTGCACAGGGCGTAATAGGAAAAAAAAAAAAAAAAAATCTTTATTTTTTTTTATTTGTCCCTACCTATGATAAAGGGGGGGGGGTTCATTTACTTTTTTTTATTTTGATCACTGTGACAGTTTATCACAGTGATCAAAATAAATTTGTGGACACTGGGGGGCGCACTGCGCATGCGCCGGCCGGCGGGCACACTGCGCATGCGCCCGCCATTTTCCAAGATGGCGGCGCCCATGAAGAGGCCCGGGCGGACGCCGGGACCGATCCAGGGACATCGGTGGATCGGGAGAGGTGAGTAGGGTGGTCGGAAGGTTAGGGGGGGGGATCGGAAGGTGGGGGGCACCGGAGCAAAGGAGGAGGGGAGCTGTTAGTGACGGCGGTGACCGATCGCTGCCATCTTTCGGTGGCGGCGGCCGATCACCGCCGTGACTACGTGTGGAGGGGTCAGGGCTCGGTGTCCAACCATGGCAGATGCTATTGCAGCATCGGCCATGGCTGGATTGTAATATTTCACCAATTAAATTGGTGAAATATTACAGATTGCTCTGATTGGCTGTTTCACTTTTAACAGCCAATCAGAGCGATCGTGGCCACGGGGGGGGTTAAGCCAACCCCCTGTGGTGAAGCACAAAGGGTCCTGTAACTGCGGGTCGGGTGACCTTTGAGTGACCCCGGTCTCCCGGCCCGCAGGAACGCGATCCTTTCATGACGCAGGGTATGCGTCATAGGTCGGATTGGCACCGACTTTCATGACGCATACGCTGTGTCAAAGGTCGGGAAGGGGTTAAGAAACACACTGTTCTAGTTACTGACAGGTTTAACCTGCCATATACTGTGCAAGGACATGTCAGATGCGGACTATCTGACACGCAGACCCCGACAGCGTCATGCGCAGCGGTCGGAGGTTCCAGTGGTGTCAAAATGGAGGCCCTCGCTAGTTTCTATGATGGCCTGTCTGACCTTCTAGGATATGGAGTGTCAGCTAGATCCTCTCAAGGAAGCGACACAAATCGGTGCCTTCCTTCTCGCGTAGCGAAGATGTCCGTTTCGGACAAGGAGGATCGGCAGGGACACTCTGCCTCTCTCATGGACCGTACTATTGGAGCCATGAGGGCGTTACAGTTACCAGAGAGAGGTAACTAGGCGTCCTGGTAAGTCGGCCCGGATGTTTCAGGAGTCGCATAGGTCGCGACGGCTTTACAATCTGTATCCGTTTTCTACGGAGTTGATTGTTAATTGGATCTCCTGAAGTGAATGTCCCTTTATCCTGGTAAAGGAAGGCGAGTCTGCAGGACCTGCTGGACAGAAAAATGGAGATGGCAACAATATCCATCTGCGAGGCCGCGGGTCATGGATTCAGTATTAAGGATCTATGTGTACTTGTAAAGTTTCCCTGAGCCGTTTGGACCGTCTACGGACGGCGTGACAAGATGGATCCCCTCTATCGAGATAGATGGGCTTTTCAAGTTGAAGGATTCTGCGTCACTGCTATCCAGGGCGCAATCCTCGGCAGTCACAGTCAGAAGAGCACTGTGGCTTAGACAGTGGAACGCGGTTTCCAAGCAGGGTTTGCTATCTTTAGCTTACAAAGTGGTCAGCTATTTGAATCTGACCTCACAGAGCTGATTTCTGAGGCAAAAGAAACAGCTTTACCGCAGCGCAGAGCTGTGACTTCTGCGTCTGGCAGGACTAGTGCCGGTAGTTGTCGGCGGTCCTTTCGGTCCAGGGATGATCCGGTCAACCCTCTGGGGGTTTGGGTCGTTCCTCTCTTTTTTTTTTTTAAAAAAAAAAAAAAAAAAAAAAGGGGGAATTTCTCAGAAATTCCGCATACCCTGGAAACAGAACTTCCATTAAGACAGAAGCTGGCAAAAAACCCGCTAAAGCGGTCTGACGTCTGGGTCTCACTCGAGCGCTCTCGAGTGGAGGGTCGTTTACTCCAATTCAAACCGACTTGGGTTTCCCGTGTGTCGGACGCCTGGGTAACACAGGTTGTGTTGGCAAGCTACTTCATAGAGTTTCTTTCTCGACCCCCGGACAGGTTTTGCCAATCTCGCATTCCGTCAGAGCCGAGCTATTTGCCGCTCTACTACGAGAGGTCGATTCCCTTCTGCAGAAGGGTGTGGTGATACCGGTTCTGCAGAGGACCGGGGAAGAGGATTCTTATTCCAACCTCTTTGTGGTCTCCAAAAAGGAGGACAAATTTCGCCCTATTTTGGATTTCAAAGATTGAATCGGCATGTTTACATCCCAAAAATTCCGCATGGAGTCGCTTCGCTCCGTTGTGGCAGCCCTGTCGCAGAACGTCTTTTTGGTCAATCGACATTCGCGACGTTTATTTGCATGTTCCCGTCGGAAGGGCTCACCGGCTCTTCCTTCGTTTTGCCATAGGTCAGGACCATTGCCAGTTTGTGGCTCTGCCATTCGGCTTGGCCTCGGCGCCCAGAGTTTTTACAAAAATTCTAGCGCCCCTCATGGCAATTCTTCGAAGACAGGGGGTTACGATTTCCCTACCTGGACGACCTTCTGATTGTGGCGTCCTCAAAGGAGGAGGCGGGGACGGCTCGCAATCTATCCCTTCAGCTCCTGGAGGATTTCGGGTGGCTGGTCAATTGGGAGAAGTCGTCTCTGGAAGTCAATCCTGTTTTTGGGAATGCATTTCGACACCGTACGGATGGTGGTGTCCCTTCCTCCAGACAAGCGGGCATGTCTCTTTCGACATGTACAGATTATGAGGTCTACGGCAGCAATGTCCTTTCGGAAGTGTATGCGCCTTCTGGGTTTGACGTCCATGGAGGCACTTCCTTTGCCCAATTTCATTCCAGGGCCCTCCAAAGGCTCATTCTGAGTCGTTGGGATCGATCGCAAGCTTCTCTGAATTGCAGCGTCATCATCTCTCACAGGGTGCGAGAATCCCTAGAATGGTGGTTAAGTCCAGGAGCGTTATTCCTGGGGAAATCTTTCCTCCCTCCGAGGTGGTCGGTCATAACCACCGATGCCAGCCTGACGGCCTGGGGGGGTGTCTGGAACAATCTTTGGATCCAGGGAGTATGGTCATCGGAAGAGTCTGTTCTACCGATCAACATCCTGGAGTTGAGGGCAATTTTTCCTTTGCCTACAACACTGGACGGTCCCTTTAAGCGGTCTACCAGTCCGAGTGCAGACAGACAACGCGACGGCGTTGCGTATATCAACCACCAAGGCGGGACAAGGAGCTCCAGCCTCATGATGGAGGTGTCTCGGATCCTGCTATGGGCCGAGACCAAGGTTCCAGCCATCTCTGCGATCACATTCCAGGAGTCCAGAATACCACGGCGGACTTCCTCAGTCGCGAGAAGATGGATCCTGGAGAATGGAGTCTTCATCCGAAAATTTTTGCGCTGCTGTGCTTTCGTTGGGGAACTCCCCAAGTGGATTTGATGGCATCCAGGTTCAAATGCCAAACTACCGACTTTCATGTCCAGGTACAAGGACCCGAAGGCTGTGGCGGTGGTTGCTCTGGTGGCTCCGTGGGACCATTTCGAGCTAGTCTATGTGTTTCCGCCGATATCTTTACTTCCTCTGGTGCTGCGTCGGATCAGACTGGAAGAGAATTCCGGCTATGTTGATAGCCCCGGATTGGCCAAGGAGGACGTGGTTCTCGACACTGGTGTCGTTTTTGGCGGCACCGCCATTCCCACTTCCTCCTCGCCCGGACCTGTTAACCCAGGGGCCCGTTCGTCATCCGGACTTGAAGTCTCTGCGTTTGACGGCGTGGCTCTTGAGACCGAAACCTTGACCCGTAGAGGTTTTTCAGCCGAAGTCATTTCCACTCTGCGAGCTGCCAGAGGTCCGGCTACTACTAAGATTTATCACAAGACTTGGTCTTTTCGTGGTTTCGGGTTCTTCAAGGAATCCGAGGATTTTTTTCCATTCCCAATTTGTTGGCTTTGTTACAGTACGGGCTGGACAAAAGGTTTGGCAGTTAGCACTCTGAAAGGTCAGGTTTCTGCCCTGTCTTTGCTATTTCGGAAGGCTATCGCCTCGCGTAGGGACGTACGTTCCTTTTTTCGCGGAGTAACCCGTCAGTTTCCACTGCGAAAGGCGCCTGTGTCTCCTTGGCGGCTCAACCTTGTCTTGGAGGCTCTTCAGCATATACCTTTTGAGCCTATGGGTTCTGCTAGCCTTTCTTTAATTTCTTAGAAGGTTACCTTCTTAGTGGCGGTAACCTCTTTAAGAAGGGTTTCTGAGTTGGCAGCTTTTTCCTGCTCGCCTCCTTTCCTGGAGTTTTACCCGGATCGAGTAGTGCTTCGCACACGGGGCGATTTTCTACCTAAGGTGGTGTCGCAATTTCATGTTAACCAGGATATTGTGTTGCCCTCACTTTGCCCGGGCCCAGGGAATGCAAAGGAACGGAACTTGCACAAATTGGATTTAGTGCGGGTCTTGAAGTTTTATTTTGTCTATTACTCAAGGTTTTCGAAAGTCAGATTCCCTGTTTGTGATTACAGCAGGTCGTAGGCGTGATCAACGAGTTTTCAAGGACTCTATAGCTCGTTGGATTCGGTCGGCCATTTTGGAGGCTTACCGTCTTAATGGCGAACCTTGCCCGATTAAGATTCGAGCTCGCTCCACGAGGGCTGTGACTTCATCGTGGGCCTTTCATCAAGGGCTTCGGCAGCTCAGCTCTGCCGAGCGGCGACCTGGCGTTTCGTCCACACATTTACAAAGTTTTATAAGGTGGACGTCAGTGCTTCCGCTGATGCGGCCTTAGGACGTAGGGTCCCAGCGGTAATTTAAAGTTTTTAGTTAACTTGTATTTGGCGCCTGTGGCGCATTTATCTAGGTTGTTGGGTTTCTGCCTATTTTGTTTTTTTCCCACCCTAATTTTTGGACTGCTTTGGGACATCCCACTAGTAATGACTGTGGCTCTCTTCCTTCCATCTGCAGCTGAAAGACGGATTTTGGTAAGAACTTACCTGTAAAATCCTTTTCAGCGAAGGAAGGAAGAGAGACACAGCTCCCTCCCATGGCAGAAGTGTGTTGTATTTACAGATGCAGCGTGACCCTTCTCTGATAGCGATTATCTGGACTGAGGTCGACGCGCTACGGCTCTGTTCCAGCATTGCCAGCTTATCGCAGTAGTCAGGTTCAGTGAGTAGTACCTGTAACTGTTAGAGGTAAATATTGGCACAGTTCAAAGAGAGGTGCACCAGTAGGTTCCCAAGCCGTATCATGTATGTCAAAAACTGGGCACACAACACAGTGTGCCCAGTTTTTGACGTACCTGTAACTGTGTGATTTTTTTGCCGAATGCATGCATAACCTGTACTCTTATGTTTTTTCTCTGAAGTCCTTCAGAAGGGGTTATGTTGCTTCGCTGGTGATATTGTTCTTCCTTAAGTTTGGGTACGACTGAAGAGCTGAGTAGGAGGAGCCCGAGCTGGAGGGGCCTGTCAACACTCTTTTTAATCTGAGGTGTCAATCCTATCTGGGCTCCGCCTACCCACTAGTAATGACTGTGTCTCTCTTCCTTCCTTCGCTGAAAAGGATTTTACAGGTAAGTTCTTACCAAAATCCGTCTTTTTCTAAAAGCAATCCAACATTCAACAAATTAGAACCACAGATCTGTGTTCAGTCTGTAGTTAATTTCTCTAGTATGTAAACATACCTGGGCAAATAGTGACCAGCAAGCCCTATCTAGCCCCTTGAATGTTCCTGTTCAGCCATTGGACCATGACTGGCTGAATTATAGGAAGAATATGAATTATAAACTTTATAAAAAGCAGTAGATTATATGGTTTGGAGTATATGTTACAGGTTAGATTACAAGTTACAATGAGCTCTATAGTAACCTAGACCCACCTGTGACACTGGTGAAGTCGTTCATAAAAGGTGTCACACTCAGCGATTCAGGCTCACCAGCGGGACACTAACGACCAAAAAACGGCTCAGAACGTTCATGAACGATCAGCGACATCTCAGCAGGGGCCACATCGCTGCTACATGTCACACACAGCTAAGTTGCTACTGCGATCTCGTTAGCGATCTCGCTTAGTGTGGCATATCCTTAACACGCATTAGCAGTAGTAACTAATTAACATCCTGTACTTTAATTAACCCCTTTACCCATGAAGGTGGTTTGCACGTTAATAACCAGGCCAATTTTTACAATTCAGACCACTGTCTCTTTATGAGGTTATAATTCTGGAACGCTTCAACGGATCTTGGCGATTCTGAGGTTGTTTTTTCGTGACATATTGTACTTCACGTTAGTGGTAAAATTTCTTTGTTTATTTGTGAAAAAAAATGGAAATTTGGTGAAAATTTTGAAAATGTCACAATTTTCAAACTTTTAATTTTTATGCCCTTAAATCAGAGAGGTATATCGCACAAAATAGTTAATAAATAACATTTGACACTAGTGTTGAGCGATACTGCTCGATATCTAAAAATATTGGATCGGAATGGTATCGCCGATATCACTAACTATCGGCGATATCTGATTCCGATACCGGAAGTCCCATGTAAGTCTATGGGAACAAAATATCGCAACTAAAAAAACACTTTCTTTCCTTGTAAACACAAAATATACACACTTAGAATACATATATATATATATATATACATGTCATTGTGACATATATATATACATATATTTATAGTTTATTCACTTCTACATAGTAAAATAGCCTCTGATTCAATTGCCGGTGTGGTGTAGTGACACCTGATGCAGCTAGGGGCGCTGTGTATGGCCCTCGGGATATGCATGGAGACATGTCATGGATGGACGGTATGTATCGCAGAGATGGGTGGCTCTGTGATGGAAGCCTGGATATGTTTGTTCAGCAGATCTACTGCTGAGAAGTTGTGCTATGTATTGGGAGGCTTCCAGGTGACTAGGAGAGCTGGGTGGGTCCAGTCACCTACAAACCCACTCAAAGGGTATGTGTTTGAATACCTGGGATAAAACCTGTATATAATAGTGTGTTGGTAAAGGACCTGTGATGAGGTCATGACCAGGTGACCTAACCATGTGATCCTGACCTCATCTGTGGGTGGGGTTACACCTGTAAAAGCCAGTGCTGTGCACATGAGAGGAGATCGTGGTGGAGACTGGGAAGTGTCTCTAATGTCTGTCTCAAGGGATTCTGTCTGAGACTGGGAAGTGTCTCAAGGGAGTCTGGCTGAGACGAGTGAAGAGTGTGTCCTGCACAGGGCTGCCTGGAAGGTTCCTGGAAGGTCTACCGGTGTTGGAAGATTCCTGGAAGCACGTGGTGAGACTTGGAGCTTGGTAGCCAGGGTGTTGGACTGGGGTCCTGAATAGCACCCGGACAGGCACATGTGTGTGCAGAGCCTGTGACGGTCTCACACTGAGAACCATGCGGTTCTATTGAGTTTGGCTGGAGTCAGCCTGGAAAGGACTGCTTTTGTTACAGTGTGTCGGTGCAGCAGAAGCGAGTCCAGACCACCTGGGAATGGCACCTGGCGGTCCCTGCTGGCTTGCAGCCGCTTAGTTAAGCCCGTCCCAAGAAAGGGTGAGTCTGGAATCAGTGATTAATCCAGAATGGAATGCATTTATGTTTGTTATGTTTTGTTACCGGATTTAAAGAGACAGTAAAATAGCGATTTTTGTACATAATGCCTGTGTGTTGCCTCGTTACTGCGTGCCCAGCCTCAGCCTACCAGAGCGAATCCCTACAATTGGTGCTCGAATGCGGGCATACGCAGTGAGGTCAGGCTGTTTTTTTTTGTGGATGTTTTTTTACTCTGCATAACAAATGCGAAGGTGACAAGCGGCTGGCTGTAACCCGGTGGGGTTGCGAAGGGGACAAGCGGCTGGCTGTGACTCGTGGGGTCACGAAGGTGACAAGCGGCAAGACAGCGCAGCGTGCAGAGTCTTGTGGTAGCAGGAGCTACAGTGACTTGCAGCAAGAGGTTCTGCAGGAGCTGCAGTAACAGCCACAGCAGCTTATGATCAGTATCTGGAGGTGCTGGAGGTTTGTGGCTGTAACGGAAGCGGCGGCAGTATCAGCAGGAGCTGGTGTGGTAATTTGACAGTGTGAACAAGGTCACACAGACTCTTAAAGGGCCAGTAACAGCCCAAAAGAAATAAAACTGCACTGTGGGGATTGTGCCTAAGAAAACTGTGGGGGAGTCCACAGGGTGTATCCCAGAGTGGGGTGGTGGCCAAAAAAGGGCGGTAACCCACCAGCAGGAATGGGAGGTAAAAAGGGGGTGGAGTATCCCAACAGAAAAGGGGAGGCGACTTCCGATGGTTGCCAGGGGCAATCGTGTTATGTATGTCCAGTCTGTCAATCGAATTATCCTCCAGGTGAGAGGCTTCGTGTGTGTGACCTGCTAATGAATGGTGAGGAGGAGGTACACGGACTGGTCGATTCAGGAAGTTCGGTGACCCTAGTGAGGACTGCACACAATGACTTTATATCCACAAGAAAGATCAAGGTAACCTGCATCCATGGGTCCACTAGAGACTATGTAGAGGTCTGTGTGATACTAGAGACGGTTATGAACTGTGATACCCTTAAGGCAGCTTTAGTTCCAAACTTAGCTTGTCCTGTAGTTATAGGCCGGGACTCTAGGCTGTTCTCAGAATTGTGGGAAGGGGGAGGTCCTCTACAGCCACTGAATGGAGGGATCTGTACGGTTGGGGCGAGGTGTATTAGTACGGTGACACATCCCAAGGCTGACGAGTCGGACGGTGACACAGGAGGAGGGGATGCGTCTACCCGACTTGCTGACCTGATGTCCTCTGAAATGTATGACAACAGAACCCATGACAAGGTGGTAGATATGACCTCTAAAACGGACACCCAGTTAGAGGGTAACGGGAGGGGCCCCGAGAGTGACTCCTGTACAGACTGTGACTCGACTGCAAGGGAAAGCGAGTGCAGTAAGGTGGAGCCGAGTAAAAATGGCCGATCTTCCTCTCGCCGCAGGGGCCGCGGAAAGGCGGGACAGGCTACATCCGCTAAGAAGAGAAATGATGAGGAAGAGTCAGGGTCAGGTACTGGTCAGGTTACTGTCCTTGATAAAGAGGCCATGTTATCTCTGACAAATCCCAGCTCAGAGGTAGGGCTGGAGGTAGAACAGACCTGTAGTAGATCTACATCTGCAATGCCCAGAAAGGGTGAAATGGCTCCGTATGATGAAGGCTCCAGAGTACCGGAGGCAGAGCTGGAGCTCTCTGAAGTTGTTAAGAGTCGTGAGACAGTTGAAGCTGCGGATGCCGGAACAGGCGAAACTCTGAAGAAGCAGACTGTGAGTGGACAAGAGTGCCCATCTGAAATTGTGATTAAAGAAGTGAGTTCGCTTCCAGACCCTGAAGAGCCGGAGAGGGTGGAGCCTCAAGAAACATTGACGAGGTCAGATACGGAAGGCGCTAACGCTATACAGTTGGAGCAGGTGCGCCACCTGGAGGCCGAGGTTGCGGCATAAAGCGGAACATCGCTAAAAAGTTGTCTAGTGAGAAGCAAAGGTCTGCTGAACTAGAGACCCTTAAAGAGCAGATCCAACAAGAAAGGGTCCTGAGACGAATAATTGAGCACAGAATGGGGGAGCTGGAGAAGGAAGTCTCTAAGCTCAGAGAGGCCCAAGTGAAGCATCAGCAGGAACTTCTCCGGAGGGAGGAGGAGTGTCTCTGTTTGGCAGAGGAGCGAGATAAAGTTCTCCGTATGCTCAAGATACAGGAGGAGACTGGTGTCCAGCTCCAGAAATCTACAGGAGAAGAAATCCAGCAGGAGAAGTGCCATGCAGATGGCAACACAAAAGAGATCGAGGTCTTGGAAAACCGTACTAACGCTCAGGACGAGGAGGTACAACAGTCTGTCCAAGAAGGTGACGGGTCCGTTTTCAAGTGTGTGATAGAGATACCCGAAGACAGGCGAGAAGTGTGTGCCATTGAGGAGGTGCATGAGGCCTTTAGGAAGGCAGTAGAAGCATGCAGTGTGAACTGGGTGCCAGAGATGAAACAGTTGGTCATACTGTCGACTAGGGAAGTCACGATGAAGCGGGTGACTATCCTGAGGGACATGCACCTACATTGTCTCCGCACGAAACAGGTGATCCTGTTGAGAAATAGAGAAGCCACTCGATGTCTGGAGCAAGCAAGAAAGGCTCAAAATCAGATTGGCTTGATGGAAGACATCATTCAAGTGCCCAGAGGTCTGGTGAAGAAGGTCATCGGAAGACTCGGGAAAATAATGCAGGAGATGGTGAATAAGTCCGGTGTGACGAGAGTCAGGATTCCGGCTAATGACGAAGTCCAGGTAGTGGCTAAAGATGGGATGGTTCCGTTCCTCGTTGTCGGATCCAAGGAGAGCCTGGAGAATATCCGGATGCTCCTGGAGTATCGTGTGTCCTACCTGAGAGAAGTAGAGCAATTACGACTTGAGAGGGACCAGGTCAACAGAGAGCTGCAGGAAATGGAAAGAAGATGGCTGCCACCTTCAACCCGTGGTATTGAGAGGCGAAGAGGTTCGCTGAAGACGAGAAGTCCTCAAGCTGGAGATAATACAGGAAATAGGTCGCCTGATGGAAGAGGTAGAAGTAGTGATGCCTCAGTTAGCTCAGTGATGAATGACCTAAGTAGTAGAACCTATAGTGGGAAAAATGAAAAGGACACAGACCAGACAGGACGTAGTGGTACAATAGAATTGCGAAACTGTACTGACCGCTGGGGATGCGGGTGGTCTGACAGGGGGGCGTCAACAACAAATGTGACAGAGTCGGAGGACGGACGCCTAAAAAGGAGATCAGTGGCAGGGCCCGACTTAGAGAGACGGTGTGACTGGCAGAGACGACCGAGAAGGGTCTCTGGTCGAATAACAAGTGTTCAACCCCTCAAGTTTGAACAGAGGGGGGAGGTATGTGGTGTAGTGACACCTGATGCAGCTAGGGGGCGCTGTGTATGGCCCTCGGGATATGCATGGAGACATGTCATGGATGGACGGTATGTATCGCAGAGATGGGTGGCTCTGTGATGGAAGCCTGGATATGTTTGTTCAGCAGATCTACTGCTGAGAAGTTGTGCTATGTATTGGGAGGCTTCCAGGTGACTAGGAGAGCTGGGTGGGTCCAGTCACCTACAAACCCACTCAAAGGGTATGTGTTTGAATACCTGGGATAAAACCTGTATATAATAGTGTGTTGGTAAAGGACCTGTGATGAGGTCATGACCAGGTGACCTAACCATGTGATCCTGACCTAATCTGTGGGTGGGGTTACACCTGTAAAAGCCAGTGCTGTGCACATGAGAGGAGATCGTGGTGGAGACTGGGAAGTGTCTCTAATGTCTGTCTCAAGGGATTCTGTCTGAGACTGGGAAGTGTCTCAAGGGAGTCTGGCTGAGACGAGTGAAGAGTGTGTCCTGCACAGGGCTGCCTGGAAGGTTCCTGGAAGGTCTACCGGTGTTGGAAGATTCCTGGAAGCACGTGGTGAGACTTGGAGCTTGGTAGCCAGGGTGTTGGACTGGGGTCCTGAATAGCACCCGGACAGGACACATGTGTGTGCAGAGCCTGTGACGGTCTCACACTGAGAACCATGCGGTTCTATTGAGTTTGGCTGGAGTCAGCCTGGAAAGGACTGCTTTTGTTACAGTGTGTCGGTGCAGCAGAAGTGAGTCCAGACCACCTGGGAATGGCACCTGGCGGTCCCTGCTGGCTTGCAGCCGCTTAGTTAAGCCCGTCCCAAGAAAGGGTGAGTCTGGAATCAGTGATTAATCCAGAATGGAATGCATTTATGTTTGTTATGTTTTGTTACTGGATTTAAAGAGACAGTAAAATAGCGATTTTTGTACATAATGCCTGTGTGTTGCCTCGTTACTGCGTGCCCAGCCTCAGCCTACCAGAGCGAATCCCTACACCGGGTAAAGCCGGCATTTGTGAAAAGACAGAAGCACCCGAGGGTCCAGTCGCCACAGAGATGTTGCATCGCACCCAGCGAACAGGATTCAGAAGCTCGCTATAAGCGAGTCCTGTGTGCCTTAATTGAACTGTTTTTTTGCTTGAGAATTGCAAAAATCATCATAGACTGTATTTGCCATTTTTCCGTCATATCTGCGCCACGAGGCACAGGTGAAGAATAAGGGGGTGCTCTCGTGGGCGTACACTCACTCCGTGGCGCGAAAACGATGTCCGCACACTCTAAATGTTACTGCAATGTAAGATCGTGCCCCACAGCTCTGGAGTTCCGCCTCCTCATCCTCCTCAGTGGGCGTAAACGAACGCGAAGGTCCCGCCTCCCTACAAAAGATGTTGCCTCTCCTGATGCTAATGACACATGTGACTTTGCTGAGATGGCGAATGGACGTGAGCAGAAGTGGGAAGGGATGGAGGAGTCAGAGCTCTCCCCCCACGGAAGCGACCCGATCGCCACGGAGCCACCGTTTGGCACCCGGCCTGGAAACCCTCCTACGCTGGAAGAAGCGGAGGATACCCTGAGAGACCTGGCCCGGCACCGGGAGGAGGTCGCCAGGATGGAAGCGAGCTGGCGGGCCCTAAAACTACAATTGGAGCGGCACCAATCCCTCTTACCCCCTGAAGTGTCTGTACCGGAAGGTGAGGCACCCGTTCCAGTAGAGGAGGCCGTGCGGGCATCCCAGCCCTTGCAATCTGAACCGGTTGCCAGTATCTCAGTGGAGGCACCCGTTCCAGTACAGGAGGCCGTGCGGGCATCCCAGCCCTTGCAATCTGAACCGGTTGCCAGTATCACAGTGGAGGCACCCGTTCCTGCAGAAAACGCCGCACCAGCACCCAAGATCCCGCTGTCTGCCCCGTCGCTGAGGCAGAAGAAGCGACACCCGTCCTCATGGAGGAGGCCGCGCAGGCACCAGAGCTCTACCTGCCTGTACCGGAGCCCCGACCGTCATCTGTTCCAGAGCCGGCTGCTTCCGCCGCAGGTGAGCGCCGCCTGGACTGGCGGGCGCCAGGAGAGCTGCCGCAAATCGTACATCGTAAGCTGGCGTTTGATGGTGGAGACATGGAGATGCTGGTGGAGGAGAATTACAACCGGCATCAGGAGGAAGAGTGGAGACGTCGGGAGCGGGAAGCAGAGCGACAAAGGGAGCAGCGAGAATCCCAAAAGCTTCGGCAACGTCACCTGGAGAAGGACCTGGCAGAGAAGGCACGTATGAGAAAGGATAAAAGTACGGTGAGGGAGCCGCGGCGTAAGGGTGCAGTACGGAACTTTAAGTTAAAAGGTGGTTGGGGCTTCATCCAGGAGCCTGGACTTTATTTAGAAGTTTTTGTAACCCGGCGGGACGTGGAGGCTCACCTCCCAGAAGGACACCCGGGGAGGGACCTGTTGCCAGGAGACTTGGTGACTTACACCCGACACTGGGGTTACAATGGATGGTACGCCCTAAATGTTACCAGGTGCGACCCCTACTCCCCAGAGTGTCAGGAAACTGACAGACCCTACGAGCCTTCAGCCTCCCCCAACCAGGCCTCTGCACAAGTGCCCACCCCACGCCGTAAATCTCCCCAGCCTCCCTCAGTGGTCTCCTCAGCAGCCCCAGCTATAGACATGATAATGATAGCTGGCCCGTACCCGGCGCCTGTTAGGCCCCCTGGGGTTCGTTCAGTCCGGGACATAGGGGTCCAGACCCGGAGGGAGATGAAAGAGGTGGCCACACAGACCCATATAGCGGGTCACGACGTCACTGTACTGGCCACACGACGTCATCAGGTCTGGGTGGACCCTCCTGTCACGGATGTTTGGCAAGCTCCAGAAGAGTACCAGGTGGTACCTGGAAGAGGCCAGCCAAAGAAGTCTAAATAACCCGGACAGGGTCTCTGTATGTAAATAGTTAAATTATTGATGTACCCGGACGGGTGAATGTTCATAAAAAGAAGTTTATTGCCTTAATATACCCAGGTTGGGTAATGGTTTGATGTACCCGGACGGGTGAATGTTCAGAAGAACAAGTTTATTGTTGCCTTAATATACCCAGGTTGGGTAATGGTGTTTCACTGTAATGAAAATGTTGAACTTTGAAGCCATGAACTGTACTGGCTCACAAATTTTTCTGTAAATAGTTGGCACTTCGGTACTCCATCTTGGTTTTACAAAAAACTTTACTGTGCACTATTTTCAACTACCTCAGAAACTAAAAACCCGTTTGGTGTGGCCGAAAGTGAGGTCTGCTCAAGGAAAGTCTTGCAGCCCACCCAAGACCACAGTTGGAGGATTGGAGCGGGTCCTCCACAAGCACAAGTAAAGGACACTGTGAAGTTACCCCGGTGGGGTTGTAGTCCTAAGAAGTCTCCACGAACTTCGGCACTAATGCTATTTGCACTTTTGTTGAATATGTATTTATTAACACACATGTATAACACATATCAAGGGTATGAACAGTAACAAGACATGTCACATAATATAAGCCATTTGCACTTTTGTAATGTTATTATTAAAAATTTTATTATGCAACGTTTAACTTGAAGTGTTTCCTGCTTTCTTACTACGTCGCATAGTCCACTCTGCTACATCACTTTGCACCATTGCTCTATCTCACATCTATCTGCCCTAGAAGGATAGCATGTTACCTGTAGAAGACTTATCACCTACCTGCACTACACCATCCCTTCCAGAGGACCTGCACAGCAGCGCTAGACACCCTGACCAGGTACTACAGGTGGCGTCACGACAAACTACACGAACATTCTATCATCCCCTGGAAATATCCCACATTCCAGTGATCGACCAGGTCACGGACAGAGCTGTGCTACTCGTGACATCCCCCATAGAAGTCGACGTGATCGGTGCCGAGTACCCCCAAAACCCCTGTCTCTGTGCGACTCAACTTCCCTCACTGTGCTGGCACTTTACATTTACAATGCCTCTGGGTTTTTTTTTTGGGGGGGTGGGGAACATTCAGACTTTTGCTATGGGGCCCCATGATTTATATGTACGCCCCTGCTGCTGAGGCATGGTATTTAAGGCTGTTAAGGAGCCAACATACATGGACCTTGCCAGCAGCGTCGGACTGGAGTACCTTGGGCCCACCAGAGAAAATATATTCTTGCGGCCCAACATCATACTTCCCAACCTTTGAATAAGGGAAAGAGGGACAAAGGCTGTGGCACGCTGTGCATGCTGCAGAAAATTTTAGGCCATGCCACGTTGCACCACAGACTGTCCAGGAGTTGGTGGATGCTTTAGTCCAGGTGTGGGAGGAGATCCCTCACGAGACCATCCGTCGCGCTCATCAGGAGCATGGCCAGAAGTTGTAGGGAGGTCATACAGCATACCTCCCAAATTTGGAAGACAGGAAAGAGGATTAAAGGCTGCGGCGCGTGTTGCGCGCCGCTGAAAATTTTAGGCCACGCCCCGACAACACCCATTTCACAGCTAATCACACCCATATCCTCGCCCCAAGCGTAACCATTTAGCACTGCTGATCACACTGACTGGTAATGAGGGCACAGTGGCTGGTACTGAGGAAAAGAAAGAAAGAGCAGCGAGAGAGAAAGAACAAACAGAGAAGAAAGAGAGGAAAGAAAGAAAAGAGAGAAAGAAAGAACAGAGAGAAAAAAGAACAGAGAGCGAGAAGGAAAGAACAGAGAGCGAGAAAGAAAGACTAGAGAGAGAGCCATAGGCGTAGCTAGGGTTTTGGTTTAGTGGGGGCAAAACTTCTGAGTGGGCCCATCATCAGAGAACCTCAGCAAATGACCGCGCTGTTGGCCAAAATAATCTCTATATAAAAAGACCAATATTGATATTACCAACATATGGTCTGTGTTAAATAATACCAGTCCTACAGAACATATAATAGATTACAGCACAGGTACAGATAATGACATACCGCTGATGTTCTTTCTAATGGAATTGTTCACTTTTCATGTCTTTTCCATCTGGCCCACACCGACATGACGACTTCTCCAGCCAGGACTCGACTGCACCCCCATTAAAAAAAAAATCAAAAAAAAACTCACCTCCCGGCTCCTGTGCTGCTCACTGTTCTCCCTCTCAGCGTCTGACAGCGGGCGCCCGCTGTCATACGCTGAGAGGGGGATTATGGGAGAGTAGGAGCGCTCGCTCCTTCTCTCTCCATGCGGTCAGCTTTATCGGCTGGATGCCGATACAGCTGACCCTCCGATGACAGGTGGGGGGCCCACTGCTGGCACCGGGCCCCCCCAACGCCTGTTCAGGCCCCATAGCTTCCGGGCGGCAGAGCAGGGAGAGCGATTCTCCCTGCTCTGCCGCAGAATGTAACTGTATCGTAGCTCCGGGTGGGCCCCCTCAGAGCGCGGGCCCCGGGGCCACCACCCCCTCTGCCCCGCGACCTATCCTTTCAAATCAGGGCCCACCACGCAGGAGCTGGGGCCCACCGTAGGTTTCTCCGGTGTCCCGGTGCCTCAGTCCGACCCTGTTTGCCAGCCTGATAATACCAGGCCACAGCAGTCTGCATATCTTGGCTGGTTAACAAAATAGGGGATCCCCTCGAAAAAAAATTGGCGTGGGGTCCCCCCTATTTTTGTTAACCAGCCAGATGAAGCAGACTGCTGAGGCCTGGTTTTTAGGCTGGTAAGGATCCAATATCCATGACCTTGCCAGCCTGATAATACCAGGCCACAGCAGTCTGCATATCTTGGCTGGTTAACAAAAATAGGGGATCCCCTCGAAAAAAATTTGGCGTGGGGTCCCCCCTATTTTTGTTAACCAGCCAGATGAAGCAGACTGCTGAGGCCTGGTTTTTCAGGCTGGTAAGGATCCAATATCCATGGACCTTGCCAGCCTGATAATACCAGGCCACAGAAGTCTGCTTAGCTTGGCTGGTTAACAAAAATAGGGGATCCCCTCGAAAAAAAAACGGCGTAGGGGTCCCCCTATTTTTGTTAACCAGCCAAGTAAAATGCAGACTGCTGCGGCCTGGTATTAAAAGACTGTCAAGGCCCATGGATTTTGGCCCTCAACAGCCTGATAATACCAGGCTACAGCAGCCCCACATTTGGCGCATCAAAAGATGTGCCAATTGTGGCACTTTACCCGGCTCTTCCCACTGCCCTGTAGCGGTGGCAAGCGGGGTAATAAGGGGTTAATGTCACCGTTGATTGCACGGTGAGAATAAGCCCGGTTAATAATGGAGAGGTGTCAATAAGACACCGATCCATTATTAATCCCAAAGTTTTTAAATGTATAAAAAAAAAGACACAGCAAGAAAAAAGTATTTTAATGAAATAAAAGAGACAACACAGTTTTCATTTCTTTTATTATACTCTCATTCCTGCGACGCCATCGATCTCCTGTAAAAAAAGAAAAAAAACAAACCAACAGTATACCACCTGTCCAACGCAGTCCATAGTAACGAGGGTCCCACGACGATCCAGCTCTGCTACATCGCAATGACAGGCAGAGCCTGTCATCTCGACGCAGCACAGCTGATTACCTGCTTCCCGGCGGTGACGTCATCGGACTGACTGCTTTACGGCCGGGATTACCCAGCAGTCACTGCAGTTATCGCGAGAAACTGCATGTGACCGCCGGGGAAAGATGATGGCGGCCATGAAGCAGTCCAGGCCGTGACCGCCGGAGATCTTCTGCCAGGTAAGTGCCGCTGACTCCTGACAGACCCGACCGACGGACACTGACAGTGACAGTGACAATCCGATTCCGGTATCCGATAAGACGAAAATATCGGAACTAAGTATCGAAAGTCCGATAGAGCTAATATCGGCCGATACCCGATACTTGCGGTATCGTATCGCTCAACACTATTTGACACATGTCTACTTTACAATTTTTGAACCAAATTTTTTTTTGTTAGGAAGTTATAAGGGTTAGAAATTGACCAGCGATTTCTCATTTTTACAACACCTTTTTTTTAAGTGACCACATCACATTAGAAGTCACTTTGTGGGGGGTCTATATGATAGCAAATACTCAAAAGTGACACCATTCTAAAAATTGCACCCATCATGCTGCTCAAAACCACATTCAAGAAGTTTATTAACCCTTCAGGTGCTTCACAGGAATTTTTGGAATGTTTAAAAAAAAAGAATATTTAACTTTTTTAACAAAAAATGTATTTCAGATCCAGTTTTTTTTATTTTACCAAGGGTAACAGGACAAATTGGTCCCCAAAAGTTGTGCAATTGTCCTGAGTACGCTGATACCTCAAATGTGGGGGGAACCACTGTTTGGGCGCATGGCAGAGCTTGGAAGGGAAGGAGTGCCGTTTGACTTTTCAATACAAAATTGGCAGGAATTGAGATCAGATGCCATGTCACGTTTGGAGAGTCCCTGATGTGCCTAAACAGTGGAAACCCCCCAATTCTAACTCCAATCCTAACCCCAACACACCCCTAACACTAACCATAACCACAAACCTAACCCTAACACACCCCTAATCCCAACCCTAACCCTAATCCCAACCCTAACCCTAACTTTAGCGCCAACTCTAACCCTAACTTTAGCTCCAACCCTAACTTTAGCCCCAACCCTAACACAAACTTTAGTCCCAACCATAACGGGAAAATGGAAATAAATACATTTTTTTATTTTATTATTTTTCACTAGCTAAGGAGGTGATAAAGGGGGGTTTGATTTACTATTGATAGCGGGTTTTTATTGTGGGTTTTTATGCTTGACAGCTGTCACACACTAAAAGACGCTTTTTATTGCAAAAAATAGTTTTTGCATCACCACGTTGTGAGAGCTATAATTTTTCCATATTTTGGCCCAGAGTCATGTGAGGTCTTGTTTTTTGTGGGATGAGTTGACGTTTTCATTGCTACCACTTTCGGGCACATGACATTTTTTGATTGCTTTCTATTCTGATTTTTGTGGGACAGAATGAGCAAAACCAGCAGTTCATGAATTTCTTTTGGGGTGTATTTACACCGTTCCGCGTGTGGTAAAATTGATAAGGCAGTTTTATTCTTCGGGTCAGTACGATTACAGCGATACCTCATTTATATCTTTTTTTATATTTTGGCACTTTTATACAATAAAAACTATTTTATATAAAAAATAATTATTTTTGCATCGCTTTATTCTCAGAGCTATAATTTTTTAATTTTTTGCTGGTGCCGCTGTATGGGGGCTTGTTTTTTGCGGGACAACATGACGTTTTCAGCGGTACCATGTTTATTTCTATCTGTCTGTTTTTTGCCTTGTTTTTTTTTATAGTGTTCACTAAAGGAGTTAACTAGTGGAACAGTTTTATAGGGCGGGTCGTTACGGATGCGGCGATACTAAATATGTGTACTTTTATTGTTTAGATTTTTTTCATTAAAATATTTATTTACTGATAGAATAATTTATTTTTTTTTATTTTTTAAAATATTTTTACAAATATTTTAATTTTTTTTTTAATTTAATTCTTACTTTTACATTTTGTCCCACTATGGAACACTCATTTTGTGCAGGCTGATCGCTTCTATAGCATGCAGAGCTGTATGCTATAGAAGCTGTCAGCGCTGCATGAATTTTACACTTACCTCAGAGACTTCCTGGTCATCACTGCGCATGACAGGAAGTCTCTGAGCTCTTGAGACCTGGATGTCGTCATGACGCGGGGTCTCCAATCCAAAGGCAGAGGGGCTGTCAGAGTTGACAGCCCTTCTGCGTGCTCCTGGAATGCTGCGATCATGTTTGATCGCAGTGTGCTGGGGGTTAAAGTGCCGAGAGTGGTGTGTGACCGCTCCTGTCACTTAGTGCCGGTTGTCAGCTGTGAGAATCAGCTGACACCCGGCTGCGATCGGCCGAGCTCCCACTGTGAGCACGGCCAATCGCTTATGACGTACTATCCCATCCAGAGTCAATAAGGCCCAGGTCATATGGACGGGATAGTATGTCAAAGGTAAGAAAGGGGTTAAAAGGGTGTTACATTAAAAGGATGGGGGATAACTTTCTGATCGCAGGGGTTCCAACCACCATAGCCCCCCACAAATCCCGAAAACGGACTCTGAGGAGCCCAGCCGAATGGAACAGAGGTTGATCATGCGCACTGCCTTTCCATTCATTCTAATAGGAGCACCAAAGTTCAGCTGAGCACTGCGCTTGGCAATCTCCAGAGCTCCCATTAAGAATGAATTGAGAAGTATTGTGTATTTTTGACCTCCACTCCATGCAGCCGGGTCTTTTCAGATTGGTGGTGTCCACAAAGGTTGGACTCAGCAGTAGTGTTGAGCGATACTGCTCGATATCTAAAAATATTGTATCGGAATGGTATCGCCGATATCACTAAATATCGTCGATATCCGATTCCGATACCGGAAGTCCCATGTAAGTCTATGGGAACAAAATATCGCAACAAAAAAAACCCTTTCTTTCGTTGTAAACACAAAATATACACACATAGAATACATATATATATATATATACATGTCATTGTGACATATATATATACATATATTTATAGTTTATACACTTCTACATAGTAAAATAGACTCTGATTCAATTGCCGGGTAAAGCCGTGACATACCCCATAGAAGTCGACGGGCTCGGTGCCGAGTACCCCCAAAACCTCTGGCTCTGTGCGACTCAACTTGGGCGTCACGAACAGGATTCTGTAGCTCGCTATAAGCGAGTCCTGTGTGCCTGAATTGAACTGGTTTTGTGCTTGAGAATTGCTAAAATCATCAGAGAATGTATTTGCCATTTTTCCGCCATATCTGCGTCACGACGAGGCACTGGTGAAGAAGAAGGGCGTGCTCTTCGTGGGTGTACACTCACTCAGTGGCGCAAAAACGATGGCCGACCACTCTAAATGGTACTGCAATGTAAGATCGTGCCCCACAGCTCTTCAGTTCCGCCTCCTCATCCTCCTCAGTGTGCGGAAACTAACACGAAGGTCCCGCCTCACTACAAAAGAGGGGCCCTCTCCAGATGCTAATGACACATGTGACTTGGCAGAGATGGCTAATGGACATGAGCAGAAGTGTGAAGGGATGGAGCAGTCAGAGCTCTCCCCCCACGGAAGCGACCCGATCGCCACGGAACCACCGTTGGGCACCCGGCCTGGAAACCCTCCTACGCTGCAAGAAGCGGAGGATACCCTAAGAGGCCTGGCCCGGCACCGGGAGGAGGTCGCCAGGATGGAAGCCAGCTGGCGTGCCCTAAAACTAAACTTGGAGCGGCGCCAATCCCTCTTACCTGAAGTGTCTGTACCGGAAGGTGAGGCACCCGTTCTAGTAGAGGAGTCCGTGCGGGCATCCCAGCCCTTGCAATGTGATCCGGTTGACGTTGTCGCAGTGGAGGCACCCGTTCCTGCAAAAAACTCTGCACCGGCAGCACCCCAGATCCCGCTGTCTGCCCCCGTCGCTGAGCCAGAAGAAGCGACACCCGTCCTCATGGAGGAGGCCGCGCAGGCACCAGAGGTCTACCTGTCTGTACCGGAGCCCCGACTTGTCATCTGTTCCAGAGCTGGCTGCTTCCTCCGCAGGTGAGCGCCGCCAGGACTGTCGGGCACCAGGAGAGCTGCCGCAAACCGGACATCGTAACTGCAGTTTGATGGTGGAGACATGGAGATGCTGGTGGAGGAGAATTACAACCGGCGTCAGGAGGAAGAGTGGAGACGTTGGGAGCGGGAAGCAGAGCGACAAAGGGAGCAGCGAGAATCCCAAAAGCTTCGGCAACGTAACCTGGAGAAGGACCGGGCAGATAAGGACCGGATGAGAAAAGATAAAGGAACCCTGTGGGAGCCGCGGCGTAAGGGTGCAGTACGGAGCTTTAAATTGAAAGGTGGTTGGGGCTTCATCCAGGAGCCTGGACTTTATTTAGAAGTGTTTGTGACCCGACGGGACGTGGAGACTCACCTCCCAGAAGGACACCCGGGGAGGGACCTGTTGCCAGGAGACTTGGTGACTTACACCCGACACTGGGGTTACAATGGATGGTACGCCCTAAATGTTACCAGGTGCGACCCCTACTCCCCAGAGTGTCAGGAACCTGTGAGACCCTCGGAGCCTTCAGCCTCCCACATCCAGGCCTCTGCACAAGTGCCCACCCCACGCCGTAAATCTCCCCAGCCTCCCTCAGTGGTCTCCTCAGCAGCCCCAGCTATGGACATGATAACTATAGCTGGCCCGTACCCGGCGCCTGTTAGGCCCCCTGGGGTTCGTTCAGTCCGGGACATAGGGCTCCAGACCCGGAGGGAGATGAAAGAGGTGGCCACACAGACACAGATAGCGGGTCACGACTTGACTGTACAGGCCACACGACGTCATCAGGTCCTGGTGGTCCTTGGTGTCTCGGATGTTTGGCAAGCATCAGAAGAGTACCAGGTGGTACCTGGAACACCCCTGCCAAAGAATTATAAATAACCCGGACAGGGTCCCTGTATGTAAATAGTTAAATTGTTGATGTACCCGGACGGGTGAATGTTCATAAAAAAATTTTTTAATTTAATAAAAAACACAACACAGTTTTCATTACTTTTATTACAGTCTCATCCTGCGACGCCATCGATCTCCTGTAAAAAAATGAAAAAAAAAAACAGCAGTATACCACCTGTCCGACGCAGTCCATAGTAACGAGTGTCCCACGACGATCCAGCTCTGCTACATCAGAATGACCTCAGAGGCAGGCAGGCAGGCAGGCAGAGCCTGTCATCCCGGCGCAGCACAGCTGATTACCTGCTTCCCCGGCGGTGACGTCATCGGACTGGTTTACGGCCGGGATTACCCTGCAGTCACTGCAGTTATCGCGAAAAACTGCATGTGACCGCCAGGGAGAAGATAATGGCGCCATCAAGCAGTCCAGGACGTGACCGCCAGAGATCTTATGCCAGGTAAGTGCCGCTGACTCCTGACAGACCCGACCGACGGACACTCACAGTGACAGTGACAAATCCGATTCCGGTATCCGATATGACGAAAATATCGGTACTCGGAATCGAAAGCCCGATACAGCTAATATCGGCCGATACCCGATATTTGCAGTATCGTATCGCTCAACACTACTCAGCAGGGATAGGCGATTACTTTTAAACTTGAGAATACCACTTTAGCCAAGAAAAGCAGATGTGTTGGGGATGTGATATTGTCTAAATTCTCTATTATATAAGTATGACAGGTTATTCTGCTCCAATTAATAGTGCAGCTTTTCTGATAGCTCTCCTGTCCATATATTGGCTGCTGGTGGTATAACCTGGGACCAGTCAATCAGCCTCATCCAATTGTAAAACACTTAAAGATGTCCAACACATTTAATATATAAAATGATGAGCAATGTAAAGTTCTCCATGTTGGCTTAGTCCTCCACAACCGTCACGGTCTCTCATGTGGCCCCCTGGGAAAATGAAGTGCCCACCCCTGCCTTAGGCTGTGTTCACACACTGCGACCACTTTGTTGGTTTCTGCAGAACTTATTCTTCCATTCTAAAAAACAAAAACAAAACGGAAACTATACAGACTCCATATAAATCAATGTGGCATCTCAGCTTCTTTTGGAAACAAGAATGTACCAGATATTAATTTTGTTTATCTGTTCCATTTGTCAGTTCCAAAAGAAACAGATAAACTAAAGGAATAACTGGACATGTGTACAGTCGTGGCCAAAGGTTTTCAGACTGACACACATTTTGGTGTTCACAAAGTTTGGTGCTTCAGTGTTTTTAGATCTTTTAGGCAGATGTCTCTATAGTCACTGAAGTACAGTTAGAAGCATTTCATGAGGTTTTAAATATTCATTGACAAATACATCAGGTTTATGCAAATACTTAATAATTACAGAGTTGACCCTTATTTTTGAAGACTCATTCTTGCCTAATCTGTGCTTGGAGTTTAACACAATTTCTGTATTTGGATTTGTCCACCTGCTTTCTGAAGATTAACCACAGGTTCTCAATGGGATTGAGAGCTGGGGAGTTTTGGTACATAGCCACAAAGTTTCAATGTTTTATTCACCAAGCCATTTAGAGATTACTTTTGAGTTATGGCAAGATCTGACCCTCCATCTGCTGCCTAATATATCCTATCCCTTGACAGGTGCCAATAACCATGCCAGTTGTTTTCATGTCATTGCTCTGTGTAGGTTGTAGTTACATGACATGATTCAGGTGAGGAAATACACATTTACAACATAGTTTATTCACTTTAAATACTTTGCCCTTCCAGGTTTCATACTGTTTCAGAAGTTTACCAATAGCTCTATGCCCATTTTATTTTTTTGATGGTAAAATATTTGTTGCACTGCCACTTGTATACTGTTTCTGTGTTGGCTACACTAACATAAGCGTATGACAGAGAAAATACACAGCAAACGCGGCTACTAATATGAAGATACGAGAATCCAGCAGTAGCTGCTTAATAATTCGACTTTGTTCGAGGCAGCAGGGAAGTAATAAAGTCTTGCCATGTTAAGTGTTCCCTAAGGACTGGTTTTAAAAGTATTACTGAAGATATATTATTAGAAGTCGAATGAAAAAGAATAACCGGGTAAATTGGCACAGATTATATATGCTACAGTTAGGAATTTGCAGGGAACTTAATGGAGACTAAAGTTTTTTTTTATAGTTTTTAAAATTAGGTTTAAAACAACTTTTATCAATTACATTTAGATATATGTAAAAGAAAAGCCTAGCTTTTACCATTTTACTTTAGGAAATAGTGGAGCATAGTGTTGTTTTAAAGGGAATCTGCCAGCAGATTTTCCCTATATGATCTGAGAACAGCATGATGTAGGGCAAGAAATCTTGATTCCAGATGTATCACTTACTGGACCTCTTGGTGTTTCCATTGATGCCTTTCTTTGAAACACTGCAGCGTTTCAGACTTAAATATACTGTGTATGACTGAAATCCTACAGCCAGTATCTGGTACATGCTGCTCGTTGGTCGGGTACCATGTATCAGCTGTCAGGTTCCCTTTCATAAAACACAATATGCCTACAGTACATCACATCCAGGAACCATGCTACTGATTTAGGTGGTCACTGGTATTTTCTTTTTCTTAAATAGGAAAAAATTGACTTTTATAGTTCTGTTGTAAAAAAAAGCTGTAAAAAACGTATATTGTTTTATGATCACTCAAAATGACATTAACAAGTTAAAGGGAATCTGTCACCCCAAAATTGCCATATCAGATAAAGATATGGCTGAATAGTGCGTCCCATAACAAAGCTAACGGTGGGTATCATATATCATGATACCCCCGTTTTCAGATCAAAATACCTTTGTAAACTTCGTTTTTTTCCCTGTCAATCACTGCAGTCAGGTCAGAAGGGCGGCGGTTTCCATGTCCTCACCCACCCCGCATCCATTGCGTATCGCCGTCTGTGAATCCCACAGACGACGTTCAGCTTCCCGCAATTGAAATTCGGGCGGCGCATGCGCAGTGTGCTTTGCCCGACAGTCGGCAAAGCATAAAATCAGTACAGCGCATGCGCTGCTCTTTCCTTGCCCCGGAAGTTGCCAAGGCAAGCAAACATTTCCGGGGCATGCGCTGTACTGATTTTATGCTTTGTCCACTGTCGGGCAAAGCACACTGCGCATGCGCCGCCTGAATTTGAATTGCGCACTTGCGGGAAGCTGAACGCCGTCTGTGGGATTCACAGATGGAGATACGCAACGGATGCCGAGGAGCGGGGGGGTGAGGACATGGAAACCGCCGCCCTCCTGACCTGACTGCCTTGATTGACAGGGAAAAAAACGAAGTTTACAAAGGTATTTTGATCTAAAAACGGGGGTATCACGATATATGATACCCACTGTTAGCTTTGTTATGGGACGCACTATTCAGCCATATCTTTATCTGATATGGGAATTTTGGGGTGACAGATTCCCTTTAAAAAAATGTTTAGAAAGACATTCTTGTAGGTTATAAATGAGTGAACGCAGCAAAAACGACTCTACTAGGAAATGATCACAGCAGTTCTCTAACAACAGTAATTTATGGTATATTGCAAGGTGGTGGCATAGTCGCTGGGACTGGCACCAATGCCTAGAACAAGGTGGCTGGCTCTTCCAGTAATTTACATGCTAAATGTATCACACTACATTCCCTGCAGTCAGAGCTTGATGTTGGAAAAAAAAACCTTTCCAAACCAGTAATTCTTGCTTTCTGAAAAAACGTTCCCAGCAGCCCCATATATTGTATTATGCAAAACAAAGCGATCAAACTCTTACAGCTTCTCTGCTTTAGGCCGGGATCACACATGCGAGAAACTCTCACAATTCTCATGTAAGTCCCTCGCATGAACACCCAGCACTACCGCCGGCACTCGGACCGGAGCATGCGGCTGCATGTATTTCTATGCAGCCGCACGCCTTGGTCCGAGTGTGCATGCGAGAGACTTGCACGAGAATCGGCCTTAGGCTGGAGTCACACAGAACGTTTAAAAAAACGGTCCGATTTTGTAATGCGATAATCGCACAACTGTTCTCCGTATGTTGATCCGTATGTAATCCGTTTTAAATGCGAGGATGCGATTTCCTCGCATGTCAGGATCCGTGTGACATCCGTATGGCATTTCATTTCTCACTGCTTTTCCCCTTTGAATTTAATGGCTCAATGAGCTGTAATGAGTAAAATATGTGCGTATTTCTCGCAAGTCACACTGATGGTCCGTGTGATGTCCGTTTTTTAGTCGCACCCATAGACTTGCATTGGCGATTCTGAGATGAGATACGCGTACAATCGCAGCATGCTGCGATTTCACTCGCGCGTATAAAACGCGCGAGAAAAAATCGGCTGATGGGACCTGCCCCATAGAATAACATTGGGACGAGTGCTATGCGATTTTTTATCGCATAGCACTCGTCCGTATTATACGGTAGTGTGACTCCGGCCTTATTCCGAATAGCGCAAACACATAACTGCTCATACATGTAGTCTGCTGTCTACAGTTTCTCTTATTCAGCTTTATCAACATTCAGCGTTACTTAATCCATTTTAGAAGCAGTGCTTTTTAATTCAAGAAAAAGATTATCTTGTAATTAACACATATTATAAGGGCAGAAAAAAAAAGTGATGTGGATTTTGCATCAATTTCTGCTGCGAATTTCACTCACTCAGGAACCCACAGAAAGGGGATATAAAATAGGTAATCGATACAAATATACCAAGAGTTGGTACTTCTGTAACAAATTTCTAAATTCTAACTTTTTACTTACTTTCTATAATACTTGACTGATTATTGGAGGCAAAACATGTATTTGGTTAATTCGTAACAGATTTTCTCACGTGTGATTTAATTGACTACCGATACTTTAAGATGGAGGTCAAATGTCCCTTTCTTCCTTTCACTATGTCCCTGGATATATTTGTATGTCATCACTGAAAATATGCAACAGTATGTTAATGTAATCTGAGATTTGTAACCTTGAGTGTTCCTTTTTTATTGTTTTTTCATATACTAAACAATAAAAAAATTATATTAGAAAAGCGATTATGAAGAGTTAGGACATATGAATGGAAGTCCAATAGAAAACCCTTTTAAGGCCGGCGTCACACTTGCGAGTGTGATGCGAATAAGTCGCACGACTTTCTCGCATCAACAACCGGCACGGCCGCCCGCTCTCGGACCCGAGTGTGCGGCTGCAAAGAAATACATTCAGCCACACACTCGGGTCCGAGAGCGGGCGGCCGTGCCGGGTGTTGATGCGAGAAAGTCGTGCGACTTACTCGCATCACACTCGCAAGTGTGACGCTGGCCTAATGCTCGGTGTCTAGGTTACCTGCCATTGCTGCAGTCTAGCAGTGTGGGCAAGCATGCTAAGTGCTTTAAAAGGTTTTGCACCATCCTCTTCCCTTTGACTTGAACCATTTCCCTGTCCTTGCTGCCGAAAAAACATCCCCACCGCATGATGCTGCCACCACGTTTCACTGTGTGGATGAAGTTCTTAGCGTAATGAGCTATGTTGGCTTGGTGGTAGACATCGCACTTACCTTGGTGGCCAAAAAATTTCATTTTTTGTCTCCTCTGACCACAGCACCTTCCTCCATACATTTGGATATAGGAAAGATGTGTATCTTCGTACCGTATTAGCCAGTAGATAGAAAAATATTTAGGCTTGAGAGTCCTCAGTGGTTGATACCTTTTAATGGCTAACTGAAAAGATGGTAACAAATTGCAAGCTTTCAAGACTACTCAGGTTTTTTCATCAGGCGAAGACTAATACAACATCTGAAGAATCACATATTTATACACAACACAGCACAGAAAAAATGCAATAAGACAAGTGACGTGAAGCAGAACTGTCATTATGGCAGAGGGATGAACATAAATATTGGAACAGTTCATAGATAAGGAGTGTGAAAGTTTTATTGCCCTCTGATTGGAGTCTGCTATTGTGTTTTGATGCCCCTAGAAGGTCAGAGAAGCAGATTCCTTAATTGATGTAGAAAGACATGAATCCGTGTGATATATTCATTCCAGCACTAAGAGTGTCAAAGGTCATCATGAGCTTATATTCCCAAATCTTTCTATCTCTCTCAGATTTAAAGTTAGATTTTAATACAAGTAATTCCATGTCCATCATGCTATGACCGGGCATACAAAAGTGTTTTGCCACAGGTAAATCCATTCTTTTTTCTCTTATTGTGTGGCGATGAGAATTCATCCTTGTTCTCCTTTTTTGCCCGGTCTCGCCCACATATCCTTTGACACTCTTAGTGCTGGAATGAATATATCACACGGATTCATGTCTTTCTACATCAATTAAGGAATCTGCTTCTCTGACCTTCTAGGGGCATCAAAACACAATAGCAGACTCCAATCAGAGGGCAATAAAACTTTCACACTCCTTATCTATGAACTGTTCCAATATTTATGTTCATCCCTCTGCCATAATGACAGTTCTGCTACACGTCACTTGTCTTATCTTATTGCATTTTTTCTGTGCTGTTGTGTATAAATATGTGATTCTTCAAATGTTGTATTAGTCTTCGCCTGATGAAGAGACCTGAGTAGTCACGAAAGCTTGCAATTTACCATCTTTTCAGTTAACCATTAAAAGGTATCAACCACTGAGGACTCTCAAGTCTAAATATTTTTTCCATACATTTGAGGAATCTTCCACATGCATTTTGGCAAACTCAAAAAAAAGAGCCTTACATTTTTGTGCGTAAGTAAAGGCTTTTTGCTTCCATAAAGGGCACCTCTATGGAGTGTACAGCTTATAGCGGTCATATGGACAGATACTCTTATGAAATCTACAGCTCCTTCAGGGTTACCTTTGGTCTCTGGGCTGCCTCTCTGATTAATGCCCTCCTTGCCCGGGCTGAGAGTTTTGGTGGACGGCCCTCTTGACAATTTTGTTCTTTCCATTGGATGATAATGGATTTGATGGTGCTCCGAGGAGTCATTGGAGATTGGGATATTTTTATATAATTCAACCTGGACGGACTTGGACTTCTCAACAGTTTTGTCACTGCCTCTTAGAGGTGTTGCAGCCTCTGCGGCCTTTCAGAAAAGGTGTTTATATACTGACAATGTGACACTTAGATTGCACACTGGTGGGCTTCCTTTCACTAAGCATGTGACTAAGGGCCCCGTCACACATAGCGACTCACCAGCGATCCCGACAACGATATGAACTTGTCAGGATCTCTGGTGTGTCACTACATGATCACTGGTGAGCTGCCAAACAGGCAAAACTTGTGACTCAGCAGCAATTTCGCTATGTGAGACGGGGGCTTTATGAAGGTAATTGCTTGCACCAGAAAGTTTTAGGGGCTTCATCACAACGTTAGTGTTATACATATGCACATGACAATTTGTAGTTATTTGATCCGATAAATGTAATTGATTCCTATATTTTTCTCACTTAGACTTTAGTGCTGCTGCATCACACAAATTGGATTACAAAAATATTTAAATAGATTGTAATGTAACAAAATAGGTAAAAAGCCAAGGGGTGTGGGGTGGTGGTGAATACTTTTGCAAGCCACTGTATATGGACGTGCAGGTCATAGGAAGCTGAATGAAATGATACCTTCATGTCTTATTCCAGAGAAATCCATGTTTTTATTACGTCAATGAGCTATTCCAGGCTATGAGCCGGACACTGATCTGCATGAGAATCTGCCTCCAGAGTTTATTTTCAATGAAAGGAGTTACCAGTGTGAGACATGTAATGACTGACAGTCTGCTATCATGATCTACAAGTCTCACTCTGGTAATGCCCCCTTTCATGTAAAATAAGCTCTTGAGGCCGCTTCTCGGGGAGATCTGTGTCCGGCCTGTACATCTTAATAGGTCATTTATATATAAGATAAACGTGGATTTCTCTGGAATAAGAGATCAAATCGCAGATATCGGTATCGCTTTATTCAGCTTCCTATGACTTACATGCCCATATAGATGACTTAGGATGGTTGATCCTACTAGTAGATTCTTTGTAAACTGGACATACATACGAGATCAGCCAAATGTTCACATATTTTCAACTGCTAGAGTAGAAAGCCTTTGCCCAATTTGTCTGGAAGCAACTTGCTTCCTATGAAAACACAAGGATCTGGCTTTTAAATTGCCCAATTCTTTTTTTACCCTGGCATTGTCGTTTGGACGACATTCTAGAAGCCTCCATACACATCAGGTGGTCAGTAGGTTTGGCCAACTTTCATCTAATGTTCATGGTGTCCTTTACAGGCACCCCCATAACAGCAAGTAGGAGGGTTATGTCTGAGGCCCTGAGACACAGGAAAACAAATCTTAATATTTTGCTTAGCTCTAATTTTAATATAAAGCAAAAGATGGTGAGAAAAAAAAAGCTACGTTCACATGTTGCAGACATACTGCAGGTTTTTCAACTGGTTTTGCAAGGAAAAATATGAGTTGGATAACACCTGCAGCAAAGTAGATGAGATTTTAATTTTGGTGAAAATACATTTGTCTTTTTCCCCCCAAAACGTTTTCTGATATACTTTTATACTACGTAAGCGTCCATGAGCGAATCTGTGTGGGTCACGTAATGCTTTGACAGGCACTACAACCTGTCTTATGTCCTTCCCACGCCTCATCTGGGCACAGGATCTGAGCATGAGTGGTGCATGTCACTGCTCCGATGCAGAGCTGCCTTTACATGAGTAACAGGGTGTCTGAGCACACAATTTTATTAAAGCACACTGAATGGTCAAGTGCTTGCGCTTCAAAGTACTGACAGTCAGACTGCACCATGCATCAGCAAGCTTACATGGCAGACTTTACGGTCTACAGCACTGACCCTACCGATGCGTTGGAGAACCAATGTCAGCCCCTTCATACGACGAGTGTTGCAGTTTGCTTTTTAATCGCAAGCACATGGCAAAGCTAGTCAACTGAAGGTGCAGAGCTCCAAAGGATTGACGGTATCAGTGCAAACGAGTGTCTTTACTATCATGTAACGGCAGCTAGCACCCATCAGCAGTGATGTGCTCTATTCATTGTCTGAATCCTGCAGATTGCATTTAAGACAGGAAGTAGAGCCCGCAAATCAACAAATGCTTATGTGATGCTCATAGAAGCGGCGAAGGGAATGAAAATGTTAGAAAAGTGATTGCTTCGAAGAATGTTCTCAAATATTGGATATGGACTAATTACTTGGTAGACCATAGTAAAAATTTAGAAAGGTTTATTCTTTTACACCACATAATGTACATACATAGGGGAAAAGTTTCGCGCTTTAGGGCTCTAGGTTTTTTTTTTTTTTAAATAAAATCCACCAAAATATTTATAAACAGTACAAAAATCATTTTTTAAGCAACTTTCTTACGCTATAAAGGACCGCTAATGATCATCCTTAAAAGGTGGTCAGTAAGCAGTTACGACCATTTGACATTCTGAGCTCGCATTTATCATTTTCATTTTTTAAGTGACTTTGACATGGTAGTTGTCATTTTTTGCACCAAATGCTTAAAATTGGCACCAGTGTGTTGATGAATTTTGGGTAGAATCAAAGATATACTATCTCTTACTTTTTTGGTGTTTTAATAGCACAAAAAGTCACATGATCCCTTAAATTTAACATGTTAGTCTTAAACAGCAAAAAAATAAATTTTTAATTAGATGGATTTAAGCTGGGTACTGGAAAACATCTGCACAAAAACTGTGACATTTCGAAAAGTCACAAATGATAAATTAAGCTACAAAAATATACATAAGGGATACCAGGGGAAAAAGAAAGACGGATCCAAGTAAAGTTAACTTAAAAATGATGTAAATTAAATAATGAATAAGAAAAAAAAAGGTAAATTTAGAACCATTTTTTACTCAAAGAAAATTACAAAGAATGCTGAATTGGGGCCTCGACATCTTTAACAACTAGACCTTTCAGTAAATCCTGTTTATGAAGAAATCCTGACTGAAGACAGACAACTACTGTCTGCAAAACCAGTAAACATGGGAAAAGAGATGGCTTTCCAATTGCTGGGGATCTGAGAACCGATGCTCTTTAAAGATCTGTGTGAATGAAGCGGTAGTCAATCATGCAAACTGGTGCTCCAGTCACTTAATGGGAACACTGTATATTACGGAGTGCTAAGTTGTCTAGTCTTTGTTACCCCTATTAAAATGAATGGTGCAGCAGTGCTCCTGATCGACCTCTGCTCCATTCACACAGCTCCTCATAGCCACAGTTCTAGGGGTTGCTGGGAGCCACAGGAGCCGGAACCCTTTAGTGATCAGAAAGTTCTCGCCTATCCATTGGAAAGGGAATGACTTTCAGACTTGAAAATACACTTTAAAGTCTATGATTAGTATCAAAAGCAAGACATTATAATAGTAAAGAAAAAAAAACAGATGTATGGTAGATCCTCCAGCTATCAATTCATTTATTGCCCTGAGGATTTATTAGAAATTGAGTTCTGCAAACTTTGATATCTTGATGGCCTGTCCTTATTGTTCATTAATATCAGATTAGTGTGGAGGGGTGACACCCAACACCTCACTGATCAGCTGTCTGTACACTTGGCTGTTATGTGAAGGGCCCCGTCACACATAGCGACACACCAGCGATCCCAACAACGATATGGACTTGTCAGGATCGCTGGTGTGTCGCTACATGATCGCTGGTGAGCTGCCAAACAGGCAGCGATCAGGACAGCGACACTGCGGGTAACGTCGCTTAGTTACCTGCAGTGTACGTTGGATACCAGCCCGCTGGTAACCCGATGTGTACCTTGGTTACCAGCTCCCCTGCAGCAGCGCGCTGGTATCCAACATACACATCGGGTTTCCAGGCGCCGCCTTGCGCCTGGAAACCCGATGTGTACCTTGGCTACCAGCTGAACGCTGGTCTCCTGCCTGCCACACGCAGCGATGCGTGCTGGCCAGCAGACCAACGATCAAAAAATGTCCAGGACTTTCAGCGACGATCAGCGATACCCAGCAGGGGTGCTGATCGTCGCTGAATGTCACACACAGCGATATCGCTGGGGAGATCGCTGTTGCGCCACAAAACTAGTGACTCAGCAGCGATCTCGCTAGCGAGATCGCTGTGTGTGACGGGGGCTTTAGAGCTAGAATCCCTACAGTGATTATGGTGAGACCTTAGGTACTTCATTCTGGTCTCCATTAACTTTAATAGGAGTCGATCTGCAGTACCCAAGAACAGCCACTATAGAGTGAATATACTGAATTATTGGGTACCAGTTCTGTGCATTCTCCAGCTGCAAACAGCTGACCAGTTAAGTACCAAGTGACATAAGGATAGGTCATCAGTATTCCTTTAAAATCCCTTAAAGCCTTTATCAATATCAGAATTGCAGCCTGTAGGTCATTAGTACTGGTATTTTAGAGATATAAATAAATTTAGCAAATGGCAACTTTCTGCATCATAAATTGGGGCCCTAGAGGTGCATGTTATTTATTCAACTTATACAGCGCCATCATATTTCACAGCGCTTTATAAACATCTGTCCCCATTGGGGCTCCCAATCTAAATTCACTATCAGTATGTCTTTGGAGTGTGGGAGGAAACTGGAGAACATAGAAACTCCTTACAGTTGATGTCCTTTGTGGAATTTAAACTCAGGACCCCAGCGCTGCATTGCTGTAATGCTAACCACTGAGCCACCATGCAGATTACATATTAGATAATACATATAATCCCAAATATACACACTTAGAAAGGCCCAGATGGGTTATACAGCGATACCACATCTGGGTAGAATATACCAGCTCTCAAGAGACTGAAAACAGGAGAAAAAACAGAGCTATGCGGCGTTTTTATAAATCATAAAAATATATAATTTAATTAGTGAAAATCATAAATATCAATATTGATATTCATGATTTTCACTAATAAAATTATATATTTCTATGATTTATAAAAATGCCGCATAGCTGTTTTTTCTCCTATGTTTTCAGATTACATATCAGAGTATAAAAAACACCAAAACATAATTCTGCATACAGCAAACATATACAAATGGAGATTGTACATAAAGGGAACATTTTTACTGTAACATTATGTAAAAGAAAGACTAATTTCTCACAAAAAGGGTGTAGGGTTTATCCTTTATTGTAAACTAACGCCCATGTACTTTGCAGGTTTCCAGGGAAAGAACACTAATAGTAAATCCTTTCTGCAAAAATTATCACAATCCAGAGGTTTTCCAAATAAAAAAAAGAAAGCATGTATTGCAGTATCGTGAGGAAGAAAAAAAAAAAAACTAATTGTTGAACATTTGCATTCAGGGGCTTGTCGCTTTATAGCTTCTCCAATGTCTGCTCTTCAACATTTGGTAGGATGAGAAATACGGTTTCTATTGAAGATGATGAATTTCCTTGATTGCTACTGCATGCATTTTTATGTTATAATTAGAAAGTGTTAGGTGTTCAGGCATTTATCGGAGGCAGTTAAGCCAACCAGCTGTTAAAACATGATACGGCATCTGTAATATGGTACTCAGTCAGCACAAACAGAAAAAAAATCTCAAGCCTCACTACAGCAGCCAAAGATTTCAGATGAACCAACTAAAATCCCCTTTAAATAGTCACAACATAGATGACATACATGAGGCAGTTAAGACTTTATTCAGCAAATGGACGTATTTACACTGTGGAAAAGCTGATGGGGTTGCAGCAATGTAGTTAAAAACAATGGTGTACTGACAATACTGAACTAGGTAACCTTTAAGAGGAATCGGCTTACTATCTTGGATCCTTACCTGTACCGGGACATCAAGTGCAAGTGGAAGTGTCATGGGGACACTGGTTTTACAATACAGTACAAAGTACCAACAATACTGTGGCAATTCACGGATGCGAACAGTCAATGCTTGGTAAAAGACCGGACGTAACAACCTTTTTTCTGTGAAAAATATAGCATTGGGGGGGATGGGGTTAAATCCTTACCAGATCATGGAAAGCAGATTAAAGTGAAACTTAGTCCATCTCTACCTGGTCAGAAAAATTATGAAACATTATGTAAAACTAATAATCGGATAAGGATTTAACTAAGATCGAATTGTTATCCCTATGTATATATGTAAAAAAAAATGAAACATACAATATGGAATTGAGAGCACAGCCCCTTTGAGAAATGATATTTCATATTCCAGACTTTAAAAAAAAAAGAAAAAAAAAAAAAGACACTTCAACATGAAGCTACCATACATAGTCTTAGTTTGGTTAGGACAACGTTCATATGCCAAGATCATTCTGTGCTTTTTAAAGAGAAAGATAATTTCGGCCTTGACTTTCCCTTGCCCAGTATCATTTTTTGCTCTTCCTTTTGTTGCCGCTGCCTCTCTTGTTCGAGTTTCATTCTTTCCTCATGTATTTTCCTTTGTTCTTCAACAATTTTCAATTGCTCCTCAGCCTGGAATTAGAGAAGAAAAAAGTTCATTAATAACCTATGGATCTGCAGAGTACAGCGCTCAGCTGTTGAGTGGAGCGACGGCAGAGCATGCTCATCTCCGCTCCGTTCAGGCCTTTACAGCGCCATTCTCAGGAGATGGGATTACTGGAGGTCTCAAGTAATCCCTTATATTATGGATACAGGAACAACATGTTTATGGGAATAACCATTAAAAAAAAAAAAAAGTATACCAGGCACAGTTTGGAAAAGTGATAAAAAGGCCAGACTTTTACTGAAAGGATTAAGCAGGGATCGCCCAGCAGTGGACAACCCCTTTAAACGTCAGACTTATTTCTTACCAATCTAGCTTGTGCGTCAGCAATTTTACGGTTATTCTCTTCAAGTATTCGCTCTAGTTCCTCACGTTTTTCCCTTTCTTCTTCCTATATGGAGGATACAGTAAAATGTTAGAAAGTTGCAGGAGTCAAGCACACGTCTTATTCTAATTTGCCTCATCTCCATCGGGACTTAAGGGGCAGCGCTACAGCCGCCATGTTTTCCATTACAACATCAAACAGTGCAGTCACTACACACATTTTTCTAGCACTAGGTTCAGCTCAACCCTCCCAATCCAGACAATCAAATAAACCCTCCCTAACCTGTCCTAGCAATTAAATGGTATCTTTATTATAGCCAGACATATCAACAAGGACAACTACAGAACTGGGTAATGTACATGAAATTATAAAGGAAAACGGAAATATAAAGATAAAGGGAATAGTGGTTCTCACCAATAACGTATACCTACGGATTCTTTACCTATACTCCTTTAATCAGCATTAAAAGTTGAATATTTACTGTCTTGTCCAGTGTCCTGCAGCGTGTGCTCCTCAGCTGCCATACGCGCCAGCTTCCTCTTTAAAATGATTTGTACTGTTAGCTTGGCAACACCTGCCATCAGCAGCTCAACCAATTTTAAGAAACATACAAGGAAGGCTGAGCTGAGGAATGCAGATGTTTATTGTAAGAGGGAACAAAAATATGTAATTCATCATTCCTAAGGCAAACAATTCAGAACAAACATACAGTTTATATTTAGTCAAATACAGTCCGCTGCCGAGGATCTGGGGAAAGTGTCAAATGCAGAGCGGTGCCAGTTTAAAGGTGCAATCCATCTAAGGTCCAATAACAAAAAAAAAAAATGGTTTTTTAGTGGCTTCTTTCACAGTTAATGCATAGACTTCCATTATGAATATGGCTGCACATTTTCAAGAATGCAACAGAAAGAAAACAGCTAATATTTTTATTTCCACAGCAGAAATGCACCTTTAAATTAGACATTAAACGTGTGGATATGAGACATCGTGTGTAAATGCACACAGACTTGAGAACAGTACGCAAAATGGAAACATTCAGAAAAATTAAAAATATTAAAAGCGTACCAAATTAGAAAAAAATAACACGCTATAGAAAATTAGGACAAGTAACAGGCTACTGCCTATTGTTTTTATGGCTGCAGAGAAGTCGTAGTTACGACATGACATGTCCTGTCCTTAATACAGAGGGGACCTAGTGGGAGAAGATATTCATTTTATTCAACTGTCGGTCACCATGGACTTTCACTCCCATGGCTTGAGACTGAATAAAACGACCATATGTGAAAAATACGGTCCAAGCCAACATTTGCCCGCCTTTCTGTTCTGTGCTTAATTTGGGCCACGTCTGTGACATCAGTGCCATAATGCCCCTCAGACAGCGGTCCAGGGAGATAATGGGCACACTGCTAATTTCACTTTATAGTAAGGCACTCTGAAATAAGGGCTGGACGCAAGACGTGGCAATGCTCAGAGCCCTTTGGGACACCCTACACCTGGCTATGTACAACAGATCAAAGATGTCATGTCACCAACGGACTTCGTATCCATAAAAGTACAGCAAGAACATGTTGGCAGTGTCGTGCTTTCCTTCACACTGTCCTACGTTTTTGTGAGCTTTACAAAGAAGGCATCAAGGCTTTCACATTAAAGGGAGTATGTCACCAGGTTTTTGCCACCTAATCTGAGATCAGCATGATTCTAGAGATTTCTCCTTTACTGGGCTTGTAGTTTTGAAACAAAAAAACACCACTGTTTTATCATAGATGACTAGTAAACCTGCTGCCAAGTAGTCCTCCATAGTCAGGCGCTCTTTATAATCCCACCAATTGGAAACTGTGTACTCTGTACATAGACAGGAAGCTGCCAATCAATGGTGGGGGGGGATATACTGAGCTCAATATTCAGAAAATGGGTAGCTCTGCAACAGATAAAATGGTATGTCTGTGGAATCAGGGTCTCTGCCCCCACATTATACAGCTCTCGGATGGGATAGCAAAAACCTGCTGACAGTTTCCCTTTAAAGTATGACAGGAGACTTTCATGCAGAGGAAAAAAAAATATATAGATATATTATATCTTCCGTTACAAGTCGCATATAAAAGGGTTTTCCAAAACTAATTGAATTCAGCCTTATCCATGAAAAATTTAAGCACTTTTGCTATTCACTTGCTGTCCAGGGGTGACACCATTTAGGTTATCTTAATGGCAAAGTGATTCTGCTCCTAGACCCAATCAGCACCTCTGTTAGACATATGATGTGTTTTTTTCATTGTAAAGGCTGATAGGTGCTGGTAGGAGCGGACAAGATTTGAAACAATGATAGAGCTGGGAAAGGCTGGACCTCCAGAACTAGGCATGTAGGGAAATCTAGCAATAGCTGGACCGCCAGAACTAGGCATGTAGGGAAATCTAACAATAGCTGGACCGCCAGAACTAGGCATGTAGGGAAATCTAACAATAGCTGGACTGCCAGAACTAGGCATGTAGGAAAAGCTAGCAATGGCTGGACCGTCAGAACAAGGGATGTAGGAAAAGCTAGCAAAGGCTGGACCGCCAGAAGTGGGAATGTAGGAAAAGCTAGCAAAGGCTGGACCGCCAGAAGTGGGCATGTAGGAAAAGCTAGCAAAGGCTGGACCGCCAGAACTGGGCATGTAGGAAAAGCTAGCAAAGGCTGGACCGCCAGAACTGGGCATGTAGGAAAAGCTAGCAAAGGCTGGACCGCCAGAACTGGGCATGGGAGATGGAAATTAAAGTGGCCGGATACAGCGAGTGGATAAAAGCTGGTAAGAAAGCAAGATATTAGGCAGGGATATCAAGATAGCAAATAAAAGCTTATTGGACCCCTTTAATTCATCCATGTAAGGCTAGTTTCACACTAGCATATGGCTGCGGACTTCCTCTGTGAAGCTCCGCCCACCACCGCAGATGTATGCGGATACCACCGCATGCGTCAATTTGACTGGTGCGGCGACCTGACGCTGCATTTTGTTGCGGTCACCGCACCGTCAAAACGACGCTTGCGGCGGCATCCGCATACATCTGCACAGCCTGCGTACCTAATGTTAAATATACTGTAGGTATGCAGGCAGCTTGCAGACATAGGCGGAGCTTCATGGAGGAGGTGCGGTGGTCGGCGGAGCTTCACGGAGGAAGTCCGCAGCGCATTCATACGCTAGTGTGAAACTAGCCTAAACAGTGCAAAAAAAAAAAAAAACATTTGAAGGGGTTTTTGGACTATGAAGTGAACTATAAAGTTTACTTTTTTAAAACCAGGCTCCAATGCACAGAAAACAATAGCATTCAGTAGCCCATTACTGCCTCATAAATACATTGTCTTATGCTGGTCCACCTGTTGAAAAGCGACAGATTGAAACTTATGAAGGCAGCTTGATTCCTTCAAGGAAGTCTATGAGGAGGAAAGGATGGTATGACTAGTTACTGAACGTGTATTAGTGATGATATGGACAGACAGGAAGAAAACAATGGTTATTTTGTTGGTAGTAAGCTCAGTAAAATGGTTAGTGCTTAAGTAAATGAAAACATCACCACCCTTGATGCAGGAGAAAGGATGTACATCACTGGGCAAATATCAGCCCTTATTAGTTTTTGACCTGCTCAACGGCACCTTAGCTGTCAATAGCTAGTTTTTTTGTTTTTTTTCAATTGAAACTTGGAGGATTAAATGTATAAAAAAACTACAGCCATGGCAAAAGTTTCATGTACAACGCCAACAACTTTCAAAAAAAGCCGAATGGCACCTTTGAGGAATCAAAGCAAATAGTTAACATACTGCAGTCCTCTCTATGCCAAAAGGTAAAAACAGAACAGTTTAGATGCTCAGAGACATCCAAGTAATGGACCAAGAATGCAGAAAACAACAACTATGTACTACAATAATATAAGAAAGTGAGAAAGTTTTGCCATGGACTGTCACTACTTTCCAAACGACCGAGCGTTACCTCTCTGGCTTTTTGTGCAGCAAGCTCGGCCTGCCTCTGTCGCTCGAGTTCTTCGAGCAACTGCTTTTCCATGATGCGTTTAGCTTCTTCGACCCGTCGAAGAACCTCACGTTCAATTTCATCTTTCCTTTTCTCTAACTCTTCCTCCACACGCTTGGCAACCAACTCTTCCACCCGTCGGGCTGTTTCCTCCTCTATAAGTTTTTCTTCTATTTCTTGCTGCCTACTGGAAAAGTAGTTAAAAGCCATGTTATTTTAATAATCCCATACTGAATGTATAAAATCACCAGCACCTTTTAGTCTTAATTGTAGTGGTGTGAAGAAGCGTTTGCCCCCTTCCTGATTTCCTGTTCTTTTACATGGTTGTCAAACTTAAAATGTTTCAGATCAAACAAATTTAAACATTAGACAAAGATAACACAAGTAAAAACAAAATGCAGTTTTTAAATGAAGGTCTTTATTAATAAGGGAAAAAGAAATCCAAACCTACAGGGCCCTGTGTGAAAAAGTGATTGTGACCCCCTTAAAACCTAAATTAACTGTAGTTCATCACATCTTTGGGAAGCGGAGTTCAATTTCCCTAACCACAACCAGGCCTGATTACTGCCACACCTGTTCTCAATCAAGAAATCACTTAAATAGGATGTGCCTGACAAAGTGAAATAGACCAAAAGATCATTAAAAGCTAGAAATTCTTGAACAAATGACAAAGTAATTGAGATCTATCGGTCTGGAAAAGGTTATAAAGCCATTTCTAAAGCTTTGGTACTCCAGTGAACCACAGTGAAAGCCATTATCCACAAATGGCGAAAACATTGAATAGTGGTGAACCTTCCCCGGAGTGGCTGGCTGACCAAAATTACCACAGAATGCAGCGACGACTCATTCAAGAGGTCACAAAAAAACCCACAACAACATCCAAAGAACTGCTGGCCTCACTTGCCTCAGTTAAGGTCAGTGTTCATGACGCCACCATAATAAAGAGACTGGACACAAATGGCCTGAATGGTAGAGTTCCAAGAGGAAAACCACTGCTGAGCAATAAGAACATAAAGGCATGTCTCAGTTTTGCCAGACAACATTTTTATGGATTGTACAGTCATGGCCAAAAGTTTTCAGAATGACACAATTATTATATTTCTGTCTGTGATAAAAACATCTGTCAAACACACATAAAAACCAGAGGGCAGCAGATCATGTGAAAATATAATATTTGTGTCATTCTCAAAACTTTTGGCCATGACTGTAGACTGAAGAGACAAAAGTTGAACTTTTTGGAAACTATGTCCCATTACATCTGGTGTAGAAGTAACAGCATTTCAGAAAAGGAACATCATACCAACAGTAAAATATGGTGGTGGTAGTGTGATGGTCTGGGGCTGTTTTGCCGACTCAGGACCTGGAAGAATTACTGTGGTAAATGGAACCATGAATTCTGCTGTCCACCAAAAATCCTGAAAGAATATGTCCGACCATGTGTTTGTAACCTCAAGCTGAAGCACACTTAGGTTATGCAGCAGGAGAATGATCCAAAACACACCAGCAAGTCCACATCTGACTGGCTTAAGAAAAATAAAAAGCCTTTGGAGTGGCCTAGTCAAAGTCCTGACCTTAATCTGATTGAGATGCTGTGGCAGACCTTAAAAAGGCTGTTCATGCTTCGAAACCCTCCAATGTGGATGAATTACAACAACTCTGCAAAGATAAGTGGGCCAAAATTGCTTCAGAGCATTGTAAAAGACTTATAGACAATTATGGCAAACGCCTGAATGCAGCTGTTGATAAGGGTGGCCAAACAAGTTTTTGGTTTTGGGGCAATCACTTTTTCACACAGGGCCCTGTAGGTTTGATTTATTTTTCCCTTAATAAAGGACTTCGCTGAAAAACTGCATTTTGTGTTATCTTTAATATGTAAATTTGTTTGGTGATCAGAAACATTTTTGTGTGACAAATATGCAAGAGAACAGGAAATCAGGAGAGGGGCAAATACTTTCATATCACTGTTCACACATTTAAAAATAAACATTGCAAAGCTCCTCACTTACTCGGACACACTCCACAGATGAAACTAGAAGGACCAAGTAGACTGGACAATCCACTTCCTCCCGCCATTACTTCTGGAGCACATATCAATTGAGCTGATTTATTAAGCTAATTTTACGGCAAAATTTGCACCAAAGATGGTCATACATTTGTTGAGTCTTAACAAGTTTTTCAACATGTGGCAAGGGATATAGCTTATCAAAAATGGTGCATGATCTAAAATGTGATCCCTTGCACCGAATGGACCAAAGTAAGCAATATAAGCAGTGTAAATGGAGCAGGCAGCCTGAAGATGCGCCAGTCACTGATACATTTGGTGCATTTTAAAGAGAACCTGTTAGGCTGGTTCAACATTAGCGTTCGGGGGCTCTGCGTAATTTCCTCAGTTGAGCTCCGCCTACTTCCGTATGCGTTATGCGTATCAATCTTTAACATTGGTACACAGGACATGAGGATACGTTTTGACGCGCCCGCCGAACGCACAAAATGCAACATGTTGCGTTCCCGTGCGCTCGGCGGGCGCATCAAAACGTCGCATCCGCATGTCCTGCGTACCCAATATTAAAGACAGGTACGCAGGACACATGCGGAAGTAGGCGGAGCTTAATGGAGGAAGCACATAGCCCTCCGCAGAGCCCACGAACGCTAATGTGAACTTAGCCTTAGCAGGTGTTTGTAATGTGATCAGCATAAAGTGAATGTTTTATGAGCAGATTTTCACTACTGGCCTAGCTGAAGTGTTGCCTCCTAGACCTGCTGCTCTGTGCAACAGCACCCCCAGCACTGATTATCCGCTTCCACTCAATGCAAGGCACAGACAGAAAGATGCCAATCAGTGGTTTG
>JARQOD010000002.1:219069641-219094442 GCA_033576555.1 Oophaga sylvatica
CCAGAGCGTGTGTTTCCTGAGCGTGGAAACAGCCTAATTGTTGCATCAGGAGAACTTGCAGCAGGATGTTTCTGCCTCTCGCTCATCCCCCGTCCTCTCCATAGAACATTATCAGCACCAGTTACCATTTCCTTTATTAGTAATGGGAAAATCTGATTTCACTGAAGACAAGTTTTTTTTTCTGTGTACATTGAGAAGAAGCTCTTGAGAGATGTTACTTTAATTAATTTCATGTGTACAATAGATTTGTGAAATAAAATTGAAACCATGGTTACTTTTTAACCCCTTCCCGACTTGCGCCGTATATGTACGGCATTGCGGGAGCTGCATTCTCGCAAACCGCCATACATATACTTCTCAATCGTGCGGGCTCATCAGCTCTATATGAGAGCTGACGCCCTGCAGCAACGCCCACGATCCATGCTACCACTGATCGCAGACATTTAACGCCTCTGATGCCACTGTCAATAGTGACATCAAGGAGCATCACCGAGGAAGTGTGCTCTCTGCTCCCATCAGCGTGATGTGATTGCGTTGTGCTTATGGTCTCCTTCAGGGAGGAAGGTGGCCTGTGAGCTCATGCTCAGGGCAGGTACTGACATGCCTCCTCCCTGCCTGTCAGATGCTGCTCTGATGCCCTGCAGGCCAGAAGCATTGCAGAGAATCAGGCTACTTTCACACTTGCGTTTTATCGTGCAGCGCATCGTGCGCTATCGGTCTCATGCGCTATGTTCTATCTTTAACATGCGGGCGCAGGGTCTTGCGCTTGCACGCGCTCATCAGCGTTTGGCGTGCGCATCGCATTTTCCAGGTGTGCGCCCAGACACGCTAAATGTTGCATTTTTTTTCCGGCCCACCACTTTAAAAATGCGCGTGCGCACGCTATACGCATAAAAATGACATTGCAATCTATGGGGGCGCTGGTGGGCGCGTGGCTGTGCGCTCGTCAGCGCTTGTGCGCGCACGCGATTTTTGAGTAAACCGTGTCTAGACACTTGTCTAAAACACCCCCTAAACAAGAAACATTGTGAGGGGTGAAGATAAAGGAAGGTGTCTTCAGTGCCAGACAGAACCCTACTCAGACTGCCTGGAGATACTGCTGATACAGCCTGGAAGATACAGCCTGGACCCCTACTACACTGCCTGGAGACTTCAACCTGGACCCCTACTAGACTGCCTGAACATACAGCCTGGACCCCTACTAGACTGCCTGGAGAAACTGCATGCTTCAGCCTGCACATACAGCCTGGACCCCTACTAGACAGCCTTCAAGACACAGCCAAGACGGCACAAAGTTTGGATCCAAAGTGCAAGAATGTGAGTATTCTTAACCAAATGACTGCCTGTCCTTTCCAATGTAATATGTACTAAAGCTTTGTATTTTTTTTATTGCAGCATGTCTTCTGGATCACAGTATTCGCCATCCCGGCAAGAACTGGCCCAAGCAGAGCGTGATGTGAGTATCTTCCTGCCTTTGGGTAAGTATAGCTGCTGAATCTCCAAATGTCTAAAATTTTTGTTCCTTTTTCAGACATCAGCGTCGGACACGGCCATTGAGGAGTCAGAACATTAGGAGCAGTCGCAGCCAAGACAAGTCCCGGTGGCGAGACGGAATGTAAGTATATAGTCTTATGAATGTCTCTCTTTTTTGGTCTCTTTTTATTTATGCAATATATACAAGATTGTATTTTTATTTGTTTTTTTCTAGGTTCCACAACGGGACGAGGACCTCTATGTGGACAACGAGGCCCTCATCTGCCAGGTCCATGAGCGTGTCCCGTTGTGGGACAGCCGTTATCCGCAGTACAAGGACAATGTGGTGAGCCGGCGTCTATGGAACGAGGTAGCCGCAGCGTTGATGGATGGCTGGGATAGCGCCTCTCCAAACCTCAAAAAGGCGTTTAGTAAGTGTTTCCATGCTCTGTAATGCCGCCGTGACTCTTGTTCCAGATGGCACTGATGGGTTTGCTGGTAGATATATTCTACCTGCAAACCCAACAGTGTCATCTGGTTCAACAGTGACTGCCCTGTGTATGGTATTGATATGTTGTGCATTGTATTGCTTTTTTATGCTGCATTCACTCTTGTTCCAGATGGCACTGATGGGTTTGCTGGTAGATATATTCTACCGGCAAACCCAACAGTGTCATCTGGTTAGTGACTGCCCTGTGTATGCTATTGTTATGTTGTGCATTGTATTGCTTTTTTATGCTGCATTCACTCTTGTTCCAGATGGCACTAATGGGTTTGCGGTAGATACATTCTACCTGGCAAACCCAACAGTGTCATCTGGTTCATACATGACTGCCCTGTGATGGCTATTGCTTTTTAATTTTTAGCGCATTCACTTTGTTCCTGATGGCCACTGATGGGTTTGCTGGTAGATATATTCTACCTGCAAACCCAACAGTGTCATCTGGTTCACAGTGACTGCCCTGTGTATGCTATTGCTTTTTAATGTTGCATTCACTGTTGTTCCTGATGCACTGATGGGTTTGCTGGTAGATAATTCTACCGCAAATCCAACAGTGTCATCTGGTTCAACAGTGACTGCCCTGTGTATGCTATTGCTTTTTTATGCTTCATTGACTGCTTGTAATTTTCACTCGTGTGTGTGTGTTGAGACACATTTTGCCCTGAGTGCATTGTATAATATTATTTTCTCTTCGCCACGACAGCACCCACTGAGAGAGGGGATCCGCCCCTAGGAACAGGAAACCTACAGAGAGATAAAAGGGGCGGCCCCCCTCGCTCCTCAGTTGGTTTCCTGTTCCTAAGAGAGGAACCTACTGATTATGGAGCTAGAAGAGGATACCTGGGCTATGGAACCGCCTGCGCAGTGTCTATAAGAGCGGCAGGGGTTCGGGCACCAGAGGCAGCATCGGGGTTAACTCCCCCTCGACTGAAGTTAACCACCTGACAGAACGCTGTCATGAAGAGAACAGTATGTATATCAGGTGGTGTTTGCGAGGCCAGGAGTGATATAGCTCTGGCTCGAATATATGTGGATATGTGAGGCTGCCCTACCTTTAGATTACTGGGAGCCTTGATGAAAGGAAAGATGGCGTGGAAAAGCCGCCGCCTTCCTCTGCGATGATGTGGGAGCATGACCGAAGTACCAGGGAGAGAAAAAGCGGCGCAGAACAAGCGCACGCTCCGTAATCACCGGAGATAAGTTCAGACCTCCGAGGATACCACGGAGGCAAATGGGAGTATAGAGCGGTCGCAGGCAGAAGAGGCGGAACCCGGAAGTAGAAGGGTAACACTTCCGGGTCAACGCTATGCAAAGAAAAAAAAAAAAAAGTGGGAGGAAATTATGTAGGAGCTGCATAAAAACACCGGCTATTTGGCCTCCGGTGTGCAGCAATGTCAGCGTCTGGTGACCCTGTATCGCACCTCTCTGAAGGCATGGTTAATCCACGCCGTAACAGCAGCAGTAGCAGCAAAAAAGATGAAAGTGGACGCTCCAAACGAAGTGGTTCCACTAACAGAGATGGAGAAAAAACATCTCACTCCACACCGCAGCCAGATCCTCCAAAGCCGGTACTGTGCTGACAAAGGAGCTTCACTGGGTGAGTGCTTTTATCACACCTGTAAAGCTGATGGCCCTTCCCCCTCTTTTCTGTCTATCTTTAGGGGAAAAAGACGGCCAAATCCAAACACAAGGAATGTGCCCTATGCTCCCAACCCCTCCCAGATACATATGCTAAAAGATTGTGTCAAACATGCATTGGTCATACGCTCCAGGAAGAAAATTCTGTTAGATCAGAGGATATTCGTCTTATGATTAGAGAAGAGCTACAGGCCCTGGGAGGAGCAAGTAGTGTTACAGAAGGAGATCCCTTAAAGAAATCACCCCGCCTAGGGTAGCATCTTCTTCAGACAGTGGAGAACTGAATTCACAAGCTTCGCAATCTGTATCCTCAGAGGAGGAAGAGGAACATACATGCTTTCCTACAGATAGCGTAAATAATCTGATTAAATCAATAAGAAACACTATGGGGTTGCCGGACGTTAAAGATCCTAAAACTCCCAGGAAATCATGTTTTCAGGAATCTCCCAACGAAAGGGTAGAGTGTTTCCTTTAATTCCAGCCATAAAAGATCTGGTTAAAAAGAATGGGAGAAGCAAGGGCAAAGGGTTTTTTTGCCGGCAGCATCTAAAAGACGATACCCTTTTGATGATGATGAGTTGGCCTCTTGGGCAAAAGCACCTAAAGTAGATGCGGCTGTAGCCTCGACTTCTCGCCGGTCCTCTCTGCCAGTGGAAGATTCTGGGATGTTATCAGACCCCTGGATCGGAAAGCAGACGCACTGCTTAAAAGATCATGGGAATCATGTATAGGGGCATTTAAGCCAGCTATATCGGCTACGTGTACGGGCAGAGCCTTGTTAATATGGTTAGACCAGTTAGAGGACAATATAAAAAATGGTCTATCCAGAGAGAAGCTACGTGCCTCCATTCCACTAATTAGGGGTGCAGCAGCTTTTTTGTCAGATGCTTCATTAGATTCTCTCCGCCTAGCAGCAAGAACAGCGGGTTTAACTAACGCAGCTAGAAGAGCGTTATGGCTAAAAAGCTGGAAGGGAGACACTCAGATTAAATCTAAACTCTGCGCTATACCCTGCCAGGTTGAGTATCTGTTTGGTGCAGTGCTAGATGACATCCTAACCAAGGCAGCAGAAAGAAAGAAAGGCTTCCCTAATCCATACGTTCCGTCCTACAGGAGGTCATTCAGGAAGCCAGCGTTTGGCAGGAAAAAGGACTTTAAAGCCCAGAACCCTTGGAATAATAAGGACTTCAAGCCGAAAGGAAACTTGTTCGGTAAACGCCCCTTTAGATCAGGAGAAAAATTCCGGTAGTGTTAATCTACCTGTGGGTGGCAGACTGTTATACTTTTGCTGTCACTGGGAAAAGATCACTTCAAACCCCTGGGCCATTAATATTGTAAGATCAGGTCTAGCGTTGGAATTTGTCCGGAATCCTCCGGACTCCTTTCTATTGACTTCTTTAAAGTCTCAGGCTCAACAGGAGTCATTAGAATTGGAAATTAAAGGCCTATTACATAAAAAGGTACTAGTAGAGGTTCCGATTCATCAAAGAGGGAAAGGCTTTTATTCTCCCTTGTTTCTGGTATCTAAACCAGATGGTTCATTTAGAACCATAATTAATTTAAAAAAGCTGAATACCTTTTTGAAGGCCCGGACTTTTAAGATGGAGTCTATACGGGCAGCCATAAAACTTCTGTTTCCCAGATGCTACATGGCGGTCGTGGACCTCAAGGATGCGTATTACCACCTGCCAATACAGTTCTCGCATCAGCAGTTTCTACGAGTAGCAGTTATATTAGAGGGCCGAATTCGTCATCTGCAATTCACGGCAATGCCCTTCGGATTATCTATGGCACCCCGCGTCTTCACCAAACTAATGCTGGAGGTGATGTCATACTTGCGAATAAAAGATACCCTGGTAATCCCATATCTGGATGATATTCTGATTGTGGGAAATTCGTATCGGCAGTGTGAGCACAGACTATCTGATGTAATCTCATCTTTGCAGAGCTTAGGTTGGCTGATAAACTGGGAAAAAATCCAGACTACACCCGGTAACCTGTCAGACGTTCCTAGGCCTTCATCTAAATTCAGTAAGTCAGAGATGCCTGCTACCAGAGGCAAAGAAATTAACTGTAATATATAAAGTACGACTTGTAGTAAATAATCCTGTAATATCACTAAGAGCAGGCATGTCCTTACTAGGATCGTTGACCTCTTGTATTCCGGCAGTCCAGTGGGCTCAGTTTCATACCAGAACATTGCAAAGAACCATCCTACAGGAGGAAGAAAAGCTGCAGGGACAATTAGAAAGCATGATATCCCTACCATCGGAAGTAGTCAATTCCCTAAGGTGGTGGCTGGATCCAGATAATCTTTCGGGAGGGGTTCCTTGGGTAGTGGTCCCCTCAAATATAGTAACCACAGATGCCAGTCCCTTGGGATGGGGAGCGCATTTAAAAGATTATATCGTGCAGGGAAAGTGGCCTAGATCTGAGGTAGAAGACTCGTCAAATATGAGAGAATTAAAAGCTGTATATCATGCTATATGTAACTTTCTTCCACAGCTACAAGGAACTCATACAAGGATTCTATCAGACAACACCACCTCTGTAGCATACATAAACCACCAAGGAGGAACACGATCAGCAGCGCTCATGTCTATCGCAGGGAAAATTCTAAAAATAGCAGAAGATCATCTCTTGTCCCTATCAGCATTACATGTCAGAGGAGCAGACAATATCAAGGCAGATTTCCTCAGTCGCCATACTCTACATCAGGGAGAATGGATGCTCAGTCGGCAAATCTTCAACATGATAGCAGTCAGATGGGGCAAGCCAGAGATAGACCTGTTTGCCACAAGGGACAACAGACAAGTCGAAAGGTTTGCTTCACTGTTCAGGATGGACAGTCCGGACATACTGGATGCTTTGCAGACTCCGTGGACTTTTCGCCTAGCCTATGCCTTTCCTCCAATGATGTTACTACCAACCGTCATCCGGAAAATCAGGGAGGAAGGAGCGAGAATAATCTTAATAGCTCCGTTCTGGCCCAAGAGGCCATGGTTCTCATGGCTGAGGGCCATGTCGGTCTCAGATCCATGGGTTCTTCCTTGGGACCGGGACCTTCTCTCACAAGGGCCATTTCACCACCCTCAGGTCAAAGGTCTTCGCCTCACGGCTTGGAATTTGAAAGGCAGCTATTAAAGCAAAGAGGGTTTTCAGACGGTCTAATTAATACCCTTCTGCATAGTAGAAAGGAGATCACAACCAATATATATGCCAGAGTCTAGAAAAAATTCTTAACATTTCTTATTCGAACGTCCATGACAGCACTACAGAGAGAGGGGATCCGCCCCTTAGGAACAGGAAACCTACAGATATAAAAGGGCGGCACCTCTCCCACACATCAGTTGGTTTCCTGTTCCTAAAGGACGGGTTTCCTACAGATGAAGATCTTCAGGAGGACCCAGGCCGGCCGGTCGACCCAGGTAGCGGGGGGGGGATCTCCTACCTCGGCCGGTGCGGAGCCCCTGGAAGCGCCACGGTGGGTCCGGGTAGGATTCCACGGCAGTGTGCGGAGCAGGTGGAGCAGTATCCAGAGGATCTCTGTCTCCCAGCCAGCGCCGGTAGGTAAGTATTCCCCCCCTCTCCCTGGTCCCGATGCCTTCTCCCTGTCCTCTCCTGTGGTCCTGTCATGGTGGGGGCCTCTTGAGGGTGCAGCCGTGATTTTAAAAAAAAAAATAATAAAAAAAAATTTTTTTTTAAATTTGAATTTCCCGCCGCGTCACTGCTGTGAGCAGCGCGGCGGGGGTTTTTTGAATTTCCCGCCGCGCGTCACTGTTATGGATAGCGCGGCGGGGGTTTTTTGAATTTCCCGCCGCGCGTCGCTGCTATGGACGGCGCGGCGGGCGGTTTTGAATTTCCCGCCGCGCGTCACGGCTATGGACGGCGCGGCGGGGTTTTTGAAAATTCAGTCGTGCGCCGCTGTTGCAGCAGCGCGGCTGGGGTCGGGAGAGATCTCCGCTCGGAGGGGCGATGCAGCGGGGGATTATACTTACCTCCATCGGTATGGTGGGGTCCGTGCGAACGGGGGAAAAAGGGGGCGGAGTCTCCACCACCGGAACCGGAAGTGAGACGCCGGCCGGCGTTTTTGAAAATTTTGGCGGCTGCATCATCGGACGGCGCCTGCTGTGGGGACGGCGGGGAGGTGCGGGGGGGGGCCGTGGGGCTTGGAGTAGGAGGGGGTGGACCCCTGGCCAGACCTGCTGATCCGGATATCCGGGGGAGGATATAAGGAGCCTAGGAAAGAGGTAAAGCGCTTCTGCCCCATTTTTTTACGATGGACACTGCAGAGGCTCCCTCGGTGCAACAGGAGAGCCAGCAGCAGCAGACAGAGCGCTCCTCTTCAATGGCCAGGAGCACCAGCCGCAGAAGTTCCGCAGCTGGGAAAAAGCCCCCTCCCCGTGATCCGGTACCTACTGCTGTACAATCTGGGTAAGAGATCGTCAGATTTAGAATACCCAGTAATACAGTTTTTTCCCCATTTTGTGTTACTAGGGGAAGAAGTGTTCGGTGAAAAGCAAGCACAGGGAATGTGCCTTTTGCGCTTGCCCTCTGCCTGACGCTTGCCCTAAGAGGTTGTGCCAGCCGTGCATGCAACAGACGGTAGGGCATTTTTAAGGGGAAGGGCAGGGGCATGGGATGACATAGTAAACCCCCCCTATGCCCCTTCCCTTTTTAGATAGCGGAGGAGACTCCAGATTTCACCGAAAGCCTGAAGGAGATAATAAGAGCAGAGTTGAAAGCGTCCTCAAGACACGGAGAATTTTCCAGGCGTAGAAATGTACCAGTTTTATCTGATTCAGAGTCACCTGCCGCCCATGATAGGGGTGAAGTTGTGTCAGGACCCTCCTCGCCTTCCTCTTCGGCTTCCTCCTCGTCTTCTACGGAAGACGCTACCCGTTTTTGTTTTCCCTTGGACCAGATGGACAAATTTGTCAAATCAGTTAGGTCCACCATGGGGGTAGAAGAGGCGAAACCAGAGCCCTCAGTACAGGATCTGATGTTTGGTGGTCTAGATCCAAAAAAACGGAGATCCTTTCCACTAAACGGTAGCATCCAAGGCCTTATAGATAGAGAGTGGAAGAAGCCTGACAAAAGAGGCTCCTTACCCCAAGCGTTTAAACGGAGATATCCCTTTGAAGATCCCCTGACGGGTAAATGGGATAAGGCCCCGAAGCTGGATGCAGCAGTGGCGAAGGCTTCTAAAAAATCCTCCATCCCATTTGATGATATGGGGTCTTTGAAAGATCCACTAGACAGGAAGGCAGACTCCTTCTTGAAAGGCACATGGGAGATGTCGGCAGGTGCCCTGAGGCCGGCAGTTGCAGCCACTTGCGCAGCCAGGTCATTGATGGTCTGGCTAGACCAGTTAGCTTCCCAGTTAATAGATGGAACCTCCAGGGGGACAATTCGGAAGACCTTGCCAATAATTCAGAACGCAGCGGCTTTCCTGGCTAATTCCTCAGCGGACTCAGTAAGAATGGCTGCCAGAGCGGCAGGGCTGTCTAATGCAGCACGAAGGGCATTATGGTTGAAATGTTGGCCGTGCGATATTCAAGCCAGATCTCGCCTCTGCTCCATTCCGTGTGACGGCGAATATCTTTTTGGCCCGGTCCTGGACGAACTTTTAGAAAAGGCAGGGGACGACAAGAAAAAGTTTCCAGTCTATCAACCCCTTCCTATAAAAGACCTTTCAGCAGAAGGAGGTTCAGCTACCGAAGGTCGTCCAGGGAACGAGCCAAATGGGATGAAAAGAGGCGAAGAGATACAGGGTTTATGTTTAGAGGTCCACCTAGGGAAACAAAAAAACCCTCGCAATGACTAGCAATGCCGGTAGGAGGCAGATTGAAGGCCTTCTACCCGGCCTGGTCGGAAATCTCAAACAGTAGCTGGATCCTTAACATCATAGCTACAGGGCTGCGGTTAGAATTCTCCTCGGTACCTTGGGATAACTTTAAAGTTACCCAACTCAGGTCATCGCCATCGGAGCAGGCCGCTCTAGAGTTGGAGGTTCAGGAGCTTTGCGCTAAGAATGTCTTAGTGGAGGTGCCAGAAGCAGAGCGGGGTAAGGGGTTTTACTCCCCTCTGTTTTTGATCCGTAAACTGGATGGGTCTTTAGAACAATTATTAATTTGAAAGCCCTCAATAAATTCCTGATTATTCACCCATTTAAAATGGAAACGGTCAGCTCAGCAATAAAGCTTCTGTTTGAAAATTGCTTTATGGTGGTGTTAGATCTGAAAGACGCTTATTACCACATACCGATCCATATGGAGCATCAGCGTTTCCTCAGAGTAGCAATCCAGATGGGGGAATCACTGCGACATTTTCAATTTAGCGCCCTTCCCTTTGGCTTGGCGGTTGCCCCACGAGTATTCACTAAGGTTATGTCGGAGGTCATGGCCCACTTACGTGAATCAAATATGCTCATAGTCCCCTACCTTGACGACTTTCTTATCATAGGAAAGACGGCAGAGCATTGCCTAGAGCAACTGAAAAGAGCGATTTCTACCTTAGAGCGGCTGGGATGGCTAATAAATACCAAAAAGTCTCGTTTGAATCCGATGAGGGTTCAGCAATTTCTAGGGCTAATTCTGGATTCACAAAATCAGAACTGTAGTTTACCGTCAGACAAGTTAATTCGCTTACGGTACCAGGTCCTAAACGCTTCCAGTAACCCCTCCATGTCGCTTAGGAAGGCCATGTCTCTTTTGGGCTCCCTCTCGTCCTGCATTCCCGCGGTTCGGTGGGCCCAATTTCACACAAGGGCACTGCAAGCTGAGGTCTTGCTGTATCAAAATTTGCTAGGTGGTTACCTGGAAGGCCAGCTATCCTTGTCCCAGGCTACTATAAGATCCCTGGATTGGTGGAAGAATGAGACAAACCTGTCTAAGGGGGTTCCCTGGGAATATGACATATCCCGAATAGTCACAACAGATGCTAGCCCCTCTGGGTGGGGGGCTCATATGGGGGACGTTATGGTTCAGGGCTCATGGGAGCAGGATCAAATTCAAATGTCTTCTAATATGAAGGAATTAGCAGCGGTAGAGCTAGCGATTAAAAAACTCCTTGTCTATCTACAGGGTCACCACGTTCGAGTGCTCTCCGACAATCGGGTCACAGTTGCATACATCAACCACCAGGGTGGTACTCGTTCCGGTCCTCTCATGGAAGTGGCAAGGCGCCTACTTCAGATAGCAGAACGACACTTTCTTTCTCTAACGGCTCTACATATAAGGGGAGAAGAAAATACCAAGGCGGACTTCTTAAGCCGCAATCTCCTGAGCCAAGGAGAGTGGTCATTAAAGACTTCCATCTTCGACCTGATTGTGCGGAAATGGGGTCTACCGGAAGTAGATCTCTTTGCTACCAAAAGCAACAGGAAAGTGAGACAGTTCTGCTCTCTGAATCCCAAAGAACGCCCTCTAGCAGTGGACGCTCTTCTATTACAGTGGGATTTCAATCTAGCCTACGCCTTCCCTCCCCTGTCCTTACTCCCCCTAGTATTGAGGAAGGTCAGGAAGGACAGGGCAAGGATAATATTAATCGCTCCTTTTTGGCCCAGGAGGGCATGGTTTTCATGTCTCAGAAACATGTCGATAGCCGACCCGTGGGTCCTGCCGGACATTCCCGATCTGCTCTCCCAGGGTCCAGTCTACCATCCTCGAGTAGCGGGCCTCCACCTGACGGCGTGGATTTTGAACGGTCGCTGCTGACAGATAAGGGGTTTTCTGCTAATGTAATTAATACTCTCCTTAAAGGCAGAAAAGAGGTTACAACTAGGATCTACGCTAGGATTTGGAAGAAATTTCTTCAGAGCTCGGCGGTTGTAGCAGGGGACACAACACCGATAACCCAGATTCTAGAATTCCTACAAAAGGGTCTGGACTTAGGTCTCTCCACAAGCACCCTTAAGGTGCAAGTTTCAGCTTTGGGGGCACTCTTTAGTTGCAACATCGCAAATAATTACTGGGTCAGTAGATTCATTAAAGCTGCGAGTAGGTCGAGACCCATAGTGAAGGTGAGAATCATGCCATGGGACTTAAATCTTGTTCTCACTGCTTTAACAGAGCCCCCTTTTGAACCTATATCAGCAGCATCAATAAAAGTTCTTTCCCTTAAGACCGCTTTCCTGGTAGCATTAACCTCGGCTAGGAGGGTAAGTGACATCCAGGCACTATCTAGACTATCTCCTTACACTCAGGTCCTGAATGACAGGATAATACTTAGGCCGGATCCGGCATACCTACCTAAGGTGTCTTCCGCTTTCCACAGAACACAGGAAATTATTCTCCCTTCGTTCATCCCTAATCCATCTAATCAAAAAGAGATGAAACTTCATACTTTAGATGTTAGAAGATGTCTGCTGCAATATTTGGCAGTCACTGATCCCTGGAAAAGGGACAATGCATTGTTTGTCTCTTTTCAAGGAATTAACAAAGGCCGTAGATTAACAAAGAGCTCGTTGGCCAGATGGATTAGGGAAGCAATTTCTCTGGCATACACCTCGAGGGGCAAGCAGCCACCTGAGAGGCTAAGGGCGCATTCCACTCGAGCTGTGGCGACTTCATGGGCAGAAAGGGCAGAAGTCTCGATTGACCAGATATGTAAGGCAGCTACGTGGTCTTCTCCACACACGTTTTACACTCATTATAGATTAGATTTGGGTGCTTCCTCAGACCTTTCTTTCGGACTAAGGGTGCTGCAGGCAGTAGTCCCTCCCTAAATAGTTATTACTCTCTGTAATTCTCTCTGTAGTGCTGTCATGGACGTTCGAATAAAGTCTAAGTTACTTACCGTTAACGGTATTTTTCGAAGTCCATGACAGCACCCTTACATTCCCACCCAGGTTCTATGTGAACTTCTTCCGCTTATGTAGTCCACATATAATAAACAATTGATTAATGTTACTGTGTGATGCATAAATTTTTTTTTGCTGTATACCATTTAACCTTGATGTCCTCTTATGCTCTGTAATCCAACTGATGTGTGGGAGAGGTGCCGCCCTTTTATATCTGTAGGTTTCCTGTTCCTAAGGGGCGGATCCCCTCTCTCTGTAGTGCTGTCATGGACTTCGAAAAATACCGTTAACGGTAAGTAACTTAGACTATTCAACACACCTATCTGATGAAGTACCTATCCCGGCTATCCTTGAATTTTTGCAAAAAGGACATGAGTTAGGTCTATCAGTGAATACACTTAAAGTCCAAGTGTCAGCTCTAGGAGCTTTATACAGTCAGGATGTAGCAGGCAATAAATGGGTGGCTCGATTTATTTCAGCCTGCCATCGAACACAACCAGTTTATATACCGCAAATGCCATCTTGGGACTTAAACTTAGTTCTAGACGCCTTAACGGAAAGTCCATTTGAACCACTCCATTCAATACCAATAAAATATGTTTCATTTAAAACCATTTTGTTAGTAGCCTTGGTCTCAGCAAGAAGAGTGAGTGATTTCCAGGCCTTATCGATAGATCCTCCTTTCCTATCGGTATCTCAGGACAAGATAGTCTTAAAAACAGACCCGTCTTATCTTCCTAAAGTGGCGACAAAATTTCATAGATCCCAGGAGATCTACCTTCCTTCCTTTTACGATAGGCCCTCATCACCACAGGAAAAAAGATTCCACACTTTAGATGTTAAAAGGGCCGTCTTAGCATATCTGGACAGGACTAGACCCTGGAGGAAGAGCAGGGCTCTCTTTTGTCTCGTTCCAGGGCAGCCGTAAAGGTGCAGGAGTGACGAAGAGTACGCTGTCTCGATGGATTAGAGACGCAATATCTCTGGCGTATGTGACAAAGGGGAAAGTTCCACCACAGGGCGTGAAAGCACATTCCGCACGAGCCATATCTTCCTCCTGGGCAGAAAGAGCAGATGTCCCAATAGACCTTATATGTAAGGCCGCAACCTGGGCTTCACCTTCTACCTTCTATGATCACTATAGATTAGATCTATCTTCCTCAACAGACCTAGTGTTTGGTAGATCAGTCCTTGACACGGTGGTCCCTCCCAGGTGATAGTCTCTGAAAATCTCTCAGTGGGTGCTGTCGTGGCGAAGAGAAAAAGCCGGATTACTTACCGGTAATGCTCTTTTATAGAGCCCACGACAGCACCCACTCACTTCCCTCCCCTAGTTATAGTATGCACGGTGTATTCCGTTGGGTGAAGGGCTAAATGTATGTACATAGTCTAGCAGTGTAAATATGTATATATATCTTAAACGTATTACGAAGCAAATTAACTAAAACTTGTGTGGCGGTTCCTCTCATTCTCTGTAATCCAACTGAGGAGCGAGGGGGGCCGCCCCTTTTATCTCTCTGTAGGTTTCCTGTTCCTAGGGGCGGATCCCCTCTCTCAGTGGGTGCTGTCGTGGGCTCTATAAAAGAGCATTACCGGTAAGTAATCCGGCTTTTTTTTTTCCAGCAGTGAACAAAGTCCGCACACGTTGGCGCTCGATGAAGGACTGCTTCAACACTGATGTTCGTGCAGAGGGACAGGTTCGCAGTGGTTCAGCAGCAAGGACCAGAAGAAAATATCGCTACTATCGCTAGTTGGCGTTCCTGAGACCGGTCCTTGCCAGCAGAGCGTAAGTTTAAATTTTTTTTTTTTTTTAAAATCCGTGCTTTTCTATTCCACAGCTGATGCTTCTTGTAAATGCATGATAGTAATGTTTTTCTTTTCTTTCCACAGCACCTGGAGCTGGAGCAGCACCATGCAACCTGTCCCTGAAGCGGTCCTTCCTCTGACGACCTTGGACCCGTCCCAGCCATCCGACAGCCAGGAAGCAACTTGCAGGTCAGCAAAACGGACAGCTGGTGACCAGGAAGCTGGTCAGTCATGTGTTCCCCTGTCCCTGGTCTCTGCCACTGGTTATGCGGGCACTTCCCGCCAGCGGCAGAGGGCCTTGGACAGGAATGTCTTGCCCGAGTTCATGCACTTGAGCGAGGCCTTTCATGGCAGTATGAAGTCGCTGTCAGGCACAGTGGAAAGCGTTTTTTCACTAATGGAACGGGGTTTTACCCATATGGATCACCGCTTCCACTGTGTCGACCAGCGGCTTGATAGGCTGGAGGCCGACCTCAACAGACCAGCGCACCATTTTTTCAGTAAAATTGAACGGGGCATGGCGGAACACCTTAGTCCTGAGCAACAGCTGAGTGTGTTGCAGGCCTGCAACACTGCTTACTTGCAGGCTATGCAGCAGAATCGGTACTGCAGCAGTCAGTGGTTGCATATCCAACTGTGCCACCACTGATTCGCCACACATCACTACCGACTTCTGCTGCATACCACTGCACGGCCACCAGCATTTCGAGTCACCACTACACCACCACAAGTCCGAGTACTGCTGGACACTCCACCGTCGCCACCACCATGGCAAGCGCTGCTCCTGTCTGGAGCACCACCACCACAGACACTGTTCCCCAGTCTTTGACTCCCGCCACCGCAGTACCTGCTTGGGCCACTGCCCCCACTTCTCCTTCTAGGAGCACAGCCACCACTACACAACATTTTCGGAGCACAGCCACCACTTCTCCTTCTAGGAGCACTGCCACCACTCCGCACCATTTACGGAGCACAGCCACCACTTCTCCTTCTAGGAGCACTGCCACCACTTCGCACCATTTTTGGAGCACAGCCACAACTTTTCCTGCTAGGAGTACCGCCACCACTCAGCACCAGTTTAGGAGCACAGACGCCACTTCTCCTTCTAGGAGTACCGCACCACTCTGCAGCAGTTTAGGAGCACAGATGACACTTCTTCTTGGAGTACCGCCACCACTCTGCAGCAGTTTAGGAGCACAGACACCACTTCTCCTCCTTGGACCACTGCCACCACTTGTCCTCCTCAGAGCACCGCCACCACGTCTCCTCCGAGTACCGCCACCACAGAGCATGAGACGGGTGACCGACATTCCGTGTTTTATGTTTCAAGGCCACTGTCCACAAGCTCAAGGCGGTCACACAGAAGTCGGTCCATGCAGGGGACTCCTGCCCCCAAGAAGAGAAAGAAGACTTTGTGTATCCCCCCCTCTCCTCCTAATGTGTCTCTACCTGCCTCTACTTCCATGTCTGATCTTCCTTCCCCCACTACTTTCGTCGCCCCTTCCCCTCGAACACCTTCCTCGCTTTCCAGCCGTTCGTCATCTCTGCGCACACCCAGAGTATCCCAATCTCCCCCAAAACGCCCTTGTCAATAAAAATGGTCTTTTTTGTTTTGTTGTAACAAATAAATGTGCAATTATGCTTTTAGTAAAAGCGGTTTGATTAATGTGTCTTTCGCCGCCTACACCCACTGCGCCGTACACACACTGCGCCATACACTTTGCGTTTTTGCCTACACATAACTGCAGGAATGACACGTTTGTGTAATTCCTGGAGATGTGCAGTCAAAAACACAAATATATGACTTGTATTTTCCTCACCACTCTCTTCTGTCTGCTAATATTGCACAGACTGAATAGAGGATGGTGTTGAGTGCAAGGCATATCTATTTTACCTTGCCAGGTATCATAGAAAGTTAAATGAGTCTGGTGTGTTTTTACCATCATTTAACTTTGTGATACAAGGCCAGGGATTCTAGATATACCTTGTAATTAATCACATCCTCTATTCAGTGTGTGTTGAATAAACGGAGGAGATGATGTTGAAAATACACGTTATATGTACAATCCCCTGGCCTTGTATCATTACTATCACAGCTGGGCAGGTGAATACACATGAGTTTTAACCTGCAGCGTCGCTTCAGTCTGCATATATTGCAAGCATACTGTAGCAATGCTGCAGTTTATAACTCATGTGTATTCCCCTGCCCTGCCTTGTATCATTACTATCACAGCTGGGCAGGTGATTACACATGAGTTTTAACCTGCAGTGTCGCTTCAGTCTGCATTTATTTCAAGCATACTGTCGCGATGCTGCAGTTTATAACTCATGTGTATTCACCTGCCCAGGTGTGATACATTCTGAAGTGAGGATGTGTTATTTGGGGCATCACCACTTCAGCATGACACAAGGCCTGGGGATTGAAGATGTATAAACTTTATTATCTCTCCAGTGCGTTCAAAATCAAGCCACAGTGATGATGCTACAAATAATATTTATAGTCACCTGGTCAGGTATAATAAAGAGTGACAGATGCTAGTGCATCCACAAATCACTATTTGTAACATCAGGCCAGGTGACACAAATATTAGTTGTTTTATCTCCACCGTCGCTGCAAATTGAACCAAAACTGGAGAGATAAAGGTCCTACAACTTGTGTGTGTGTGTGTATGTATAGTCACCTGGTCAGGCTTACTAGTAAATTCATGATGCACAAAAAAACAGCATCATGAATTCACTGGTGAACCTGGCCAGTTGATTATTGTATTTGAGTGTAAAAACACAGACTGCACTCGGTACAGGTATAAACACAGGTTGTTTATTAACATACAGACAAGAACCCTTTTTTTACTCCATTTGTTCTTGCCTTTCCACCCGTCCTACATCTGACATGAAGTAGGCTGCAAATTGGTCCCTCGTTTGGCCGACTTCAACAGAAGACCTGAGAGGGTGCTGAGTGAACTCAGGCAATGGGTTAGGAGCTGCGTCATCAAATTCAAAGTTTGGGTGCTCTTTAGACATAACAAAATTATGTAGCACCACACAGGCCTTCACCACTTCATCCACTGTTTCCAGTTTCAGATGAATGGCTGTGCCCAGAATGCGCCATCTGGAAACAAGTATACCGAAGGCACACTCTACAGTTCGGCCCTGGTCAGCCTGTAATTAAATATTTTTTGTTGTGGTCCAAGTCCCGGCTGGAGTAGGGTTTGAGCAGGTGTTGGCACATCTGGAAAGCCTCATCCCCAACCATGACAAATGGCTGTGGTGGACCTTCGGTGTGGGGAACAGGCCGTGGCATGGGGAAATTGAACTGGTTACCATACAACCTCCGGCCCATGTCCGAGTTCTTAAAAGCCTGGGAGTCATTTCCACGGCCAAATGCCCCAATGTCCACTGCAACAAACATACAGTCTGCATCCGCACTGGCCATGAGAACTGTAGAGAAGTACTTTTTGTAGTTGTAGTACTCCGAGCCTGTTCTTTTGGGTTTGATGATCCGGATGTGTTTACCATCAACTGCTCCCAAACAGTTGGGGAAATTGCAGGTTGTCCAGAATTTTTCAGCTATTTCTAGCCACTTTTCTGTGGTGGGCAGGGGCATAAATTCCGGACAGAGAACATTCCACAATGCCCGGCAGGTGTCCACAACAATTCCTGACAAGGTGGAGATTCCAATCCGGTACTGGAAGTGAAGTGAAGAGAGGCTCTCTCCAGTAGCAAGAAATCTGAGAAAGAAAAAAAATATATATTATTGTATTAGTTTTTTTAAAACATTTAACTAAAGAGAAAAAAAAAATACATGGCATACAAATAATTCTGCAGGTCTTTGTTTACTAGATGGCAGAACAATAATTCTGGCAGCTTTGTAATAGTACATGGCAGAACAAATAAAATGATGCAGGCATTGGTTTAGCAATATTACGTACCGTAATGTCACCAGGAGTCTTTCCTCCGGAGGAATCGCCCGACGGAGCTGTGTGTCCTGTCTCCGGATGAATTGTTGGACCCGACCAAGTAAATCCCTGAAGGATTCTTGTGACATCCGGGCATAGTCCGTAAATTTCTGGGGGTTTGCCTGGAGCTCGCTATAGAGGGTGTGGTACGCTCCACGGCTCTCCCGGAGTTCAACAATGGGATTTACCCACAAACGCGACGCTGCCGTCTTCGCTGTCTCTCCCTTCATGGCAAGCCACTGCATAAGCCTGAGCCATCTTGATGTCCAGATACAAGTTGAAGTGGAAACTTCCAGCGCAGATCCATGTTCACAAAGGCAAATGCAATCAAATGTGAAGAATGGTTGTAAACAGGCTCTATATAAAGATTTCACATAACACACGCCCACTGGTGTCCCATTGGTGGAGTCTGTTGCAAGAATTTTTCAAGGATTTTCTTCCTGTGAAATGCGCCTAAAAAACGCAAATGCATGCAAAAACGCTTGAAATCGCATACAATCGCATCGAAGCGCTGCGGTTTTTTGTCGTAATGCGCACGCTTATGCAACTAAATATTGCATCGTTTACAAGCGTTTGCACGCGTTTTTTTAATGCGTTTTATGTGCGCTCGATACGCAGCGCAAAAAAACGCAACTGTGAAAGTAGCCTCAGATCAGTGTAAAGATACAGTGGGACAATGTAGAAAAATAAATTATTCCAATAAAATACATTTATGTAAGAAAAAAAAATGTACACATATTTGGTATTGCCGTATCCTGAATGACCCAATCTATAAAACTGTCCCTCTAGCTAACCCCATCAGTGAACACCATAAAAAAATTAAAAATGAGGCAAAAAACTGATTTAGCAGCTTACCACCAAACAAAAAGTGTAATTAAACACAAAAGACAAATGGAAATAAACATGGTACCGCTGAAAACGTCATCTTGTCCCCCCAAAAAAACCAAGCTGCCGTACTGCTCAAACAGCGGATAAATAAAAAAGTTATAGCTCTCAGAATAAAGCGATGCAAAAATAATTATTTTTTCTATAAATTCGTTTTTATTGTGTAAAAGTGCCAAAACGTAAAAAATTGTATAAATGCCTCCCATAAATCGGAATAGAAAGAAATTTAAAAAAAGTCATGTGCCCGAAAATGGTACCAATAAAAATGTAATATTGTCCCGCAAAAGGAAGCCCTCACCTGACTTTGTTGGCCCAAATATGGAAAAATTATAGCTGTCTAAATGTGGGGATGCAAAAAGTTTTGTAATAAAAGCATCTTTTAGTGTGTGACGGCAGCAAAGCATAAAAACCCGATATAAATCCAGTATTGCTGTAATCGCACCGACCTGAAGAATAAAGACATATAATCACTTATACCGCACAAGGAACGGCGTAAAAATATGTAAAACCAATTCACCTGCTGTTGATTTGTTCATTCTGCATCCCAAAGAAGGCAGTATAGCTTGGTGCACATTTATCCTGAGCTCTACCCTGAGCGTTTTTGTGTAAATCTCTGAAATACATGATTCAGATAGAACGCCCGATGGAAGATCCCCTATAATGAGGCAGATGGATGCAACATGGACACCATAGGACCTGTTATCCGGCAGTGTCCGTCTTTTTAGGCCTGAATAAAAGTGCGGTCGACCTCAGTTTTGTTCACTTCGGAAAAGAAGGGCACTGCTGAAAAGAGGCCAGATTCCAGAGTAACTGCTGCATTATAGTGTATGGATCCCTCGGGGGTTTCATCTGTCCCGTCACTTCAATATTTAGATTTAAACCCCAAAGTCAGTGGTCAGCATAAAGCGCCGGATAAATATGATCCCAAACGTTATGTAAAATGTTCCCAATAAAATCTTGAACTCAATCCACAAAAAAAAGGATGTCCCCAGTCAGGTACATCATCTGTTAACGGAAATATAGAGGGCTGCCACTTTACTGGCAGTACAAAAGATCTGAAAAAGCAAAATGCCACCTTGCCCCTCCAAAAGAAATTTAGCAAATTCTGTGCCCCCCACCCTTCTATGCCCCAGCATGTCCTAACCACATTTGGCATCTACATGTTTGGCATTTCTGTAGCGATGAGAGCCCGTCTAATTTATGGGTACGTGTCTCCAGAAGCATGAGTTGGTCACTACAACGTATTAAGCACTACAACATATTGGTCACTACAATGTACTGGTCACTACAATGGCAGTTTGCAATTTTCACTCGGTAACATCTGCTACTGCTTGTTTCTGGAAAACACCCATGGACTCAAAATCGTCAGTATACCTGTTGTTAAATTCGCAAAAGAGTATAATTTCAAAAGGTCACTTGAGGGGGAATTCTGCTTTTCTAGCACTTAGGGGCTCTGTATATAGAGTCCGTAAATGTTCTAGGAAAATCTGCGCTCCAGGAGGAAAATAGCTCTCCACCCCTCTCGAGTCTCGCCGGCTAACCAGTAGTGTACAGCCACATATGGAGTATTTTTACATTCAGCAGAAATTGTGGGACAGGTTTTGGTGCCATTTTATCATTTCCCAGTATGAAAATGTAAAATCTTGGTGGTAAAAATGTAATTATTTTTTCTTCACTGCCCAATGGAAGAAATTCTGTGACACGCCTGTGGTGCCAATATGTTCACTGCACCCCTAGATGAATTCATTCAGTCATTGAGAGGTGCAGATTGTAAAATGGGGTCAATTGGGGTGCTGCTGGTCTGGCACTTCAGGATTCTGCCAATGTGAACTTCAGTATGGTGTTGCTTCCTTTTGAGCTTTGCACTGTGCCTCAAAAGTAGTTTTTGACCACATATGGGGTATCGGGTGTACGCAGGAGAAATTGCACAACACATTTTGGGTCCATTTTCTCTTACCCCTGTGAAAATGCACAATTTGGGACTAAACATTCTTGTGGGAAAAATGTGATTTTTTTTTTATTTTCACGGCTCAATGTTATAAACTTCTGTTTAGCACCTGGGGGTTCAAGGTGCTCACCACACATCTATATAAGTTCCCTGAGGGCTCTAGTTTCCAAAATGGTATCACTTGTGGGGGGTTTGCACTGTTTAGGCACATCAGGCGCTTTCCAAAAGCAACATGACGTCCGCTAATTCCAGCAAATTTTGCATTCAAAAAGTCAAATGGCGCTGATTCCCTTCTGAGATCTGCCGTGCTTCTAAACAGTGGTCTTCACCCACATATGGGGTATCAGTGTGCTCAGGAGAAATTACACAACACATTTTGGGGTCCATTTTCTCCTGCTACCTGTGTGAAAGAAAAAAAATTGGATCCAAAGGAAAAATTTTGTGAAAAAAAGTTACATTTTTATTTTTTTCCTTTCACATTCCATTAATTTCTGTGAAGCACCTGATGGTTTAATAAACTTCTTCAATGTGGTTTTGAACACCTGGAGGGGTGCAGTTTTTAGAATGGTGTCACTTTCGTGCATTTTCTGTCATATAGGCCTCTCAAACAAGTTACTTCAAATGTGATGTGGTCCTTAAAAAAATGGTTTTGTAAATTTTGTTTGAAAAATTAAAAATTGCAGGTCAACTTTTAACCCTCCCTAACAAAAAAATGTTTCCAAAATTGTGTGGATGTAAAGTAGACATGTGGGAAATATTATTTATTAACTATTTTGTGTGATATAACTTTATGATTTAAGGGCATAAAAATTAAAAGTTTGAAAATTGCCAGATGTTCAAAATTTTTGCCAAATGGATGTTTTTTTTTTTTTATAATATATAGAAGAAATTTCACCACTATTATGAAGTACAATATGTCACGAAAAAACTCAGAATTACAGGTGCTTCTCACAAAAATTAGAATATCATCAAAAAGTTTATTTATTTCAGTTTAATACAAAAAATGAAACTCATATAGAGTCATTACAAGCAGAGTCATCTATTTTAAGTGTTTATTTATGTTAATGTTGATGTTTATGACATAAAGCCAGTTAAAACCCAAAAGTCATTATCTCAGTAAATTAGAATAATTAACAAAAACACATGCAAGGGCTTCCTAAGCATTTAAAAAGGTTCCTTAGTCTGTTTCAGTAGCTCCACAATCATGGGGAAGACTGCTGACGTGACAGATGTCTAGAAGATTCACAAGGAATGGACTGCTGCTGGACTCATTGCTTCAAGAGCCACCACACACAGACGTATCAAGGACATGGGCTACAAGTGTCGCATTCCTTGTGTCAAGCTACTCATGACCTATAGAAAATGCCAGAAGCCTCTTACCTGGGCCAAGGAGAAAAAGAACTGGACTGTTGCTCAGTAGTCCAAGGTGTTGTTTTCAGATGAAAGCAAATTTGCATTTCACTTGGAAATCAAGGTCCCAGAGTCTGGAGGAAGAGTGAAGAGGCCACAATCCAAGCTGCTTGATGTCTAGTGTGAAGTTTCCCTAATCAGTGATGGTTTGGGGAGCCATGTCATCTGCTGGTGTAAGTCCACTGTGTTTTATCAAGAAGAAAGTCATCACAGCCGTCTACCAAATTTTAGATCACTTCATGCTTCCCTCTGCCGACAAGCTTTTTGGAGATGGAAATTTAATTCTCCATGAGGACTTGGCACCTATCCACACTGCCAAAAGTAGGCCAACATTTTGGATTTTAAAATATTTTTTCAAGCTGGTGTTATAAAGTATTCTAATTTACTGAGATGACTTTTGGGTATTCATTGGCTGTGAGCCATAATCATAAACATTAACAGAAATAAACACTTGAAATAGATCACTCTGTTTGTAATGACTTTATATAATATGAGTTTCACTGTATTGAAGAACTGAAATAAATTAACTTTTTGATGATATTCTAATTTTGTGAGAAGCACCTGTAGTTGGCTACATTCAAGCGTTCCAGAGTTATTACCACATAAAGTGACACTTTTCAGAATTGTAAAATTTTGCCTGATTGTGAAGATGAATGCTGGCTTGGGGCTGAGATGGTTTATTCCAGAATTAAACTACCGTATTTTCCAGCGTTTAAGACGACCCCCAACATTTCCAGTTAAAATATAAAATCTTCTTAAAAGTCGGGGGTCTTATACGCCGGGTGTCGTCTTATAGGGCGGTGCGGAGGAGTGGTCCCAGTGAAGAGGTGAGGGGGCGCCTCACCAGGAAGGTGTAAATGCAGTATCTCTATTACCTCCTTGCGGCAGCAGTGCTCTGTGAGGCTATCTGTGGTGGGGGGGGCGGCGGCAGCAGCGGCTCTTTGTGCAGTGTGGGGGCTCCACCAGCATTTCCTCAAAGACCGGAGGCCCCCGCAGCTCCATTGCTGCGATGCGGTGGCCTTCGGGAAAATGGCCACTGGGGCGGCGCATGCTCAGATTCAGATCTCGGCAACGAGATCTCGTCTCCCGAGATCTCGGGACGAGATCTGAATCTGAGCAGCCATTTTACCAGAGGCCATCGCATTGCAGCAATGGAGCTGCGGAGGCCTCCTGGCTTTGAGGAAATGCTGGCGGAGCCCCCCACGCTACACAAAGCCGCCGGCAAAACCCCCACGCTGCACAAAGAGCCGCAGCTGCCCCCCCAGCACTGAGAGCCGCACAGAACACTGCTTCCGCAAGGAGGTAGTAGGGATACTGCATTTACACCTTCCCGGTGAGGCGCCCCTCACCTCGTCATCGGGACCACTCCTCCGCACAGCCCTATAAGATGACAGCCAGCGTATAAGATGACCCCCGACTTTTAAGAAGATTTTCAGGGGTTAAAAAGTCGTATACACCAGAAAATACGGTACTTATGAATATCCTTAGGATAGATCATCAGGATCAGGTCCAAGGGGGTCTGTTTGCAGTTCCTGAGACATCCAAGTGTAAACTGTATATCTCCAGAACAGCACAGCTCTGTTCACTGTGTAACAACTGTTCTCCGGTACTGCAGCTCAGCTCTCAGAATGGTTACTACATGGTTTACAGAGCTGTGCTGTTTTGGCTTTGTAAACTGTGAAAATTGACCTATCTCAGGAGCTGTAGTTTGCTGAATGGTGGTGGTGCAGAGTATCGGCGCCCCAGCTAGTATTGATCTATCTTAAGGATAGTCGTCAGTATTATATTCCTGGAAAAACCCTGTGTTCTGTGCACATCAGTTTAGAATTTTGCTTTACTGCAGACATGAAAATAGAAAACTGGTGTTTGAAGATGCAAGGAGTGAGGATGTTAATGTGTGATCCTACGTTATCTGCGTCCAGCATTATAGTCTGTTGTGAATGGACTTGAAATGAGTTCTGAGCAGAGGCTCCCTCTGGTGGTTACAAGCGGTACTGGACTGTCCAGTGAAGATTGTGAGGAGTGGGAATCAGGTGTTACTGACTGGTCTTATATAAGGGAGTCGCCTTCCCATCAGGGTTGCCGGTGATCAATTGCTCTGGTCTCAATCCTTGAGTCCTGTTTCCTTTGTAGCCTGCTGTGTCGTGTCTGCATCTCCTGCTAACAGATAAGACATTTTCTTCTTTTTGTTTTTGTGCTTGATTTTTGCATTTTGTCCTGCTCTTCTGTGGGGGCCTTCAGGGTCCCCTCCGGGGGCTTTTGCCCTCTCAGTTTAGTTCAGCCACTGATGTTTGTACTTTTGCTTTTTCCAGTTTTATCAGTGGCTGCTGTTTTGATTTTGTTACACCAGAGAACTAATTTAGGTGGTAGAGGTCGTGTG
>JARQOD010000002.1:219094542-219122752 GCA_033576555.1 Oophaga sylvatica
AGCCCCAATTCACTGTATACAAGTGGGGGCCACCTCTTACTGGCTTGTTTACAGAGGCCAACGAATACTGATGGGAACTGGATGATAGTTAATACACTTGTTGTCCCCCTAAAGTATCATAGTAACATAGTTTTTAAGGTCGAAAAAAGACTTTAAGTCCATCTAGTTCAACCCATAGCCTAACATGTTGATCCAGCGGAAGGCAAGAAAAAACCATGCGGCAAACAATAAGCTCCACATTGGGGAAAAAAATTCCTTCGTGACTCCACATACGGCAGTCAATCTAGTTCTCTGGATCAATGCCCCATCAAGGAATCTAGTATATATAACCTGTAATATACTTTTCAAGAAAGGTGTTACACCCGGTTCTGGCTCTGCCCCGGCGTCGGGCGCTGCTCCTAGTCTGTACCTCTATGAGGTCCCTGTCGGGATCCTCACTCGCTGTCTGTTCCTCAGCCTCCTCTCCCCTGCTTTCTGGCACGCTGCCAGCAGGCCTCCTGGGAGAGTGCTTAGGACACGCGCTTACATTCCGTCTCTTAAAGGGACAGCGCACATTTTTTTGAAAATAGCCATTAACCAATGGCAGCGCACTGATTACATATTTCTGGCCTCTCCTTCAAAGGGAAAGAGTGCCGGAGCAACAAGTATCTACTGTTGCTAGCTTCCGGTTCAGCTGTGTTTATGCCTGTGTCTTTGCAGTGTTCTGCCTTCTGCTTCGCTTACACTGTTTGTCTCCGCAGACTATCAGTTACCTGTCACCCCGGCTGTCCAGGACAAAGTCTGTACGGACAACTCCAGCTCTGTTCCGTTCCGCCACTCAGCCATCTAAAACGCTGGAAAAACCCTGGTACCAGCTTATAGCCGAGTACCTTGGACTCGCCAGTCTGCTCTAACATATCCGTTAAATCTGTTTACCCAGATAACTGGAGGTAGCACCTGTGACCACCCAGACATTCCATTCTGGCCCTGTTCGAGGGACTTACTACGGGTGTCTGGGGCTCATTTAGTCACGCCCCCTTTGAAGCCCCCCGGACCCTGGTCCCGAGGTTCCACTCAAGAAATAAAAACAAATGTGAACTTCAACATCTGTGCCTCCGCTTCCATTCATTACAAAAGGCTTCCAGGACCTTCTTAAATTTTAGTAGTGAAAACACTCATTACAACATCATACAGCAGAAAGTTCCATAGTCTCACTGCTCTTATGTTGACAACGATGATTTTTATGCCCACATAAACAATCCCAGCAAGCTTTTTGCTTTTTAGTGTTTACACAGGCTGATAATCAGTGGCCTCAGATCTCTGCTACAGATTCTCTTCTAACCAAACACCCAATTTGTGAACACACCCTTAAGGTACTGTCACACTAAGCGAGATCGCTAACGAGATCGCTAAAGAGTCACCGATTTTATGGCACAGTAGCGATCTCGTTAGCGACGCAGCTGTGTGTGACATGTAGCAGCGATGTGGCCCCTGCTGAGATGTCGTTGATCGCTTATGAACGTTCTGAGCCGTTTTTTTGGTCATTGGTGTCCCGCGCTGGTGAGCCTGAATCGCTGAGTGTGACACCCTTTATGAACGACTTTACCAGCGTCGCAGGCGGGACTAGGTTTTCCCAATGACCGCAGAGGTCATTATACAGATCGCTGATCTCTGATGAGATCTTTGTGTTTGGAAGCTAACTAGCGACCATATAGCGATCGCACCAATGATCTCGCCAGGTCGTGTCGTTGTCGTGATCGCTAGTGCGATCGCTAAGTGTGACAGTGCCTTTATAATAGAAATGCAACTTTCCATTGTAATCCTGCTAGTTAGGATAATATAGCGTCAGCCGAAATGGTAATAGCTGTAATGACTCCCAACAGGGTGTGATATCAAGTGTCACTACACTGCAGAAATTCTGGAAAAAGCTCAGGGAAGTGGTTGGATCTGACAATGGACATGCAGAAACCTGGTTGGACTAGCCATATTTTGAACTGTCACATAGGACATAAGCAAAGCAACTACCGTATTTTCCGGCGTATAAGACGACTTTTTAACCCCTGAAAATCTTCTTAAAAGTCTGGGGTCGTCTTATACGCCGGGTACGGACCAATCATCATATGGTAGGGGAGTGGTCCCAATGACAAAGGGAGGGGGCGTCTCACAGGGAAGGTGTTGAGTATCCCCCTATTACCTCTGTGTCAGTGGTGCTCTCTGCGGGTCTCTGTGCTGGGGGGCGGTGGCGGCTCCTCTTTCAGCAGCGTGGGGGCTCTGTGCTGGGGGACGGCAGTGGCTCTTTGTGCAGAGTCGGGGCTCTGCCGGCATTTCCTCAAAGCCCGGAGGCCCCAGCAGCTCCATTGCTGCGATGCGGTGGCCTCCGAGAAAATGGCCGCTGCATGCTCCAATTCAGATCTCGTCTCAAAATCTCGGGAGACGAGATCTGAAACTGAGCATGTGCCACCCCCAGCGGCCATTTTCCCGGAGGCCACCACATCGCAGCAATGGAGCTGCTGGGGCCTCCGGGCTTTGAGGAAATGCCGGCAGAGCTCCACTCTGCACAAAGAGCCCGCCGCGCACCCCAGCACAGAGCCCCCATGCTGCACAAAGAGGAGCCGCCACCCCCCAGCACAGTGACCCGCAGATAGCACCGCTGACACAATGAGGTAATAGGGGATACTCCAACACCTTCCCTGTGAGACGCCCCCTCCTTCGTCTTCAGGACCACTCCCCCCACCATATGCAGATTTGTCCGCATCTGCCCTATAAGATGACACCCGGCCTATAAGAAGACCCCCCACTTTTAAGAAGATTTTATATTTTAACTGGAAAAGTTGGGGGGTCGTCTTATACGCCCAGTCGTCTTATAAGCCAGAAAATACGGTAGACATAAATTTAGGCTTCCCATGTTTGTTAAAAAAATATTCCCACTTTAAACTTTTGCAATATCATAGCTCTAAAACACCAATCCTCAAAATAGGAGCCTCCAGACATCTGTCTCCCATTTTTATTTACTTTGGGGGTTACAGAAACAGCAAGTAAGAAAGTAAGCATCTTCAACTGTTTCCTTGACATTCACAGAACTAAATGGAGGGCATATTCTATGTGCCAAAAATGTTTAGGGTGAGAAAACCCTATTAAATTGAAAGCAGCACTCCAGCATTTTTTTAATGCAGCGCTGGAGTGTTGCTTCTAAAATAAGGTTTCTGACCCTACTCTTATACTCTCCTGCCACTGTCTTCACCTTCTATCACCGCTACTTACTTCAGGTTTCAGCAGTTTGTGACCTGCCAGATTGCTCCAGTGTTTTATGGAGGGAGTCAGAGGTCACAGCTCAGTGCAAGTCTATGAGAACTTTGTTCTGGCGCTCTTAGTCTTGCACTGAGACCATGTGACCATTACCTCTGACTTCCAGCCAGTCAGAAGCCAAGGTCTCAAGATGACACTGTGGCACCTGATCGGTACTTAAAGAATGTGAAGACAGTGTGCAGGGACCTTAGTTTAGTAGCACCACTCCAGAGCTGAAAAAAAAGAAACGCTGGAGTGGAGATTTCAAAAGTTTTAAACCCCTTCGCCCTGAAGCCTGTTTTCACCTTTCTAATAGAAAATGAACTCGGCACTCAACTTTAGTATAGTGAGAATAAAGATTTTTATTCACAGTAGTAACACGAAACGTTTCGGTCCTATATCATGGACCTTCATCAGTCACTACATTTATAAAAACAGAAGAAAAAAATTATATTAACAAAATAAAGTATGTACAATCAAAATTTTGGTCAATAGTAAAGGTAGAGAGTAGTTGTATACAATGCTTCAGGAGATTTAGGGAGCAATCATAGGTCAGAGTTGTATCAGAGGTATCACAAAGGCAGAAAGAATATATATGGTGAGGACATACCAGATACTACTGGGAAGGGGGTTGATCCACATAGGGAAGAAAGAAAGGGCTGGATATAGCTGTAGGTGAAAATAAGATAAACGTAAGTGCCGATATACTTTTATGTATAAGTAGATTTTGTGCCTATGCCTGTAGATGTGACATACCCTGTGTTGGTGGGGTGAGATGAGGAAGAGGACAATGCCTCTATTGCACTAGTAACCTGTAGAAACAGCGACAAAACATAGATACCATAAATATCACAACTATCAATGTGATGGTGAAGCGGTGGAGCCGCTATACTTGTCTGTGACTGACCTGTTGTGAAGGAGTCCGGTAGTGAGGATAGGTCTCTGCATTGGACGCGGTGTCCACCGCTAGTCTGAGTGCAGAGAAAGCTAGAAAGCAGCATGTATATGAGAGGAAGAGGCGGGACTATAGTGTCAGTCTAACAGAGCATCAGACAGGAAGTGAGGTGGCAGGAAGTTAATGGACATGTGTTCCAAGTGAATACTAGGTAACCAGAGGCCGTCCTACAGGTGGGAGGAGTAAAGGAGCAGCGTGCTGATGGAGATGTGCCCAACAGGATGACGTGGCAGCATTATAGTATTTAATACAAGCGGCTCTAAAGTGAATGAAAGAGAGGCATGTTAGTACAAGCATAAAGGAGTTTACAGCAATAAATATTGCGATCTTATACATTAGCTTAAAGCGATATACATAACAGGCTTGCAGCATCAGTATGCGTCAAAAGGGGCATAACAGTAATATGAGTACTGATTTAGTACATTATCATAAGACAGTATGGAAGACAAATCTGCAGGCAACAAGGAATAATAAATAACCACCTAACAGAGATCAAAGCAGCATGTGGTAAATGACAGGTGATGTGTAAACATCTGTATGCATCATTTATAAAGTAAAAGGGTGTCACAGCAAAATTCATATTGGTATAGTGCGTTATCAGAAGACAGTATGGGAAAATGGGAGCACGGATTATTAAATAAATAAACACCTGGCTGAGATCAACATATCATGTGGTTTATGGCAAGTGATGTATAAAAAAGGGGGGGTGGGGGAATTATAGCCTCAGTGGTCATATGCAGAATTACATGAAGGAGAGTAAATCGTATTCACGATTAAGACCCTTAGGTGATAGAGTGTCTAGGGTGTGTATCCAATACGCCTCTCTCCTTTTCAATTGACGTATGCGGTCGCCTCCTCGTCGTGAATGTGGTATTTGTTCCAAAACTTGGTATTTTAATTGGGCTATGGTATGTCCCATTGTGATGAAGTGGTGTGGGATGGGGAGTAAGGTATTCTTACATCTTATGGTTGATTTGTGTTTTGAAATGCGTTGTTTTACAGGTTGACTAGTTTCCCCAACATATAATAACCCCACAAGGACACTTAATCACGTATATCACGAAGGCCGTGTCGCAAGTAAAGAAACCACGGACTCTAAATGTTTTTCCCGTATATGGGTGATGGATGTTTCTCCTCTGAGTACGTTATTACATTGAGTGCATCCCAGACATGGGAAAGTGCCCGTTCTTGGTTTTTTCAGGAATTGTTGTGTAGTTCCTGATTTTTTAGGGCCTAAGTCAGCTCTGATCAATGCATCCCTTAGGTTGGGTGCACGGCGGAAGCATGGGAGAAAAGGTCTAGAGAATTCTTTAATGTCCGGTGCGCAGTCTGGAGGAGCGGCCAATGTTGGCGAATGGATTTGTGCAATATATACGCATAGGGGTGGTAATGGTGTACGAAAGCAATTCTGCCCCCCATATCTTGTTTATTGCGAGTGACCGTAGTTCTGGAACGATCCAGGACCCCTTGTGGATAGCCCCTCTCTCTAAATTTTGAATTCATTTCTGAGAGGCGGGTTTCCTGAGTGGTATGATCGGAGACGATCTTTTTGACCCGATAGAATTGGGATGTCGGAATGGATTTCTTCATGGCGACTGGATGGAAGCTATTAAAATGAAGTAAGCTGTTACGATCTGTCGGTTTGACATATAGATCAGTGGATAAACAGCCACTGGAATCCTTTATAATCACAGTGTCTAGGAAATTGATCCTGGAGTGGTCGTGTGAGATGGTAAAGCTGAGTCCGGGCCAAGAGCAATTCAGAAATTGATGAAAGAGTGCTAAGGACTCGAACGTGCCCCCCCATATGCAGAAGACATCGTCTATGTAACGTTTCCAGACAATGGCGTTGTTCTTGAATAGAGGGTTTGTGTAGATCAATGTCTCCTCAAAATGGGCCATGTAGCAATTTGCATATGGGGGTGCTACGTTCGAGCCCATTGCGGTCCCGCGTATCTGCAGGTAGAAATCATCCTGGAACATAAAGTAGTTGTGTTTAAGTACGATGGTTAACAGATCCAGACAGAGAGCGATCTCTGCTGGATTAAAGTCCGATTTTTCAAGTAAGCGTTGGACAGACCGTATACCGTTCTCATGAGGTATGGAAGTGTAGAGGTCTTTTACGTCAAATGTGACTAATAGGGAATTAGCTGGAACTTGATTGATGGAACGGATCATGTCCAGAAACGCTCCAGTGTCCAAAATGAATGATTTGCTAGTTTTGATTAGAGGAGTGAAGATTTTTTCTAGATAAATTGCCAATGGTGAGAAAATGGAGTCCGAGGCGGCCACGATTGGCCTGCCAGGGGGTTGCTGGAGGTTCTTATGGATTTTGGGGAGTATGTAGAATACAGGGATGATCGGATTATGAGAGATTAGAAACTCATGAGTTTTACTGTCCAGGATGCCTGCATCACAATGTTGTCTTAGTGTGTCGCTAATGCGGGTCCGTATATCATTGGTGGGATCACGCGGTAATTTCTGATAAATAGTGATGTTGTCGAGTTGCCGGAGTGCCTCAGAGATGTAATATGAGCGGTCCATCACGACAATTGCACCCCCTTTATCCGCAGGTTTTATGATGATATTTTTATCATCTTGTAAGGATTTAAGGGCATGATGATCAGTAGCCGTGAGGTTATGTGGGTAGTGTAATTTGCCTTTTTCCATGTCAGATTTAAGACCATGGAAAGAGGAATAAATGAAATCAATAAAGGTCTCAAGAGCATTCGATCCAGGGGGAGGTCTGAAGAGGCTCTTTGTTCTCAGGCCCAGATTAGTGGCTGAGAGTCGTCCCGGTTCTCCCGGAGACTGTATAGGTCTAGGTGCGGGAGGTTGAGAAAAATACACCCGTAGTCGTAGGGAACGAAAAAACCTTTGAAGGTCCATTTCAAGTTCAAATGTCCTATATTTGTAAGAGGGGCAGAAGGAAAGTCCTTTTTGGAGGACATAATATTCTGCGATACTCAAAGTCCTGGATGAGATGTTAATGACGAGTGGGCACATACCTGGGAACGAGTTGTCCGTATTTGATTCAGATTGTCCCTTCGGTCTGTGCCCCCGTCTGGTCCTCTTCGTCTTGTTTGGCGTCTGCGTGGGCCTAAAAAAGGAATAGGAGCAGAAGAAAGGCCACCTCTGTCCTGTTCTGAGCCGGAGGTAGAGGCATCGGTTGAAGATCTTTGACCTGGACGATAGGAAGGTCGCCATGAAGAGGGTCTCTCTCGCCACTTGTAGACACGATCTAGGTTATAGTCCTCTAGATCTCGGGCAAATTTCTGGCGCTTGCGATCCTCTATGTCCTTTCTGTGTTGAATTATGTTGTTATTTATCTGTGATTTTAAGGAGGAGATTTCCTCTGGTGTCCCCGTGGAAGACAGTTGTGCCTCGATGGAGCCAACTTGCTCGGTGCTGGTAGCTATGGCCTTTTGCAAGTTCTCTACGGTTAAAAGCATGAGGTCGAAAGAGCACTTGTTAAGTATTTGTTCATATTTTTGACAATATTCAGTGGAGTCAGAGAAGAGGGTGGGACGAAGGGGTACTCGTAGGCCCCGTGGAATTCTCTGAACTCTAATATATTCAGTGAGAGTGGCACAGTGCAATTCTAGGTTTGTGCGGTGGCGTAATTCTCTCTCTAAATCGCGTCCACGGGTCTCCCGAGGGGGAGCCTTGAGGAAATCACTTGAAAGGGTGGTCTGAGCTAGGATCTCGATGTCTCATCAGCATTATACGAAAAAGTGAGAGAGGATAGTGACATGACCAAAGATGGCGTGCTACACGTATGGGTATATCATATGAAAAAATAACCGTGTGCACAACCAAGAAGGTGCCAGAGTAGGTTCCCAACCGTATCTAATAGAAAATGAACTCGGCACTCAACTTTAGTATAGTGAGAATAAAGATTTTTATTCACAGTAGTAACACGAAACGTTTCGGTCCTATATCATGGACCTTCATCAGTCACTACATTTATAAAAACAGAAGAAAAAAATTATATTAACAAAATAAAGTATGTACAATCAAAATTTTGGTCAATAGTAAAGGTAGAGAGTAGTTGTATACAATGCTTCAGGAGATTTAGGGAGCAATCATAGGTCAGAGTTGTATCAGAGGTATCACAAAGGCAGAAAGAATATATATGGTGAGGACATACCAGATACTACTGGGAAGGGGGTTGATCCACATAGGGAAGAAAGAAAGGGCTGGATATAGCTGTAGGTGAAAATAAGATAAACGTAAGTGCCGATATACTTTTATGTATAAGTAGATTTTGTGCCTATGCCTGTAGATGTGACATACCCTGTATTGGTGGGGTGAGATGAGGAAGAGGACAATGCCTCTATTGCACTAGTAACCTGTAGAAACAGCGCAAAACATAGATACCATAAATATCACAACTATCAATATGATGGTGAAGCGGTGGAGCCGCTATACTTGTCTGTGACTGACCTGTTGTGAAGGAGTCCGGTAGTGAGGATAGGTCTCTGCATTGGACGCGGTGTCCACCGCTAGTCTGAGTGCAGAGAAAGCTAGAAAGCAGCATGTATATGAGAGGAAGAGGCGGGACTATAGTGTCAGTCAAACAGAGCATTAGACAGGAAGTGAGGTGGCAGGAAGTTAATGGACATGTGTTCCAAGTGAATACTAGGTAACCAGAGGCCGTCCTACAGGTGGGAGGAGTAAAGGAGCAGCGTGCTGATGGAGATGTGCCCAACAGGATGACGTGGCAGCATTATAGTATTTAATACAAGCGGCTCTAAAGTGAATGAAAGAGAGGCATGTTAGTACAAGCATAAAGGAGTTTACAGCAATAAATATTGCGATCTTATACATTAGCTTAAAGCGATATACATAACAGGCTTGCAGCATCAGTATGCGTCAAAAGGGGCATAACAGTAATATGAGTACTGATTTAGTACATTATCATAAGACAGTATGGAAGACAAATCTGCAGGCAACAAGGATAATTAATAACCACCTAACAGAGATCAAAGCAGCATGTGGTAAATGACAGGTGATGTGTAAACATCTGTATGCATCATTTATAAAGTAAAAGGGTGTCACAGCAAAATTCATATTGGTATAGTGCGTTATCAGAAGACAGTATGGGAAAATGGGAGCACGGATTATTAAATAAATAAACACCTGGCTGAGATCAACATATCATGTGGTTTATGGCAAGTGATGTATAAAAAAGGGGGGGTGGGGGAATTATAGCCTCAGTGGTCATATGCAGAATTACATGAAGGAGAGTAAATCGTATTCACGATTAAGACCCTTAGGTGATAGAGTGTCTAGGGTGTGTATCCAATACGCCTCTCTCCTTTTCAATTGACGTATGCGGTCGCCTCCTCGTCGTGAATGTGGTATTTGTTCCAAAACTTGGTATTTTAATTGGGCTATGGTATGTCCCATTGTGATGAAGTGGTGTGGGATGGGGAGTAAGGTATTCTTACATCTTATGGTTGATTTGTGTTTTGAAATGCGTTGTTTTACAGGTTGACTAGTTTCCCCAACATATAATAACCCACAAGGACACTTAATCACGTATATCACGAAGGCCGTGTCGCAAGTAAAGAAACCACGGACTCTAAATGTTTTTCCCGTATATGGGTGATGGATGGTTTCTCCTCTGAGTACGTTATTACATTGAGTGCATCCCAGACATGGGAAAGTGCCCGTTCTTGGTTTTTTCAGGAATTGTTGTGTAGTTCCTGATTTTTTAGGGCCTAAGTCAGCTCTGATCAATGCATCCCTTAGGTTGGGTGCACGGCGGAAGCATGGGAGAAAAGGTCTAGAGAATTCTTTAATGTCCGGGTGCGCAGTCTGGAGGAGCGGCCAATGTTGGCGAATGGATTTGTGCAATATATACGCATAGGGGTGGTAATGGTGTACGAAAGCAATTCTGCCCCCATATCTTGTTTATTGCGAGTGACCGTAGTTCTGGAACGATCCAGGACCCCTTGTGGATAGCCCCTCTCTCTAAATTTTGAATTCATTTCTGAGAGGCGGGTTTCCTGAGTGGTATGATCGGAGACGATCTTTTTGACCCGATAGAATTGGGATGTCGGAATGGATTTCTTCATGGCGACTGGATGGAAGCTATTAAAATGAAGTAAGCTGTTACGATCTGTCGGTTTGACATATAGATCAGTGGATAAACAGCCACTGGAATCCTTTATAATCACAGTGTCTAGGAAATTGATCCTGGAGTGGTCGTGTGAGATGGTAAAGCTGAGTCCGGGCCAAGAGCAATTCAGAAATTGATGAAAGAGTGCTAAGGACTCGAACGTGCCCCCCCATATGCAGAAGACATCGTCTATGTAACGTTTCCAGACAATGGCGTTGTTCTTGAATAGAGGGTTTGTGTAGATCAATGTCTCCTCAAAATGGGCCATGTAGCAATTTGCATATGGGGGTGCTACGTTCGAGCCCATTGCGGTCCCGCGTATCTGCAGGTAGAAATCATCCTGGAACATAAAGTAGTTGTGTTTAAGTACGATGGTTAACAGATCCAGACAGAGAGCGATCTCTGCTGGATTAAAGTCCGATTTTTCAAGTAAGCGTTGGACAGACCGTATACCGTTCTCATGAGGTATGGAAGTGTAGAGGTCTTTTACGTCAAATGTGACTAATAGGGAATTAGCTGGAACTTGATTGATGGAACGGATCATGTCCAGAAACGCTCCAGTGTCCAAAATGAATGATTTGCTAGTTTTGATTAGAGGAGTGAAGATTTTTTCTAGATAAATTGCCAATGGTGAGAAAATGGAGTCCGAGGCGGCCACGATTGGCCTGCCAGGGGGTTGCTGGAGGTTCTTATGGATTTTGGGGAGTATGTAGAATACAGGGATGATCGGATTATGAGAGATTAGAAACTCATGAGTTTTACTGTCCAGGATGCCTGCATCACAATGTTGTCTTAGTGTGTCGCTAATGCGGGTCCGTATATCATTGGTGGGATCACGCGGTAATTTCTGATAAATAGTGATGTTGTCGAGTTGCCGGAGTGCCTCAGAGATGTAATATGAGCGGTCCATCACGACAATTGCACCCCCTTTATCCGCAGGTTTTATGATGATATTTTTATCATCTTGTAAGGATTTAAGGGCATGATGATCAGTAGCCGTGAGGTTATGTGGGTAGTGTAATTTGCCTTTTTCCATGTCAGATTTAAGACCATGGAAAGAGGAATAAATGAAATCAATAAAGGTCTCAAGAGCATTCGATCCGGGGGGAGGTCTGAAGAGGCTCTTTGTTCTCAGGCCCAGATTAGTGGCTGAGAGTCGTCCCGGTTCTCCCGGAGACTGTATAGGTCTAGGTGCGGGAGGTTGAGAAAAATACACCCGTAGTCGTAGGGAACGAAAAAACCTTTGAAGGTCCATTTCAAGTTCAAATGTCCTATATTTGTAAGAGGGGCAGAAGGAAAGTCCTTTTTGGAGGACATAATATTCTGCGATACTCAAAGTCCTGGATGAGATGTTAATGACGAGTGGGCACATACCTGGGAACGAGTTGTCCGTATTTGATTCAGATTGTCCCTTCGGTCTGTGCCCCCGTCTGGTCCTCTTCGTCTTGTTTGGCGTCTGCGTGGGCCTAAAAAAGGAATAGGAGCAGAAGAAAGGCCACCTCTGTCCTGTTCTGAGCCGGAGGTAGAGGCATCGGTTGAAGATCTTTGACCTGGACGATAGGAAGGTCGCCATGAAGAGGGTCTCTCTCGCCACTTGTAGACACGATCTAGGTTATAGTCCTCTAGATCTCGGGCAAATTTCTGGCGCTTGCGATCCTCTATGTCCTTTCTGTGTTGAATTATGTTGTTATTTATCTGTGATTTTAAGGAGGAGATTTCCTCTGGTGTCCCCGTGGAAGACAGTTGTGCCTCGATGGAGCCAACTTGCTCGGTGCTGGTAGCTATGGCCTTTTGCAAGTTCTCTACGGTTAAAAGCATGAGGTCGAAAGAGCACTTGTTAAGTATTTGTTCATATTTTTGACAATATTCAGTGGAGTCAGAGAAGAGGGTGGGACGAAGGGGTACTCGTAGGCCCCGTGGAATTCTCTGAACTCTAATATATCAGTGAGAGTGGCACAGTGCAATTCTAGGTTTGTGCGGTGGCGTAATTCTCTCTCTAAATCGCGTCCACGGTCTCCCGAGGGGGAGCCTTGAGGAAATCACTTGAAAGGGTGGTCTGAGCTAGGATTCTCGATGTCTCATCAGCATTATACGAAAAAGTGAGAGAGGATAGTGACATGACCAAAGATGGCGTGCTACACGTATGGGTATATCATATGAAAAAATAACCGTGTGCACAACCAAGAAGGTGCCAGAGTAGGTTCCCAAACCGTATCAATAGAAAATGAACTCGGCACTCAACTTTAGTATAGTGAGAATAAAGATTTTTATTCACAGTAGTAACACGAAACGTTTCGGTCCTATATCATGGACCTTCATCAGTCACTACATTTATAAAAACAGAAGAAAAAAATTATATTAACAAAATAAAGTATGTACATCAAAATTTGTCAATATAAAGGTAAGGTAGTTGTATCAATGCTTCAGGATTTAGGCTAATTCAATTGCGAATTGCCGCGGAATTCCGCGCAATCCGACTTCTCCCGCAGAATACGCACGTTTTTGTATCTGATTCCAGCCAGAATAAGCTTTGCAAGCGTAATAGCTTGCAGAATGCTAGCGTTTTCCTAGCGATCTGTAGCACGCTTGGAAACTGATGACAGTTGCCGAGTCAAACATAGGTTTGACAAGTGTACACTTTTTATATTGAGCCGCCATGTCGCATCAATAGTAAAAAGATCTAATGTAAAATATAAAAAATAAATAATGAATTCTCACCTTCCGCGGCCCCCCAGCTTTCCACTCCAGCGACGCTCACGGCAACCGGTCCAAGGATGCTTGCGACAATCACACGATGACGTAGATTCGCGAGACGCATGCCATCTGGGTGATTCTCGCAAGGACTCTGGACCGAATTTGCCGGAGCTCGCTGAAGGCGGAAGGCTGCGGGGCCGCGGGAAGTCGGGCGCCGAAGGAATCATTATTTTTATTTATTATTGTTACCGGAAGTACCAGGCTGGAGAGATTCCTCTCTCCAGACCTGGTACCACGCCATGAACCGCTTACATTCGCAAATAAGAACATGTTGCATTTTTTCGCAAGCGTTTTCCGGAAAAAACCAACATGTGCCAAACATGGAATCAATTAACATGTATAGATGTTTAATGCTTGCGTTTTATCGGTTTTTACCGGAAACGCGAAACGCGAAAAACCAATTATCCTGATCGTGTGCATGCCTTAGGCATCATAGAAGTTGTATCAAGTATCAAAGGCAAAAGATATATATGGTGAGACTACAATATACTGGAAGGTGATCCACATAGGGAAGAAAAAGGCTAATATGTATGAAAAGTTAAACGAGTGGCAATACCTGGGAAATTAGTTTGATTCATTGTCCCTTCGGTGTGCCCCCTGCTTTGGTAGTTGGGGACAATGCCTAATTAGACTAGTAACCTGAGAAACAGCGCTCACTAGATACCATAAGATAAGCAACTATCAATATGATGGTGAAGCGGTGGAGCCGCTATAGCTTGTCTGATGACGACCTTGATGAAGGAGTCCGGTAGTTGATAGGTCTCTGCATTGGCGATTTTCCACCGCTAGTCTGAGTGCAGAGAAAGCTAGAAAGCACATGTATTGAAGTGTATAGGCTGGACTTAAGTGTCAGTCTACAGAGCTATCAGACAGGGAATGAGGTGGCAGGAAGTTAATGGACTGTGTTCTAGTGAATACTAGGTTACCAAGGCCGTCTACAGGTGGGAGGAGTAAGGAGAGCGCTTGTGAGATTGTCATACTACGAATGACGTGGCAAGCATTATAGTTTAATACAAGCGGCTCTAAAGTGAAGAAAGAGAGGCTATGTATACAAGCATAAAGGAGTTTACAGCAATAGATATTGCGATCTTTAATTCTCTAAAGCGATTACACTAACAGGCTTGCCTAGAACTCAAAAGGGGGCTAACAGTAATATGAGTACTCATCAGATAATTTACCAAAGGAAGTATACAAGGTCAGTGCTGTACACTATTGGTCAACAAGATATAAATAACCTTAAACCAAGTGCCAGAGAGATCCCAATCCGACATAGAAAATTGGTCAATAAATGATGATGATAAACTTAATTCACAGTAGAAATGAAATTCAATTTAGATAGGGCTTCACAGGGTGTCTGACTAATTAAAACAAGAAAACTTATTAACAAAAAAAATGTAATAATTGGAAATATAAGGTACACGATATTGCATAATTTCAAATTAGACAATCATGCAATTGTCGCTGATCCAGCAAACGAATATTATGAGTTTCAGACTTTACTGGAATGGTTGATCACTAGGAAAAAAAAGGGGGATAGCTGTAGGTGAAATAGCTAAGCTCATAATACGTTACATAGAACGATGTCTTCTGCATAGGTAGGCACGTTCGAGTCCTTAGTCATCTTTCATCCAATTTCTGCATTGCTCTTGGCCCGGACTCAGCTTACCATCTCACCGACCACTCCAGGATCAATTTCCTAGACACTGTGATTTATAAAGGATTCCAGTGGCTTGTTTATACCACTGATCTATATGTCAAACCGACAGATCGTAACAGCTTACTTTCATTTTAAATAGCTTCCATCCAGTCGCCATGAAGAAATCCATTCCGACAATCCCAATTCTATCGGGTCAAAAAGATCGTCTCCGATCATACCACTCAGAAACCCGCCTCTCAAATGAATTCAAAATTTAGAGAGAGGGGCTATCCACAAGGGGTCCTGGATCGTTCCAGAACTACGTCACTCGCAATAAACAAGATATTGGGGGCAGAATTGCTTTCGTCTACACCATTACCACCCCTATGCGTATATATTGCACAAATCCATTCGCCAACATTGGCCGCTCCTCCAGACTGCGCACCCGGACATTAAAGAATTCTCTAGACCTTTTCTCCCATGCTTCCGCCGTGCACCCAACCTAAGGGATGCATTGATCAGAGCTGACTTAGGCCCTAAAAAATCAGGAACTACACAACAATTCCTGAAAAAACCAAGAACGGGCACTTTCCCATGTCTGGGATGCACTCAATGTAATAACGTACTCAGAGGAGAAACCATCCATCACCCATATACGGGAAAAACATTTAGAGTCCGTGGTTTCTTTACTTGCGACACGGCCTTCGTGATATACGTGATTAAGTGTCCTTGTGGGTTATTATATGTTGGGGAAACTAGTCAACCTGTAAAACAACGCATTTCAAAACACAAATCAACCATAAGATGTAAGAATACCTTACTCCCCATCCCACACCACTTCATCACAATGGGACATACCATAGCCCAACTTAAAATACCAAGTTTTGGAACAAATACCACATTCACGACGAGGAGGCGACCGCATACGTCAATTGAAAAGGAGAGAGGCGTATTGGATACACACCCTAGACACTCTATCACCTAAGGGTCTTAATCGTGAATACGATTTACTCTCCTTCATGTAATTCTGCATATGACCACTGAGGCTATAATTCCCCCACCCCCCCTTTTTTATACATCACTTGCCATAAACCACATGATATGTTGATCTCAGCCAGGTGTTTATTTATTTAATAATCCGTGCTCCCATTTTCCCATACTGTCTTCTGATAACGCACTATACCAATATGAATTTTGCTGTGACACCCTTTTACTTTATAAATGATGCATACAGATGTTTACACATCACCTGTCATTTACCACATGCTGCTTTGATCTCTGTTAGGTGGTTATTTATTATTCCTTGTTGCCTGCAGATTTGTCTTCCATACTGTCTTATGATAATGTACTAAATCAGTACTCATATTACTGTTATGCCCCTTTTGACGCATACTGATGCTGCAAGCCTGTTATGTATATCGCTTTAAGCTAATGTATAAGATCGCAATATTTATTGCTGTAAACTCCTTTATGCTTGTACTAACATGCCTCTCTTTCATTCACTTTAGAGCCGCTTGTATTAAATACTATAATGCTGCCACGTCATCCTGTTGGGCACATCTCCATCAGCACGCTGCTCCTTTACTCCTCCCACCTGTAGGACGGCCTCTGGTTACCTAGTATTCACTTGGAACACATGTCCATTAACTTCCTGCCACCTCACTTCCTGTCTAATGCTCTGTTTGACTGACACTATAGTCCCGCCTCTTCCTCTCATATACATGCTGCTTTCTAGCTTTCTCTGCACTCAGACTAGCGGTGGACACCGCGTCCAATGCAGAGACCTATCCTCACTACCGGACTCCTTCACAACAGGTCAGTCACAGACAAGTATAGCGGCTCCACCGCTTCACCATCATATTGATAGTTGTGATATTTATGGTATCTATGTTTTGCGCTGTTTCTACAGGTTACTAGTGCAATAGAGGCATTGTCCTCTTCCTCATCTCACCCCACCAATACAGGGTATGTCACATCTACAGGCATAGGCACAAAATCTACTTATACATAAAAGTATATCGGCACTTACGTTTATCTTATTTTCACCTACAGCTATATCCAGCCCTTTCTTTCTTCCCTATGTGGATCAACCCCCTTCCCAGTAGTATCTGGTATGTCCTCACCATATATATTCTTTCTGCCTTTGTGATACCTCTGATACAACTCTGACCTATGATTGCTCCCTAAATCTCCTGAAGCATTGTATACAACTACTCTCTACCTTTACTATTGACCAAAATTTTGATTGTACATACTTTATTTTGTTAATATAATTTTTTCTTCTGTTTTTATAAATGTAGTGACTGATGAAGGTCCATGATATAGGACCGAAACGTTTCGTGTTACTACTGTGAATAAAAATCTTTATTCTCACTATACTAAAGTTGAGTGCCGAGTTCATTTTCTATTAGATACGGTTTGGGAACCTACTCTGGCACCTTCTTGGTTGTGCACACGGTTATTTTTTCATATGATATACCCATACGTGTAGCACGCCATCTTTGGTCATGTCACTATCCTCTCTCACTTTTTCGTATAATGCTGATGAGACATCGAGAATCCTAGCTCAGACCACCCTTTCAAGTGATTTCCTCAAGGCTCCCCCTCGGGAGACCCGTGGACGCGATTTAGAGAGAGAATTACGCCACCGCACAAACCTAGAATTGCACTGTGCCACTCTCACTGAATATATTAGAGTTCAGAGAATTCCACGGGGCCTACGAGTACCCCTTCGTCCCACCCTCTTCTCTGACTCCACTGAATATTGTCAAAAATATGAACAAATACTTAACAAGTGCTCTTTCGACCTCATGCTTTTAACCGTAGAGAACTTGCAAAAGGCCATAGCTACCAGCACCGAGCAAGTTGGCTCCATCGAGGCACAACTGTCTTCCACGGGGACACCAGAGGAAATCTCCTCCTTAAAATCACAGATAAATAACAACATAATTCAACACAGAAAGGACATAGAGGATCGCAAGCGCCAGAAATTTGCCCGAGATCTAGAGGACTATAACCTAGATCGTGTCTACAAGTGGCGAGAGAGACCCTCTTCATGGCGACCTTCCTATCGTCCAGGTCAAAGATCTTCAACCGATGCCTCTACCTCCGGCTCAGAACAGGACAGAGGTGGCCTTTCTTCTGCTCCTATTCCTTTTTTAGGCCCACGCAGACGCCAAACAAGACGAAGAGGACCAGACGGGGGCACAGACCGAAGGGACAATCTGAATCAAATACGGACAACTCGTTCCCAGGTATGTGCCCACTCGTCATTAACATCTCATCCAGGACTTTGAGTATCGCAGAATATTATGTCCTCCAAAAAGGACTTTCCTTCTGCCCCTCTTACAAATATAGGACATTTGAACTTGAAATGGACCTTCAAAGGTTTTTTCGTTCCCTACGACTACGGGTGTATTTTTCTCAACCTCCCGCACCTAGACCTATACAGTCTCCGGGAGAACCGGGACGACTCTCAGCCACTAATCTGGGCCTGAGAACAAAGAGCCTCTTCAGACCTCCCCCGGATCGAATGCTCTTGAGACCTTTATTGATTTCATTTATTCCTCTTTCCATGGTCTTAAATCTGACATGGAAAAAGGCAAATTACACTACCCACATAACCTCACGGCTACTGATCATCATGCCCTTAAATCCTTACAAGATGATAAAAATATCATCATAAAACCTGCGGATAAAGGGGGTGCAATTGTCGTGATGGACCGCTCATATTACATCTCTGAGGCACTCCGGCAACTCGACAACATCACTATTTATCAGAAATTACCGCGTGATCCCACCAATGATATACGGACCCGCATTAGCGACACACTAAGACAACATTGTGATGCAGGCATCCTGGACAGTAAAACTCATGAGTTTCTAATCTCTCATAATCCGATCATCCCTGTATTCTACATACTCCCCAAAATCCATAAGAACCTCCAGCAACCCCCTGGCAGGCCAATCGTGGCCGCCTCGGACTCCATTTTCTCACCATTGGCAATTTATCTAGAAAAAATCTTCACTCCTCTAATCAAAACTAGCAAATCATTCATTTTGGACACTGGAGCGTTTCTGGACATGATCCGTTCCATCAATCAAGTTCCAGCTAATTCCCTATTAGTCACATTTGACGTAAAAGACCTCTACACTTCCATACCTCATGAGAACGGTATACGGTCTGTCCAACGCTTACTTGAAAAATCGGACTTTAATCCAGCAGAGATCGCTTTCTGTCTGGATCTGTTAACCATCGTACTTAAACACAACTACTTTATGTTCCAGGATGATTTCTACCTGCAGATACGCGGGACCGCAATGGGCTCGAACGTAGCACCCCCATATGCAAATTGCTACATGGCCCATTTTGAGGAGACATTGATCTACACAAACCCTCTATTCAAGAACAACGCCATTGTCTGGAAACGTTACATAGACGATGTCTTCTGCATATGGGGGGGCACGTTCGAGTCCTTAGCACTCTTTCATCAATTTCTGAATTGCTCTTGGCCCGGACTCAGCTTTACCATCTCACACGACCACTCCAGGATCAATTTCCTAGACACTGTGATTATAAAGGATTCCAGTGGCTGTTTATCCACTGATCTATATGTCAAACCGACAGATCGTAACAGCTTACTTCATTTTAATAGCTTCCATCCAGTCGCCATGAAGAAATCCATTCCGACATCCCAATTCTATCGGGTCAAAAAGATAGTCTCCGATCATACCACTCAGGAAACCCGCCTCTCAGAAATGAATTCAAAATTTAGAGAGAGGGGCTATCCACAAGGGGTCCTGGATCGTTCCAGAACTACGGTCACTCGCAATAAACAAGATATGGGGGGCAGAATTGCTTTCGTACACCATTACCACCCCTATGCGTATATATTGCACAAATCCATTCGCCAACATTGGCCGCTCCTCCAGACTGCGCACTCGGACATTAAAGAATTCTCTAGACCTTTTCTCCCATGCTTCCGCCGTGCACCCAACCTAAGGGATGCATTGATCAGAGCTGACTTAGGCCCTAAAAAATCAGGAACTACACAACAATTCCTGAAAAAACCAAGAACGGGCACTTTCCCATGTCTGGGATGCACTCAATGTAATAACGTACTCAGAGGAGAAACCATCCATCACCCATATACGGGAAAAACATTTAGAGTCCGTGGTTTCTTTACTTGCGACACGGCCTTCGTGATATACGTGATTAAGTGTCCTTGTGGGTTATTATATGTTGGGGAAACTAGTCAACCTGTAAAACAACGCATTTCAAAACACAAATCAACCATAAGATGTAAGAATACCTTACTCCCCATCCCACACCACTTCATCACAATGGGACATACCATAGCCCAATTAAAATACCAAGTTTTGGAACAAATACCACATTCACGACGAGGAGGCGACCGCATACGTCAATTGAAAAGGAGAGAGGCGTATTGGATACACACCCTAGACACTCTATCACCTAAGGGTCTTAATCGTGAATACGATTTACTCTCCTTCATGTAATTCTGCATATGACCACTGAGGCTATAATTCCCCCACCCCCCTTTTTTATACATCACTTGCCATAAACCACATGATATGTTGATCTCAGCCAGGTGTTTATTTATTTAATAATCCGTGCTCCCATTTTCCCATACTGTCTTCTGATAACGCACTATACCAATATGAATTTTGCTGTGACACCCTTTTACTTTATAAATGATGCATACAGATGTTTACACATCACCTGTCATTTACCACATGCTGCTTTGATCTCTGTTAGGTGGTTATTTATTATTCCTTGTTGCCTGCAGATTTGTCTTCCATACTGTCTTATGATAATGTACTAAATCAGTACTCATATTACTGTTATGCCCCTTTTGACGCATACTGATGCTGCAAGCCTGTTATGTATATCGCTTTAAGCTAATGTATAAGATCGCAATATTTATTGCTGTAAACTCCTTTATGCTTGTACTAACATGCCTCTCTTTCATTCACTTTAGAGCCGCTTGTATTAAATACTATAATGCTGCCACGTCATCCTGTTGGGCACATCTCCATCAGCACGCTGCTCCTTTACTCCTCCCACCTGTAGGACGGCCTCTGGTTACCTAGTATTCACTTGGAACACATGTCCATTAACTTCCTGCCACCTCACTTCCTGTCTAATGCTCTGTTTGACTGACACTATAGTCCCGCCTCTTCCTCTCATATACATGCTGCTTTCTAGCTTTCTCTGCACTCAGACTAGCGGTGGACACCGCGTCCAATGCAGAGACCTATCCTCACTACCGGACTCCTTCACAACAGGTCAGTCACAGACAAGTATAGCGGCTCCACCGCTTCACCATCATATTGATAGTTGTGATATTTATGGTATCTATGTTTTGCGCTGTTTCTACAGGTTACTAGTGCAATAGAGGCATTGTCCTCTTCCTCATCTCACCCCACCAACACAGGGTATGTCACATCTACAGGCATAGGCACAAAATCTACTTATACATAAAAGTATATCGGCACTTACGTTTATCTTATTTTCACCTACAGCTATATCCAGCCCTTTCTTTCTTCCCTATGTGGATCAACCCCCTTCCCAGTAGTATCTGGTATGTCCTCACCATATATATTCTTTCTGCCTTTGTGATACCTCTGATACAACTCTGACCTATGATTGCTCCCTAAATCTCCTGAAGCATTGTATACAACTACTCTCTACCTTTACTATTGACCAAAATTTTGATTGTACATACTTTATTTTGTTAATATAATTTTTTTCTTCTGTTTTTATAAATGTAGTGACTGATGAAGGTCCATGATATAGGACCGAAACGTTTCGTGTTACTACTGTGAATAAAAATCTTTATTCTCACTATACTAAAGTTGAGTGCCGAGTTCATTTTCTATTAGATACGGTTTGGGAACCTACTCTGGCACCTTCTTGGTTGTGCACACGGTTATTTTTTCTCATGTTTTCACCTTTCTGACCAGACCAAATTTTAGAATTCTGACTAGTGTCACTTTATGTGGTAATAACTCTGGAACACTTTAACAAATCCGAGTGTTTCTGAGTTTGTTTTTTGAGACACATTGTACTTTATGTTAATGGTCTATTTAGGTCAACATTTTTTGCATTTGTTTGTGAAAATATCGCCATTTCTGAGAAAATTTTGAAAAGGTCACAATTTTTAAACTTTCAATTTTAATATTCTTAAACCAGCTAGTCGTACTTTGCAAAATATTTTATAACATTTTTCATGTCTTCTTTACATCAGCATAATTTTTAAAGCATCATTTTTTGTTGTTAGGAAGTTAGAAGGGTTAAAAGTTTATCATCAATTTCTAATTTTTCCAACAAGGTTTACAAAGCAGTTTTTTTAGGGACCACCTCACGTTTGAAGTGTCTCTGAGAGGCCTGTATGACAGTAAATACCCAAAAATTACACTATTAAAAAACTGTACCCCTCAAGAATGCTCAAAACCACATTCAAGAAATGTATTAACCCTTTTACTGCCTCACAGAAATGAAAGCAATGTGGAAGAAAAAAAGAACATTATGATTTTTCCCACAAAAATATATAGCCTCAAATTTTGCATTTTTACAAAAGCAACATGAAAAAAATGAACTGTACAGTTTGTTGTGCAATTTCTCCTGAGCATGCTGATACCCCATAGTTGGAGGAAAACTACTGTTTGGGCGTATAGTAGGGTTCAGAAGAGTAGGAGCTCCATTTGACTTCTGGAATAGATAGCAGACACCATGTCACATTTGCAGAGCCCCTGATATGCCTAATCAATGGAAACCCCCCACATGTGACCCCATTTTGGAAACTACAACCCTCAAGCAATTTATGTAGAATTGTGGTGAGCACCTTTAATTCACAAGTGCTTCCCAGAATTTTATAACGTTGAGCTGTGAAAATGAAAAAATAAGTTTCTCCCACAGAAATGTTGCTTCAGCACCAAAGCTTTCATTTTCGCATGGGTTACAGTAGAAAATGGATGACATAATTTGTTGTGCAATTTGTCCTAAGTATACCGATATCCCATATATGGTGGAAATCTGCTGTTTGGGTTCGGAAGGGAAGGATTGTCAATTGAATTCTGGAACACAATATTGGCTGGAAGAGATTGCGAATGTCATGTCATATTTGACAAGCTCTTGATATGCCAAACCATCAGAAATCCCCACAAGTAATCCCATTTTAGAAACTACACCTCTTGAGGAATTCATCTAGCTGTGTAACGAGCATTTTTAACCTTCAAGCGGTTTACAGAATTGTATCACTTTGGCCTGAGTCGATGGAAAATTACCATTTTTCCACCAAAATGTTACTTTGGCCTCAAGGTTTCAATTTTCAAAAGGATGTTAGTAGAAAATTTACCACAAATATGTTACTCAATTTATTCTCAGTGCGGCAATACCTCATATGTAGTTGAAAATTACTTTTAAGGCACAGTGCAAAGCTCTGAAGGGGAGGAGCACCATATTGTAGTGCACATTTCACAAGAATGGTTTGAGGGTGCCATGGCACATTGGCAGAGCCCCTGAGGTGACAGAACAGCATAATCCTTCCATAAGTGACCTCAATTTACATACTTCACCTCTCAATGAATTCATCTAGGGGTGCAGTGATCATATTAACACCAAGGGTGTGTCACAAAACCTTATACCTTTGGAAGAAAAAATAATGACTTTACCACAAAAAAAATATTTTAGACCCAGACTTTACATTTTCATACAGGGAAATGGGAAAAATAACACCAAAATTTTTCACACAATTTTGCTGAACGTGGCAATATCCCATGTGTGGCTGTACTGTTCTGCTTAGCTACACGGCAAGGTTTGAAAGGGAAAGAGCGCTATTTATGGTAGAATAGTTAGCGGACTCCCTATACAGAGCCCCTAAGTGCCAGAAGAGCAGAACCTCCCCTCAAGTGACCCAATTTTGGAAATTTCACCTCTCTGGAAATTTATCTACAGGTGCAGTGATGATTTTAACTCGATGGTTGTTTGCCAGGAACAAGCAGAATTGAATGTTGCTGTTTGAAAATTGCAAAACTGGTGTAGTGCCTGTACATTGTAGTGCCCATACATTGTGTCCAGATCGTTCTTCTGAAGACATTGACCCCGTAAATTAAGTGTGCTCTCATCGCTACAGAAATGCCAAACATGGATGCTAACTACAGTTTAGGCACGCTGTGGGGGTCAGAAGGGAGAGGGCATTTAGATTTGTAAGCGCAGAATTCATTGAATGAGTTGAAGCTTTTGTTGAGAACATTTTACATAACATTTTGGATCACAGTTATCCAGCGCTCTATGCTGAGCACTTATATCATGTTTTTATCTAAATCTCCGAATTACATAATTCAGATGAAACTCCAAGGGATCCAATCAATATAATGAGGCAGCCAAGTTACTCTGTACTCCATCTTGCCTCTGTTCAGCGGTGTCCATCTTATTAGAGGTGCCCAAAACTGAAGTCGACTGCACTTTCATGCACGCTTAAAAAGATGTACACTGCTGGATTACAGGTCCTATGGCATCCACAGTGCCTTCATCTGCCTCATCATTGGGAATCTTCTGGTGGCGGTTCTATCTGAATCATGTGTTTTAGAGATTTACATGCAAACACCAATTTAAGTGCTCAGTGTAGACTGCAGGATAAGTGTTCACCAATCCTTACTGCAATTTTTGTGAGACAAAAAAACCTGACTGGCACATCCAGACAAATGTGAACTAGGTGAAAACCAAGGGGAGCTACCCCCATGTAAAACATATGAAAAAAGGATGCACTCTATCATACTAAAGCATGACAACATAGAATACATGAAATTTTGGATAGCAATATGGCTTTGGAGTATAAGGAAAAAATTTGAGACACTTAGTATAAACATTTGGCCAAACATTAAAAGCCCACCAACCATCGTCAAGGTGGTCTCAAGTCTGGTGAGTCCCTGACCTAATGTGAACATACCTCTATTAGGCTGATATCTGAATTTCTGGGTGAATGTGGCACCTCTGTCAGTAATGCCTGCATTTTCGTATGCCGCCATACAGCATCATCAACGAAAAAATAAACAAGTTATAGCTCGCAGAATAAAGCGATGTAAAAATAATTATTCTTTATATATAATTATTTTAAAGTGCCAAAACATAAAAAAATAATACAAATGAGGTATCACCGTAATTGTACTAACGCAAAGAATAAAACCGCATTATCAATTTTACCACACGCGGAACGGTATAAACGCCCCTCCCCAAAAGAAACTCATGAATTGCTGGTTTTTGTTCATTCTGCCTCCCAAAAATTGTAATAAAAAGCGATCAAAAAATGTCATGTGCCCTAAAATGGTACCAATAAAAACGTCACCTCGTCCCGCAAAAAATAGGACCTCACATGACTCTGCGGGCCAAAATATAGAAAAATTATAGCTCTCAAAATGCCATGATGCAAAAACTACTTTTTGCAATAAAAAGCGTCTTTTAGCGTGACAGCTGCCAATCATAAAAACCCGCTATAAATAGTAAATCAAAACCCCCTTTATCACCACCATAGTTAGGGAAAAATAATAAATTAAAAAAATGTATTTATTTCCATTTTCCCATTAGGGTTAGGGTTGGGGCTAAAGTTATGGTTAGGGTTGGGGCTAAAGTTAGGGTTAGGGTTGGGACTAGGGTTATGGGTATGTTAGGTTTAGGTTTGTGGTTAGGGTTATGATTAGGGTTGGGATTTGTGTTAGGGGTGTGTTGGGGTTAGGGTTGAAGTTAGAATTGGGGGGTTTCCACTGTTTAGGCACATCAGGGGCTCTCCAAATGTGACATGGCGTCTGATCTCAATTCCTGCCAATTCGGCGTTGAAAAAGTCGAACGGTGCTCCTTCCCTTCTGAGCTCTGCCATGCACCCAAACAGTAGTTTACCCCCACATGGGGTATTAGCATACTCAGGACAAATTGCACAACAACTCTTGGGGTCCAATTTCTTCTGTCACCCTTGGGAAAATACAAAATTGGGGGCGAAAATATCGTTTTTGTAGAAAACAATATGATTTATTATTTTTATGGCTCTACGTTTTAAACTTCTGTGAAGCACTTAGGAGTTCAAAGTTCTCACCACACATCTAAATAAGTTCCTTTGGGGGTCTAGTTTCCAAAATGGGGTCACTTGGGGGGTTTCCACTGTTTAGGCACATCATGGGCTCTCCAAACGCGACATGACACCCGCAGACCATTCCATCGAAGTCTGCAATGCAAAACGTCACTGCTTCAATTCCGAGCCCCGACGTGTGCCCATACAGTAGTTTTCTCCCACATATAGGGTATCAGCGTACTCAGGACAAATTGGAAAACAACTTTTAGGGTCCAATTTCTCCTGTTACCCTTGGCAACATAAAAAACTGGGGACTAAAAGATCATGTTTGTGGAAAAAATATGATTTTTTTATTTTCACGTCCGGGCGTTATAAACTTCTGTGAAGCACTTGGGGGTTCAAAGCGCTCACCACACATCTAGATAAGTTCCTTTAGGGGTCTAGTTTACAAAATGGGGTCACTTGTGGGGGGTTTCCTTTTTTTTAAGCACATCAGGGGCTCTCCAAACGCGACATGACACCCGCAGACCATTCCATCAAAGTCTGCATTACTAAACGTCACTACTTCTATTCCGAGCCCCAACGTGCGCCCACACAGTAGTTTTCTCCCACATATAGGGTATCAGCGTACTCGGTACAAATTGGACAACAACTTTTGGGGTCCAATTTTTCCCCTTACCCTTGGGAAAATAAAAAAATGGTGACTAAAATATCATTTTTGTGGGAAAAAATTGAATTTTTTATTTTCATGCCCGGACATTATAAACTTGTGTGAAGCACTTGAGGGTTCAAAGTGCTCACCACAGATCTAGATAAGTTCCTTAGGGGGTCTAGTTTCTAAAATGGGGTCACTTGTGGGGGGTTTCCACTGTTTAGGCATATCAGGGACTCTGCAAACTGAACATGACACCCATCAAAGTCTGCATTCCAAAATGTCATTACTTCCTTTCCGAGCCCTGCCGTGCGCCCATACAGTATTTACCCCCCACATATGGGGTATCAGCGTACTCAGGACAAATTGGACAACAATTTTTGGGGTCTAATTTCCTTGTGAAAAATCAAAAATTGGAAAATTGGGGACTAAAAAATCATTTTTTGTGGATTTTTTTTTATTTTTTATTTTCACACCCAGGCATTATAAACTTTAGTGAAACATTTGGGGGTTGAACATGCTCCCAACAGATCTAGATAAGTTCCTTAAGGGGTCTAGTTTCCAAAATGGTGTCACTTGTGGGGGTTTCCACCGTTTAGGCACATCAGGGGCTCTCCAAACATGACATGGCATACAGCCAATTCTGCGTTGAAAAAGTCAAACTGCGCTCCTTCCCTCCCGAGCTCTGCCATGCACCCAAACAGTGGTTTACCCCCACATATTGGGTATCAGCGTACTCAGGAGAAATTGCACAATACCTTTTGAGGTCTTGTTACTAGTGTTGAGCATTCCGATACTGCAAATATCGGGTATCGGCCGATATTGGCTGTATCGGAATTCCGATTCCGAGTTCCGATATTTTCGTCTTAGCGGATACCGGAATCGGGATTGTCACTGTCACTGTCAGTGTCCGTCGGTCGGGTCTGTCAGGAGTCAGCGGCACTTACCTGGCAGAAGATCTCCGGCGGTCACATCCCGGACTGCTTCATGGCCGCCATCTTCTTTCCCCGGCGGTCACATGCAGTATCTCGCGATAACTGCAGTGACTGCTGGGTAATCCCGGCCGTAAAGCAGTCAGTCCGATGACGTCACCGCCGGGGAAGCAGGTAATCAGCTGTGCTGCGTTGCGATGACAGGCTCTGCCTGTCATTGCGATGTAGCAGAGTTGGATCGTCGTGGGACACTCGTTACTATGGACTGCGTCGGACAGGTGGTATACTGTTGGTTTGTTTTTTTTTCTTTTTTTTACAGGAGATCGATGGCGTCGCAGGAATGAGAGTACAATAAAAGAAATGAAAACTGTGTTGTCTCTTTTATTTCATTAAAATACTTTTTTCTTGCTTTGTCTTTTTTTTATACATTTAATAACTTTGGGATTAATAATGGATCGGTGTCTTATTGACACCTCTCCATTATTAACCGGGCTTATTGTCACCGTGCAATCAATGGTGACATTAACCCCTTATTACCCCGCTTGCCACCGCTACAGGGCAAGTGGGAAGAGCCGGGTAAAGTGCCACAATTGGCACATCTTTTGATGTGCCAAATGTGGGGCTGCTGTAGCCTGGTATTATCAGGCTGTTGAGGGCCAAAATCCATGGGCCTTGACAGTCTTTTAATACCAGGCCGCAGCAGTCTGCATTTTACTTGGCTGGTTAACAAAAATAGGGGGGATCCCCACGCCGTTTTTTTTTTCGAGGGGATCCCCTATTTTTGTTAACCAGCCAAGCTAAGC
>JARQOD010000002.1:219122852-219184559 GCA_033576555.1 Oophaga sylvatica
GGTTTTTCCCCAAAAAACATTGACCCAAGGGGCAGTGGGGAAAGGTAGTCCCTGGCCAGGGGTACTGGTCCACGCAGGGGGACCTTGCACTGCGGCGTTTATTTTGCGATGTTTAATTTTTTCAAAATGCTTTTGCGCCGGGGGTTGCCTGTAAAAAAAAAATGGCGGGGCCCCTTTTGTATTGTGGGACTCCCAAATGCCATTAATTTCGGAAACTTTTCAGTCTACCCCCTGTGACGAATTTCAGGGACGGGGTTTGCAATCCCGCTTTAAGGCTGTTTGGAGGTTTTTGCGAGTAAGGCCTTTTTTTAACCCCGCTTGCTAGATGGCTGTTTTGGGCCGGGGGAGTGTGGGAGGGAAAGGGAACTTGCAGCGGGGTGGAAAAACATGGGTCTTGGAGAACAGTGACAGAGGTTTTTCCAGGGCGTCCGTGGGAACCGAACCAGCGTGTGTGGTGGGGAAGGGCTCCAACCGAGCAAAAGATGTAGGTGCGCTGTGGTTTGGGCCTAATCCCCCATTGTTTTGTAACTGAACCCGGCTTTAAACCGACAGTTTCCCACATTTTTGTGTTTTAAAGGTTACGCATTTTTACCTCTTTTTACTTTTTGTTTTCACAGCTGCATTTGACATGAAATTCATCTGCAAGTTTCAAAAAGGCCCACGCAGTGCAAGTCTGGGGAGCGCCTTTTGGCTTTTGGAAGAGCTGCTTCGAAAGGGGGGCCAAATGGAGGCTAAGGCAACAGTCTGCAGCCTACCTCTCTTATGTTTGGCCGTTGGGGCAAACTCTTTTCCCAAGTTTCTACCCCACCTTTCCGTTCCTACCCATTTTCTTACCCAATCTCCCCCCTACCCCTTTTCCCCCCTCTGTTGGGGGGTTTGGCCACCCATTCCCCAAAAAATTCCCTATCTCACATCATAATGCGTTCTCGGTGTTGCCATCGGGCCCGGCTCACCCGCCTTTCCATTAAGAAACCAAGTGTTCTCCCAAAACCCCTTCCACATTCCAAAATTCTTTCTCCCTTTTCAACCCCCGATTCTCGAAAAACCGCTTCCCTTTTTAGAGCCTTAAATCCTCAATTTCACTTAAGACAATTTGTTCACGTGCTTTCCTAGGGAGGTGGGGAAAACAAAAAAGCATGCATTGCGCCAAACCAAAAAACGGGTTTAATTTGTTTTCCCGCAGCAGGGGGGTCGCCAAACTTACAAAAGTGCGCATAAAGGGAAAGCTCACGGGGGGAAAAGGTGGGTGCTGGTTGGGGGGGCGCAGCCAAAATCCCCCCGTCCTCTCCCTGTGAAACTCCACGGCCACGACCCCGTCCTTTCCCCTGCCCTTTTTCCTTGGTAATTGATAAAGAAAGTCAGAAAAGTTTAGGCTAATGGGTTTTTCAGGACTGCAGTGAAAACGCAAAACTTTCAGTAGCTGGAAAGGCCCCTTGTTTACTTTAATGTTTGCAACCCAATGTATTGTATACGGATGGAAGCGCGTCACACTATAGATCACTGTTAATTTCTATTGAATGGAGCTGCACCAATTACACAAAATAAAATAAAAAAAAGAGTCAGTGAGTGACACGTGCAGATGCCTACAAACAGCGGTGGATGCAGAGCAAACTGCAGCGTCACCTGCACTCTCACACACACACCTTGCACAGAGCTGTTAAAACAACATGCAAGGCAAAAGGAAGCTTTACACAGCGGTTGGTAAAATAGCCTGCCTAAAGCACAGTACACAAAATCGCAATCTCTAACTGTCCCTCAGAGTCAGCAGAGCAGCGTTCTGTCCCTAACTGAGTTCACAGCACAGTGACGCTAAAATGGCGGCGGCGCCTTTTATAGTGCATTCTGACATCATTTCAGCAGCCAATCACAGCCATGCCATTAGTTAAGATGACCGCAGCAGTACAGGATGTGCCCACACTTCGTAGGATTCCTCATTGGCTGACTAAAATCACAGTGCCTCTCAAAGAATTATGGGAACTTCAGATTCCGGTATACGATATAGGAAAAATATCGGAACTAAGTATCGGAATTCCGATACAGCGAATATCGGCCGATACTTGCGGTATCGAAATGCTCAACACTAGTTATGGTAGATCGGCTCATTCGGCTGCTCACAGAGGTAGACACAGGAACGCTTTCCGTTTAAGTCTTCCACTGGTTTATATAAAAAAGCACACTGCATGAACAAGTGCAAATTTAAATAAAATAAACATGACCCTTCTGGAATAATGGGAAAACAAAAATAGTATACAATACAGTCTGTGTGACTACGGCTCAGGATCACAAAGCATAGCTCTGGAGCTCTCATCTCCATACACACTGAACTCAGATTGATTCAGAAGGGTCCCTATTTACCTTCTGGACCAGACCCTAGGGTGGAGAGATGGTGAAAAGCCTCCCACTCACTCTTCAGTATCCACAAAAACCCAGCCCTTAGTATGGCCTATTAACCCCTCTCAGCACTTATTGTGCTGAAGCATATTTCTAGGTGCATATCACTGAAGCTCACATTTCTCCTCTGCAGTATTTTACCAGTGACCTTGTCATATATCTTCCCCCTCTGCCTTTAGCCAGAGGTTTTGGCACCTTCAATTACTAAACAGGAAATTCTAGACAGGTATCTGCATTACTATGTAGTTTCTCTGGCCTGTGCTCCACATGAAAGTTGAAGTCATAGAGCACTAGAAACTACCTAGTCACCGGTTCAGTCTTCCTCTTCCCTTCCCTCATGAATGTCACGGGTGCATGGTCTGACACAAGTCTGAAATTTCGGCCTAGCAGTTAGGACTTCAGAGTGTCAATTGCCATTTGATTGCCAAGCATTCTTTTTCTACGCTGGCATAATTTTTTTTCACAGCAGGAGAGTTTCCTACTTAGGTATAGGATTGGATGTTCCTCACCATTTATTCCTGGGACAAAATGGCTCCCAACCCGACCTCTGAGGTGTCTGTCTGGACCACAAACTCCTTACTGAAGTCCGGTGCAACCAAGACCGGCTGTGTACACAGGACGAGCTTTAACTCTTGGAACGCCATCTCCGCTTTAGAAGACCATTGGCAACTCTGAAAACAGGTCTCGGTAATGCTGAAACAGTTCTCATTGCTGTTGTTTCTGGGCCGGTGACAGTGTCTCTGTCACTGTGACTACCTTGACCTTGGCTTCAGGATTGGCCCCCAGGCACATAGCTTCCACTGGTTTCCTGTCTTGCCACGGCTTAAGCAGGTTGATGTGGCACACCTAGTATGGCTTTCTTTTCCCTGGATGATGGATCTTGTATACTTGGCCAGGAATTTACTTTTGATAGTGGGAATTAGCACTAACACCCATTCTCCAGGGCTAAACTGTCTCGCCTCACCGACTGATTGTAGACTCTTGCCTGGGCCTCTTGTGCCTCTTTCACAATCGGCATCATCTTTGAAACCTTCCCTGCATGTGGGACACATGCTCAATGAGGCACCAGTTGGGTGTAACCTCGGCTTCCCAGGTCTCCTATGCAATATCCTGAAGTCCCCGATGGTGCCGGCTGTACAGCAACTCGAATAGTGAAGACCCCATAGAGGTCTGTGTAACTCTAATAGAAAACAGCAGATACAGAAAAAGGCAATCCCAGTCTCAGCCATCCTTCTCCACAACCTTTTTCATCATGTACTTCAGCGTCTTGTTGAACCTCTCCACCAGGCCGTTTGCGGATGGCATACCGCCGTCCTGAATTGTGTAATCTGTAGAGCCTTACACAACTCTCTCATCACTTTGGACATAAAAGGAGTTCCTTGATCTGTTAGGATCTCTTTTGGCAGGCCCGTCTGAGAAATATAAAAGGTACTAGCTCTCGGGCTATACTCTGAGTTTCTCAGTGGTACCGCCTCCGTGTACTGTGTTGCGTAGAGCAAGACCACCAGGATATATTGATGCCTTCTGGTGGACTTAATTAGCATTCTGACAAGGTCCATGTAAATTCGGTCAAATGGGACCTCTATAATGGGCAATGGCACGGGGACTGTGGAAGTTAGTTACTGGAGCTACTAGCGTTACTGTTAGGTGACAGATGAGACAGGATCGGCATAAGGTAAGAATCTCTCAGAAACATCCAGTCCAATAGAATCTCTGAAGGAACTGCTCTTGAGTTTTGTCTATGCCCAGATGCCCACCCAAGACAAGAGAACAGGCAAGGTCTAGCACCCTATGCCTATAGGGCCCTGGTACTAGCAGTTGCTCTCTTACTTCCCCCCTCAGTTTAGTAACCTGATATAGCAAGTCCTCATTTACCGCAAAATGTGGAAACATGGTATTGGCCCCCCACTCTTCAGCCACCCCATTTATCATAGTAACATTGTAAAATGCCCCTTTTAATGTAAAGTTTTTCATTAGAGCAGTCCAAATATTCCCCCCAGAATCCCCCAACCCAGATAAATCAGTCTCATGGGTCTCCTTATTGTCCTTGTCACCAGCAAGGACACACTGGGGAAACTCATCCTTATCCAATTGCGATGGGGACCATTCATGGTTGAACTGCTTCTTATCTGAGTTACTTGGCACACCCGCCTTTTGCTGTTAGTCCCAGAGCAAGCTAAAGTCTGCCCTATTGTAACTGAATGCAGCAGGACTTTAACTAGTCTGACCTCATGGGACTCAGTGCCACAGTTCGTTTTTATAGTCACTCTGGGGAAGGGACAATCCCTTGGCATCCATGTTAATACAGTGAATGCCCACGAGCTTTCCGAGGATAAACTGGTGGGGGAGTGTGGCTCTTACCAGGGTAACCAAACTCAGAGTCCAAGACTAGACACCAGTACCCCATTTTTATAATATGAACAGAGGATTCATATGCTGCAGTCTATCTGTTCGGTGGACATAGGACAACGAACGGCTATGTGTCCAGGACCGTGATATCTCCAACAATTTAAGTCCTTATCAGTGGCCTTTGGCAACCCTTCAGTGACCCCTTGAGACCTTGGAATCCCTCCCCCCAGTTGTGTCTCTATCACCTTTCTTTTGAGAGTCAGATTCCTTCTGGGTACCTCAGTGTGGTTATGTGACAAGGCCTGGTCACCTTAAGGACTTCTCGACCACCTGGTACCTTTCCACTAGGCTACCCATGTCCGCATACCGGGGTCTGTGCCAGGTATAAAGTTTTATATAGGAGAAAGAATACTAAGGGGTTATTTTCATAGGTTGCCTAGGCTCCTCTCTTCCACTGAAGAGAGATCTCAATACTTCAGAATATCAAGACATTTTAAATAACTGCATGCTTCCATTTTTTAGGTGAGTTTTGAAAGGCCTTTTTTTTCATCTCACTATAACTGTGCACCCAGTACATAATAAAAGGTCCATAAAGGCATGGTTGGGTGAGTTTGGTGTGGAAGTATTTGCCTCGCCAACACAACACTCCAACCTTAACCCCATTGAACACCTTTGGAATTAACTAAAATGGATTCTGTGGGCCTGACTTTCTTGTCAAATATTAGTGTCTGACCTCACAAGTTCTTCTGGATAAATGTGGAAAACATGTCCACAGACACATTTCAAAATCTTATAGAAAACCTTCACAGAAAAGTAGAAACAGCTGTTGGGGTCGAACTCTGTATTAATGACTGGATTTAGAATGAGATGTGATAAAAGTTCCTGTATGATGTGAAGGTGTCCCAATACTTTTATCCCTATAGTATATCTCCATTTGTTGTTACACACTACTTTATTCTCTGACTGACCATACATGAATCTTGAGAAAAATCACCTGCAGGCCTCCATATAAAACAGGGAAACCTGAGATTTGTGCACCGTCTGTACAAGTCCCATGTCAGCTCTGCTAGCTGGCTTCATGATATCTACACCCTGGAACATATTTTTTTTTCATGAGGACATTTTAAGGTTTTCTTTTGGTAATCTATGTATGCAGGCACAAATTCAACAATGAAAGCCTGTTATATCAGTTAAGAAGGAAGCTGGAAAATGTCTTCCTTTAAGAGCAGGCGCTGATTGAAATTGGTGCTGTCAGGTGGCTGGTTGCTGAAACAATTCTTTCACTGACCAAATATTTGCACATAAATGTACACAGATAACAGACCTAGATCATGTATGACTATGAGCAAGAGAGAAAAAACTACAAGTACCAAGTGATTGGAAAAATCACATAGCTACAGGTGTAACTTGTAACTTCGGGACCCATGTTCAAATCCTGTGACAATAAGGCCATGTTCAATCTTTCAATATGTGGTCAATATTTTACCTCAGTATTTGTAATCCAAAACCAAAAGTTGAACAATCAGAGGAAAAGGAGAATAGAAACTTGTCACCACTTCTGTATTTATCACCCATTCCTGGTTTTGGCTTACAAATACTGATGTAAAATGCCGACCAAATACTGAACGTGTGAACATGGCCTTACTCCAACTGTGGGTGTGTTTTGCGCCAGAGGGGCTTGGGGATCCCTTAGGATCCATGTCCTTTGTGTGACTGCAACTTCTGCATGTCCTATAGTTCTATCGTTGACTATAATGATGACTCAATGAAAGGTCACGTGACATTTATGGCATTTTTATACCTTTCGACATGCAGATTTTAGTCAAGAATAAACTAAAAATGGAGAAGAAATTGTTAGCGTTCTTCTTGCATTGAAAAAAAATGATCATTATAGCTCGCACCTTCAATTTGTGCCTATTTTTCTGTCATTACATAGAAGCTTGAATTATTCCGCACTCTGGCGATTCATTTTGAAATATTTAATCACATTTTAATTGCATCAGTTCTAATCTTGGTTGTCTTGGTTTCTTTTGTATTGAGTTTTCATTTCCATTTGAAGATTTTCAACTGTTACCACGGCTTGGCAGGTAATGTTTTTTCTCTGAATATTTAATTTCATGTACAGTCATATTAAAATTAAAAAATAAAATTGTTCATGTCAGCTCTACCCGATAAACTGCTATTATGCATCTGAAATAAAAAAAGGATAGCAGAAGCGGTAAACTTTGATAATTCTACTTTATCCCTGCCTGTATAATTAGCTGTGTAATGCCAGTCAAGCAAGTGATTAGTACAATGAAGAGGCTGCCATTCCCTTCAGGAAGTATTGTGCCCTGTACTGTTCTCATCACAGAAAATAGACACGTAATGGAGGAAAGCTGTTTTTATCTAGTAACTGATTGAATTTCTAGTTCTTAGGTTTAGATTCATATGTACATATTTGTATAAGTGCCAGAAGAAACAAATCACTGCTGCCAGCATCTTTATTATCATTGGTTTTCTGCTGCTGCTCAGAGCCATGGGCACTGGTCCTGAACATGACGTTATTCCAGGATGGGACCCTGCTCAATACTATGCCCTATAACTACCAACATAGGTGAGGGACCCTCCTGACTTTTTCTTTAACTACATTTTCCATCTTTTCTAACTCATCTGCTCTTTTATTTCCTCAAGACACAGGTGGCACAAGAGGATTCTGGCAGTTTTTTTCCTGCTCTTTCCCTATTGAATTAATGCATACACTTGGTCAACCTGAACATGTTTGTGTGAAGGTTGGGGAAGGAAGCTGTTGGTCAGTAACTGGGATAAGTAAACTGACTGCATTTGCCATTGTAGTAATGACAACAGTCAGGTTATCAGTCCTGTCTGCTGTCATGTTGGAGACATACAACCAGGGCCTGTATAAGGGGTAGGCAAAGGGGGTACACTTTGAAAAAAATTTTTTATTTGTATCTATCAGATCCTAATACAATTGATGCAAGTTCCTCCCGGGACAGGAGCAGAAGAGCTGTAATCAGCTCCTTGCTTCCCCAGGAACTCCATCAGAACACAGGCTACTTTTGGCCTGTGCTGTGTTGGAGACGGCGTATGTAGTTTCATCAAGTGGTGCATTGACATCACTGAATTGCTTTGTCCAGCACCCATTGCTGTACCAAATAGAAGATACAGAGCCTGCACTAGACAGGGAGCTTGGATTAGCTGAGTATTAGCTTTTTTTTTCTTACAATATTTTCTTTTTCTCATAATATTTTGACACTGAATGTGTGACATCACAAAAGATGCAGTGGGGGATATCACAAAAGGAGCTGTGGGGGTTATCACACAAAAGGGGCTGTAGGTAGCATCACAAAAGGAGATGTGGGGGATATCACAAAGGGAGCTGGGAAGGACAACATAAAACAAAAGAGTTTGTGGGTGACATAATAAAAAGAGCTGTTGGGGAATCACAAGGGGGTCTGTGGAAAACATTATACCATGGCTGTATGGACATTAAATTATAAGGGAGATTGTAAGGCACATTATACTGAGGATTGTGGGGGATATCATATTATATGGGGGACATTACACCTGGGCTGTTGGGACATCATATTATATAGTGGGCTGTGGAGACCATCATACTGTATAGGTAGATTTGGAGGAAATTATACTGTGGGCTGTGGAGACATCATACATTATAAGGGACTGTGTGGGGCATCATACTGTATAGAGGTCTGTGGGGGAAATTATACTGGGAGCTTTGGAGACACCATACTATAAAGGGGGCTGTAGTAACCATGCTGTAAAAGGATCTGTGAGGGACATACTGGGGTCTATGGGGACCATACTGTATTGGAGGCTGTTGGGGGACCTTATGTTAGGACCTGTGGTGACCATACTGTATAGGGCACTGTGGGGGATGTTATACTGTGAAGGGGGCTGTGGTGACCATATTGCATAAGGGTGTGTTAGGCGTCGGGATTCTCCCCCTGCACAGGGTAGATCCCAAGCCTTGTCTCCTCCTGCGGTCTCCCATTCGGTTCCGACCGCAGCAGATGCTGCTCAGCAGACATCGGTCTCGGCGTCTTGCTCAGACTCGGACTGTGCGTATTGTTACCACTGCCTCTCCAGGTTCAGCTATGGTAACTAGCAATAGACAGCGGCGAGCAGCCTTTCCTGAGACTAAGTCCAGGATTCACTCTACTGAGCATGCTCGTGAGGTAACCTCTCATTGGTGGTTGGCTGTCAGCTGTTCAGGCCCTGTGCCAGCTCTGGATTGGCCAGCGAGCAAGGTCCTGTCTGACTGGACTTAGGTGCAGTCTATAAAAAGATCTTTGGCGTGCCCGTCGGCGCGCTAAGATCATTTGTGTTTGTGTGTGTGAGTGGATACGCTACCACACTCAGTTTACACGTGTGTTTGGGCCGAGACTCTGTCGCTCTGTCGGTGTGTGTGAACGTCTAGTTTTACATAGAGAGGCAGGTTTTTACTCTGCTTGACCTAGCGCCTGTCTCGGCCACGTGTGCTTCTTAGCACGGGCTGTTTACAGGGCGCAGTCAAACCATGTGCTCTGGCACACTCCTTTTGGTACCACTCTGCTGTCAGTTGAGCTTTGTGCTCTTGTTTTGCATCACCCCATGGTGCTCATTAGTTAGCTTTGTTTTTGCTGCCACTCAGCAGTTTGCTGAATTGGTTCCCCTGGCCGGTACTCTCCTGTCTGAGAAGCTATCAGAACAGGGTGACCCCTGCTTACTCCACACAGGGTGACGTTTAACCCCGTATGTTCTAGTGTTATAGAAATTTAATTAGGATAAATCTATCCTGAAGTGTTTGTTGGTGCTGTTCCCAATTTTCTATTAAATGTCTTTTTGAGCGCTCAGAACGAAATGAGGACTGTCCACAATGGAAGTGTCAGTATAACAGTTTGTCAAGACTACTCATTTATTATTCATTCAAGGTTTTATACGTTTACAAAAAGGGGCTGGTTAGTCAATTAACATACAATTAAAAGCTGCTAGATTATTGGCTGTTCTAGTGTAAGTATGAAAATTTCATGATAATTATGATAAAAGGGCTGAAGTTGCAGATTTATTGTTTTTTGTTCTTTTGCCCTAGCTTTCTTGCATGACTAGTAAAGTAAACAATAGATATCTACTAAGACTCTCTGTACTTGTTCCTTATGAAGGCCAGGGTCGTCTTTAACGACTGATTATAGCTGGCATCAGCTTTTTGCATAGATATGTGTGGGCACAAGATTTTTAGCAAGTGAGATCTATCTAACTGTGAATGCATATATATGAATATACTTTGAATATATGGAATACATATATATTTCCATGACAGTCCCCCCTTAGATACCACTTGCCCTAAAAACCTGCTCCTGTCCCAAAGCGCTGCAACTCTTTTGTGCTGCCGGCGGGTTGAGATATGCCTAGCGCATGTCTCCCCCACCGAATACAGACTTTTCGCAAATGGGCGGTCAGGAGGACTGTCCCTGTCGGGGGTTTATCACAATCATAGTCTCTTTATTTAACTGCATGTTCAGAAAAACGTGTGTATTCTTCATCAGGTAGGTCATCTGTCTGGTCAGTCAGAGCATCCACGACATCCTTCATGGCTTAGGTGTCTCTCCTGGGAGCTTCCTTGCAATGCGATACGTGGATCCAAGCAGGCTTTCCCTCTAGTTACACAGAGGTTGGTGTCATCTGGGGCTCTTGGACAGGACCATCAAATCTGGCAGTGAAGAGAAAAACTCGAGAATGGACATTAGTTTTTGACCAATTCAATTACATAAGCAAACAAGATATCATTTTGCATATTCTGCTGCTGAGGGAAGAATGCACCTAACTTGGGACTAGACCCAAACAAAATTTCGTATGGTGACAGATTTTCTGGGTCTCTGGGAGTGTGCCTTACGCTAAACAGTGCAATTGGGAGTGTGTCATGCCATGGTTTGCGTGTCTCTTGGGCAATTTTCAGCATCCTATTCTTAAGTGTTCCGTTCAGTCTTTCTACCTTCCCGCTGCTCTGGGGGTGGTAAGGAGTGTGTAGGCCTAGGTCTGACCCTACCGCTGACCAGATCTCTCGTGTCAGATTTGCGGTGAATGCTGGCCCCTGATCACTCTCTATCACTTCTGGAACCCCGTATCTGCACACTATCTCTGAGAGTAGCTTCTTTGCAGTAGTTTTTGCTGACTGATTCCTCACTGGAAAAGCTTCTGTTCATCTTGAAAATACTTCTTTGACCACAATGGCGTATTTGAATCCTTCACTTGGCGATATCTGGATGTGGTCTATCTGGATCCTTTGAAGCTGGTAGAGTGGTCTTTCCAGATGAGGAGAGGGGGACTTTCTTCCATACGTCCAGGCTTGCATTTGCTGCAGGTCAGACAGCTGCTGGTGAATTTGGCTGTTAGGGTGGAGATCCCTGAAGCGAACCAGTAAGCACCAATCAGATCATTCATCTGTGTCTTTGATATGTGGGTGTGGGTCCATGTGCCCATTGGACCACCATAGGGTGCATACTTTGTGGTAGGCAGAGTTTGAAGTCCATTATTGATAGCCTTCCTTCTTCACGTGTTGCTTTTTTCGCATTCAGCTCTTCTTCTCCTTTTGGAGCTTGGTCTTGCAACTTCTTGAGCAGATCCCAGGACGTCTTTTTGTCAGGTTTCTTGTCTTCAGTCGTCATGTAGTAGCCGTCCGGCTCTACGACCTCTCCCACTTCTCCATGTTGTCTTCCTTTGGCCGCTTCTTTGGCTGCCATGTCCGCCATGTTATTGCCTCACGCCTCTTCTGTTCTCAGTTTTCCATGCACTTTGATTTTTCAAATTGCCACCATTTTGGAAGTTGGAGTACACCCAGCAGGTCCCTGAAGGCTCCATGATGCTTCACGGTTGTCCCGTTTGCTGTGATGAAGTCCCTTGTAGCCTAGATGGGCCCAAAGTCGTGTGCTATGCCATGCGAGTACCTGTAGTCGGTGTAGATGTTTGCAGTCTTGCCTTCTGCCATCTGGCAGGCCTTCGTCAGCGCTATCAGTTCTGCTTCCTGGGCTGACAGGCTAGGTGACAGACTTCTGGACCACAGGATTTCTTGATTGCTGGTCACTGCACTTTCTGTGTGGAAACTTCTTCATCATCTGCAAATCTGGAGTCATCCAAGTAGAGGATAAATTCTGTAAATTTTGTTCTGGAAAGTCCATATTGTATCCCTCCTTGGGAGTGGGAGTAGAGTAGCCGGGATGAGGACTGTAGGTCTGGAGACGGTGACATTATGAGACAAAGGCGATAGAGGCGCCACAAAGATGCCTGGCGGTGGGGAGATTATTGTTGGTTGAGCTTGATTGAATATTGCCAAGATGTCGTGTGGAGTGAGAGTTTCCAGTGGCTGTCCAAGAGTGATGTCAGCAACCTTGTCCAGGAAGGTGTGTGCTGCAGATACTGCCATCAGGCAGGAGGGTGCTCTTGCAACTGGATCCAAGCGGGCTGAGAGGCAGCCTAAAAGTCTCTGTTTTCCCCCGTGAATCCGTGTTAGGACTCCAGTAGCATGACCTTCTTTCTTCCATCAGGTATACGGAAAGACTTCTCGTAGTCAGGTAGGCCTGGTATTGGCGCTGAGACTGTGGAGTTCTTCCAATCTCCTGAATGAGTTGAAGGCTGCGTCCGATAGAAGGAGCGGGGTTGCGTTGATGCAAGCGCACAGAGGCTGCATTAGGACTGAGGCATCAGGGATCCAGGTTCTGCAATACGACACTAGACCAGGGAAGGCCTGCAGCATTTTCGGAGTTGTTGGGGGAGCCATCTTCTCCACAGTGGTCTTCCAGTCATTTGACAGGTGTTTTGTCTGGTGGGCAATACAGTGTCCCAGGGATGTAACTTGCTTCTGACATCACTGGACTTTGTTCTTCCAGACCTTGCGTTGCTGTTCTTCCAGGTAGAGTAGGAGAGAAAAGGAATGGACTGTGCAGGTATCGATGTCAACCACACAAAAGAGAAGGTCATCCACGTGTTGTAGAAGAGTAAGGCTAAGTTCACACGTTGCGGAATTGCCGTGGAAATTTCCGCGGCAATCCCGCACTTCTTCCGCGGGAAATACGCACGTTTTTTATAAGCGTATTCCCGCCAGAATAATAGCGTTTTGCAAGCGTAATTAGCTTGCAGAATGCTAGCGTTTTCCTAGCGATCTGTAGCATCGCTTGGAAAACTGATTGACAGGTTGGTCACACGAGTCAAACATAGTGTTTGACTCGTGTGACGAACTTTTTACTATTGATGCCGCCTATGCCGCATCAATAGTAAAAAGATCTAATGTAAAAATAATAAAAAAAATAATAAATAATGATATTCTCACCTTCCGGCGGCCCCCGCAGCCCCCGCAGCTTTCCCGCCTTCAGCGACCCTCCCGGCAACTCCGGTCCCAGGAGTGCTTTGCGACAAATCACACCGATGACGTAGCATCTCGCGAGACCGCTACGCTATCTGGGTGATTCTCGCAAAGCACTCCTGGGACCGGGAGTTGCCGGGAGCATCGCTGAAGGCGGGAAGGCTGCGGGGGCCGCGGGAAGGCTGCGGGGGCCGCCGGAAGGTGAGAATATCATTATTTTTTATTTTAATTATTGTTTTACCAGGGATATGGTACCCAGGGCCTGGAGGAGAGTCTCCTCTCCTCCAGACCCTGGGTACCACCGCACATGAACCGCTTACATTCCGCAAAATTAATGAACATGTTGCTATTTTTTCCGCAAACGTTTTTTTCGCGGAAAAAAAACGCAACATGTGGCCAAAACATGCGGAATCAATTAACATGTATAGGATGCTTAATGCTTGCGTTTTTATCGCGTTTTTACCGCGGAAAATCGCAGAGAAACCGCGAAAAAAACGCAAAAATTCCTGAACGTGTGCACTTAGCCTGACTCCTGCATATTCTGCAATCCAGTTGACGAGGATGGAGGACATTGTCTAAAGGGTATGCCACACTAAACAAGGTTGCTAACGAGATCGCTAAAAAACTTCACTATTTAGCGATCTCGTTAGTGACGCTATTGTGTGTGGCATGTAGCAACGACGTGGCCCCTGCTGTGATCTCGCTGATCGTTCACTAGAGTTCTGGACCGTATTTAGATCGTTGGCGTCCCGCTGGTGACGCTATATCGCTGTGTCTGGACACCTTTTGTGAGCGATGTGCGCTGTTTTTTTACATCGCAATGACCGTTAAAGTCGTTAATGAGATCGCTAACCGCTTATGAGTCGTTAACGAGATCGCTAAGTGTGGCAGCTACTAGCGACATTAAAACGATCACAAAAACGATCGCATTAGTATGCGTCGTTATTGTGATCGTTAGCGGGAGCGTTTAGTGTGGCAGTACCTTTAGTGAAACTTGAAGGGCTTGTTCTGAGCACCTTGAGGCTACACTGTCCATATGCACTGCACTGGTGCGTGAAGGCTGGCCTCCAGGTGGAGGGGAACACTGAAGAAGGCACTGGCCAGGTTGATCACCGTGAATACCGTTGCAGTGACTGGGACTTTTGAGAGAAGTGTGTGCAGATTCAACACTGTTGGGGTTTCAAATACCGTAGCCTCTTTCACGGCCTCCAGGCCTTGCACCATTCTGAACTCAGTGGGGTTTACAGTCTTTTTCTTTACTGTGGAAAGCTGGTATTGATTCCGATGGGCGAGGCAGCCCAGTTTGGCCTTGTCCTTCAGTATGCGGCAGGGGACTCCCATCTGCCGGCGCAGAGCTGGCGGGAAAACAAGCCGTCTACTAGGATCCACATCATGAGAGATGACGACCAGCTGGCTTTCTTGTTCTCCACCAAGACAGTCACTGTGTTAGCACCTGCTCTGGTCACAGGGGGTCTTCTTGTTGGGACGTCTCCTTAACCGGCTGCTTTTTTCTCAGCACGGGCCATCAGTTGTTTCTTTTCTCCAGCTCGGTCTCAGGTCAGTATTTGTGCACAAGTTTGAAGAGCTGAGTGGCTTGGGTGAACTGGCTGATTACAGGGGGCACCTCCTGGTGCTTGCAAAAGATGAACCTCTGGCGTTGGAGCCGGATGAGGTGTTGCCATTCCATGAAGCGAGTAGGGTCCTTCTTGAGTTGAATATCCTGGCCAATGTCAAAGTTCTCAGGCCGTCTTCTTAGGCGAGTTCACTTAGACCTTCAGTTGGTCAGAGACATCTTGACTCTGGGTGATGGAGTGGCTTTTCTGGTACTATGTCCAGCACCTCCTGTGATAGGTCTGCAGTGTGGTTGTTTGAGGTTTCTTCTTGGGTCAGGGGTGAAGAAAGTGTCATGGTCCCATCTTCCTGGAACACTCTGGTCGCTTTCAGCTTCTGCAGTAGGTCCACTCCCAATAGGCTGAGGGTGCAGGTTTTTGACACAACAAACTGGGACACGATGGAGTGTTCTGGCTGAGTCCACACGCTCAGTGGCTTCATAATCTGGAAATGTCTGACTTGACCATCAATTCCCATGCAGGACGCAGAAGATTCTGATAGATAGGTGAGGTTGCGGAGTTCCACAAGAAAAGATCTGACTACGCCATCCACTCTCAGGATATTGGTCCCACTGGTGGGGTTCCCTGTGGACTTGGTGTGCTCCTGTCCTATGCACGGGGTTCTTCACTGCTTTCTGTGTTTCTTCTTCTTCTGGGCGAAGTCGGTGTTCTGCACCGGTTCCGGAAATGACCAAACTCGCCACAGTTGTAACACTGGACATCCCTTCTGTCCCGGCGGGACTCAATCCTTTTTGCTACTGAAAAAGGGTATCCATTGCTATTGATGTGTACTCAGGCCTGGCTACTACCAGTGGTTTCCTGATTGGTTCTCTCAGTCCATGCACAAAAGCCTGTGCCAACATCCGTCTGTGTGTCTGATCATGGGTAATGAGGCCCAAATCTTGAAACACTTGCATCACTCTGTCATGGAACTTCTCCACAGACTCTGTCTTGTCTTGACTCATGTCATGTAGGCTGAGAGTTTGTCCTGTCAGTCTGATTTTGGCCCATTCTCTGAGTTGCTCAATTAGCTTTGGTCCTGGCTCCCAGGCATACGCATCTAACTCTGCTGGAAGCTTGAAGTGTTCTCTCATAATTGGCCAGAATGCATCACCTGCTTTTATTTCCATTACGGTCCAGAGATCAATCCAGGCTGCTGCATACGTTCGCTGGATCTGCTGCATTTTTTGGCAAAATGGCATGGGGTGTATCCCTGGGTCTAGCAGCATACTGATCACCTGGCTTGGGATGAAGGGCTCATAGGATGGTGCCTCTACCTGTCCCTGCTCTATTGGTGCTTGTGTGTTTTCTTCCCTAGTATTGCGCATCATGTATGATGTTGTGTCTTCATCTTCATCAGATGAGAAGTGACATGGTGTGCTTGGTTCATATACTGGGTGATGTTGCGGTGGACCAGTGTCATTGTTCCATGTTGGCAGCTCTGCTTGGCACTGAGGTTCCTCATTTGTGTCTGCAGCTATACTTCCCCCCTGTGAAGCCATGCTGTGGGCTCTGCTAGCTGTTTTGTCTGGGGGCTACCTGCAGCGTTTTGTGTAGGGAGATTTGCACTTTCTTCTCCTGATATAATGACTGGCAATGTTTGTACTGTGCTTGGGATAGACATGGTGCCCTGTGCTGGAGGCACTGAATACAGGGACACCACATTGCTTTGATTGGGCGTTGACCCAGTTGATAACGAACTAGAAAAAAGAGGAAGAGAAGGGAGGTGTGAGTGAGAAGAGGTGGGATGTGCCTGAGGGGAAGAGGAAGGAGGAGAGCGAGCACGAGCAGGTGGGTGTGGTGTGGGAGGAGAAAGGGAGGAAAAGGAAGGAGGGGAGGGAGAGAAGAGTGAAAGGGGGAAAGGAGAGAAAGATGGAGGAGAGAGAGAGGAGAAAGATGGAGGGGGAGAAGTAGAAGAAGATGAAGAAGAAGATTTGAGAGTCGGAGAGGAAGAGATAGAAGAAGAGGAAGAGGAAGAAAATGGATGTGTCAGAGATGTGAGGGAGGGAAAGAAGGAATAATAGGGAAAGAAGGATAGAGAGAGATGGCAGCGAGGAAAGAGGAGAAAAGTCTGAAGAAGAAGGAGAAAGGGACTGAGAGAAGAAAAAGGAGAGGGTGTCCCCCCTGTGGCTCTTGAGAGGGGACCATTGAAACAAAAATGCCTTCTCCCTGTGGAAAGAGGCGGGGAGCGTTTTTCCCTGTACAAGGCTTCTTATTCAATGAGAGCAGCCTACACCTGTCCCGTGTCTCCACATGATGGACATGTGATGTGTGTGACTCTGAATTCTGCTCTTGTGACATGTCAGTGATCATTTTCTCACAGACGATTTAACACCTTTTCAATCTTATTCACATAAAAAAATCACTTCCTGGTCCGTTCAAATTAACTTGCTGTACCTTCTACACGATGCACCACTGCTCTTTTATAGCAGACAGTAATCTATAAACAAACTTTCTTGTTGCCTTTCAAACAAAAAACAAGAAAAAAAACATTTCATTATGCAGCGTAAAGTCTGCCTGTCCATTTGCTTCTCACGTACTCTGACCTTCTATTCACATGCCTAGCCCTTTGATACTCACGTACTGTGTCTATTCCAAAAACCTATTCAACAAAGGTGATTAAAAATCTGAAAACTGCTGCATTCTGGTTCTGTGTGTCTTCGCTGAATGCCTGATGGGAGGGGTGAGTGAAGCCACTGCGCAGTTTGTGTGTGTATTCTCCCTCAGCCTGCAGTTTCCTTATCTGTGGAGTGACCTTGGTCTAAAGCAAGCTAGTAGATCTTGCTGGTTGGAGAGTAAAGGGTATGCCACACTAAACGAGATCACAAACGAGATCGCAAACGAGATCACTAAAACGTCACTATTTTGCGATCTCGTTAGCGACCTCGTTGTGTTTGGCATGTAGCAATGATGTGGCCCCTGCTGTGATGTCGCTGATCGTTCACTAGAGTTCTGGACCGTTTTTTGATCGTTGGCGTCCCACTGGTGAGCCTGAATCGCTGTGTTTGGCACCTTTTGCAAACGACGAGCGACCTCGTTTGTGACGCATATGACTTTTGCATCACGGAGTGGATTGCAATATCTGTAAGTTCTCTTTTGCGTCACAGAGAGGATCGCAGAAGTTGCAAAGCAGGCTAGCAGGACGCAGAGAGCAGGAGCGATGCTGGAAATTCCTATGAATCAGAAGTGCTCAGTACATGCTAATGACGTCCTAACGACCGCCAAAGTCGTTAAAGAGATCGCTGACCGCTGATGAGTCATTTTTGAGATCTCCTGTTTGGCAGCTACTAGCGACCTAAAAGAGATCACAAAAACGATCTCGTTAGCTTGCGTCGTTATCGAGATCGCTAACGAGATCGCTAAGTGTGGCAGTACCTTAAAACTCTAAAATAAGTTGATTAGAAAAATCTCTCCAAAATCATTTAAAAATGTACTTAAAAGAAAAACTTTAAAAACAAAAATTAGATTTAGTAAAAAAAACTCTAGGAAAAGAAAAAAAAATTGACCAAAAAGGGGAGGGAAAAAAAAACCCGTATTAATCATAAAACTCTGAAAAACAACCCTTGTTACTAAAACAGCTAATTAAAAACAGAAAAGAGGTGGAAAAACTGATTGTAAAATGATAAAAACAAAAAGAAAAATACTTTAAAACTTTTGTCTGGAATGTCATCCCTCTGGAATGTCATCTCGCTGCTGCCAGCACTTCCCCCCTCCCTTATATCTCTGCTTGCTGTCTCTACAGGCACTGAAATCACGTATCAAAAAAAAGATTATCCATATAGAATAGCAAAAAATGAATACAGTTCAGTCTGAATGCCTGAGAATTTTCACGCTACAGCCTGTAGCCAAAAAACTAGCTTAAAAAGATCAAAACCAGGAAACAGATGTGACAACGTGATTAGCAGAGGAGGGGGGTCAAAGGGGTTTCTCGCTGCTGCAGCCAGCAGTGAATGAGATAGTGACAGAGCGCACGCTGATTTGAATGAGATTTAAAGCGACAGTACCTGATACAGACAGTGACACGTACAATGAGACAGACACCCGGGAGAATACGAATCCCTCTTTTGATGATCTGTGACACATACAAGCTGCTCTGGTAACTGATAACTCACCAATTGCACTGAGCACGGCAATCCTCCAGGTCTACCACTTCTGAAAACCGTACGCCCTGGCCGGTGCTCGCCATTGTACACATTAGCTGCAGTTTTACACCTCTGCATGGTGGACCCCAGGTTGCGAAAGCACTTTTTCATTATATTTCATTTAGTGCGTTCCGTCAACCATAACAGGGTATGTCTGAGACCAAAGCTGACACAAATAAGTGTAGTTCACAAAGCAAGAAGTAGAACATAAACTAATAGAGACTTTAATGCAATTGTTATGAAGTGCACAGCACAAAACAGAAATGTCCAGCAAACTTAGTAGTGGGCACGACCCCTAATACAAAACAAGTCCAGCAGTAATATGCAGCAACAGTGCAACAGGCACTTACACGTAGAAGTCCAGCAGTAGTAAACAGCAAGAGTGCCACCCGCACTTATACATGGAAGTCCAGCAGTAGCATGCAGCAAGAGTGCGACTGGCACTTATACGTGGAAGTCCAGAACTATGCAAATAGATGACATGACACCTTTTATGGAAGTCCAGAAATACATGGGTGGAGCATAACGGAGAAGGTCCTTAAATGTACCTTTTGGGCTGAGAAGTCCCGCTCAAGTCCCGCACAGCAGCCCGCAACAGATACAGTCTCAGACGTCTGGACAGTAGGTAACCCCAACCAGGATCCAGAAGCAGCTTAAAAGAATGAAGGCAGCTGGAAGTGGTGAGGCAGAGCACCGAGTAACGAGCAGCAACAGGAACTCCAGATGCAATCCAGGAGGAAGCTTAGAAGCAAACAGCAACAAAATACTCAGGCAAGGAGGATCTCTCGACCTGGACTTAAATAGCAGGACAGACAGGAAGTTCCAGGACAGGGCAAAGTACTAGACTCCATCTTGGACAAGGACAAAACAGGCTCCATGGAACATCCAGAATCCTTACAAAGGGTCTGTGGGGGCCATTATAGTGTATATTAGGAGCTATGGTTCACAACACTATATGATGGACATTATAATGCATGGGGGCTGTGGTGGACATCATAGTGTATATTGGGGCGCTGTTGTGGATATATTGTATGGACGGCTGTGGTGACCATCATACTGGGTAGGGGACAGTGTGAGGAGGGGTACAGTTTGGAGAGAACAGCATGGTGGGCAGTATGAGGGCATAGTGTGAAGAGGAGGAACAGATTGGATATGGTGTGGGGCAGTGTGAAATTGAGGCACAGTATGGAGAGATGTTAGCATTGTGGGGGATAGTTGAGTGATATAAAGAGTGAAAGGGAAAACAGTCGATAAGGGACACACATGGTACAGGCCGTGGTTCATTAGAGCAGACAGTGTGATGTTTTTTGCTGATAGTGGGGCAGTTATAGTTCATTAAGGCAGACAATGGGAAGACCATATAATGTAGGAGGCTTATTTAGGTAATAATATGGACAGATATTTTTATGCAGAGGATATTTTAATAACACTTTGTGGGGATGCACTACAGATGACCATAAAGTACATACTGGATTTGTAGGTTCATGTGATACAAATATACAATATATGGTGTTTATTTGACATTGCAATTGACTGCTGTACTATGCTTGGTGATGTAGTCATGTACTGCTGGTTCTACTGTTATATTCATGTATTGAATGTGGTTCTGGTGATGTATTCATGTACTGATGGTGGTTCTGGTGCTGTATTCATGTTTTGATGATCTAGTGGTGTATTCTTGTACAGATGATGGTTCTAGTGACCTATTTATTTACTGTTGATGGTTTTGGTGCATTATTTATGTACTATTGATGGCTTTGGTTTTCTATTTATGTACTGATGATGATTGTGATGTTATATTCATGTACTTATGATGGTTCTATGATGGTTCTGGTGATGAATAAAGCATCATAACCATCATAATTACATGAATACAATTCACCAGAGCTAACAGTAGTATATGAATACAGCATCAGAACAGCCACCACTACATGAATACTTCACCAGAACCTCTATCTGAAAAGGAATAATTCCCCAGAACCACCATCAGTACAGGAATATGTCACCAGAAACACTATTCGTACAGAAATACAGCACCAGAAAGACCATTTTCTTGCAAACTGTGTTTGTCTCATGATGGACACAAACATTATAATATGTATCCCCTTATCAAATGCTGGACACCTTAATTGAAACCAAATGACCCCATTGAGCTATATTAGTTTCCATGACTTTCCTTGGGTTTGACATTTAAAATATAGTATGTCAGGGATGAACATCTCTATTTTCCCCTGATATTGTGTAAATTGTCCACAAGCAATGAATGATTCTATATCTAACTGTGAAATTGCACTCCCTGTTGAGCCTTACCTCTAATACACTACTTTTTTTTACTGTGATTGTCTGACCTTGTTTCCTGACCCATTGGAGTGGGGATCCTATCACCTTATCATAAATCATAAAATCAATAGTCTCTGACCCATTACTTGGGAGTTGAGGGGTGGGGGAGGCATCATCAGCTTCATCTGCCTATGGGATCAAAATACTTTTTCCCGGCCCTGGTTAGCTATACTGCTGTCACATTGCCCTACCACTGCTAACTCAACTGCAATTCCAGACATCACCGTTCTTGTACTGGTATATCAAGCTCCAGAGCACAGCTCTACTATTCGATGGTTCCAGCTATGCCGTACTGTATAAATACCCACTGTACAACTCTGCTATCTCATGGTTTCAGCACCACAGTATCAAGTCCTGTAGTACAGCTTTGATATGTTGAGGTTCTAACAGTGCTTCATGAGCTTCTGTTGCAAACTCAAATCTGTTACATTGATTCCTCATTGCTAAGTCAACACTGCTACATCTTTTTTTTAGCTCTGCTGCCATTGTTTCAGTAAAGCTATTCCAGTTGTCATTGTCCCAGCTCATCCATATACCTTTTACCACTGGCGGACACAGACAAAAAAGGGCCCCTGTGCCAGAATAATGTATAGGCTATTTGCAGCGTAATAGCTCATCATAATGCACAATTCTATCTTCGTTGGAGGTGGAAATAGGTCCCCTTACCTCTTGGACCCCTGTGTTGCTGCAACAATCATATGTCTATCCCTGCCTTTTACCCTCTACTATTGTTCCAACTAGATGCCTTGATGCACCAGCACTTCTTGTCTCTGCTGCATTAGAACTCATCTGTACCAAGGGCTTTGAGGATCCTCCTCTCCAGGTGAGATGTAACACTGCCCTCATAAGTGCACTTCTTTTAGGGGAGAATGCCACTGAGTAGTCAGCATCTGATTGAATACTTCTGCTACATAAGATTGACATGACTATCAATAGTTGTGATTAGACTGGGCATTGCTCACAGTTTTCTCTAGGACGTGTTTTTGTTACGCTTCCATGGATTTGGGGCGTCGGAACATGGCATAGCTTGCCTAGCTAGCCAATGCTCCCATGCCGCCGGACCACGATGACGTGGGGCGTGCATCCCAGATGGTAAGGGAATGTGGACCCACTGGACCACAGAGAGGGATTCGGGTCTACCCGGACTAGGGGAGGGCAGCGACCGGGGTCTGTAGCAGCTGAGCTTGTGGGCAAGATGGCGACCTGCAGGAGTAGACGACACCGCACAACTTCAGGTATGAAGAAACATAAAGTTTAATTGAAGACAGACACAGTACATAAACATAACAATGCCAGGCTCCCGATTCTGCACATCAAGGAAGGTTGCACGTCTCAGGATAACAGATGAAAGCAGGAGGACATCACGGGTTGATGCAGTCCAGAGTTATCTGGCACGGGCATACTAGGGTGGCCTCTCTCTTAGGCCTCAGGTGTAGCACAGGCTCAGGAGGAGAACATCAAACACCGACCTCGGACAGACGTCAGACCATGGCAGGGGTCATCACGGGTTGATGCAGTCCAGGGTCATATGGCACGGGCATACTAGGACGGCCTCTCTCAGGCCTCAGGCGTAGCACAGGCTCAGCAGGAGAACATCAGACACTGACCCAGGATGGATGTCATCACATGGTGGACCACGGGGAACCGGCAGGACATCGGGACACAGGCAAGACATCGGGACATCAGGACACAGACTGGACATCAGAACACAGACTGGACATCAGGACACAGGCTGGACATCAGGACACAGGCTGGACATCAGGACATCAGGACACAGGCAAGACACCAGGCAGGACATCAGAAACACAGACAGGACATCAGGAACACAGGCAGGACATCAGGGACACGGGCAGGACATCAGGGACACCAGGAAGACATCAGAACACGGGCATGACATCAGGGTCACCGGCAGGACATCGGAACACAGGCATGAACTCAGGACACCGGCGTGGCAGCTCAGGTCATCGGCTGTGACATGGACGGCACAGGACCAGGAACAACAGCGTGGCAGCTCAGGTCATTGACAGAGACACAGACAGCGCAAGTCCAGGAACACCGGTGTGGCAGCTCAGGTCATCGGCTGAGACACGTATGGCACAGGACCAGGCAGCAGTGGTCGGGATCCAGGTACAAGACAGCGGTTGCAAGACTCCGGACATCCGACACGATTTCCAGGCACCAAGCAGCAGTCGTCAGGCTCCCAACTATCTTCATCAGGCTCCGGGCATTGGACCTAGGAAGGAACTCAAGCAGGATTGTGCAAGCACTACCGGGTTGGACTGAAGCTGGACAGAGCTAGCACCGCATAGCAGGCTGAGCACAGCATAGTAAACGCTCAGCAGAAACACTGGACTCCATCTTTAACAGACAAACCTAGGTTGGTTCACAGGACTCCAGTTACAGAAAACTAACAGTCACTGGGTACATGGTTCCAGACACGGAGGGACTTCAGGAACATAACACAAAAGACACAGTTCAGACAGGGTCAGGTACAGGAACAGATCCAGGATCAAGAATTCAGGTCTGAGTTTGCAGCCCTCATACATGCGGAAAACAAGACACAACAGGAACGGGCCTGGATATGCAGCCTCCAGGGTAGGCGGAAGAACAGGACACAAACAGAAACAGATCTGGGTACTCAGCCCCTCGAGCAGGCGGAAACACAAGACAGGACAAAAGGCATCGGAGCTGAACACACAAACACACATGGCAAAGTTCAGGAACTTAATGCAAAACTCTGGCAACGCCCAACAGGAAAGAGGAACTTTGTATATGAGCTGCTCCTCAGCAATAGGCTGGGGACAGCAATTAAGCACACACACTGCCCTGATAAAATCAGGGAAGGTGTGGCTGCGCGCACCTAAGCAAGACAGAAACTATTACAGCACAGTGACTGCGGCTTAAGGCACCTGGCAGCGGCTGCAAGCCTGGACACATGTGGAGAGTCAAGAACCAGCTGCAGAAGACCTCGCAACCAACGGATAGCTTCCACAGTGGCAGCCAGGGACCGCACATGCAGATGGTCATGCAGCAGAGCAGAGACATCACAACACATGTACGGCTACGCAGCAGAGCCGGGAACTGAGCAGCATCCATACAGGTAACAGACAACAGTATCCCAGCTGGTTAGGGGGAAAGGAGCAAAGGGTTAAAGCAGCAACATGCAGAGTAACGCCAGGAAAACAAGGTACAGACATACTGGCTTTACAGTTTTTAGGCTGCTCTGCATGGTTACTAAGTGAGCAAAGCCCCCATGGTAAAGACCATAAAAATTTACATATACTGTGGGCAAATAAAAAGGACCATATGTTTGGAACTATAAGATGGATTTAAAAAAAATGTAAAAGAATACTCAGGGAAGCAATGGGAATAAAATAAGAACAATATTTGAAAACCTCTTAGAAGATATGTGAGTTCAGGTACAGGTCTTTATAACACCAAGCCATAACACTGTGAATGGGAGAGACAGTTGAATGAGCGGCCGACTGGTGTGTAAGGTGTATGGCTTTAGGCTTTTGTTATAAAATGATGTCATATTACTGTTTTTCAACTATTGTTTCCAGTATTATGTACAATCTCTATACCAGCAGATAGCTTTCAGCACATCTCGAGATGGCTGAGTGAGAACTCATTTCCAGATAATTGTTACAAAGGTTATATGTTTCCCTTCTAATCAACAGATTTCTTTCAGTTAAATTTACACCATGCAAAGCCGGCATACTAAAATAAACCACTATCATGGCTGAGTTAACATCCAATGTACGTTTAAATAAAAAGCCCTTTAATTACCTATGTAATTGTCAGTTGCGATTGTCAATTTGCTTAACTCCTATCTAATATCTGGCATTGTCGGTAGCAAATTCATGACTTCCTATACTGTTTAATTATTTCCTGGAGATACAATTTCCTCTCACTGATCATGGGTGTCACCCAGCAGTAGATTGTGTTTTTTTCCTAAATGCATTCATCAGAAAATTGAGACAGATTTATTTTAGACTTAGGAATATTATGCTACTGAATGGTTTGAACTGGTTTGCCACAGTGCATTTCATGTTTGAATACCTAGAGCAAAGTGCTGCATAATTTTCACTTTCTTACAATTAGCGTCAGATCTATCAGTCTCCATTGTGACAATCCCTAATTATATGGAGGGGCTGTGACACAGAATATATAGTAACAGCTTTCTGTGCTCTCTTTGAACCCTAACCATTCAAGCAAATGATAATGCTTTTTTGAGCATGCCAAATCATGCTTGTACGCTATTGCTTTATGCCAGAATTAATAATCTTGGCCAACATATATTCTGCTAATTAAAACAGATACTCGTCATCAGATTTTGTAGCTTACGCTTTTATGTAGACCCCAGATTTCAAATAAAATAACATTTTAATGGAGAAACCTTTCCTAAAGTGCAAACTGCATTGACACTTCCTGGTCACCCTATTTCCACAATCAGAAATCATCCAGATGCAAACCTCTGAAGCACCCTGCCTACATCGGGGTCGGTTCATCAAAACTGGCATAGCACACAGTCTTGCTACACCCGTCCTGCTGAAATAGGAGGTGCCAAATTCATTAGAGGAGCACGCCACTCAATGAATTTGGTGCCACTTTTAAGTGGCATGCACCAGAAACACCACTCCAGCCACTTTAACATTGTTTTACACTTCATAAGCATAGACTCAAGAAAATATATTCACAAGGAGAGTGCTAATATAAAGAGAGGGAAATACTCAATAGGTACCCAGTTAAAAGGGTATTCCCAAGTTTGGCAGTGCTTCAGAACGGACAAGCACAGTGCTCAATTATCTGCAGAGATCCCATGAAAGAGGTTGTCCATTACTTGGACTACTTGGACAATGCCTTCTCATTTTCTATATGTTCCTTTACAAAATACTCACCTTGAATGCCAGTGCCAATGCAGTGATATTGGCGTAGGATTTCCTGGGGATCGAGTGACGTAGTTATACCATGTGAGCCCTGCAGCCAATCATCATGAAACTGACACATGGAAGAAATGAGAGCTGCTGCCCCTCTCCCCCCTCTCCGTATGTCCGTTACATCGAAAGTAAGTGAGTGAGAAGTGGCCACTGATGGGCTGCAGAGCTCACGTGGCATAACAATGTCACATGAGCTCCGGGACACTCAACGTCTCTGGAACGGCACTGGCACCAAATGTGACTATAGGCTGTTTTCATTTTATCTGAGAGAATATAGCAATTGAGAGGGGGTTGTCTGAGTAGTGTGGCTGTGTGCATGATTGACCACTGCTTCATTCAAACAGGGTGAAGGGCCCCAGATCTTAGAATTGGTGGGGGTCCCAGTGGTCAGACCCCCAGCGATCGAGAAGTGATTCCCTTTACCAAGGATAAGAGATAACTTCTAAACTTGAGAATGCCCCTTTAAATTAGCTCCAAGTTATGTGTGAATATGAAAGCTAGCAGGCAAATGTATTAAGAGTGGAGATGAGCGAACCCGAACTTAAAAGTTTGATGTTTGTATTGGACATTTATTGTCAAGTGCTAAATGCCGAACAGAGGCTTCTCCCAGAAGTCCGTTTGCAATGTTTGGAGTTCCGGGGGAGGGGCGAGAGAAAGAGATAAAGAATTGTCCAGCTCAAAAGTTTTGGTCCTTATTGATTTCAGTGGGGTTCAGGTTCTGGTTCAAGTTCATGTAAACCAAAACTTTGCAATAAAGTCCGAGTAGGGTGCCAGAACCTGAATTTCTACGTGTCCTCTAATCTCTAAGTAAAGGGCCATGAGATGTCTGGAACATAAGCTGCTGAGCATTCAAGAGAACGCATGCACACAGTTACAGTTACTACATGTATGGATTTAGTAATAAGTTGTAATTTTTGGCCAGAGGCACACTAAAATCAGATATCGCTTTTGTGCATTTTTGTTAGTCGCTGTTAGATCTCTGAAACATTGATTGGAATCTGTCTACACATAGAGTTGTCTGTCATGTTTTGGCTAGATGTTTAAATTACATGCAGAAGGATAACATCAAAAAAGTAAGAGAAGCAACAAAAATACTAATGTACATTTTTATAACTCCAATGTAGTCTTCAGCACTGTATAGGTCGGAGATAACATGCACAACCAATATCAAACATTATATAGTAAGAAAGAAGTAACACTTCAAACAGAGAAATGAAGGGTTTGATCTCAAAAGTTACAAACTATGAGGAAATGGGGATGCAAAAGATAAAAAAGTGATTGTAGTGTTTGTCCAGCAACCTTTTATTATAATATTGAGTAGTCCACTTACAGCTGCAGCAGAACAGCAGAAGAACATGGATGATTTATTAACGGATCTATTGTCCATAGATTTAATTGTTAAAAACCTAGATCCAGCTGAAATCAGTTTTCAAAAACGGACAAAAAAGTTGTGTCACAATATTTTTGCGAACGGATTGCTGCTGGATCAGTGTTTACGGATCATTGCTGGACATGTGAACACTTGTTTCATGATTATCTTGCTACAGTTTGTAAACAGGGTGCCGATTACCTGATATATGAGCAAAATGGTCTTTTGTTCAGTACAACAGAGCATCTTTCACGATGGAACATCGTCCTGTAAACAGGAGTTGGGCTGCCGAGAACCATTCAGGCCTCTTTCAGACTTCAGTCGTGCGAACGTCAGTCAAAATCCGTCAAAATGTGAAAAAAAACGGATCCGCCATTTTTTTTGGCGGATCCGTTTTTTTCCCATTGATTTGCATTAGTGACGGATTTTGACGGATGGTCGTCCGTTAGGTCCGTTTTTTGACGGATCCGCCAAAAAAATTGGCGTCCGTCGTTTCAGAAAAAATGTCCAATGCAACATTTTTTTGGTCCGCCAAAATGGCGGACTTTGGCGCATCCGCGCATCCGCCATTTTGTATAATGGCTGCCTATGGGCGGTGGATCCGCTGGCATCCGTCTTTGACGGAATCCGCCCGCGGATACGTCGCCTCCATAGAAAACCATTGAAAATGCTGACGAAACTGTCCGGGGTCTCTCTCTCTATCTCTCTCTCCTCGGTCCGAACTTGCATACTTATATTTCCGGAACGAAAATTTAATCATTTCCGGGTGAACACTTTTTGGCGGATCTGTCAGAAAACTGATCCGTTTTACATCCGTTTTTACACTTTTCTGACGGATCCGCCATTTTCACACTTGGGCGGACGTCACACGACTGAAGTGTGAAAGAGGCCTCAGTCTATGCGCACAGAGCGATCTTATATAGATTGCCCAGTGCACATTGATTACTATGGTCTTGCTGTGTAAACAGGCATTAAAACGACCTTCAATCAATAAAAGTTCACCGATTGGCTATCATATGTTGCCTTTGATTTGTCCATGTATACGGACCCTAAGTCACTGTAGAAAGTGCCTGTGATGACTTATCCCCAGATAAAAAGAAATGGTAGCGATGTTTAAAGGATTTGTCCACTACTTTAATCTCATAGAATGGTTCTGAAATAAAATGGTGCCCAATTTAAGTAAAAACAAAATATACTCTCCTTCCGGACCTTCACCTTTCCCACGATGTCAGTGCTGCACCTGCCGATGCTCGAATGGACAAACCCTTTAAATTTAAATTTCCTAGTCCTGATCTCCACCAACATCATCAGATGTAGGTGGAGAGCTAGGAGGCTCCCTACGCAAAAGGCGGCTTCTCAATACCATTCAAACCAGCATCTTGTCTTTGACCTAAAGGTTATAGACAGGATGGGAAGTGCAGACAATCAAAATTAAAACAGAAACTGAAAATGACTGTAAATGTTCAGATGGATTGTTTTAAGTTTCAGTTTGGTTTAGAACAATTGTTTTTATCTGTGAAAAAAATAGGTTTTATATGTGCAATGCTAAATTTTGTGGTCTCCATTGTTCATACAGCTTGTATGCTAATAGTCTACTCTGGACAGTGCTTTTTTTTTCCATAAACGTATACTGAAAATTACTCAATCAATGGTGATCTCGCTCATAGGATCCCCAGTGATCAAATGCAACATGTGCTTAATTCCAGAAGGAACCAATATACAGGTTCCATTGAAACCCGAACGCTGTCTGTATAGCAGTGGGTTATTCTGTACATGTCTAGATATGCATCTATATATATAATTAGATCAGTGGGCAATATTGTCATTATTTATTTTTCTTATAAGAGCTAGCAGCAAATGGACAGCATGAATGTAAGCTCAACAACTCTGATTATAGTATTAACATCTCTCACTATCTACCTGTCGACATGCCTGTATGTCGCTTGTCATCATTTTAATCTGCTCATCTAGACAAAACTCCATTTACAGACTGGACAGGAGTAGGAATGTACATTATCAGATCATCACCGTGGAAGCTATCAGTATTGTCTTCTCAAGAATCTTTGTTTTCTCTGAGAATTCCAAAGCAAACCATCAGAGTCTATGATATTGATACAGAAAGTTAATATATATGTAAATATAATGGAACGGAAACTGCCTTTAGGGAACATTTTATAGTAAAACCCCCATTGTGAAGCTTAAAGACAAGTCTTTAACCCCTTCACCCCGACGCCTGTTTTCACCTTCCTGACCAGGCCAATTTTTTTCAATTCTGACCACTGTCAGTTTATGAGGTATAAGCTCTGGAACGTTTCAATGGATCCCACTGATTCTGAGAATGTTTTTTCATGACATATTGTACTTCATGATAGTGTTAACATTTCTTTGATTTGAATGAAGTTTATTTTTTAAAAATTGGAAATTTAGTGAAAATTTAGCAATTTTCAAACTTTAATGCTTATGCCCGTAACCCCTTTGTACCATATGACGTACTATCCCGTCCATGTTACCTGGACCTTAAGTCCCAGGGACAGGATAGTACGTCATGGGCGATTGGCCACGCTCACGAAGGGAGCGCGCTTGGTGTCAGCTGATTTTCACAGCTGATACCCTGCACTAAAGGGTATGCCACACTAAACAAGGTTGCTAACGAGATCGCTAAAAAACGTCACTATTTAGCGATCTCGTTCGTGACGCTATTGTGTGTGGCATGTAGCAACGACGTGGCCCCTGCTGTGATCTCGCTGATCGTTCACTAGAGTTCTGGACCGTATTTAGATCATTGGCGTCCCGCTGGTGACGCTATATCGCTGTGTCTGGCACCTTTTGTGAGCGATGTGCGCTGTTTTTTACATCGCAATGACCGTTAAAGTCATTAATGAGATCGCTAACCGCTTATGAGTCGTTAACGAGATCACTAAGTGTGGCAGCTACTAGCGACATTAAAACGATCACAAAAACGATCGCATTAGTATGCGTCGTTATTGTGATCGTTAGCGGGAGCGTTTAGTGTGGCAGTACCTTAAGTGCCAGGAGCAGTCACGGCCGCTCCCAGCACTTTAACCCCTGGCACACTGCGATTAAAGATGATCCCCCTTTGCTTTTGGATCGGAGACCCCACGGCAAAAGATCGTTTTAGTGACTAAAAAGTTAAATGTTCATTTGTTTCTTCAAAAAAAATCTTTAGAGTTGAGAGTCCTTTGTTTCTTCCACATTCCAAAAATTCCTGTGAAGCACCTGAAGGTTAATAAACTTCTTGAATGTGGTTTTGAGCACTTTGAGGGGTGCAGTTTTAGAATGGTGTCACTTTTTGGTATTTTCTGCCATATAGACCCCTCAAAGTGACTTCAAATGTGAGGTGGTCCCTAAAAAAATGGTTTTGTAAATTTTGTTGTAAAAATGAGAAATCGCTGATCAACTTTTAACCTTTAAACTTCCTAACCAAAAAATTGTTTCCAAAATTGTGCTGATGTACAAGTAGACTGTAGAAAATGTTATTTAGCAACTTTTATGTGACACTATTCTCTTGTTAAGGCATAAAATTCAAAGTTTGAAAATTGCTAAATGTCAAAAAGTTTTGCATTTTCCACTTTTTCATAAATAAATGCAAGTTATATCGAAAAATTTACCCTAACATGAAGTACAATATGTCACGAGAAAACATTCAGATACACAGATCTGTGAAGCGATGTTATACCTCATAAAAGACAGTGGTCATGAAACAACCTCGAGTAAAGGGTCTATATTCAGAGTCATTGCATCACAAAAATATGTTAATAATAACATTTCCCCATGTTATTTCGTCAGCATAGTTTTTGAAACATACTTTATTAGGAAGTTATAAGTTATAAGTTGACCAGTTATTTCTCATTATTACAACAAAATTTTTTTTGGGACCACACACACGCTTGAAGTGACTTTGAGGGGTCTATATAACAGAAAATACTCAAAAATGACATCATTCTAAAAACTGCTCCCATAAAGGTACTCAAAACCATATTCAAGAATTTTATTTATCCATCAGATGCTTCACAGGAATTAATGAAATGTGAAAGAAAAAAATAAGCATTTAACTTTTCCTTTAGACCCAATTTTTTTTACTTTCACAATGGTAACAGGAGAAAATTGACCATCCAATTTGTTGTGCAGTTTCACCTAAATATGCCAATATCCAATATGTGGAGGAAAACTACTGTTTTGGTGCATGGCAGGGCTTGGAAGGGAAGAAGCACCATTTGACTTTTTGAATGCAAATTTTTCTTTAATAATTAGCAAACGCCATGTCGCGTTTGGAGAGCCTTTGATGTGCCTAAACAGTGGAAACCCCCCCATAAGTGACACCATTTTGGAAACAAGATCCCTCAGGGAACGTACGGTGAGCACCTTGAACCCCTAGGTGCTTCACAGAAGTTTATAATGTTGAGCCGTGAAAATAAAATCAATTTGTTGGACTGGTTTGATGGTGCCATGTCACATTGATAGAGCCCCTTAGGTGAAAGACCAGCAGAACCCCCATATGTGACCCCATTTTACAAACTACACCTCAATGAATTCATCTAGGGGTGCAGTGATCATATTAACACTACAGGTGTGTCACAGAATTTTACACCATTGGGCTGTGAAAAAATAATAATTACAATTTTACCACCAAGATTGTGTGTTAGCCCCAGATTTTACATTTTCTTGCTGGGAAATGGGTGAAAATGGCACCAAAATTTGTCCCACAATGTCTGCTGAATGTAGAAATACCCCATATGTGGCTGTACACTACTTAGCCACACCGCGTGTCTCTGTAGTGACAGAGCATTATTTGCCTCCTGGAGTGCAGATTTTCCTAGAATAGTTTGCAGACGCCATATACAGAGCTCCTAAGTGCTAGAAAAGCAGAATCCCCCTCAAGTGACTACATTTTGGAAATCATACTTTTTGGGGAATTTTTCTACCGGTGTAGTGACGATTTTGACTCCATAGGTGTTTTCCAGAAAAAAGCAGCAGTGGATATTGCTGAGTAAAAATTGCTAATCAGCTATTGTAGTGACCGTACATTGTAGTGCCTAGTATGTTGCAGTCACCAATATGTTATGCCCAGCTAGTACTTCTGGAGTCATCCATAAATTAGGTGGGCTCTCATCGCTACAGAAATGCCAAACATGTGAATGCCAAGTGTGGTTTAGAAATACTAGGGCTCAGAGCTCCCTATATTTCCATTAAGAGATGACTGACCTGAAGTTTGTACTTGCTTTTTTTGTGGATTGAGTTGAACCGATTAGTGGAAACATTTTACATAACATTTAGGATTACATTTATCCGGCGCTCTACGTTGAGCACATACTTTGGGGTTTCCATCTAAATCACCGATGACATGATTCAGATGAAACCCTGAATGATCAATTCACTATAATAAGGCAGCAGAGTTACTCTGGACTCCGTGTTGCCTCTGTTCAGCATTCTCCTTCTTTTCAGAAGTGGCCAAAACTGTGATCGACCACACTTTTATGCTTGCCTAAAAAGACGGATACCGCCTGGTCACAGGTCACACGGCGTCCACAGTGCCTCCATCTGCCTCATTATAGGGAATCTTCTGCCTGGGATCCTGTCTGAATCACATATTTCAGAGAATTACATGGAAACCCCGGTATAAGTGTGCACGATAATTGTGAGCCAAGCCTTACTGCAAGGTAGAATGAACAAATCAATAGCAGGTGAAGAATTGGTTTTATTTTTTACGCAGTTCCTTGTGTGGTATAAGTGATTAGGTGACTTTATTCTTTGGGCCAGTGAGATTACAGTGATACCAGATTTATATTGAGTTGTTATGTTTGGTTGCTGTCACACACTAAAAAACACTTTTTATTGCAAAAACTAGTTTTTGCATCCCCAATTCCCCATATTTAGACAGCTATATATAATTTTTTCCATATTTCGACCCACAGAGTCTGCTTGTTTTTTGTGGGAAGAGTTGATGTTTTTATTGGTACTATTTTTGGGCACATTACTTTTTTATCACTTTCTATTTCGATTTTTGGGACGCAAAATGAACAAAAACCAGCAATTCAGGAAATTTTTTTTATACTGTTCCAAGTGTGATAAAATTGTTAATGCAGCTTTATTCTTCTGTTCAGTACGATTACAGCAATATCAGAATAATATTTTTTATGTTTTGACGCTTTTACACAATAAAATCTGTTTTATAGAAAAAATAATTATTTTTGCAGCGCTGAAGGGATTAGCTAGTGTAACAGTTTTTATAGGTTGTGTCGTTCTGGATACAGCAATAACAAATATGCGTACTTTTTTTTTACATAATTAAATGTATTTATTGAATTAATATTTTTAAATTGTTTTTGTTCTTTATTTGGGGATTAAAAAATATTTTTACAATTTTTAATATATTTTTTTTATTTTTACTTTTTTACATTGTCCCATCATCCTTCCACTGGCAGATCGCTGATCTGATCCTCTGCAATTCTTCTGCACTGCAGGGCATCAAAACAGTGTCTGTCAGGCAGGTAATAGGAGTGTCAGCTCTTGCTCTTAGCAGGCACTAACAGGCCACCTTCCCTGAAAGACTCTGCAGCCATCTTGTGGTCCGGGGTCACCATGCAGACTATCAGCACAAAGCGATGGCATCTCGTTGTGCTGATGGGAGCAGAGGTCACGGAACCTGTGCAATGCTCCTCATTGTTGCTATCGCTATTGAGAGCAGCATCAGAGGGGTTAAACGTCCACAATTGATGCCAGCATTGATCATGGGCGTTGCTGTAGAGTGTCAGCTCTCACATAGAGCTGACACCCGCACCCGATTGCGGCGGTGCTCAGCATGAGCCTGTGCTATCCCGGCGACGTATATATACTTCTCTTTTTGGGAACTCAGCTCCAGTATATATACAGGGCATGTCGGGAAGGGGTTAAGTCTGATTTCGTTATCACTTGTGCAATCAAATTTAAAAATATCAGTGAAGTCCATGTAAAACTCCATGAGATAGAATAAGACGGTCTAGACATGATTTTGTTATCCTAATATAAGATGATCAGCCTTTTTTAGGAAAACAACTCAAAGTGGATGGACCTTTGTGGGTGGGCAATCACATGGAACTCACCGCTGCTCTGCCTAATTTCTATAGACAGAAACAAATTTGAGTAGCACCTATAGTGATGCTTTTGCCACAAGTGATTTTATTAACCTAGGATTGCAGCTATGTTTTTTAACACCTGATGTGTTTTTTTTGTTTTTTTTTTTGTAAGCACTGTTACTAGTGAAGGGTTTTAATTGACTGAAACATTGCTAAAAAAATAGAAACCCACATGGCTTTAAAATAATAAATTTTGAGAACTGTTTGACCATAATTGTGGAGAACTGTTCAACCTTGTTTTTACTGAAGACCAGTCTTTGATACAATTATCATACTTAGAGGATGGAACGAGTGCAGCTGCCTTTCTGTGCAAGGTCAAGTATCCACGATTAGCTATTAAATTGCAGGCTATTTGGACAATTTAATGTTACCATAGTTAGATTGACCTTCTTAATGTCAAAAGTACAGCATTCTATCTAAGCAAATATACATGCTGAATCACCAGCCTATCTAGCAAAATAAATATGGTATTTAAGGTGCCGATTCATCAATATGTTTACTCCAGATTTCTAGCATAAAACAGTTTAAGCTGCAAACATTTAGTGCAATGTAAAGTGTTAAAATTTGTTAACTTTTGCCAAGTTGATGCCGGTCTCTATAAGCTCTGCAAAAGTGGGTGGAATTTTGGTGGGAAGGAGCATGACAGCGTTCAGCAAAATTCATCAAAAGTTACATCGTTACTTACACTTAAAATGCTTTTCCAGTCCCAGACTGACCCAGTGCAATTCTTACTGAATTTGACGCATGCCATTCCACCATGCCCTTTCATTAACATTAATGTGTACAACGTCAGTCTTACTGAATCAGCCCTTTATTCTCCAGATCTCCTAAAATGGGTATGTTTTCACAAAATGAAAAACAAAAATGTTATCTAAAGGTATGTTTTCAAATCAATTTATATTATCATTTGACTTTGTTCTCCCACCAGACTTTTATTATTTACTGTTTCTTTTTGTCAAAGGGACTGGCCATTGTTGCTGTCTAAGTGCAGTGACCAAACATGAGCAGTGCCTACAAGTTCTGGCTTGCTGAGCTTGTAAGCACTAAAACTGGCCAGAATCACTGGAGCACTATTTTAGCTGTTATGCTCGCACCCAGATTGGTTAGCGCGAGCATGGATAATGGCCACACTGTGCCACAAACTACACTAACCCAGGAGGGGAGTGACTAAGCAGCTACCTTCATGTTCGCTGGAGCCTCTAGTGGTGAGGTCAGGCTTGTGCGGCAAGTAGCTGCCAGGCACCACTCCAGAGTGACATCCGGTAGTAGCAGCTGACTCCCAAGGGGACAGGACACTGTAACAATAGGTGCTGGCAGGTACTGTAGGTATACTGACTGGCTCAGCTGATTCATAGACAGACAGGTACTGGCAGCCACACCTGGTATGCAGATAGGCACTGGTGGATACGGGTGATGTACAAGCAGACATGGCTGGTATAAATGTAATAAAAACAAAAACAAGGAGCGCAAAATGTGTGAAACCTGGTGGTTTAGTGGATTATCTAACAGGGCCAAGTGGCCACTCACCTAATGGGATTGTGCAGGAACAGGAACATGATACACATCACCACAGGTCCTTGAGCTGGGAAGTTTGGATCCAGCGTTGCCTGAAACATCGCAGGTCCGTAAGCTTCTCAATGGAATTATCTATGCTCGTAGCTACTCCTGCCGTGTGGAGATCAAAGGGTTAATAAAGGTTTGTTAACCAAATTGCTGTCCCTACGTTTATCCCTTATCTCAGCGCTCCACAGACCGCTACAACTTTTTTTTCCTTCATCATGGCTGGTATACAGGCAGTTTGGTGCAGGCGGGTACGGCTGATACACTGGCAGGCAGGGGGCACGGTTGATGCTCTGGCAGGCAGGAGGGCACGGCTGATACACTGGCAGAGGTATGAGCCAGTTCAGACTGGATGGACAGTAACAGTTTCAGGAAGGACTGGGTCACTGGCAGGTACAACTGTAATACTGGAATGGGTAGGATCCAGTTCATACAGGAACAGTTTCAGGAAGGACTGGGTCACTGGCAGGTATGACTGGAATACAGGAACGGTTAGGACCCAGTTCAGATTCAACATACAAGGAACCGCAGGTGCGGACAGGTAAGGAGCGACACATGCGGACAAACTAGAAAGAAACTGCAGATGTGGTCAAGGGGGAACTGCAGATGTGGTCAAGCAGGTGACCGCAGGTGCCATCACTAGAGCACAGGACAATTACAAAGACAAGTACATACAGGACAGACAGGATCAAGCTCACACAAGGCCTATATAAGGATAGGTACACGCACACAAGTTCAGGGTTCGTGCCTGGGCACACAGCCCCAGGGTGTCAGAAACAGGAAAGATCAGATGTAGGTACAGATTAAGGGTTCAGGGATGGGTAAACAGGACAGGACCTGGCAACTCAGTAGTTGCACACAGACTGAGAGAGAATGTTGCTCAGGCACCTTTCAACAAGTGGAGGTGCCTTAAGTACCAAGTGCCTCTCAGCAATAGGCTGGGGACACATTAGGAGCACACGCACTGTCTCTTTAAAAATCAGGAAGTTCCCACTCATGCAACCTAAGCATGCAGCCAGGAAACATGAACAGGCAGCAGAGCTTATAGCATACAGCAAGCATAGGACAAAGAGCTCATTGCACGGGATGAAGTGGTAAGTATGTTGGTGTTCCTGCATGAAGGGGGATGGGAAGCCTTGCAGAGATGCAAGCAGTGGTGTTACATTTGCTACTAATCAACCCAGCCTCTCTGTGAAGCCAATCTGTGCCACCTCATATAGCAGCATCCACTTAGAACCAGTAGCACAACCCACAGAAATCAGGAAGTCAAGAGGCTGGGCAGCAGTGTGGTTGTGAAAGCAAAAGATGAAACAAACCCTTTGAAAAGGACTTTTCACCAAAACTGTTATGTTGAGCTGGACACACAATGTATTAGTGGTTGCAGAATGGAATGAAACATTTTTGTTATTTTTTTATTTCTGTCTCTATGTTGTGAAGATCTTACCAAATATTTGGCACCTAATTAACTATCTTTTTTAAAGTCCAAGTGAGTGTGATCGTATAGTTTTCACTGAGGGGCATGTAATTCTCTCAGACCAATCATAAGCAGGCAGCCTAGAGAAAAGAAAACACACTCACACCATGGTTTGGAGCAGGGGTGGGGAACCTTTTTTTTCTGCCAAGGGCCATTTGGGTATTTATACCATCCTTCGGAGACCGTACAAAATTATCAATTTGAAAATTTATCCTGCTATCTTTCGTCAAACATTTAATTAACTCACCATAATGTGACAGCTGGAATTGCTTCCCTTTGGTGAGTTGTGTGATGTTAGGTATTATTGATGTTAAGGAAAATTGTAGCATGCCATAAGAATAAATGAAAAAGTTTTATTCGGCAATCATGCCATGGTTAAAAACATGTACAAAACCTTACGGGTTTCAGGTGCAAAAACGCACCCTTAGTCCTATGACCTATGTTTGCATGGATTTCCTGCCACTACTTCGGTTTCCTCCCACACTCCAAAGACATACTGATAGGGGATTTAGATTGTGAGCCCCAATGGGGACAGGGATGATAATGTATGTAAGATAGCGCTATATAAGCAAAGCATAATAAATAATACGTCACATAGGATATACTGAGGTTTGTTTATATATCACATAGGAGACACTGAGACTGTTGTATATGCATCACATAGGAGACACTGAGACTGCTGTATATACATCATATTGGAGACACTGAGACTGCTGTTTATAAAGTTAACTTATTAGGTGCCAAATTATTTCATTGCTAAGATCTCTACAATGGAGAGGCAAAATTAAAAAACAACATTTTATTCCACTCTGCAACCAATATTACATTCTGTGTCTTTCCGAATGGAAGCTTCCTTGCACAGTTACGAGTGTTTATCTTTCTATGAATATTCTTTATTGTTTTAATGATACTAATAAGAAGAATTACACCTGTATTCATGAATACTATTAAAAATATTCTGAAATCTTAGAAAATGGTGACTCGTGCTGCTGAAATCTGTGCAGTATAAAAATCTTGGATAATCTACGTTGATGTGCTTTAATGAATTTGATAACTGTTGATAAACAATTTAGCTCAATCATTCTCTCCTCCTATAAGGCTAAATGCACATAGCAGTGATAAATGAGACTGCACTTATTTACAGCACATTAGTATCCTTGTTTATTTGACCCTAACAAATCTCACGTCTAATGCTTCACTTGGCAGCAAACAGGTTAAATGTTGCTTATCTAAACCTTTTACCTCTCCTCCTGTAAGATTCTCTTCCAACCTTTTCCCCTAGCTGTAATCTATCATTATGTTCTAACATTCTCACATCTAATACCCATTTTACCTTCCTCTCAAATTCTCATTCTGCAATGGTTCACCGCATTTCACCTCCTCTCATCTTTAAGTCTCATCCGGAAATCAATTGTTTCAATTATTCATTGGTGAAAAAACATCCTTTAAATAAACATTTGTATCTTTTCCTGATATGTGAGTAAACAGATTCTCTAAAAAATGACTGATGAAGAAATTTATAGCAAATTCTTGTTATGAAAAAATTAAGTGGTAAATGACCATTGGCCACTCGATTCCATAAAGTCGGGTAGCATAGTCCTGTGACAGGGGACCCACCCCAGCTCAAATATGGTGGCACCTATAGAACAAAATCACCTTTGTTGTCTTAAAGCGTAACTTCTTAATTTTTTATACTGGAGTTCATAAGGTAAATGTAAAGTGCTCTGGCCTCTTCCCCAAATAAATATGTTAATTAGGGATCCTAAGGCTCCCACATTGTTCTGTCACTGGTCTCGTCTCCACTCTTAGATAGTTCTCCCAAGGCCTTCACACGTGTTTTAATTTCATAATGAGTACACCGCCATGTGACGCCATGCAGTCATGAGGTCAGAATGTGTGTCGAAGCCTAGCTGGTGCCAGAAGCACCAACGAAGCATTAAGAGGAAACCGGTGTTGGATAAGAATGGATTTCTTAGGGTCGAAACTTAAATACTTATTGCTTTATCTTCTGCTATTTGTCACAATGTCCAGCACTGTGGTGAATTAATTTTGAAATAAATAAGCATCTCTTAAAACAATCTTGTACGGCTGATTACCTTATGCTGACTATAGTATTCTCCAGTTTAGCTGCCACCCGTTCATTGACATCTTTTTTTCTACATACAGAGTGAGGTATGGACAGCTGATGGTTTTAGGACCAAAATCTTTGTACCTTTTTTCTTATAAAATATATGTATTCTTTTCTAAGGGATCATGCAAACGTCTGTGGGTTACAGTCCGGTCTTAGAACTCAGTGCACGGACTGGCTGTTGCTGTCCTGACCCGAATAAAAAGTGGGGGACCTGAGGGCACTACCTATAATTAGATATGAGATCCTTGACCACAATGCTAAAAACTTGTGTATACCAAAAATAATAAAAAAAAGTAGCGTGTATAAGGAAGGATCACCAAATCAGTATAGCAAAAAGGTGTATATAAATTTATTGAGACATATCAGCAAAAGGCAAACAACCAAACAATTAAAAACAATTAAAAACCATGAGGTTAACATTAACAACCGTAGGGGGCCTTGTAGGTGCCCCCCCAAAGAAAGTACCTACCTGTTATGATTTGGTAGCTGAGAGCAGGCAAAAAAGGCAATACACCAGAGAGGTTGGAATCTACTGGATTGCAGTACCCTGACTAACCACCACAACTAAAGGCAGCCGTGGAGCGTACCTACGTTGGTCCTAGATGCCTCGTCACAGCCTGAGAAGCTAACTACACCTAAAGATAGAAAGAGGAAAACTATCTGCCCCGGAGCAGATCCCCAAAGAACATAGGAAGCCCCCAAACATGTAATGGCGGTTAGACAAGAGAAATAACAGACACAGACAGAAAATAGTATGAGCAAACGTTGGGGCCCAATCTTCCTAGAAAGAAAAGGATAGGAAGGACACTTACTGCAATCCAAAAAACCCTAAAAAAATACCAACTCACTAATTGCAAAAACACCTGAGATCACACGACCTCTACCACCTAAATTAGTTCTCTGGTGTAACAAAACTAAGCAGCAGCCACTGAAAAAACTGGAAAAGGCAAATGAACAAATAACAGTGGCTCAGATAAACTGAGAGGAGCACAAGCCCCCGGAGGGGACCTGGCTGACCTCCACAGAAGTGCAGGACAAAATGCAAACAGCAAGCACAAAAATAAAAGCAGAAAATATCTTATCTGTTAGCAGAAGATGCAGGCAAAACACAGCAAGCTTCCAAATGAACCAGGAACCAAAGTTCAGATCAGTCTCCTAGCATGGATGTCCGAAGCAAACACCCAAGAATTGTCCTCCTGACCATAACCTCTCCACTTAACCAAATACTGGAGTTTCCGTCTAGAAAAACGAGAATCCAATATTTTCTCAACCACATACTCCAGATTGCCCTCAACCAAAACAGGGTCAGGAGGCGCAGCCATAGGAACCACTGGCTCGACAAACCTCTTCAATAAGGACTTGTGGAACACGTTATGGATCTTAAATGTCCCTGGAAGAAGTAAACGAAAGGAAACAGGATTAAGAATCTCCATGATCTTATAAGGTCCAATGAACCTAGGCTTAAACTTAGGAGATGCAACTCTCATAGGGATATTTCTTGAGGACAACCAGACCAAGTCTCCCACTTCAAACCGAGAACCATCAGTCCTATGCCGGTTGGCAAACCGCTGGGCCCTCTCCTGAGAGAGGGACAACCTCTCCACTACCTGGTCCCAAATCTGCTGCATACGCTCCACAACAGAGTCAACACCCGGACAGACAGAAGCCTCCGTCTGTCCCGAAGAAAATCGAGGGTGAAACCCAAAATTGCAGAAAAATGGAGACATCAAAGTGGCAGAGCTAGCCCTATTATTAAGAGCAAACTCAGCCAAAGGCAAAAAAGAGACCCAGTCATCCTGATCAGCAGACACAAAGCATCTCAGATAAGTTCCAATGTCTGGTTTGTTCTCTCAGTTTGTCCATTGGTCTGAGGATGAAAAGCCGAGGAGAAAGACAATTGAACACCAAGTTTAGAACAAAAAGTCCTCCAAAATCTGGAAACAAACTGGACTCCTCTGTCAGACACAATGTTCTCAGGAATGCCGTGTAACCGAACTACGTGCTGAAGGAACAAAGGCACCAATTCGGAGGAGGAAGGCAACTTAGGTAATGGCACAAGATGTATCATTTTGGAAAACCTATCACAAATCACCCAGATAACGGTCATTCTCTGAGAAACAGGGAGGTCGGAAATGAAATCCATAGAGATATGGGTCCATGGTCTCTTGGGCACAGGCAATGGCATCAACAAACCACTTGAGCGAGAGCAAGGCTTGGAGTGAGAGCAAGTCCCGCAGGACTGCACAAATTCCCTGATGTCACGAGACAAAGTAGGCCACCAAAAGGACCGACTAACCAAGTCTCTGGTACCAAAAATTCCGGGATGACCGGCCAACGCGGAACAATGAATCTCAGACATCACACTCTTTTTCCACCGGTCTGGGACAAACAATTTCCCAATAGGGCAGCGTTCGGGTTTATCCTCCTGACACCCTTCCAGAGCCAGTCTCAAATTGGGCGAGATGGCGAAAGAACTACACCCTCTTTCAAAATAACAGCAGGATCAGATAACTCAGGAGAGTCCGCAAGGAAACTCCTCGAGAGGGCATCCGCCTTAACATTCTTAGTGCCAGGAAGAAAGGAAACAACAAAATTAAAACGTGTGAAAAACAAGGCCCACCTGGCCTGTCTAGGATTAAGTCGCTTGGCTGATTCCAGATAAACCAGATTCTTATGGTCTGTGAGGACCACCACCTGATGTTTGGCTCCCTCCAGCCAATGTCTCCACTCTTCAAAAGCCCACTTCATGGCCAATAACTCCTGATTACCCACGTCATAATTACGTTCAGTTGGAGAAAATTTTCTAGAGAAAAAGGCACAAGGGTTACTTTTAGAGGTCTCTGGATCTCTTTGGGACAAAACGGCACCTGCCCCAATTTCAGAGGCATCAACCTCCACCTGAAATGGCAGAGAAACATCAGGCTGCCGTAGAACAGGAGCAGAAGTGAATCTCTGCTTAAGTTCCTGAAACGCAGAGACTGCCTCAGGAGGCCAATTCATCACATCAGAACCTTTCTTGGTCAAATCAGTCAATGGTTTAACAATAACAGAGAAATTACCAATAAATTTACGATAAAAATTGGCAAAACCCAAGAATCTCTGAAGAGCCTTTAATGAAGTAGGTTGGACCCAATCACAGATGGCCTGAACCTTGACCGGGTCCATTTCAATAACAGATGGGGACAAAATGAATCCCAGAAATGAGATCCTCTGTACGCCAAAAGACACTTTGATCCCTTCACATACAGAGCATTCTCTCTCAAAATCTGGAACACAGTCCGAACATGTTTCACATGAGAGTCCCAGTCATTGGAAAAAATCAAGATATCATCCAAATAAACAATCAGAAATTTATCCACAAAATCCCTGAAAATATCATTCATGAAGGACTGGAAGACGGAAGGAGCATTAGTGAGCCCAAAGGGCATCACTAGGTACTCAAAATGCCCCTCTGGGTTATTAAATGCCGTCTTCCATTCGTCCCTTAATGCTTAATGCGAATAAGGTTATACGCCCCCCTGAGGTCAAGCTTGGTAAACCAAGTAGCACTTTTCACCCTGGAAAACAGGTCAGAAGTCAAGGGTAACGGATATTGATATTTCACAGTGATATTGTTCAAGAGACGATAATCAATACACGGCCTTAATGAACCATCCTTTTTGGCCACAAAGAAAAAACCGGCACCCAAGGGTGAAGAGGATGGTCTGATATGACCCTTCTCTAATGACTCCTTGGTATAAGACCGCATAGCGTCATGTTCAGGTACAGAGAAGTTAAAAAGGCGACCTTTAGGGAATTTACTACCAGGCACTAATTCAATAGCGCAGTTATAGCTCCTATGGGGGGCAAGGATGCAGATTTACTTTCAGTAAACACATCAGAAAAATCAGTCAAAAAGTCAGGAACATCCTGAGCCTGGGGAGAGGCAGAAAAAACAGGAGTGTTGGCATTAACACATTGGCAGCCCCAACTGGTTACAGACACAGATTTCCAATCCAAAACAGGATTATGAGACTGTAACCAAGGGAATCCTAGTACAATAATGTCATGCAGATTATACAGCACCAAAAATTTGCAACTCTCCTGATGATCAGGTTCAACCCTCATTATCACCTGAGTAGAGAACTGGGGTTTATTCTCAGCCAAAGGGTAGAATCTGTCCCCAGTAGGGGAATAGACTTCCGTAGGGGTATCAAGTGAAATCCACAACGTTTAGCAAAATCAAAATCCATCAGGTTAATAGCTGCTCCCGAATCAACAAAAGCCTGAGCAGAAAATGTGGACAGGGAGCAAATCAGGGTAACAGTCAAGAGAAATTTAGTCTGAACACTACCCAAGACAACTGAGCGTGCAAAACGTCTTCCCCGCTTACGGCAGACTGAAATAGCATGAGAGGCTTCACCACAGTAGAAACATAACCCATTGCGTTTTCGAAACTCATGACGCTGTGCCCCAGAAGCCACTCCATCACACTGCATGGGCTTAGAAGCTGGCTCACAAGGCAACACCATTCCACGCATACCTCTACGCTCACGCAAACGTCTGTCAATTTGAATCGCCAATGACATAGAATCATTGAGACCAGAGGGAGCAGGGAAACCCACCATAACATCTTTTACATTCTCTGACAGACCCTTCCGAAAAAGGGCTGCCAAAGCATCATCATTCCATTTGGTCAGGACTGCCCACCTTCGGAATCTCTGACAGTACAACTCAGCATCCTCAAGCCCCTGATTTAATGCCAACAAGGCTTTTTCAGCTTGATCAGTGACATTAGGTTCATCATACAATAACCCCAGAGCCAGAAAAAATGCATCAACATTACTCAAAACAGGATCCCCAGGTGTCAGGGAAAAAGCCCAATCCTGAGGATCGCCGTGCAGGAGAGAGATGACAATTTGAACCTGCTGTGCTGCGTTCCCTGAGGACTTAGGTTTTAAGGCAAAAAACAACTTACAGTTATTTTTGAAATTCAGAAATTTAGCTCGATCCCCTAAAAACAAATCTGGCATGTGGATCCTAGGTTCCACAACCGGCAACCCTGCAAGATAGGTAGCAATACTCCGAACTTCAGTGGCAAGCTGATCCACATGGCCAGACAACCGTGCAAACTCCATTGAGAGAAAAAAAAAATCCTCAGCACCCAGAGAAAAAGAGGGAAAGAAGAAAAAAAATATATATATCTCTGACAACTCTGACAACTTTTTTTTTTTTTTTTTTTTTTTACACTATCTTTCCCTTCTGTGAGTACCATATAATTTTCAGTTTGGCCGGTGATAGCTGTTATGATTTGGTAGCTGAGGAGAGCAGGCAAAAAAGGCAATACACCAGAGATTGGAATCTACTGGATTGCAGTACCCTGACTAACCACCACAACTAAAGGCAGCCGTGGAGCGTACCTACGTTGGTCCTAGACGCCTCGTCACAGCCTGAGAAGCTAACTACACCTAAAGATAGAAAGAGGAAAACTATCTGCCCCGGAGCAGATCCCCAAAGAACATAGGAAGCCCCCAAACATGTAATGGCGGTTAGACAAGAGAAAATACAGACACAGACAGAAAATAGTATGAGCAAACGTTGGGGCCCAATCTTCCTAGAAAGAAAAGGATAGGAAGGACACTTACTGCAATCCAAAAAACCCTAAAAAAATACCAACTCACTAATTGCAAAAACACCTGAGATCACACGACCTCTACCACCTAAATTAGTTCTCTGGTGTAACAAAACTAAGCAGCAGCCACTGAAAAAACTGGAAAAGGCAAATGAACAAATAACAGTGGCTCAGATAAACTGAGAGGAGCACAAGCCCCCGGAGGGGACCTGGCTGACCTCCACAGAAGTGCAGGACAAAATGCAAAAAGCAAGCACAAAAATAAAAGCAGAAAATATCTTATCTGTTAGCAGAAGATGCAGGCAAAACACAGCAAGCTTCCAAATGAACCAGGAACCAAAGTTGAGACAAGAACAATTGATCACCGGCAACCCTGATGGGAGGGAACCTCCCTTATATAAGAGCAGTCTGTAACACCTGATTGCCAATCTTCACAATCTTCATTGAATAGTTCAGTACTGTTTGTAACCACCAGAGGGAGCTTCTGCTCAGATTTGATTTCTAACACATTCACAACACCTACCTCCACTAAATGTACCGGAAAAATATTATGTTAAGCCACACTGAACAGCTGACGTAATTAGATACTGGACAGGATGAGCTTACATATAAATCTTAAAAAGACTAAACAGGATGCAATATGCCCAGATGGACAAATACAATATGTGCACAAAATGTGCAGGGTGGGCCATGTACATGGATACGCCTAAGTGTGAATGGTTGGTGATATCAACTTCCTGTTTGTGGCACATTAGTATATGGGAGTGGGAAAACTATTCAAGATGGGTGGTGACCATGGCAGCCATTTTGAAGTCAGACATTTTGGATCCAACTTTATTTTTTCGAATGGGAAGAGTGTCATGTGACACTCAACCTTATTGAGAATTTCACAAGAAAAACAATGGTGTGCTTGGTTTTAACATCACTTTATTCTTTCATGAGTTATTTACAAGTTTCTCTTTGTTTACAGCCATTGACATGTCGCAGAGGTTAACACGTGAGGAGCTCCGTGAGGAGCGGATAGAAATTGTGTTGATGTCTGGTGAACGCAGTACCCGGGTGCAGAAAGTATTCAGACCCCTTTAAATTTTTCACTCTTTGTTTCATTGCAGCCATTTGGTAAATTCAAAAAAATTCATTTTTTTCTCATTAATGTACACTCTGCACCCCATCTTGACTGAAAAAAAAACAAATGTAGAAATTTTTGCAAATTTATAAAAAAGAAAAATTTAAATATCACATGGTCATAAGTATTTAGACCCTTTGCTCAGACACTCATTTTAAGTTACTTGCTGTCCATTTCCTTGTGATCCTCTTTGAGATCATTCCACTCCTTCATTAGAGTCCAGCTGTGTTTAATTAAACTGATAGGATTCGAGTTGTAAAGGCACACACCTGTCTATATAAGACCTCACAGTTCACAGTGCATGTCAGACCAAATGAAAATCAAGAGGTCAAAGGAACTGGCCAAGGAGCTCAGAGATAGATTTGTGGCAAGGCACACCTCGGCCAAGGTTACAAAAGAATTTCTGCAGTACTCCTCAAGGTTCCTAAGAGCACAGTGGCCTCCTTAATCCTTAAATGGAAGAAGTTTGGGACAAACAGAAGTCTTCCAAGACCTGGCCGTCCAGCCAAATTGAGCATTCATGTGAGAAGAGCCTTGGTGAAAGAGGTAAAGAAGAACCCCGAGATCACTGTGGCTGAGCTCCACAGATGCAGTAGGGAGATGGAAGAAAGTTCCACAAAGTCAACTATCACTGCAGCCCTCCACCAGTCAGGCCTTTATGGCATGAAACCTCTTCTCAGTGCCACATAGAGTTTGCTAAAAAAAAAACACATGAAGGACTCCCAGACTATTAGAAATAAGATTCTCTGGTCTGATGAGACGAAGTTAGAACTTTTTGGTGATAATTCTAAGCTGTATGTGTGGAGAAAACCAGGCACTGCTCATCTCCTGCCCTATACAATCCCAACAGTGAAACATGGTTGTGGCAGCATCATGCTATGGGGGTGTTTTTCAGCTGCAGGGACAGGACGACTGTTTGCAATTGAAGGAAACATGAATGCGGCCAAGTACAGAGATATTTTAGATGAAAACCTCTTCCAGAGTGCTCTTGATCTCAGACTTGGCCGAAGGTTCACCTTCTAACAAGACAATAGCCCTAAGCACACAGCTAAAATAACAAAGCAGTGGCTTCAAACAACTCTGTGACCATTCTTGACTGGCCCAGCCAGAGCCCTGACGTAAACCCAATTGAGACCTGAAAATGGCTCTCCACCAACGTTCACCATCCAACCTGACAGAACTGGAGAGGATCTGCAAGGAAGAAGGGTAGCGTATCCCCACATCCAGGTGTGAAAAACTTATTGCATCATTCCCAAGAAGACTGAAGGCTGTACTATCTCAAAAGGGTGCTTCTATTCAATACTGAGCAAACGGTCTGAATACTTATGACCCTCCATTATGCATGCATCAGCATGCAGCGTCCTTCCCATTTGTGGGTGCACCCCAAGTGAATATTAGTTAGTGCAACAAAATGACTGATTCATAGTCATTCTTTTACTATTTGTTCTGATTTGTTTAAATTACTGATGATATTTTAGTTTAGGCAAAAATAATCTTTAAAATATATTTTAAAAGTGAATTTAAAGCACCACTCCAGCTTTTTATTTTACACCGCTGGAGTTCTGCTTTAAACGTACCCTGGTCATATATTCACCTTCTGATATCTTCACTATTTTCCTAGTCCGGTTCCGCTGTGCCATCTTGTGAGGGCAGATCCTGACTGTCTGATTCAGAAGCTACATCACAAGCTGTCAATGCAAGTCTATAAGAGCTAGAACAAGGCCAGAACGAGGCTCTCATAGACTTACATTGATTAGAGACCACCGCTCTGCTCCATGAAACACTGGAGAAGTTAGCAGGTGACAAACTGCAGGAGACAGACTGGAGCGGCAGCACAAACAGATGAAAATGCCGGAAGGTGAGTATCAGACATGGGGCAGGGGCTTTGATTTTCAGCACTGCTCCAGAGCTGAAATAAGAAAAAACACTGGAGTGGTGCTTTAAGTGACTTTCTTCCCTCGCAATAGAAGCCCATTTTCAGTGATGCTATCTCTATCTTTCAGATGAACTTATCTGTCTCTAACCGCACAATAAAAATAACTGTCATAAAAATATCATTACATTTTCTCCTAAAGATAAGCACGAGGGGTCAAATGACATCACAGTGATTTATTCCACATATAGAAAAGCTGCTATTATTCTTAAATAGAACTTAGGGCAGCATACGTTCTGTAGCTGATGGCTTTCATTTCAGTCCTAACAGCTTTCCCCGACTGCTGTGCGCAGCACAGAATTAGTCTGTTCCTGAGATTTGCAACTGTGTGCACATCATAAAGCATCATATATTTATAGATTTTTTTCATGAAAATGCTTTTCTTATTTATTGGTCAGAGGAGTGCAACCTAAAATAATGACATACTTATAGGATTCCTGGTTTATTTCATATTTTTCACATATTAGATTTTCTCTGTGTTTACTTATAAGTGATTATAAAAGAGACCAGAATATGTTTCCGAGGCTGTATTATAAAAAAGTTGATGAAAAGTCAGATTTTTCTTAACTGCATCTTATTGAAGCTATGGTCTGCAGAAGTTTCACTACAGCCCTCCCAGAACCTTTCAGACCGAGATATCACAGTTCAGCAGTTAAAGGGAACCTGACACAACCTGTGATGGGGACTAATCGATCCCAGGCGGATCTGTCCACCCACTGACCATGACTGACACAAATCTCTCCCTATAGATGCAGGGAGAAACCTGTCACTCAAGGGAAGTGAGTGGTGAGAACCTCCCTTTAAAGCATGTTTTTCTCTATAATACCACGCCATTTCAGAATCAAACGTACCCGGCATAAATCATGCAGACGATGTCTGATACATGCAGTCCGTGGTTTAAGCAGCATGTGTCAACTGTCAGGTTTCCTTTTTCTATGAGAATTAGAAGCCACTAGTAAGTAGAAGGTGCCTATACCCATTAAATGAATGGTGGTGAAACTAAGTACATTTTTTGCAGAACTGAACTGTAAACCCATCCTATGTAAATGGGGGTCTCCTGACTTTACCACTATAACAATGAAAGAGAGATTGGGCATGTTGAATTTCAACATGCCCAATCCGTGGTCATTGGTCATAAACCTCCACTAGAGGTATCTGGCATAGCCTATTACCCTTCATCCTTGGGTAATTGTTCATGTGCATGGGGACAAGTATTCCACCACCAATCCATGTTTGGCTACCTTAAGTGGGGGGGTGACAAAGACCAGCAGTGGGGTGTAAATCTCTCCTTCAAAATTATTACTATGGTGGTATAGCTAGCAACTGATTTTTCAATGGAAAATTGACCCCTTTCTGACATCAGACTTATTATTACATCCATTTGACCTGGGACTTACTTCCCATGGACGAAATAGTACGTCATCGCGATCAGCCGCGCTCACAGGGAGTTCGCTGCCGACCGCGGCCGGGTGTCAGCTGATTCTCACAGCTGACACTTGGCACTTTAACCCCCGAAATGCGGCGATCGAACATGATCGCAGCATTCCGGGAGCAGGCAGAGGGGCTGACAACCCCTATGCCTTTGGATCAGAGACCCCGCGGCATGACGCAGGGTCACGATTGCTGCCATGGAGACATGATGTCATCATGACAACATCCGGGTCTCCAGAGCTGAGAAACTTCCTGTCAAGCGCAGTGCATGTTAGTAAGTCTCTCAGGTCAGTGTACAGAAACTGCTGCGCTGACAGCTTCTATAGCATGCAGATGCTGCTTCATCTGCATGCTATAGAAGCGATCAGGCTGCACAAAATGATTGTCCCATAGTGGGACAAAGTGTAAAACATAGAATGAAGTAAAAAATGTTTTAAATAATTGTAAAAATATAAAAAAATAAAAATAATAATAAAAAAATAATTTATTCTATCACTAAATAAATATTTGAATGAAAAAAAATCTAAGCATTAAAAGTACACTTATTTGTTATCGCCGCATCCGTAACGACCTGACCTATAAAACTGTCTCACTAGCTAACCCCTTTAGTGAACACCATAAAAAAACAAGGCAAAAAACAATGCTATATCATCATACCGCCGAACAAAAAGTGGAATAACACGCGATCAAAAAGATGGATATTTATAAACATGATATCGCTGAAAACGAGCCACCATGCAGCATCATCATTGAAAAAATAAAAAAGTTACAGCTGTCAGAATAAAGTGATGCAAAAACAATTATTTTTTCTATAAAATAGTTTTTATTATATTAAAGAGCCAAAACATAAAAAAATAAAAATTAGGTATCACTGTAATCGTAGTGACCTGAAAAATAAACTGCCTTATTCATTTTACCACACGCGGAACGGTGTAAACGCCCCCCAAAAGAAATTCATGAATTGCTGGTTTTTGCTCATTCTGTCTCCCAAAAATTGGAATAGAAAGTGATCAAAAAATGTCATGTGCCTGAAAATGGTACCAATAAAAACATAATTTCGTCCCGCAAAAAACAAGACCTCACATGACTCTCTGGGCCAAAATATGGAAAAATTGTAGCTCTCAAAATGTGGTGATGCAAAAACTATTTTTTGCAATAAAAAGTGTCTTTTAGTGTGTGGACAGCTGCCAATCATAAAAACCCACTATAATGCCTCTTTCACATGTCCTGATATTTCTGGTACCAGAGATGTCAGTGTCCGTGTGGTAATACTTGCGGCACACGTGTAGTATGTGTGTGCCACATCAGTACCACAAGGATGGGCGCCAGGGAAGAAGCGTTACAGTAAGTGCTGTTCCCCAGCGCTGGGTGCTGAACACGGCTCTCATCATTCTCCCCTGCTCTGCCGGCAATCGGCGCAAGCAGGGGAGATTGATGAGAGTTACATTTAACACCTTAACGACCGCCGATACACTTCTTCACGGGGCAGTTAAGGGTACTTAAACCACAGCGCCACTTTTTAACATCGCTGAGGTTTAAGGTTATAGCGCCCCCCAGCGTCGGAATTTCTCCGGGCTCTCGCCTTCCAGGGGTAGCTAAGACCCCAGAGAGCATGATTCAGGTTGGTTTTTACAGACTACGGTGTTGCGATCGCCATTATTAACGGTATAACAGCGACCGCAAAAAAATTCAGATTTTCTATTTAATTTTTCTCTTCAAGATGTGATCGCACATCAGAGGAGAGAGTCCCCCGATCACCTCCCGGTAGTTCCATTGTCCCTGCAGGCCACCCTGAAGTCCCCCAGGGAGAAAATGGCGGGCGCATGTGCAGTGCGCCCGCCGAGATCTGCTGGCCGGCACCCGGCAACAATAAATTTTTTCCTATTGGTTCGTTCTGATCACTGTGATAGACCCTATCACAGTGATCAAAATAAAAAAAATAATAAATCAAACCACCCTTTATCACCCTCTTAGGAAAAATAATAAAATAAAAAAAATGTATTTATTTCCATTTTCCCATTAGGGTTACAGTTGAGTTAAAGTGAGTTGGGCTAAAGTTAGGGTTAGGATTGGGGCTAAAGTTAGGCTTAGGGTTGGGGCTAAAGTTTGGGTTAAGGTTGGAGATAAAGTTACGGTTAGGGTTGGAGCTAAACTTAGGGTTAGGGTTAAGGTTGGTGCTAAACTTAGGGTTAGGGTGAGGCTAAAGTTAGAGTTGGGGCTAGAGTTGGTTAGGGTTTGGATTAAGGTTACGGTTGGGATTAGGGTTAAGGTTGAGATTAGAGTTAGAGGTGTGTTAGAGTTTGGTTTGTGGTTATGGTTAGGGTTGGGATTAGGGTTAGGGGTGTGTTGGGGTTAGGGTTGGAGTTAGAATTGGGGGGTTTCCACTGTTTAGGCACATCAGGGGCTCTCCAAACGCAACATGGCGTTTGATCTCAATTCCTGCCACTTCTGCATCTGCATGGAAAAAGTCAAACGGTGCTCTTTCCCTACTGAGCTCTGCCATGCGCCCAAACAGTGGTTTACCCCCTCATATGGGGTATCAGCATACTCAGGACAAATTATACAACTTTTATGGTCCAATTTCTCCTGTTACTCTTGGGAAAATAAATATTGGGGGAGAAAAAAATCCTTTTTGTGAAAAAAATATAATTTTTAATTTTAAGGCTCTACGTTATAACCTTCTGTGAAGCATTTGGGGGTTCAAAGTGCTCAACACACATCTAGATAAGTTCCTTAGGGGGTCTACTTTCCAAAATGGTGTCACTTGTGGGGGGTTTCCACTGTTTAGGCAATCTGGGGCTCTCCAAACGCGACATGGCGTCCGATCTCAATTCCAGCCAATTTTGCATTGAAAAGTCAAACGGCGCTCCTTCCCATACGAGCTCTGCCATGCGCCCAAACAGTGGTTTACCTGCATATATGGGGTATCACCGTACTCAGAAGAAATAGAACAGCTTTTGGAGTCCAGTTTCTCCTGTTACCCTTGATAAAATAAAAAAAATTGGATCTGAATTCAATTTTTTGTGAAAAAAAGTTAAATGTTTATTTTTTTTTTTAAACATTCCAAAAATTCCTGTGACGCACGTGAAGGGTTAATAAACTTCTTGAATGTGGTTTTGAAGCTCCTTGAGAGGTGCAGTAAATGGTGTCACTTTTGGGTATTTTCTATCATTGACCCTCAAAGTGTCTTCAAATGTGATGTGGTCTCTAAAAAAAAATGGTGTAAAAGTGAGAAATCGCTGTTTAACTTTTAACCCTTATAACTTCCTAACAAAAAAATTTTGGTTCCAAAATTGTGCTGATGTAAAGTAAACGTGGGAAATGTTACTTATTAAATAATTTATGTGTCATATCTCTGTGATTTAAGGGCATGAAAATTCAAAGTTGTAAAATTGCGATATTTTCAAAATTTTCGCCAAATTTCTGTTTTTTTTCACAAATAAACGCAAGTCATATCAAAGAAATTTTACCGCTATCATGAAGTACAATATGTCGCGAGAAAACAATGTCAGAATCACCGGGATTCATGGAAGCGTTCCAGAGTTATTACCTCATAAAGGAACAGTGGTCAGAATTGTAAAAATTGACCCGTCATTAACATGCAAACCACCCTCGGGGGTAAAGGGGTTAAATGCAAGGATTCATATTTCAATTTTGGCTAGAGATACTTTCAAATGTGAGAAGCTTACATACATTTCTACATTTTTCTACATAGTATGCATAAGGTCATATTCACACTATCTGCAACAGACCCCTCTGAATATTGGGGTCTTGTATTATTATTTGCATGCTGATTTCGCACCTCATAGTAGAATAGATGAAATCTGTATATACTGCAATCCATAGACAATCTACATCTGAATGGCGCATACTATAGATTTTCATATATAGGCATTCTCCTGAACCCAGGCAGATATTTTGCTGCTTCATTTGAATGGACTTTCTTACTGCACAATGTGGAGCTCACAAATTATAAGCATACTCTTCACATGTGTATTACTGAAAGGTTATTGCAACCAATCCACCCACATTATAAGCCCTCTACCAGGTGCCATTACAGCACTATATTCTGCCATTGACTGGAGCTGGGGGATGGTTGATATATCTTGACAGCCGTCACAACAGATTCTCTCATGTCTGAGTTGACATATTACAGGCACCATATGTGACTTATATCTTTCTTTTAAGGCGTAGTGAGTGCAACCACTGGAAATTTTATTTTTTTCTTGGCAGCTGTCCTCTAACACACAAATATATTCCTCTCATAATGTAAAAACTGGATATTAGGGAATAGCTGATGATGCAATTTCCTGATAGAGAATTGTAGAGGCGCTTACAATCTTGAATACACATAAGTAGTGTTGAGCATTCCGATACCGCAAGTATCGGGTATCGGCCGATATTCGCTGTATCGGAATTCCGATACTTAGTTCAGATATTTTTCCAATATCGTATACCGGAATCGGAAGTTCCCATAATTCTTTGAGAGGCAATGTGATTTTAGTCAGCCAATGAGGAATCTTATGAAGTGTGGGCACATCCTGTAATGCTGCGGTCATCTTAACTAATGGCATGGCTGTGATTGGCTGCTGAAATGATGTCAGAATGCACTATAAAAGGCGCCGCCGCCATTTTAGCGTCACTGTGCTGTGAACTCAGTTAGGGACAGAACGCTGCTCTGCTGACTCTGAGGGACAGTTAGAGATTGCGATTTTGTGTACTTTGCTTTAGGCAGGCTAGTTTACCAACCGCTGTGTAAAGCTTCCTTTTGCCTTGCAGTGTTGTTTTAACAGCTCTGTGCAAGGTGTGTGTGAGTGCAGGTGACGCTGCAGTTTGCTCTGCATCCAACGCTGTCTGTAGGCATCTGCACGTGTCACTCACAGACTCTTTTTTTTTTTCTTTAGTGTAATTCTAGCTGCTCCATTCAATAGAAATTATAGTGTGACGCGCTTCCATCCGTATACAATACATTGGTTGCAAACACTATAGAAGTACAGAAAGGAGCCTTTCACAGATAGTGAACAGTTGTGTTTCAGTGTTCACTGCAGTCTGTGAGGTTTTGATTTTTTGAGTGCAGATCACGCTCCAGTTAGTTCTTCAACCACTGCTGGTTGTAGTCTGCTGAGCGTTTGTCACTGCCTCATCCTTCACATTTTTCTCTAATTGGTGCTGCTCCATTATATTTGAAAAAAATCTAATCTATTAGTGTGACGCGCTTCCATCCGTATACAATACATTGGTTGCAAACACTATAGAAGTACAGAAAGGAGCCTTTCACAGATAGTGAACAGTTGTGTTTCAGTGTTCACTGCAGTCTGTGAGGTTTTGATTTTTTGAGTGCAGATCACTCTCCAGTTAGTTCTTCAACCACTGCTGGTTGTAGTCTGCTGAGCGTGTGTCACTGCCTCATCCTTCACATTTTTCTCTAATTGGTGCTGCTCCATTATATTTGAAAAAAATCTAATCTATTAGTGTGACGCGCTTCCATCCGTATACAATACATTGGTTGCAAACACTATAGAAGTACAGAAAGGAGCCTTTCACAGATAGTGAACAGTTGTGTTTCAGTGTTCACTGCAGTCTGTGAGGTTTTGATTTTTTGAGTGCAGATCACGCTCCAGTTAGTTCTTCAACCACTGCTGATTGTAGTCTGCTGAGCGTGTGTCACTGCCTCATCCTTCACATTTTTCTCTAATTGGTGCTGCTCCATTATATTTGAAAAAAATCTAATCTATTAGTGTGATGCGCTTCCATCCGTATACAATACATTGGTTGCAAACACTATAGAAGTACACAAAGGGGCCTTTCACAGCTACTGAACAGTTGTCTGCAGTGTTCACTGTAGTCTGTGAGCTTTTCATTTTTTGAGTGCAGATTACGCTCCAGTTAGTTCTTCAACCACTGCTGGTTGTAGTCTGCTGAGCGTGTGTCACTGCCTCATCCTTCACATTTTTCTCTAATTGGTGCTGCTCCATTATATTTGAAAAAAATCTAATCTATTAGTGTGACGCGCTTCCATCCGTATACAATACATTGGTTGCAAACACTATAGAAGTACACAAAGGGGCCTTTCACAGCTACTGAACAGTTGTCTGCAGTGTTCACTGCAGTCTCTGAGGAATAACCACACTTAGGCCTTATAACTTTTCTGACTTTCTTTATCAATCTACCAAGATGAAGAAGGCAGGGAGTAAGGCACGTGGTCGTGGCCGTGGAGTTTCAGCAGGGAGAGGACGTGGGGATTCTGTGGCTGCTGCTGCACCCAGTGACACAGCATCCACCAGTTTTCCCCGTGAGCGTTCCTTTATGCGCACTTTTGTAGGAGCTCAGCGTACCCCCTGCTGCGGGAAGAACAAATTGAAGCCGTTGTTGGTTGGATGGCAGCCAATGCATCGACTTCAATTCCTTCCACCTCCTCTCAGGACCACAGCACTGTTGAACAACCATCTGTCTCTTCACTGCCTGCCAAATTGCCCAGGCAGTCAGAGAGTTCTGAACTGGAGCCAGCTGAGTCTCTGCTTCTGTTCTCAGAATCTGTTGGCTTGCAAACAGGGGCCCATCCAAGCAGCATTCTGGAATGTGAAGAAGAGGCAGTATGCAGTGATGCGCAACAGCTGTGTCTCTCTGAATGTGAAGAGGCGGGTGAGCCAGTGCCGATGGTCAGCACACCGCAGAACGCATCTGATGATGATGAGACTCAGGTGCCAGTTTCTGTTGAGCATGGTGCTGGCCAGACCACCAACAGCAGCAGGTGTTGGAAGAGGGTAGTGGAGATGATGAGGTCCAAGACCAAACATGGCGTGAGGAACAGGAAGGTGGTGGTAGCAGCTCTGAGGAAGAGATTGCCCCAACGGTCCAAACAGTAGGGAGAGGTAGGCTGCAGACTCGGTTGCCTGTAGCCTCCAGTTTGGCACCCGTTCGTAGCAGTTCTCTTCCAACAGCCAAAACGGGTGCTCCCAGGACTTGCACTGCGTGGTCCTTTTTTGACACACTTGCAGATGATATTTGCTATGTCAAATGCAAGCTGTGTAATCAAAAAGTAAAAAGAGGTAAAAGTGTCAGTAACCTTAATACCACAAATATGTGGAAACATGTGCGGTCAAAGCACGTGGTTGAGTTACAAAGACACACTGGAGATGTAGGCCAACCTACAGCAGCACCTACATCTTCAGCTCGTGTTGGAGCCTCTTCCTCCAGCTCACAGCTGGTTCGGCTTCCTCACAGGATCGCCATGGAAGAACCTCTGTCACTGTTGTCCAGAGACCCAGTGTTATTCCACCCACAGCTGCAAGTTCCCTGTCATCCTCACACTCCCAGGCCACAAAACAGCCATCGGTAGCACAGGCATGGGATAAAAGGCGGCCATACTCGGCAAACCATCCACGAGCACAGGCTCTGAATGCTGGCATTCCAAAACTCCTGTCCCTTGAAATGCTGTCATTCAGGCTGGTGGAGACTGACAGTTTCCGTAACTTAATGGCATTGGCAGTCCCACAATACAATGTGCCCAGCCGATTTTATTTCAGCAGGCAAGCCGTCCCTGGTCTGTAAAAGCATGTTGAGGGAAAAATTAAACATGCGCTACTAACCGCCGTCAGTAGCAAGGTCCACCTGACCACCGATGCGTGGACCAGTACCCATGGCCAGGGACGATACCTTTCCCTCACTGCCCATTGGGTCAATGTTGTGGAGCCGGGTACAGATCTTGCGAGTGGCGCTGTACGTGTTCTGCCAACTCCAAGGATTGCAGGAATCAAGTCTGTCCACATTGACTCCTCCTCCTACTCCAGTTCCTCAGAATCATCGCTGCAGGAGCCGTCACGGTCTACCTCCACATGGACCCGTAAACGCTTACCTGATGCGACCGATATGAGCACAGCCGTGGCCAAACGTCAACAGGCCGTCCTGAAATTAATTTCCATGGGGAATCGAAGCCACACAGCGCAGGAGCTCTGGAATGCCATCAAGCAGGAGAGCGACGTGTGGTTTTTGCCAGCGAATCTCCAGCCAGGCTTGGTAGTGTGTGACAATGGCCGAAATCTGGTGGCAGCTCTGGGCCTTGGCAACCTCACTCAGATACCATGTCTGGCACATGTGCTCAACTTGGTCGTGCAGAGTTTTTTGAGGGACTATCCGGATCTTGATGCACTGCTGCACAAGGTCCGCCTAGAGTGCGCTCACTTGCGACGTTCCAGCATGGCCAGATCGCGCATTGCAGCTCTGCAACGCAGATTTCGCCTTCCTGAACATCGCATCATATGTGACGTACCCACCAGGTGGAATTCCACGTTACATATGTTGGAGCGGTTGTGTGAGCAGCAGCCAGCAGTAATGGAGTATCAGCTGCATCAGGCGCAATCAACTCGCAATTTGCGCCGTTCACACTTCACCACTACTGAGTGGGCCTCTATGAAGGACATCTGCCACGTTTTGCGTGCGTTTGATGAGTCAACGCGGATGGCAAGTGCAGATGATGCACTAGTCAGCCTGACTGTCCCCCTTATCTGCCTGCTTCAAAAAACACTGCAAGCAATAAGGGATGAGGTTTTGGAAGAGGTGGAGGATGAGGAGTCACAAATTCCATCACCTTCTGGACAGTCAGCGCAACGTGGTTCCTCACAAAGGGCTGGGCAGGGCTCACTTTGTGAGGAGGATGAGGAGGAGTCAATGGAGGAGGAAGACATCGCTCCAGAGGGAGGTACACAACGCTCTAGTCAGTATGTAGAGCGAGGGTGGGGTGATGCAGAGCAGGCAGAGATGACGCCTCTTGCAGGGGACAGCGTTTCTTGGCCAGTTGGGAGTCTGCAGCACATGGTTGATTTCATGCTGCAGTGCCTGAGAAACGACCGCCGCATCGCCCACATTCTCACCACGTCTGATTATTGGGTGTACACCCTCCTAGACCCTCGCTACCGGGACAACTTACAAAGCCTCATCACACCGTTGAACCGGAGCGTAAAATGCGGGAGTACCAAGACACACTGGTGCAATCCATAATGTTCTCCATTCCAGCCGAGAGCACTGCTGCTGCTACTGCTTTACAAAGCAGCTCTGTGCGTCGAGGCAGTGGTGACAGCTCTGCATCAAGAGGGAGCACAAGCAGCGCCTCTGCACAGGGCAAGACCAGTATGTTCCAAATGTGGCGAAGTTTTGTGGCAGCGCCACAAATGTCTACACCATCCGAGACGGCTCCAGTCAGCAGGAGGCAACGTTTCCGTAAGATGGTGACAGACTACATGTCTTTCCCTCTCAGTGTACTCCCAGATGGCTCTTCCCCATTCAAGTTTTGGGTCTCTAAGCTGGATACATGGCCAGAGCTTAGCCAGTATGCATTGGAGGTGCTGGCTTGCCCTGCTGCCAGTGTATTATCGGAGCGCGTCTTTAGTGCTGCAGGTGGTGTACTAACAGACCGTCGCATGCGACTATCCTCCGATAATGTAGACCGGCTTACTTTTCTGAAAATGAACAAGGCATGGATCTCGCCAGAATTTGTCTGTCCGTTTTCAGATTAAATAACTGGTTCGCAACGTTATCCATGTCTCCTGTTATGTTCATCTTTCTACCACCTGAACTCTACTCCCTGGGCTACAACACTGCCAGTTGCTGCTCAGAAGTGTCGTGTCCACAGACCAATACACAAGCTATAGTGTTAGTGGGGTTCAGTAACGCCAGCTGTTCCCCTGCTGTGTGTCCGGCAAAAAGTCTCCTGTTCCCTACACATGCACAGAAAAACCCATGTCGGAACATGCTCCAAATAGGGAAGAGCCGTCACCCTGATTGTTATGCTTAAAACAGGAAATTGTGAAGTTTTCCAGGCCTAGAATGATAAATTTTTATTGCAAATATGGACAAATAATAATTTGTCATCACAGCGCATATCTGCACATGTCTATTACAAATGGTAACAAAAACTAAAACATAGTCTTCACTTTTTGAAATTAATGCATAAAAGTACATTTCATACTTATCAATTAATGCTTTTTAAGGAACTTTATCTGTACCTGTAAGATAATGCAGTCAATGGATGTACGAATCATAAAATCCTCATCATCATCATCACGAGTTTTATTTATGACAGACATTATAAAATACACATACTGATGCCAACTGTAACTTCACACACCATATATGAAATGGCCAGCATCTAAACCTGGTAATAATGTGCAATAATAAATTATTACATCTAAAAAGTGCATCATGCATACTGACAATAGGTAGTTATACCTGCAAGTGCTGTTGAAACAACCACAACAGATATAAATTAATAATGGTATATAGGTATCACAGTGCATAGTTACTCATGGACAATGTCGATGTAATACTGTACCTCAATAAAGTCAGCGTCAACCATTATGCTTGTTAGTCTTGTAGATTGTTAAAGAGGGAACGGTCTTTTTTTGTTGGTCATAGGTGGAGTATTAGACAGTAAATGATTACTGCTGTCGTATTTTTGGCGTCCCTAGGGCGAATAACGCTGCGTAACGTCACATTTTATAGAGTCATCTAATTGACACACGCTACCCTACCCTACGCGTGACAGTAGGAAGGTAGTGTTGACGGATAAAGCCTTGCGCAACCAGACATGCTTTTACCCTCTTCAACACTGTACAAGCAAAAAATGCATGATTGCAGCCGCAGACTTTATTGACGTACAGTATAACATCGCCATTACCCATCAGAGGCTGTCCACTGTCTGATACAGACATAGAATATACCTTTGCTATCTGTAGCCTTTGTTTCACCTACACTTGCAGGCACACACTTAAATTGTGACAATGCATTATGTTTTTTTTAAATGGTTATTTTTTATCGTACATTATTGTGTCATCACATTGATGAGTCCATGCTGGACATGTCATACATGGTGTACAAAGTAACTATTTTATTAACTTAAATAATTGAAATGTCTGTGACTGTCACATCTAAATTGCAATGATGATGATGATGAGTGACTATTACAAAATCCATTGTCTTCACTATGTTATGGTTTAACATAGCGTTCCTTAAGCATTATTCGTAAATACAAAAATGGACTTTTATTCTTAAATTTACAACACTATATTTTGTAACCAATTTTTTGGTGGTGTGTTGTTCCATTTCTTGTTGGCATGTGCATATATGCGTTTATATTTGCAGTGTCTTTATTTTTATTCTTGAAGTTAGGAAACATGTGTATCTTTGTACCGTGTTAGCCAGTAGATAGATAAATATTTAGACTTGAGAGTCCGCAGTGGTTGATACCTTTGAATGGATAAGTGAAGAGATGGTAACAAATTGCAAGCTTTCGAGGCTACTCACGTCTCTTCATCAGGCAAAGACTAAAACAAAAAATGAAGCATCACATATTTCTATACACAACAGGACACAGGAATAGTGCAATAGGTAAGACAAGTAAGTGACGTGTAGCAGAACTGTCATTATCACAGAGGGATGAACATAAATATTGGAACAGTTCCTAGATAAGGATAGAAAGTTTTATTGCCCTCTGATTGGGGTCTGGTTTTGTGTTTTCATGCCCCTGGAAGGGCAGAGACGCAGATTCCTTAATTGATATAGAATGACATAAATCCGTGTGATCTATTCATTCCATCACTAACAGTGTCAAAGGTCATGATGAGCTTATATTCTGAAACCTTTGTATCTTTCTCATATTTGAAGTTATATTTTAATACCAGTAATTCCATATCCATCATGCTATGACCGGGCATACAAAAGTGTTTTGCCACAGGTAAATCCATTATTTTTTCTCTTATTGTGTGGCGCTGATAATTCATCCTTGTTCTCATTTTTTGGCCGGTCTCCCCTCACTTGTCC
>JARQOD010000002.1:219184659-219225693 GCA_033576555.1 Oophaga sylvatica
CTCCAAAACGTATGAAGACCATTTGAAGCACCTGGCGGAGGTACTTGAATCACTGTCCAAGTATGGGATGAAACTGAAGCCTTCTAAGTGCCATCTGCTCAAACAAAAAGTACAGTATCTGGGACATATTGTCAGCTCAGAAGGAGTAGCGCCAGACCCTGAAAAGATCACCGCCATCCAGAAATGGCCGGAGCCGAAAAATCTTAAGGAGGTGCGACAGTTTCTGGGATTGACAGGGTACTACCGGAGGTTTGTGAAGGACTACACCAAGAAAGCAGTGCCTCTGCAAGACCTCCTGGTGGGACAGTCCCTCAAGAGCAGAAATTCTCCCTTCCACTGGGGTAAAGAACAGGCAGAAGCATTCAAGGAAATGAAGGAGATCCTGACAGGTGATGAGATCTTAGCTTACCCTGACTACAGCCAGCCGTTCCTGTTGTATACAGATGCCAGCAACAAAGGATTGGGAGCAGTCCTCAGTCAGAAGAAAAATGGCCTGGAGAAAGTCATCGCCTATGCTAGCAGGAAGCTCCGCCCGACTGAAAGGAACCCAGAGAACTATAGCAGCTTCAAGTTGGAGTTCCTGGCACTGGTCTGGGCCATCACGGAGAGGTTTAAACACTACTTGGCCTCCAGCAAGTTTACTGCCTACACTGACAACAACCCCTTAACGCATCTTGAAACAGCAAAGCTGGGAGCCATGGAACAACGATGGGTGGCTCAACTGTCAAATTATCAATTCACAATTAAGTACCGGGCGGGCCGAAAGAATGCCAATGCTGATGCCCTGTCCAGGATGCCTCATGAATCAGACACTGAGGAGGAAGTGGATGATCTGGAAGAGATTGAACTACCTGCCTTTCACCGGAATGGGGTGATCTACGAGCAACAAGCCAGCAGGGGACCGCGTGGTAAGACGTTGAATCCTTTACCTCACCACAGCTGGAAAGAGACTCAGGACAGCGATCCAGTGGTCAGCCGTATCAAGGAGCTGATAAACCAGGAAGGTTCCTCCTTGGAGAAAGACGCACCTCTACCAGCAAGGCAGCTGTGGAATGAAAGAAGCCGGTTGTTCATCTACCGTGAAAAGCTGTGCAGGAGATACGTCAACCCGAGGACCCATGAAATGGTTTGGCAGATAGTAGTTCCCAGAGCAGACATCCAGATGGTGCTAGAAGCCTACCACGATCAAGCGGGACACTTTGGCTGGAAAAAGCTGGAGACCCTGTTGAAGTGTCGGTTCTACTGGGTAGGGATGCGCAGCTCCATCGAGAAGTGGTGCCGGAACTGTGGACCCTGTGGCCTCAGACGAAAAGACTACAGCAGTCAGAAGGCACCCCTGCAGCCCATCCAGACGACTCGCCCTTTGGAAATCGTGGCCCTGGACCATGTGAAGTTGTCATCCAGCCGGTCAGGATATTCCTATGCCCTGACTATGGTGGATCACTACTCCAGATTCCTGGTGGTCGCCCCTGTCAAAGATCTGACGGCAGAGACAGCAGCGAAGACGTTCCAGACTCATTTCTGTAGACCACACGGATATCCAGAGCAGGTGCTAACTGATCAAGGCCCAGCCTTTGAGGCCAAATTATTCAAAGAGTTCTGTCACCTGTACGGGTGTAAGAAGATAAGAACTACCCCGTACCACCCCCAAACCAATGGACTTTGTGAAAAGATGAATCACATCGTTATTGACTTACTGAAAACTGTACCACTGGAGGAAAGAAATCGGTGGCCAGACTTGCTAACTGACCTGGTAGACATGTACAACCATATACCGGTGAGTTCCACCAACTGTACCCCAGCCTATCTCATGCGGGCAAGACCAGGAAAGCTGCCCATGGATCTAGAGCTTGGAGTTGTAGAACCGGAAGCGGATGTAACTGCTGGAGACTGGAACACAAACAGACAGGAACAGTACAGAAAAGTGCAGGCCTGTGTTGAGGAAAGTCTCAATCGAGGAAGAGTTAAACAAGAAGATCGTTACAATAAAAGTGCGCCATCTGAACCTTTCGCACCTGGTGAAGTCGTACTAAAAAGAAAGAGGAGATTACACAAACTCGACGATCAGTGGGAAAGAGAACCCTACATCATACAGAGTTCAAGGTTTGATAACAAGAAAACGTGCATAATAAGCAAGGATGGAGGAAAAACGACTGCAACTGTGTCTAGAGACCATCTGAAGTTGTGTCCAGACCAATTAAAGTTTCGTGAGGAAGAACCTGTTGTTAATCAGGAAGAGAATGATGAAGCAGTTATACATACGGACTTGGGAGATTTCCCCGCAGATTGGCCCAGGATTAGAGAAGCCGTAATCGTTCCCGTGCTGTAATTCTATCAACCACAAGAAGAACCTCTACATTCAGTTGCACCAGTTGTTGCAGTAGAGTCAGTTCAAGAAGGACTTGTTCCGGCGGAACCTCAACCAGTGGAACCACACGAAGCAGCACCACCAGAGGCAGAATCCCAAGAAATTGAACCTCAGGAAGGAGGATCCCCTGCAGAAGTTGCACCGGTTCACTCAGCTCACAGTGTGCTTGCCAGCCCAGTAGGGAGTTTGAGACAATTCTATAGTTCACTCTCACATAGAACAAACAGGGAAACTGCTACCTCACAGGTCATTGAACCACGCAGATCAGAAAGTAGCACCAAAGGACACATCCCTGCTAGGTTCAGAGATTAGTTTAGCCTTTGGCAAATGTAAATAATTGTTTAAAGCCATTATATATGAATGTATATATGTTTGCTTGTAATATGCTGTATATACCATTATTTATTTTCCTTATCATTTTTGGACAAGAGAAATGGACATTATTTCTACTTGTTTTCTTCACCCTTATTTGAGCATCCTTTCCAAAAGAGACTGGGACTTTTATGGTTGCTCAAAGGTCATCAATCCTTCATTGTACATAATTGATCAGTTCCGTTTATGCAACAGTTCAAGAGTGCCTTACCTCCTGTAAAGGAAGAATTGTTTTTGATATGTTATTATTTCTGTTACCTGTTTTTGTATTTCAGCCCCGGAGTGCTGAGTTCTACTAGGGGGGAATGTGGAGCCCAGCTGTGACTGGATCCATATCTTCCAGAAGGATGCACTAAAGGAAGATCCCACTAGAGGTCATGACACACACACACATTTCAGCTTACCTAAAAGACCATTAGAGGGAGCTGTGATAGGCATATAAAAACTAGTTTAGTTTCAGTTTGCCTCAGAGAGTGAGAAGAGAGAAGGGAGAGAAGAGAGAGAACAGTGAGAACATATTAGACCTCAGATCTCCTCAGGACACCAGAGGAGAGGAGTTTAGCTCAGTTCTGCTCAGTAGCCAGTCTGCAGAAGTTGACGTACAGAGTAAAGGCAGATTCCCATTCTGTGTAGAGCTGTTCAATCGGTTCAACTTGAGCTTAAGTGGAGGCTAGTACGAGTGAAAGGGAAATCACTCTAGCCTAGTCAGAGCAGATTCTGAAGCGTAACTCACAAGGAAGCGTGCCGACGCTTAGAGAGCGGCGAAGAGGCCGGTTACCAATTGCCGGCGTGTGTGATCTTAGTAGGACCCAGGTAGGCCGAAGGCTAGTGGAATTGGAGGGGTCAGTGAGCATTAATAGCTCCCTCAGCAAGAAATACCGGACACCGGGTCCCGAGCCTATAAGGATCTCCACGACCTATTAGGAGAACACCGTAGTTCCTGGAGGACTACAAGTCCCAGGAGTACCACAGAGTTGACACGTAGCAGGATCAGGAGAACGGAGTCGGCCTGATCAGCCATAAAAGACCATGTTCTTCCAGAGAGAAGGTCCAACCACCAAGTCAGCCAGGTACAGGACGGAGACTAAGTTAGACCTAGCTACAAGCAGGTCAGGACTTCATTATATGACGACAGAGGATAGGAGGCCATACACCTACCAGTGGAGGAATCTGGATGTGCATCCTTCGCCCTGCCGTGCTCCGGGGAGTACCTGCCATTCTTACAGTAAAGGTACCAAACTGACTTTTGTGTGTGTTCTCCCTTATTGTCTCTGAGGGAGGGATTCCTATCTGTCCTGCATCCTCATATTTCTATCTGCCCTGGAAGGACACTGTCTTACTTGTAGAAGACCTACCATCTAGCTGCCCAACACCATCCCTTCCAGAGTATGTGCATAGCAGCGCTGGTTCCCCCTGACCAGATACTACAAGTGGCGTCACGATAAACTATATGAATATTCCCTCATCCCCTGTAAATATCCCACATTACGGTGAGCGCCCAGGGCACGGACCGAGCTGTGCTACCCGTGACATCCCCCATAGACATCAACGGGCTCGGTGCCGAGTACCCCAAAGCCCTGGTACGTGCGCATCACATGTGTCCTTTTTTAACCATCATTGTGTCATCTGTGTGTCCTTTTTGTACCATTAATGTGTCATCCTGTGTCCTGTTCACCATAGTGTGTCATCCGTGTGCCGTTTTTTACCATCAATGTGTCATCCATGTGTCTGTTTTGTACCATCAGTGTGTCATTCATGTGTAAATTTTTTATCATCAGTGTGTCATCACTGTGTCCTTTTTTACCATCAGTGTGTCACCTGTGTGTCCTCTTTTGCACCATCAGTGTGTCACCTGTGTGTCCTCTTTTGCATCATCACTGTTTCATCTGTGTGTCCTCTTTTGCACCAGTATGTCATCTGTGTGTCCTTTTGTAGAATCAGTGTGTCATCACTGTGTCCTTTTTGTACCATCAGTGTGTCTTCCGTGTGTCCTTCTTATACCAGTGTCATCCTTGTATCCTTTTTTACCATCAGTGTGTGATCAGTGTCTTTTTGTACCATCAGTGTGCCATCTGTATGTCCTTTTTGTATCATCAGCGTGTCATAACTGTGTCCTTTTTGTACCTCCAGTGTATCATTTGTGTGTCCTTTTTGTACCATCAGTGTCATCCATGTATCCTTTTTTACCATCAGTGTGTCATCCATGTGTATTCATTTTTACCATCAGTGTGTCATCAGTGTGTCCTTTTTTACCATCAGTGTGTCATACATGTGACCTTTTTGTGCCAGTGTGTAAACTGTGTGTCCTTTTTTACCATCAGTGTGTCATCTGTGTGTCCTTTTTGTACCATCAGTGTGTCATCCCTGTGTCCTGTTTACCATCAGTGTGTCCTTTTTGTACCATCAGTGTGTCATCCGTGTATTGTTTTTTACCATCAATGTGTCATCCATGTGTCCTTTTTGTACCATCAGTGTGTCCTTTTTTACCATCAGTGTTTCATCACTGTGTCCTTTTTTGCCAGTGTGTCACCTGTGTGTCCTCTTTTGCACCATCAGCGTGTCATCTGGGTGTCCTCTTTTGCACCATCAGTGTCATCTGTATCCTTTTTTACCACCAGTGTGTCATCCATGTGTCCTTTTGTACCATCAGAGTGTCATCACTGTGTCCTCTTTGTACCATCAGTGTGTCATTAGTGTGTCCTTTTTATACCAGTGTGCCATCCCTGTGTCCTTTTTTTGCCATCAATGTGTCATCCGTGTGTTCTTTTTATACCATCAGTGTGTCATCCATGTGTCCTTTTTGTACCATCAGTGTGTCATCCATGTGTCCTTTTTTACCATCAGTGTGTCATCACTGTGTCCTTTTTGTACCATCACCATCAGTGTGTCATTCCTGTGTCCTTTTTGTACCATCAGTGTGTCATCTGTGTGTCCTTTCTTAACCATCAGTGCGTCATCTGTGTTTCCTTTTTGTACCATCAATGTGTCATCCCTGTGTCCTGTTTACCATAGTGTGTCATCCGTGTGTAGTTTCTTTACCATCAATGTGTCCCATGTGTCTGTTTTGTATCATCAGTGTGTCATCCGTGTGTAATTTTTTTTATCATCACTGTGTCCATTTTTACCATCAGTGTGTCACCTGTGTGTCCTCTTTTACACCATCAGTGTGTCATCTATGTGTCCTCTTTTGCACCAGTGTTTCATTTGTGTGTCCTTTTGTAGCATCAGTGTGTCATCACTGTGTCCTTTTTGTACCATCAGTGTGTCATGACTGTGTCCTTTTTGTACCATCAGTGTGTCATCCGTGTGTCCTTTTTATACCAGTATACAAAAAAACACTGCTACTTAAAGAGTTGCCAGAGTAGGTTCCCAAACCGTAATCAATATATCAAAAAACTCGGCACTCAACTCTTGGATGTTATAATGACGTATTTTTATTGTAGACAGCTTAGTGATAACAAAACGTTTCGGTCCAATGGGACCTTCGTCAGTTGCTGTGCAGAAATAGATAGTAAAATTTTATCAAAGCAAAAAATGCATACAAATGCAAAATATAAATAAAGTATATACATGTGGTACATGGAGTTAATATGGAATGTACTGGTATAGGAAGGAGCAAGATTGATTCAGTCGCATAACAAGCGTACTTCTTAGAAAAATGCACATACCGTTTATCACAAACAGGACAAAAGGCCAGATTCAGAATATTTAGAAAGCAGGACGAGAGCCTATAGTGACCAAAAATACCGGTGATTTAATATATATATATATACATCAAAGTGCAGATAGAGGTCTGGTTTGCTTACCCTGTGATTGTGGCTAACGCGGCTTCCACCGCTGGTCAAGTGCACTGTGGGGTAATTGTGACTGTCTATTATAGGAAATACCACTTGTGGAAAAAAGTGGTATTTCCTATAATAGACGGTCACAATTACCCCACAGTGCACTTGACCAGCGGTGGAAGCCACGTTAGCCACAATCACAGGGTAAGCAAACCAGACCTCTATCTGCACTTGGATGTATATTATATATATATATATATATATATATATTTAATCTGCACAGCAACTGACGAAGGTCCCATTGGACTGAAACGTTTTGTTATCACTAAGCTGTCTACAATAAAAATACATCATTATAACATCCAAGAGTTGAGTGCCGAGTTTTTTTTATATACTTTTTATACCAGTGTCATCCTTGTGTCCTTTTTTATCATCAGTGTGTGATCAGTGTCCTTTTTGTACCATCAGTGTGCCATCTGTATGCCCTTTTTGTACCATCAGTGTGTCATCACTATGTCCTTTTTGTACCATCAGTGTGTCATTTGTGTGTCCTTTTTTACCACCAGTGTGTCATCCATGTGTGTTCATTTTTACCATCAGTGTGTCATCTATGTGTCCATTTTTACCATCAGTGTGTCATCTGTGTTGTCCTTTTTTACCATCAGTGTGTCATCCATGTGTGTCCTTTTTGTACGATCAATGTGTCACCCATGTGACCATTTTGTGCCAGTGTGTAACCTGTGTGTCCTTTTTTACCATCAGTGTGTCATCTATGTGTCCTTTTTGTACCATCAGTGTGTCATCCCAGTGTCCTGTTTACCATCAGTGTGTCTTCAGTGTGTCCTTTTTGTACCATCTGTGTGTCATCCGTGTATCGTTTTTTACCATCAATGTGTCATCCATGTGTCCTTTTTGTACCATCAGTATGTCCTTTTTTACCATCAGTGTGTCATCACTGTGTCCTTTTTTGCCAGTGTGTCACCTGTGTGTCCTCTTTTGCACCATCAGTGTTATCTGTGTGTGCTTTTTAACACCAGTGTGTCATCCATGTGTACTTTTGTACCATCAGTGTGTCATCTGTGTGTCCTTTTTATACCATTGTGTCATCCCTGTGTCCTTTTTTTACCATCATTGTGTCATCTGTGTGTCCTTTTTTTACCATCAGTGTGTCATCACTGTGTCATTTTTGTACCATCAGTGTGTCATCCCTGTGTTCTTTTTGTACCATCAGTGTGTCATCTGTGTGTCCTTTTTGTACCATCAGTGTGACATCCAAGTGTCCTTTTTATACCAGTGTGTCATCCATGTGTCCTTTTTTACCATCAGTGTATCATCAATGTGTTCTTTTTACCATCAGTGTGTCATCCATGTGTCCATTTTTACCATCAGTGTGTCATCCATGTGTCTGTTTTTACCATCAAGTGTGTCATCCATGTGTCCGTTTTTACCATCAATGTGTCATCAATGTGTGTCCATATTTACCATCAGTTTGTCATCCATGTGTTCTTTTTACCATCAGTGTGTCATCCATGTGTGTCCATTTTTTACATCAATGTGTCATCCGTGTGTGTCCATTTTTACCATCAGTGTGTCATCACTGTGTACTTTTTTAACGTCAATGTGTTATCCATGTGTCCTTTTTGTACCATCAGTGTGTCATCCGTGTGTCCTTTTTTACAATCAGTGTGTCATCCGTGTGTCCTTTTTTACAAGTGCGTCATCACTGTGTCCTTTTTTGCCAGTGTGTCACCTGTGTGTCCTCTTATGCACCATCAGCGTGTCATGTGTGTGTCCTCTTTGCACTATCAGTGTGTCATCCATGTGTCCTTTTGTACCATCAGTGTGTCATGACTGTATCCTCTTTGTACCATCAGTGTATCATCAGTGTGTCCTTTTTACACCAGTGTGTCATCCCTGTGTCCTTTTTTACCATCAGTGTGCCACCCGCGTGTCCTTTTTATACCATCAGTGTGTCATCCATGTGTCCTTTTTGTACCATCAGTGTGTCATCCCTGTGTCCTTTTTGTACCATCAGTGTGTCATCCATGTGTGTCCATTTTTACCATCAGTGTGTCATCTATGTTTCCTTTTTTACCATCAGTATGTCATCTGTGTGTTCCTTTTTACTATCAGTGTATCATCCATGTGTGTCCATTTTTACCATCAGTGTGTCATCACTGTGTCCTTTTTTACCATCCATGTGCTGTATGTGTTTTTAATGGACCATAGACTTGCACTGGCCCTTTTCATCCGTTCTGCCTTAAAAAGCTGACATGTCTCCGTGTGTTTTGCATTGACAGACAGGTTGTAAAAAATGTGAACATTTGCAGAGCACCAGAAATTATAATGCGCACGTGTTGTATCCCTGAAAAAAAACAGATACATCACGTACATGCACCACAGATGTCTGAATGAGGAGTAATGGATAGTTGTACCAGGTCCAGAAGAGTGAGAGGTATTACAGAGTGACTCTGTTGTACTGTGCATGGGTCATAAGGCAGGAGAAAGCTCTATTCTCTATCTAGGCTCTAAGCTCCATGTGGGCTGTCAGGGAATAAGAGAAGGGACCATTGTGAAAGCCAATTCAATGCAAGACAAGCTCAAGTGAAACAAAAAGAATGATTTGAATGATGTTAAAGAAGCCTCCTATGAAGATTTTATTTTCACTAAATCTTTGCATAGTGTATGTAGTGTAGTGGGAGAGTGTTAATATCCAGTACTCACCTACAGTCGCCATCTCTGGTATCCAGCACCGTTCTTTTCCTCTTTTCAGTGACGTCACCGTTCTTCCTACTATCCAGCTCACTCTATGCTTTATTCGTGAACCAAAATCCTGACGCGCCTTAGACTTACATAGTATAAGTCACCTCTGACTCACACACGGAGCGCAGTGTGACCTAAAAAGTCTGAAGAGTGGTGACGTCACTCAGAAGAGGAGTGGAACAGCACTGGTATCAGAGAAGACGGTGATCGGTGAGTGTATTAACACACAACATTACTTACAGAATAAAAACTTCATGCGGGGGCTTCTTTAATGATCAGCATGATTTTAATGATGATTGTAATATATTTTTAACATAAATGGTGACCTGGGAAGCTTCTACTTCTCAGCAAATTCCCCTACTAGCACCTTAGGGATCTGCGTAATAGTATGACTTTTTATGTATGGATTGCACAATTATATGGACATCACATTGAGCCCAAACATTCCACCATTTATGGTCAGCTTAAAAAAACATTCCCACCAGTGATAGGGAAACAAGGGTCTCATCGCTACATAATTAGGTAGAAAATGTTATATTGCGGCAGCACCATAATAGTGGTGGGTGCACGTCCCAGGGCCTCATCCAGGTCCTAAATAAATTTAGAGGAAAAAGAGGCAGCACTCCAAGATCCAGGTACATACAGAGGGAAGATGCTTTTATCCAACCCATGACTTTCAGGAGCAACGTTTCATTTCCACCTGGGATCTTTGTCAAGTAGTCCTAAAATATAATAGAGGGGGTTAAATAACAAAGTTACACCAAGATTACATCATTAGAAATGATCTCATAAAATGTGACATTGTACATGAATCATGTTACATAATTCATGAAATATAAAATATTAGCAAATTCCTCCATTACATGAGTATAAATACATCTAAATACATCTAAAAACAATTCTGAGATTCAGAAAGGGCATAAAAATTACCACCATACGACTGCGTAATTATAATAATTTTATTTCTATAGCACCAACAGATTCCGCAGCAATTTATATTAAAATAAAAAAAAAAACAGGACTCACCGGACCTGAAACCTGTCCTCTATAATATACTGAAGTCGCACATGTCAGATGCATATGATTGGTCACCATAAGCCAATAAGGTCTCTTTCACACTTCACAATCGTGCGATGTCAGTCAAAATCCGTCAAAATGTGAAAAAAACGGATCCGTCATTTTTTTTGGCGGATCCGTTTTTTTCACATTGACTTGCATTAGTGACGGATTTTGACGGATGGTCGTCCGTTAGGTCCATTTTTTGATGGATCCGCCAAAAATTTGGCGTCTGTCGTTTCAGAAAAACGTCCAATGCAACGTTTTAATTGGTCCGCCAAAATGGCGGACTACGGCAGATCCGCCGCATCCGCCATTTTGTATAATGGCCGCCTATGGGCGGCGGATCCGCTGGCATCCGTCTTTGACGGAATCCGCCAGCGGATCCGTCGCTTCCATACAAAACCATTGAAAATGCTGTCCGGGGTCTCTCTCTCTCTCTCTCTCTCCTCGGTCCGGACTTGCAAACTTACATTTTCCGGAACGAAAATTTCATCATTTCCGGGTGAACACTTCTTGGTGGATCCGTCGGAAAACAGATCATTTTACATCTGTTTTTACACTTTTCTGATGGATCCGCCATTTTCACACTTTGGCGGACGTCACACGACTGAAGTGTGAACGAGGCCTAAGTCATCCATGTTCAACTGTGCTGTACCGAATAATAAAGCTGGGTAGATTTATGATAAAATACAGAAATGCTCCATGAAATGGTTACCTACTTATCAGAAGAAGGCAACGCAAGGACTTATATGTACTCGTGATTTCTTTATTCTAATATCCAACGGTTTCTAAGGCTAAATCATATCTTGGAGGCTGAAGCATCATGCGGTAGGGGAAAGCAATGGTAATCCATATTTATTAACACGACAGACAAGCTGTCAATGGACTGTTGTGCATACAAGCAAATCTCCTGCCATCGTTCTGGCTTCAGGCAAAAGATTACAAACATATGTCTTCTAACAATAATAGCATTAGCGAAGGATTATTATTGATACCACAATCTTTTGTGAACCGCACATACTGTACAACATCAAGCAAAGGCTGGAATTAGGGAATACACGGCCTGCGCCTCTTTACTGCAGGAATACACGCAGCCGGGAACGTATTACATTAAGCAGCTGCTTGTTCTCTAGTAGGGAGAAGTAATTGTGTACAATCTATTCAATGCCTTTATACCTTTACTTTTCACACAGGACAAACTATTACATGATGTTTGTTAACCCTTTAAATACACCAAACGCCAAATGCAGTCCTAAGATAACAACGTTCCTTCAATATATTTCTCTATGTTCTAAAAGTCAAAATCCACAGGGATGTACAAGACTGCAGCTTCCAGGATCGAGCAAAAAACCTGCACCCCATACAGAAAGGGGAAGCTCAGGATATTCCTTTTCATCTGATTATATGTACATGTACAGGTTTCCCCCTTTATACAATCCCAGTAAATTAAGGACACAAAGTGGTTACAGCTATGCAATTTTATTTTTCTTTCAGGATAATTTTTGGACTCCGTCTGACAGAGAGAATTAAAAGGGTTCAAGTAAAAGCAATGAGCCATCCTGTCCCAGTTTTCAATGGTAATATCATTAAAGAGCCTACTCCATGAGACAGTTTTAATTCCAAAATGACTGGTTAGAGCTGTTTTAGAATAATGTTCAGTGGCTCAGTGGTTAGCACTGCAGCCTTACAGCACTAAGGTCCTGGGTTCAAATCCCTCCAAGGACAACATCTGCAAGGAGTTTGCATGTTCTCCCTGTGTTTGTGTGGGTTTCTTCCAGATTCTCCAGTTTACTCCCACATTCCAAAGACATACTGATAGGGAATGTAGATTGTAAGACCCAATGGGGACAGTGCGATAATGTCTGTAAAGCGCTGTGGAATTAATGTTGTAAAATAAATGTGTCCTCTGTGGTACTGCTGCTGGGGTGAGCGCTGTGCAGAATCTGTCTCCTTTCCCCTCTGGCAGCTGTCGATACTGTGCCTTCTTCCTTCTCCAGAGAAAGCTGTTATACATCATTTTCAGCTCATAAATGGCCTCTTTTTTCACACATCTTTCTTGAAAGGGTTATTCCCATACCTTCCTTTATGGCAAAGACATTTATAGCTGTTTCTAGGTTCTGGCCGTCAGAATCAGGGTTATAGAAACATCTGAGTGCAGCTCCGCTGTGCTATTTGAATAACTCCCATGGAAATGAATGAGATTCACAAGCAGCGTAGTGTACTGAGCTCAGCTGTTCTCATGATCCTGGCTCCAGTGGCTGGGACCTAGAAGTAGTTATTTCCACCTCAGCCATGAAAGACAGAAATAGGAATAACCCTTCAAAGGTGTTTTTCTCAACATAAAAAGTGCTGACATAATGCTAAGTTATCTTATCATACTCCAGATTGTGAGGGTCCATCTTCACTTGCATGGATAGTCTTGTAATTACTACACAATAGGTGGCAGTAAGTTCAGCTGCGCTGGGAAACTCCATGAGGGAGATGCTACACCAGCACTACAGCCCTGTCAGTCCCAGAATCAGTAGGGATAATGACAGAAATCATCATGATTATAAAGAGACTGCATATCTCTAGCACTATGCAATCAGTTTCGGAGATGGGACACCCCTTTTATAGTTAGGGTATGTTTCCACGGTCAGGAAACAGTCTGGATTAGCTGCGTGTTTGACGCTGTGCGCTGGCGCAGCGTCAAACAGGCAGCGTCCAGATGTTACAGCATAGTGGAGGGGATTTCAAGAAATCCCGTCTCCACTATGCTGCAAAACACGCAGGCGGAAGACCTGCATTTCCGGACATGCGGCGCGTCTTTTCAGACCGCAGCATGTCCTATTCCCTTGCGGCGACGCTGCGTCGCCGCAAGGGAAATAACACAGGGCTATGTAGCCCTGCGGTCATTCCGGATGTGTTCCGGATGTGTTCCTGAACACATCCGGAATGAGCGCGCGTACTGTAGGGGGCGGGGCTTTGGACGGAGCGGACTTTCCGCTCCGTCCAAAGCGCTGTGTTTCCTGAACGTGGAAACACAGCCTTAAGCTACAGTTTTGGAAAACAATTGCCCAAAGTCGAGTTTACAAACTTAGATATTTTCTAATAAGTCTTGATTACATAAAAAGTATTCATTCATTCTTTGGTCATGTGGACCTGGAACTGTCAGTAAGAAATTTCCAGTATTAAAGAACCTATCACTTACTGACACATGTCGCTGTTAGCAAGAAGTGCTGAGTTACTGCTGACAGCTGAGAGGCGGGTGAAGGGAAGGTGATGACTCCTGTATCCATGACATGGCACATACAAGAAACTTGAAGATAATAGGTCAGAGTGCATGTCATCAATGCTGAAGCCCAGTGTTGATGAGGTGGGAATTCACTGCCTAGTCCTTCTCTTGGTAATGGTGGCTTCAGATATTGGTTGTATTGTATTGTTATTGGCAGATATTTGTTAGATTTGTGCAAAAAATGTTGCAGAACCTTGGTCCAATGGCCACATTGATATTCCATGGCTGCTGGAACAGAGCCCTGTAAACCTTCTTTGACCTGGTGCCTCTTCTGATTATTAAACTGGCGGAAGTCCTGTGAATATCGGCAGATACGAGTAGGGCTGTGATCTGGTGACAACAGACGTATCTGACAGGCCAAAGGTCCTGGAAATCTTTTTACTACTAAATTTCTACTGTGGCTACAGCTTGTTCTAAAACAATGAGCCACACTCTACCTACCTTCATCTTGTCTACCAACGAGTCTCTGCCGCTGATCATGGTGAATAGTATTGGCACTGACGTAATGACAACGGCGCGGCAGCTCAGCGGCTCTAGAAGGGGCATTCTGTCTACCCTGGCTGAGTTGCTAAGCTCCCTGATTGGCTGCTGCACTAGCACCGCAGATAATGCTAGTCACAGTGAACACCAGTGGAGACTCACGGTGGATCCGTAGAAGGTAAATACAGTGGGATTTGTTGTTTTATAACAAACTACAGCCAGAGGAGAACCGAATTGAAAGGGAACAATCTTTTTAATAATGGCCTTAGATAAATTCAGCCTTGATTTATAATCAGGTATCAGATGAGTGTACTACAATTATTACCACCAACAGCTACCTGTCAGGACAATCATACTAATCATACTAGTAGTAGTAGTATAAAAAATGGATCCGCTTTGTAGTAATACAATGTTCAAGTTTTGCAGATTAGCCTAAGTGGGTCTGAGTCAATTTACTTTAAGGTTAAGGGGTTTCAGAGCTTGATTTCTCATCAGCTGCAAATCGGAATACTACAAAACAGTTATAGCTTTTATTATACTATGACCCATACGGCCATGCCACTAGAGTCAGTAGTAAAATTGCTCTGCCAGCTTCCCTTTAAAGTATAAGGGCCATGTATCATTGCTAAGGTTTGACCTGTTTTTGTTAATCCTATAATATTCATGAAGGAGCAAAGAGGAATTTCAAGGTAATTATAAAACTTTTTCTTTCCGAAAAAGACTTTGCATGTAATGAAATCCATTGCTCCCAGCCTCGGTGGTTGAAATTGTGTTATCAACATCCCATTCACATACGCTAATTTCATGGATTCTGGAAAACATCATACAAGTGACCAACCATAACAGACCACTTCTTTGCTCTAGTTTAATTAAGCGGAAATTTAACACATTAAGCACACACTTTAGGAGAAGCCTAAGCATGCGGACAACCTAGCGCACATTTGTCATCACTGGCGGAGTGGGACTCAACCTGTGATCTATACATTTAGGATGCATACAACATACGTTAGCTTTGAATTCTTTTTTGTCATTTTTAAAGAGATGCTGTTGGTAATTAGTTACATGTTTCACATGTAGACCTGTTGAGATGGAAACAAAAAAAAGAAGTAATGACCTTAACCCCATGATCCAGTCAGACAGGAAGAAACTTCAGCAGTAACTGGAGACAGATGACTCCGCAGCAGAAAGGCAATGCTACATTACCACCAGGAGCCAGACGCACGGTGAAGATGGACAGAGCGGCCCACAATCACGATTACGCCACTATAGTAAACATCTTGTCACAACCAGTGAGCTCAGGCTCAGTGGAAATACAACAGTGGTCTAAATGTGCTCAATAAGATGAATGTATACAGAAGCCCCCAGGAGCCGCTCAAGCATTCCTAAATACTCATACACCTTGACCTTTTTCATCTAGTCTAGTTATTCAATTCAACCATGGACTCAATAGTAAAAGGGTTACTTTATAGCAAGTAAACAATCAACTTGTGTGGGCAAATTGCTACTGGAAACCTAAGCTCATTTTTTACCACCTTAAAATAGTTGTGGTCACTTATATATTTAACAAGGTCAAAATTTTAAACATGAAACACAAATATTGTATTATAATCGGGGAAAAGAGAAAAAAAAGGAGATATTTGCTACCAGCTCCATAATGCATGACTATCCAGCAGACTTAAGACCCTAAGGTCTCCCACAATGTTGCACCATATCCAAATAACAGCTTCTGTAGCCCAAAATGCACATAGTTTACCATGTAATTAAACTGTGTAATTAAACCTTTCCAACGATCCCTTATATTGCTGACAGCAAATAAAACACTGAAATACCAAGGCAACAAGTTCTTACCCAAAGTCAAAGTCAGTCATAACAGTATTGGAACAGTTGGGGCTCAGAAATATTGCAACCTAGACTCGGGATATTTTGGTGTTTAGTTGAATACAAAAACAGCTAAAAAATTGACAGAATCAGGACAAAATGCAAACCTGGACATTTCTCAGGAACCCAAAGAACTTTATTATTCAGACACAGGACTTAATTTGGACAGATTCTGCTGAGTTTAATGGAAAATATTTAATGGGTAGAACCTACTAGATGCCACTGTTGTCTCCAAAATAAGCAGTCTTCACCCCAAGCTGAATTTCTGTATTTGTAGGCAAGTTGGAGATATACCGTATATACTTGAGTATAAGCCGACCCGACTATAAGTTGAGGCACCTAATTTTGCCACGGAAAACTGGGTAAGCTTATTGACTCGAGTATAAGTTGGGTATGCATTGTCCCCTCATCCCTGTCCTGGTATATGTGGCTCGCCCCGTCCTGTCCTGGTATGTGTGGCTCTCCCTGTTGTATGCATGGCTCCCCCGGTCGTTGTATGCATGGCTCCGCTCCCCCGGTCATCGTATGCATGGCTCTGCTTCCCTGGTCGTTGCATGCATGGCTCGGCTCCCCCGGTCGTTGTATGCATGGCTCACCCCCCGTCCCATTGTTGTAAGCATGGCTCACCCTCCCCCCGTCTTACTCACTCTCCTTGCACCGTCGCTGCATCTCCGCTGTCCCGGTGCGGCAGCTCTCCTGTGCTGAGCGGTCACGTGGTACCGCTCATTAAGATAATGAATATGCACTCCACGCCTATGGGAGTAGAGATGGTGCATATTCATTACCTTAATGAGTGATCCCACATGACCGCTCAGCACAGGAAGAGCTGCCGGCGCTGGGACGGAGATGCAGCGACGGCGTGAGGAGGGTATGATGTATTCTGGAAGCCAGTGGCTGCAGCTGTCACAGTGCTGCAGCCACCAGCTTCTGCCACTGCTCCACCGCTCCCCCGTCAGCTTTCTGGACAATGGGGGGCGTTTTCAGCACAAAAAAATGTGCTGAAAATCTCGGCTTATACACAAGTATATACGATAAATGTTTCTCTTATCCAAAAATGTCCTAATTTTTACACCTCTGACCATGATTAAAAACCTTAGCAGCCAGTTCACTTGTGTACCTATGGAAAAGTCACAAGAAGAGTTAAATGGCTAACTACAAAATAGAGCAAACCTCTGCCTTACTATGTACATAATAGTGCCAATAGGGAAATTATTGGGAGATGCTACAGCTGAAGGAATACCAAAAAGTAATACATTTACAACCAAATATATTTTCATGATGAATCGATTATCAATTTCATAAAAATTAGTCATTTGAATTAGTACAATTGTCATGTATTTATGACTCTAAGGGTATGTGCACACGTTGCGGATTCGTCTGCGGATCCGCAAAAATTTGGCCCTGCGGATCCGCAGCAGTTTTCCAAGGGATATACAGTACCATGTTATCCTATGGAAAACAAAAAACTCTGTGCACATGAAGCAGAAAATTCCACGCGGAAACGCAGCGGTTTATTTTCAACAGCATGTCAATTCTTTGTGCGGATTCCGCAGCGTTTTTACACTTATTCCATTATAGGAATCCGCAGGTGTAAAAACGCAGGAAAAATCCACACAAAAAACGTAGAAAATCCGCAGTAAATCCGCAATGAATCCACAGGTAAAAGGCAAGTCATTTTACCTGCAGATTCTGCAACGTGTGCACATACCCTTTAGACTTGTACTCCATGCATTTTTCTTTCTTTCTTGATTCAAGAGTTTGAAGCATCAGGTTACTACAAGATTGGACACAGACAGAATAGGACCCAATATATCGGCCCTTTGCAGTTCAATAGCTATTCATAATGCACAATTCCATATGCTTTTGAGGTGGTACTGGGCTCCTTACCTCCTGGTTCCCTGTGTGGCTACACAGGTTGCATTAGTAGTATGTCCTCCTTTGACTTACTACCATTCAGTACTGTCCATACATGAGTAAACTGGTGTACCAAAGTATCTGATGAGCATTAGGCTGGAAACACACAGGCTGCGCTTGATTTAGTTTTTTCAGCTAAAGAGAGAACTGGATACATAAGTTAGGAGTATCAGTCTTTCTTTTATACTTTCACCTTTTTGTTTGGATATATTCTTATGGTTGTGTGGTTGTTTCCTACTGCAGCACTCTTTTAATACTTATGGCACCATTGACAGTTATTGGTTACTGTGTAGATGAAACGGAGTTAAAGGTGGACTTACTTCTTGGGGAGTCCGATGGCAAGCATACCACTTCCCAAATTAATTTACTTGACACCTTAACGGGTTTAATAATTGAATTGTAAATAAACCAAACCTTCCAATAAATGGATCCATAATGTGTGCTATTTGGCCATAGGTGTGTGGGAGGGCCATCATTGGTAAGTGATTAAATACCTTCAAGCACATTTAGTGAAAACTTGCTCAAATGAGAAAATTTCAAAGGGCCTGATCATCCAATGTTTATCAGGCCTCTAAACTCTCACCCAACAGACCATTATCAGGGAAGAGAAGGATCAGGCTGTTGAAATTTCAGGGCCAACCATTTTGTTTTTAGGGGGCATAAACTGCTGTCCCTGTAGATAACAGATGAATGCTTGGCCAAGAAGAATGCTCATGTGTATGGGGGAGTTGGAAGAGATGAATGCTTGGCTGACAGCTATCTCATGTGTATGACCAGCTTTAATGTTGGCATCTGCAATCTTGCAACACTCCTAAATATCTAAATACTGCATAGACAATGCTATCACGCGACTAATGAAAAAACAAAATGGTGCAACAATACAACACTTACCAAATATACAAGTAAAGGTTCATTTGCACAAATCGACCAGTGGCATTAAATCACTGGCAGTTGGTAAATATTTATCGATTGGCGGTCATTTATTAACCTGTTTACACACACAAAAATCTCCTAATGATGTGCAATGAGCAATTAGTAATAGGTCATTTAAATGTGCAGAGACTTCCATTGTTCTCAGAAGCACAGGTCTTGTTTACACAGGATGATGCGCTGCCGAAAACAATGATCTTTTATGCAGCAAAACGAAACATTTTGCTTGTTCGTTGGGTGATTGGCAGCCTATTTAAACAGCAAGATCATCATGAAACGAGCGGTTATAGGAATGCTCATTTACAATAGTCTTTTTGTGTAAATGGACCAAAATTAACACACTACCCCATAAAGTAACACTGTCATGAGAAGTTTAGATGGACCATGACACCAGCACTCTCTGTGCTCCTCGACAAGTCAAGGAGGATGCGGTAACATGATGTGGACCCAGCGTAGCATCGTAGCTGTGCTAATCTGGCTCAGTAGCTTTGTATTTGCAGTATTTCAGATTCTGAATTATAGAAAATAATATATATTTCTCTTTTATCTCAACTAAATTCCATAGAAATGTTTATTCTCTTTCTGACGATTGGTCTCATTAAACATTCACATATAAAAGCCACAGCAGGTTATCTTCCTGCTTACCATATCCTCAGTCCTTACATTACATGCATACAACTATGTGAACTTATGACATGCATCTCACAATAAAATCAAATGTGCTGCTTCCAAGAGCAATTTTATGAAGCAGTCTAGTGTAATAACTACTATCAATCTTAGGATATTAACTGTTCATCCTTGGTCTAAAGCAAACACTGCTGCAGCAGACTGTTTTTCTTTCAGACAGACAACCTATAGAGATATAAAATTAGCTTGCGGCAAGGGCAATATCCTTCCCTATTTCTAGATGCAACATCTGCACGTTGAATAAGAAAATTAGCTGATAATCCTGTGTTTATTTGATTTTTTTAATAGCTTGTTAGAAAAAAAGCCGAAATCCTTTCTTGGCATTCGGGCTTAAACTAATTGAGTTTCGAGGATACTTTACTCTATTGTGTGCAATGGAAAAGTCAGGTCTGTAATTTGTGAAAGATACCAGAACGCTATAAATTAAAAAATAAAACTATTGCATTTATTATATTTGTTTCCTTACAGTGATACATTGTTCCAGCCTGTAAAAGAAGCATGTTATAGTATTACAGGCAGACTCTGCACACGGCCAGGACCTAATCATATTCTGTTCTCCACTAGTAATGAGCAGGATCTAATTTCCTTCCTTCTGACCCCTTTATAATGTAGTATACAGTATATTTAAGGGTAAGCTTTGTTGTCGTTTGTAAACCTTTAGTGATGGGGACTTGGTTGGAAAAAAATCCCTATTTCATTACTGTAAACTTCCCTTTTTAAAATAAAAAAAACTCTAGGATGGGAAAACATTTACATAAAATACATAATAGTACCAGTAATTACTTTTATTCAGAATCAAATCCATCGTGAAATCGATCCTGTGCTTCTCTAATACTGGAAAACTCTGTATTCTATGAATTTACTACATGCAGAGTATAGTTTATGAAGTGGACATAGGCCGTAGTAGTAGAGACAACTTAAAGAAAAGCACAGACCCCTTTTCAATATTACGGCAAATTTAGCTAATGTAGTCTTTTTTCCCTACAGAATTGGGTGTTATGGCATGAACCAGTAACTGCAGAGCACCCCAATACAATTTTTTTCTCCATATCATTTATTTTATACGGTAAGAGAATAATTTGTGACAGATATATGTAACGATTAACATTAGATATGACAAAATATTTTGAAATTTGAAAGGTTCAGTAAATTTTTCCTCCAAAATTTGTTTCAAAATGAATAAATTTGGTACAAATTGCAGGTACTTCAATTGCCCGGAAAATATGTATAGAACACTAAGAATTTGAATCACTATACCCGAACCCTTTTGATCTTTTTAATATAAACACAGACTTTGTAATGTCAAAGTGACTTCACCATAGAAATGTCAGGTAACAAGTTAGTAGCATACAACCTATTTGATAACAATGAACTGACAAACTTGTGTTTTATAAAATTAAAAAATGGTCCAAATAATGAAAACTGTTCTAACTGATGGCTGTCACCATTAGAGGTAACATCATCCTGCTCTGACTGAGAAGAGTGATGTTCCATATATTCTATAATACATTTGCTCCCCCCCTAATAAGCTTGCTGGAGGCAAAGGAGACCAACGGTCTCCTGGTTTATTAGTACTAACACTTGACTCGTGGTGGAGGTGCTTCACCTTGGCTAGCGTCTCCCACATTCTTAGCCGAGGTATTTTTATTCTCTTTTACACTAACCTATCCATTGCCATTTTTTCTTTTACCATATATTTTGAACATTGCAATTAAGTATTGACAATACTTTCAACCAAAATTTTTTAACCTTCGCCAATAGGGATGTAATAAGAATTTTAGGTACTGTAGATAGATACATGTACAGAATGCAAATGTTGTTGCAGGATGCAGAATACATGTGATGTTTACAGTTGTCGAATTGGAATAGTAAAACAAGTGTGTAAAAACAGACAAAAACAATTAAATTTGGAAGTTTGCTTTTTTTTCCTATTTTTTTTTTAATTCAACCTCCTTCCTAAAAATGTCAAAATATAAAATGCTAGGAACTTACATAACCAAAAAAAACAGTAGCTGCAACAGGGAGCTGTATTAGTGTGGCATGTGTCAATGTAAATTTTAACTAGTAAAACAGATGTGTAAAAAATAATATAATTATTTGCAACATGCACACTTTGTGGGCAGACAGTTGAAATTAAAAGTCTGGTTTTGGGGAATTTTCTTTTGCATTTTTTAAAAACAATTAGCCCTCCCTTCACAAAAACAATTGCTCAAGAAATGCAAAACCACAGTACAGTCGCTCGAAACAAGTAAGCGCACAATTTGTGACTGACTGATTTAATTTTTTTTAATGTTAATACTAGGGTTGAGCATTCCGATACTGCAAATATCGGGTATCGGCCGATATTGGCTGTATCGGAATTCCGATTCCGAGTACCGATATTTTCGTCATTCGGATACCGGAATCGGGATTGTCACTGTCACTGTCAGTGTCCGTCGGTCGGGTCTGTCAGGAGTCAGCGGCACTTACCCGGCAGAAGATCTCCGGCGGTCACATCCCGGACTGCTTAATGGCCGCCATCCTCTTCTCCCCGGCGGTCACATGCAGTTTCTCGCGATAACTGCAGTGACTGCTGGGTAATCGCGGCCGTAAAGCAGTCCGATGACGTCACCGCCGGGGAAGCTGGTAAGCAGCTGTGCTGCGCCGGGATGTCAGGCTCTGCCTGTCATTGCGATGTAGCAGAGCTGGATCGTCGTGGGACAATCGTTACTATGGACTGCGTCGGACAGGTGGTATACTGTTGGTTTTTTTTTTTTTTTTTTTACAGGAGATCGATGGTGTCGCAGGAATGAGAGAGTAATAAAAAAAATGAAAACTGTGTTGTCTCTTTTATTTCATTAAAAGACTTTTTTCTTGCTGTGTCTTTTTTTTACACATTTAAAAACTTTGGGATTAATAATGGATCGGTGTCTTATTGACACCTCTCCATTATTAACCGGGCTTATTGTCACCGTGCAATCAACGGTGACATTAACCCCTTATTACCCCGCTTGCCACCGCTACAGGGCAAGTGGGAAGAGCCGGGTAAAGTGCCACAATTGGCACATCTTTTGATGCGCCAAATGTGGGGCTGCTGTAGCCTGGTATTATCAGGCTGTTGAGGGCCAAAATCCATGGGCCTTGACAGTCTTTTAATACCAGGCCGCAGCAGTCTGCATTTTACTTGGCTGGTTAACAAAAATAGGGGGACCCCTACGCCGTTTTTTTTTCGAGGGGATCCCCTATTTTTGTTAACCAGCCAAGCTAAGCAGACTGCTGTGGCCTGGTATTATCAGGCTTGCAAGGTCCATGGATATTGGATCCTTAACAGCCTGAAAAACCAGGCCTCAGCCGTCTGCTTCATCTGGCTGGTTAACAAAAATAGGGGGGACCCCACGACCAATTTTTTTCGAGGGGATCCCCTATTTTTGTTAATCAGCCAAGATATGCAGACTGCTGTGGCCTGGTATTATCAGGCTGGCAAGGTCCATGGATCTTGGCTCCTTAACAGCCTGAAAATCCAGGCCTCAGCCGTCTGCTTCATCTGGCTGGTTAACAAAAATAGGGGGGACCCCACGCCAATTTTTTTCGAGGGGATCCCCTATTTTTGTTAATCAGCCAAGATATGCAGACTGCTGTGGCCTGGTATTATCAGGCTGGCAAGGTCCATGGATCTTGGCTCCTTAACAGTCTGAAAATCCAGGCCTCAGCGGTCTGCTTCATCTGGCTGGTTAACAAAAATAGGGGGGACCCCACGCCATTTTTTTTTCGAAGGGAACCCCTATTTTTGTTAATCAGTTCCCTCTGACGTCACTGATGGTGTCCCTGGCTGACCTGAAGTGAAAGTGGAAAGCAATCAATTAAGCTTTCCACTTCCTCTCCTGTCAGCCAGGAGAGGAGCTCATTCATTTGGGGGTTTACTGTGAGGCTGCAGCATTAGCTGCGGTCCCTGCAGTAAACATTAACCCTTTCTGAAGGATTACACCGTGGGACCTGACTGTGCATCGGATTGGTAAGAATAATTTTGCTTTATTATTTTATTTTTATTACAGGAAATGGTTTTAGCAGGTAAATAAAATATGGTCAAAAACTGTGTGATTATTTCATTAAACTTCTTTTTTATTAAAGTGTGTGTGTTTGATTTTCTTTCATACAATAGGATTAATAATTGATAGTTGTCTAATTGACAGCTCTCAATTATTAACCTGGCTTAAAGTGACCTTTCAATTGCAAGGTCATTTTAACCCCTTATTAACCCATTCGCCACCGCTACAGGGCAATGGGAATAGATGGGCAAAGTGCCAGAAAGGGCAAATCTAATTAGAGATTTGCCCTTTCTGGGGTGTCTGGGGGCAGATGTTAAGTAGCCGGGGGGGGCCAAAAAAAATGGTCCCTCTCTGGGCTATTATTATCTGCCCCCACTCACTGGCTTTGTCTGTCTGGTTGCGAAAATAGGCGGGAGCCCACGCATTTTTTTTCAGCAATTTTACACCTCATATATATATATACATGTCATTGAATTTGTGACACATATATATATATATATTTATATTTATAGTTCATACACTTCTACATAGTATAATAGCCGCTAATTCAATTGCCGACTTTTGTGAAAATGCAGAACCCGACATGAAATGACACTTGGTGTACATAGGGTTAACCATGTCTTTTCATGTAGTTTGATATCTGATTTGCACAAACAATTACATGAGTGTAAGTGTGCAAAATTTCACACCTGTAGGGGTTTAAAGGTGTAAATTCGTAGCAAAAAAGTCCGTTTTTTTTTACAACGAATTTACACCTTTAATTAACCCCTACAGGTGTGAAATTTTGCACACATAGACTGATGTAATTGTTTGTGCAAATCAGATAGCAAAGGACATGAAAAGACATGGTTAACCCTATGTACACCAAGTGTCATTTCATGTCGGGTGCTTCTGTCTTTTCACAGATGCCGGCTTTACCCGGCAATTGAATCAGAGGATATTTTACTATGTAGAAGTGTATAAACTATACATATATGTATATATACATGTCACAATGACATGTATATATATATATATATTGTATTCTATGTGTGTATATTTAGTGTTTACAAGGAAAGAAAGAGGTTTTTTTAGTTGCGATATTTTGTTCCCATAGACTTACATGGGACTTCCGGTATCGGTATCGGGTATCGCCGATATTTTAGTGATATCGGCGATACCATTCCGATTCCGATACTTTTGGATATCGGAAAGTATCGCTCAACTCTAGTTAATACTATTGCATCATCTTGCTTCTACTTTTAAGTGCATTAGGAATGTAGAAAAAAGTGTAATGGTTATTGAAATACAGAAGGACAGATGCCAGCTACACGACATCACTGATCAATCATGATGAATCTGGAACTGCTGCTGGCACCTCTCCTATCTATCTCTTCCTCTATCAATTGCATTTCTGTATTATTCTCAGATTACTACTTTCATCTTTTTTGCTGAATCATATACACAGTACATTACTGTCTGTAGTCTAGTATTTAGGTCTTTCCTTCCCCATCCCTATTGCTGAGCTATGTGCTCCGATGCACTCTCATTATCCTAAAATCAATCTAATATAGCTACTGAATTCCCTGCTTTGGCTTTTGTAGGGTATGATAGTCCATTCTAATTGGCTTTGCTGTACCATGAGATGTATCAGCTGCAAGAGATTTAGGTGGAATCCCGTGCAGTGGTGCTTGTGGTCATGTCAGGTCATGTCGGCTGATGCAATCTTCTGCAATGTTTAAAATGGTGGTAGCCATTTTTTGGTGATTAGCGTTTGTGAATTTGTCAAGACCTGCAATTTTCATAAAATTCTACTCAATTTTGATTCATATCAAATCGATTAAATCAACTCAACCATCTCTAATAAGTATGTAGCCAAAGCAATGGCCTACTATATGAAAACAAGTTAGCATAATTACACAAGGAAAAAAACATTTTGCCTCTTGGAGATTTCCACTTTACAAATAAACTCATTCCTTTCTTTTTTATATATGAAGAAAAATCTATTTAAAAATGTAAATCAGAAAAGGATCTTTACAGTAAGGGCCCCGTCTCACATAGCGAGATCGCTAGCGAGATCGCTGCTAAACAGCGATCTCAGCAGCGATCTCGCTATGTCTGACACGTACCAACGATCAGGTCCCTGCTGTGAATCGCTGGTCGTGTCAGAAATGCCAGGACTTTTTTTTGATCGCTGGTCTCCCGCTGGCCAGCACGCATTGCTGCGTGTGACAGGCAGGAGACCAGCGATCTACTGGTAACCAAGGTACACATCGGGTTTCCAGGCATGGGGCTGTGCCTGGAAACCCGACGTGTACGTTGGATACCAGCACGCTGCTGCAGGGGAGCTGGTAACCAAGGTACACATCGGGTTTCCAGGCACCGCGCAGCACCTGGAAACCCGACGTGTACCTTGGTTATCAGCTCCCTGCATCAGCGGGCTGGTATCCAACGTACACTGCGGGTAACTAGGCGACGTTACCCGCAGTGTCGCTGTCCTGATCGCTGCCTGAGCTGCCTGTTTGGCAGCTCAGCAGCGATCATGTAGCGACACACCAGCGATCCTGATCGTTGTCGGGATCGCTGGTGTGTCGCTATGTGAAACGGGGCCCTAAGGCTGCATTGAGATAGCCCGATTGAGGCCTTCAAAGCAGATAAGTTATGTAATGCCCATCACATGAGGTAGTAATGGGAGATACTTCAACAAAATTAAAAAAGGGGCTAGATGCTTATCTAATGAGAAATGTCATTGAGGTTGTAATGAAATTAGCTATCAATGACATAGAATTGTTTAAGGGAAGAAACGTCTAATCTAGATTTAGGTCTAAGACAGGTTGAACTTCATACTAACTGACTAAATGTATTCAACTTATGTGTAGAGTTGAGCGATACTTTCCGATATCCAAAAGTATCGGAATCGGAATTGTATCGCCGATACCCAAAAAATATCGGCGATACCCGATACCAATACCGGAAATCCAATGTAAGTCTATGGGAACAAAATATCGGAATTAAAAAAACCCCATTCTTGCCTTGTTGGTTAATTGTACATGAAGGAAAACAACAAAGAGTAATGTAGAATGTATTGGGGAGGTTGAGGAGACATTAAAGGCATAGATGTTTAACCCAATCAAATGGAATAGCATAAATATTTTTTTTTTTAAAGATGTTCGGATTGACGAAGAAATTGACAATGTTGTTAACGTTTTTTCTATTTTGGCAAATATGTATATTGCACAACTTCCATGCTCTTCACCTTTTTAACTTTTGACACACTTTCTCCTTCATAATCTTCAGCAGCATCATCTTTTTCATCAAATTATTCTTCATCTTCACCTTCTTTATCTTCTTCTTAAACTTCTTGCTATTCATCTTTTTGTTAACATTACTCATATTCTTCTTATTAAACTATTATTCTTATTCATATTGTACTTCATCTTCTTCATCATATTCTTATTTGTGACAGAGAATCCTGTACTTGTAATCTGTCAAAGTATGAATTTTTCATCCTTCCGTTCTTGCTGTCACAAAAGATTTAAATTACAACAGTATTTGTCCGTGTTCAGTTTAGCCTGCAGCAGCAGGCATTTTCCAGGGGCACCACGAGGAGGAACGGACTCACCCCCATACACTGCTTAGTCTTCTTCTGCTTAGAATTTAGAGCATATATTTTGCTCTTCATTTTGGTCTTATACTTCATGTTCTTCTGCTTTTTGATCTTCTGCTTATTGTTCTTAAGTCTCTTGTTCTGTATCTTGTAGTTTGTCTTAACCTTCTTAGTCCTGTTTGGTAATCTTTTATTTCTTCTTTGTGATGGTGTTTAGGCTGGTTGGCTTGATGCTCGTCGTCCTTGTGGTCGTCATCTTCTTCGGGGTGGTCATCAGGGTCGTCGTCTTCATTGTTGGAGATCCAGAGTGATTACCCAAAAAAGCATTGAAAAAATCTTCAATTTGTAAATGTAGCAGAAGGTACAAGAGTCAATGCAAGTAACGAGGACCAGCTGACTGTGCTGGAACCCGGAGGGGCAGCAGAAGGAAAAGAGCCAATGGCACAACCGAGGACCAGCTCACGTTACTGGGACACGGTTACTAAGCAGGAGGTACCTGTGCTCCAAAGCACTACCAAGGACCAGCAGACGTTGCTGGAACTCGGATACCGAGATGGAGGCACCTAGGCCAAAGGCACTGCGGAGAACCAGCTGACGGTACTGGAACCCGGACGGGTAGCAGAAGGTACAAGAGCCAATGCAAGTAACGAGGACCAGCTGACTGTGCTGGAACCCGGAGGGGCAGCAGAAGGAAAAGAGCCAATGGCACAACCGAGGACCAGCTGACGTTACTGGGACACGGTTACTAAGCAGGAGGTACCTGTGCTCCAAAGCACTACCAAGGACCAGCAGACGTTGCTGGAACTCGGATACCGAGATGGAGGCACCTAGGCCAAAGGCACTGCGGAGAACCAGCTGACGGTACTGGAACCCGGACGGGTAGCAGAAGGTACAAGAGCCAATGCAAGTAACGAGGACCAGCTGACTGTGCTGGAACCCGGAGGGTCAGCAGAAGGAAAAGAGCCAATGGCACAACCGAGGACCAGCTCACGTTACTGGGACACGGTTACTAAGCAGGAGGTACCTGTGCTCCAAAGCACTACCAAGGACCAGCAGACGTTGCTGGAACTCGGATACCGAGATGGAGGCACCTAGGCCAAAGGCACTGCGGAGAACCAGCTGACGGTACTGGAACCCGGACGGGTAGCAGAAGGTACCCATGGAAATTTAAGTTGACAGGCCGCGAGCCGGCCGCAGTTACCGAATCCCACAGTACTACAGTGGGTGATTGTCCTATTGTCACAACGGAAACAGCCTTTATTTGCATATCCCGCAGCACACATAGGAAGCACCTAAACTCCAAGCACCATAGAGTCGGCTAACCCGACCGCAACATGACAGGACAACTTATTGGAGGCTAAGTGACGTTTACACTGACAGGAAACAGATGGCGTGCTGTAACCAGTCTTGGCAGGAGTGAGTACCCGTGCCAATGACACTTCCGAGCAACAACTGGCGGTGTTGAAGCCCAGGGATGAGAAGACAACAGGGTGGAGGCAGCATGACTTTTTGCCGTTCACACAGCAGGGGAACAGCTGACATTACTGAACCCCAGTAACACAGGAGCAAGTGTTGACTGTGCTAACAGCACTTCCGAGCAACAACTGGCGGTGTTGTAGCCCAGGAATGAGAAGAGAACATGGTGGAGGCAGCAGGACTTTTTGCCGTTCACACAGCAGGGGAACAGCTGACATTACTGAACCCCAGTAACACAGGAGCAAGTGTAGACTGTGCTAACAGCACTTTGAGCAACAACTGGCGGTGTTGTAGCCCAGGGATGAGAAGAGAACATGGTGGAGGCAGCAGGACTTTTTGCCGTTCACACAGCAGGGGAACAGCTGACATTACTGAACCCCAGTAACACAGGAGCAAGTGTAGACTGTGCTAACAGCACTTCCGAGCAACAACTGGCGGTGTTGTAGCCCAGGGATGAGAAGAGAACATGGTGGAGGCAGCAGGACTTTTTGCCGTTCACACAGCAGGGGAACAGCTGACATTACTGAACCCCAGTAACACAGGAGCAAGTGAGACTGTGCTAACAGCACTTCCGAGCAACAACTGGCGGTGTTGTAGCCCAGGGATGAGAAGAGAACATGGTGGAGGCAGCAGGACTTTTTGCCGTACACACAGCAGGGGAACAGCTGACATTACTGAACCCCAGTAACACAGGAGCAAGTGTTGACTGTGCTAACAGCACTTCCGAGCAACAACTGGCGGTGTTGTAGCCCAGGGATGAGAAGAGAACGGGGTGGAGGCAGCGGGACTTTTTGCCGTACCCAAAGCAGGGGAACAGTGATTTTACTGAACCCCAAACCCGGGGAAAAGTTTTTGACGTGCTAACAGCACCCCGAGCAAAACAACTGGTGGTGTTGTAGCCCAGGGATGAAAAGAGAACATGGGGGGAGGCAGCGGGACTTTTGCCGTACCACAGCAGGGGAACAGCTGACTTTACTGAACCCCAGTAAACGGAGCAAGTTTGACGGCTAACCACTTCCGAGAAAACAACTGGCGGTTTTTTGTAGCCCAGGAGAAAGAACAGGGGGGCAGCGGGTTTTTTCCCGTTCACCGCGGGGAAAGCGACTTTCAAACCCCCATAACACAGGAGCAAGTGTAGACGGCAACACCCCTTCTGAGCAACAAGGCGGTGTTTTTAGCCCAGGGAAAAGAAACTGGGGGAGGCTGCGGGACTTTTTTCCCGTTCACACAGCAGGGGAACACTGACATTCTGCCCCCCAGTAAACAGGACAATGTTGACTGTGCTAACAGCATTTCCGAGAAACAACGGCGGGTTGGACCCCCGGGGTCAAGGGGGAGTTTAAAATCAATCGTATTTTCCTTTTTACGTGCCCAATTAAAAATTGTTTTTAAACTCCAAACAAGAGAAATAAAACCTTTAGTCCCTAAAAAGATGTTTTAAATTTTAAAAAAATATTGAAAAATTAAAATAATTTACAAACTAAACGCTACATTAACATTTTGAAAAGAAATGAAAACCCCAATTAAAAAGGTTAATAATCTGCATAGGGGTTTTAAATAAAAGCAACAAGTAATTCAGAATCCATTATGACAAAGTAACATATTCACCATTTTTATTGTGAAACAATAAAAGGCTGACTTAAAAACAAAAACCATTACAAGTTACCCTTTGAATTCTAAAACTTTACATTGGTGAATAATATCACTAAAATTTTTAAAAAAAATCAAAAATTTTTCCATCATGTAATACGAAAAAGGGCCCAATCTTTATTTTAAACAAAAAAAAAATTTTAAAAAAATGCATGTGAGAAAAAAAAGAATTTTATGCCTGACGTGGCCTTGCAAGCATGAAAAAAGGATGTAAGGATATTGAGAGCTGCTGCCACGTGGAATGGCGATGAATACTGTACCTCAAAAGGGTTGCGTTACTACACATACTTTTTTTTATTTTTTAAAAAGGTACGTGCTTTATGGTTGCCCCTTTTGTTGGACCACAGATGGCTTCCGCTGGCGCTTTGGGGTTTTGGGGCGTCTGTACGTCTTAGACGCAACAACTTTCAGGGTGGCGCACTTTCATCATCGAAAGCGTCCCGCAACAAAAAGGCGTTTGTCTGACTGTTTTCTCATAAACAGCACCTAGATAAACATACACGCATGTGCCCTATTTACAAACAAGCTAAAAAAAAAAACAGTGTGGGGTGGACCAGCGTTTTTTTAAAGGTACGTATTATACACTTTGTCAGGTGTCGCTATTCAGTTGAAAATAGATATCTTACCTATTCTTCATTTGCGTTTTTCAGCACCATTTACAGGTATTTTTGCTATTGTGACTATGCACATTGACTTTCCCAAGGGTAATGCATAAAATTTTTGTTAGCGATTATCATTTTTACAAAAGGACCTTTATATGGGCTGTTAATTTTCAAATTAAATATTATTTTTTAAAAATGCACAAATATAAGTAATGTTGAGAGAAAATTCCTACAGCATTGTTTGCACAAAAATACAGGTGTCATCACGCCCCTTAAAAAACATTGGTTTTATTATTTTTACTGTACCCTTTTTTTTAAAAAGCAAGAACACTGAAAGTAAAACCTTCGCCTGCACAGTTGAAAAGTTCAACCCCCATTATCACTTACAACTTGCAGCATTGGGGTCTGATTGAGTTGGATTTGTCTAAGCTATGGAGTGAAAATGTTGACCATCAGTATCCATACATAAGTAGGCTTTTGTGTTTGCTTTTTTTTCGACATGTGCTTTCTGTAAAATAATCACAATTATTTTTTTACAGATTTGTGCAAAGAAAATATTTTTAGGTTTTTAAATTTAACGTTTCAAATTTTTACAGCTTGAAATCAGGGTGTAGCCTCATATCTTTTGGTGCACTAGACCTTTTGACAGCATGTTTTTTTAACCCAGTTGGGTAGTAGCATAATTTTTGCCGGACACCACAGGGGCAGCGGCGTTACTGCCCCCAAAACATCAGCGATTGTTTCATCGGGCATCAACACTTCTGAGCACAACTGGCGGTTGAAAGCCCAGGGCAAGGGAGGGTGTAGGCAGGGCCTATATAGAGTTTGAAGTTGAAGTTGTATTTTAACGCAAAATTTTGCCGCACACGCGGGAACAGCGGCGTTACTGAAACCCCAAAAAAAACAGGATTGTTTTCTTTGTGCATCTAACACTTTGAGCAGCAACTGGCGGTGTTAAAGCCCGGGGTAAGGGGGGTGTAGGCAGGGCCAGTATGAGAGTTGAAGTTGAAGTTGAGTTGCAGCGAAATTTTTTTCCCAGACACCCAGCAGGGGAACAGCGGCGTACTGAACCCCACAAACACACAGCGTTGTTTTAATCGTGCATCAAACCTCAGCAGCAACTGGCTGTTAAACCCCAGGGTAAAGGGAGGGTGTAGGCCAAAAAAATTGAGTTATTGCCTTGTTACGGGGCCATTGCAATTATGTACTTCAAAAAAAGAAAAATGAATTTTTTTCTGGACAAAAAATGAAAATTTAAATTCCCAAAATAGAAACAATTTTACTTGAGACCCCCGCGGGGTTGTACCGTTTAAGGGCTAATGAATATGGAAAAAATTCCGTTTTCCAGACTACTCAGTCTCTTCATCAGGCAAGACAAAAACAAAAAATGAAGAATCACTATTTCTACACCAACGGACACGGGAAAGGGAAAAAGGACAATGAGGGGGGACAAGGGGGGGAAAGCCCGGGGCCAAAAAAAGAGACAAGGGAATTACAGGCCACCCCATAAGAGAAAAAATAAGGATTTCCTGTGGCAAAACATTTTTGATCCCCGTCAAGCAGATGGTTGGAATTACTGGTTTAAAATTAATTTAAATTGGAAAGATCCCCAAAGGTTTAGAATATAAGCTCTCATGCCCTTTTTGACACTGTTAGTGAGGAATAAATAATCACCGGATTTAGTCAAAAAACATAAGGGGAAATCCGCTCTGCCCTTCCAGGGCATGAAAACCCCAAACCCGACCCCAATCAAGGGCAAAAAAACTTTCACCTATCGGGAACTTTTCCAATTTTTAAAGTTCCCCTCGGATATGACAGTTCGTCACTCCTTACTTGTCTTCCCTATTGCACTATTCCTGTGTCCTGTTTTTTATAAATATGTGTGCTTTCTTTTTTTGTTTTAGTCTTTCCCTTTGAAAAGAGACTGAGAGCCTCGAAAGTTGCAATTTTTTACCATCTCTTCACTTATCCATTCAAAGGTTCAACCACTGCGGCTCTCAAGTCTAAATATTTACTATTTTTCTGGCAACCCCGGTAAAAAGATACACATGTTTCCCTAATTTAAAGAATAAAAAAAGACACGAAAATTAAAGCATTAGCACATCCAAAAAAACCCACACCCCCCCAAAAAATTGGTTAAAAATATATGTTGTAATTTAAAAATAAAATCCATTTTTGTTTTTACAATAAGTTTTAAGGAACGCATGTTAAACCAAACTATGAAGACAAGGGATTTTGAAATAGTCCCATCCATCCATTGCAATTTAGATGGACAGTCACAGAATTTCAATTATTTAATTAATAAAATAGTTACTTTGTACCCCTGTATACAGTCCAGCGGGGACCATCAATGTTGACAAAATAATGTCATAAAAAATAACCTTTAAAAAAACATAATCATTGTCACAATTAAGTGGTGCCGCAAGTGTAGGTGAAACAAAGGCACAGATGCAAAGGTATTTTTATGTCTGTACAGACAGTGGACAGCCTTGATGGGTAATGGCGATGTTAACTGTACCAAAAAAGTCTGCGGCGCAATATCCCATTTTTGCTTGTACAGGTTGAAGAGGTAAAAGCATGTTGGTTGCGCAAGGTTTTACCTCAACACTACCCCCTACTTCACGGTAGGGTGGGGGTACTGTGTCAATTAAAAGACTCTATAAAATGTGACTTTTTAACGGCGTTATTGCCCCTGGGACGCCAAAAAAACGACAGCAGTAATCTTTACTGTCAAAACCCCCACCTTGCCAACAAAAAAAACCGTTCCCCTTTAACAATCTACAAGACTAACAAGCATAAGGGTTACGCTGATTTAATTGAGGTACATATTACCGACATTGTCCATGAGTAATAGGCACTGTGATCCTAATACATTATTAATTTATATTGTTGTGGTTGTTTCAACAGCACTTTGCGGGTAAAAACTACCTTTTGCCCGTAGCATGATGCACTTTTAATGTAATATTTTTTAATTGCACTTTAAACCCCAGGTTTTTAAGATGCGGGCCATTTCATATATGGGTGTAAAATTTACTTTTGGCATCAGTATTTTATTTTAAAATGTCGTCATAAATAAAACTCGGAGGGTTATGAGGTTTTAGTTCGTACATCCTTTGACCTTTTATTTTTACAGGTACAGATAAAGTTCCTTAAAAAGCTTAAATTAAAAAGTATGAAATTACTTTTATGCTTTAATTTTCAAAAAGTGAAGACTATGTTTGTTTTTGTTACCATTTGAAATAGACATGTCGATATGCGCTGGATGACAAATTTTATTTTTTCCAATTTGCAAAAAAAAATTTAAATTTTTCTGGGCCTGAAACTTCACAATTTCCCTTTTTTTAAAAAAGCAAACATCGGGGTGCGGCTCTTCCCAATTGGAGCTGTTCCAAGGGTTTTTTTTCTGTGCATGGTGGGAACAGGAGATTTTTTTGCCGGACCAACGGGGGAAACCCTTTGGCGTTACTGAACCCCAAAACCCACTATAGCTTGTGTTTGGGGTCTTGGAACACACTTCGACCACTGGCAGTGTTGTAGCCCCAGGGGTAAGTTCAGGGGGTAGAAAGATGAACATAACGGAGACAGGAAACTTTTGCGAACCTTTTATTAATCTGAAAACGGAAAACCAAATTCGGCGAGATCCATGCCTTTTCATTTTCAGAAAAGAAGGGGCCGGTCACATTTTGGGATGTCGCAGCGACGGTCCCTGTTGTACCCACCTCGCACTAAAGACGCGCCCGATAATCCCCTGCAGCGGGCAACCCAGCCCCTCCAAATGCATACGGTAAGCTCGGCCAGTATCCAGCTTAGAAAACCCCAAAATTTAAATGGGGAAGAGCCATCGGGATACCTGAGAGGGAAAGACATGTAGTCTGTCACCATCTTACGGAAAAGTTGCCTCCCGCGAAGGAGCCGTTCGGGTGGTGTAGACATTTGTGGCGCTGCCACAAACTTTCGCCACATTTGGAACATACGGTCTTTCCCTGTGCGAGGGGCGCTTGTGCTCCCCCTTTATGCAGAGCTGTCCCACTGCCTCGACGCACAGAGCGCTTTGTAAAACAGTACCGGCAGCAGTGCTCTCGGGTGGAATGGGGGAACATTATGGAATGCACCAGTTGTCTTTGGGGACTCCCGCATTTTACGCTCCCGGGTTTAACGGTTGTGACTTTGTAAGTTGTCCCGGGAGCGAGGGTCTAGGAGGGGGTAAACCCAATAATCGACGGGGAGAATGGGGGGATGCGGGGGGGTCTTTTTTTCGGCACTGCAGAAAGAAATCAAAACCCTTTTCTGCAGACCCCAAAATGGCCAGAAACGCTGTCCCCGCAAGAGGGTCATCTCTGCCGCTCTGCATCACCCCCCCTCCCTACATACTGACTGGGTTTTGGGGACCCCCCTTGGGCGAGTCTTCCTCCTCCCTTTATCCTCCTCCCTCCCCCACAAAGTGACCCTGCCCCGCCCTTTTTGAGGAAACCCCTGCGCTGACTGTCCAGAAGGGAGGAATTTGTGACTCCTCACCCCACCCTTCCCCAAAACCCCCATCCCCCTTTTTGCTTGAGTGTTTTTGAAGCAGCAGATAAGGGGGCAGTCGGTGACTAGTGCTCATCTGGGATTGCCTCCGCGTTGCCATCAAACGCACGCAAACGTGGCAGATTCCTTCTAGAGGCCCCATCATAGGTGAAGGTGAACGGCCCCAAATTTCGAGTTGATTTCGCCTATGCGCGAACCCTTACTGCGGCGCCCACCAACCGCTCAACATATGTAACGTGGGAAATTTCCACCTGGGGTACTCAATAGATGCATGTTCAGGAAGGCGAAATCGCTTTCAGGCTGCAATGGCCCATTGGCCCCTGTGGAACGTCGCAGTGACGCACTTAGGCGGACCCTTTTGCAGCAGTGCATCAAGATCCGGATATCCCTCAAAAAAATCGCAGCCCCGTTTAGCACATGTGCCGAAAGGAAAATTTAGTGAGGTTGCCAAGGCCCCGAGCTGCCCCAATTTCGGCCCCTTGTCACCCTACCAACCTCTGGGGGAAACGCGGCAAAAACCCCACGTCGCTCTCCTGCTTGATGGGTTCCAGAGCTCCTGCGCTGTGTGGCTTGTTTCCCCCCTGGAAATTAAATTTTAACGGCCTGTTGACGTTTGGCCACGGCTGGCTCAATCGGTCGCTCAGGAACGTTTAGGGCCCCGTGGAGGGAGACCGGACCCCTGCAGCGTGATCGAGGAACTGGAGTAGGGGAGGGTCAAGGGACAGACTTATTCCGCAACCTTGGAGTTTTGGGAAACACTACAGCGCCACTAAAAATCTTACCCCCCTCCACAAACATTGACCCAAAGGGGTGAGGGAAAGGTAAACGTCCCGGCCATGGGGCCGGTCCCGCATCGGTGGCAGGTGGACCTTGCACGACGGGGTTAGAGGCATGTTTAATTTTTTCCCCCCAACTGCTTTTTACAGCCCAGGGCGGTTGCCTGCAAAAAAATCGCTGGGCACATTGTAGTGGGACTGCCAAAGCCATTAAGTTCGGAAACGTCAGTCCCCACCAGCCTGAAAGACAGCTTTCAAGGGAAGGAGTTTTTTTAATGCCAGCATTCAAGCCCGTGCCGTGGGTGGTTTTTCCCCAGTATGGCCCTTTTTTCCCAGCCGTGCACCGTGGGGTTTTGTGGCCCGGAGTGTAGGATACAGGGAACTTGCAGTTTTGGGTGGAATAAAACGGTCTCTGGGCAACATGACAGAGGTTCTTCCATGGGATCCGTAGGGGGCCCAACCATGTGAGCTGGGGAAGGGCCCAAAAACCCAGGAAGATGTGGGGCTGCGTAGGTTGGCCTACATTCCCCGTGTGCTTTGTAACTCAACCCGTGCTTGACCCCACATGTTTCCACATATTTGTGTATTAAAATTACACACTTTTACCCCTTTTTACTTTTTGATTACACCGCTTGCATTGAATAGCAAATTTCTGCAAGTGTGTCAAAAAAAGGGCCCCGCAGTGCAAGTCCGGGAGCACCCCTTTTGGCTGTTTGGAAAAGGGAAACCCACGAACGGGGCCCCAAAATGGGGCTCAGGCAACCGAGCTGCGCCACCTCTCCCTATGTTTGGGACCGTTGGGCAATCCTTTTCCCCAGAGCTGCTACCCACCCCTTCCTGTTCCTCACGCCATGTTTGTCTTGGACCTCACATTCCCCTACCCTCTTCCAACACCGCTGCGTTGGGGTTGGCCAGCACCCTCTCAACAGAAACTGGCACCTAGTCCATCTCTCGAGGTTCTGCGGTGGGGTGACCATCGGCACTGGCCACCCGCCCCTCACATTCAGAGGACACAGCTGTTCCACACTGCTACTGCCTCTTTTTCACATTCCAGAAAGCTGCTTGGATGGGGCCCCTGTTTGCAGCCCAACAGATTCTGAGAAAAGAAGCAAGACTCAGCGGCCCAGTTCAGAACTCTCTGCTGCCTGGCAATTTTGGGAGGCAGTGAAGAGACGATGGGTTGTTCCCAAAAGTGCTGTGGTCCGAGAGGAGGGGGAAAAGGGAATTTAAGTGAGCATTGGGTGCCATCCAACCAACACGGCTTCAATTTGTTTCTTCCCCAGCAGGGGGGACCTGAGCTCCCAAAAATGCGCAAAAGGAACGCTCAAGGGAAAAAAGGGGATGCGTGTCCCGGGGCCAGGCCACAAACCCCACGTCCCTCCCTGCTGAAACTCCACGGCCACGACCACGTGCCTTACTCCCCGCCCCCTTTATCTTTGGGAGATTGAAAAGAAAACAAAAAAGTTTTAAAAAACCTAAGTGTGGTTTTCCTCAAGACTGCAGTGAAAACCCGCAGACACTGTTCAGAGCTGTGAAAGGCCCTTTGTGCTTTTAAGTGTTTGCAACCCTGTATTGTATACGGATGGAAGCGCGTCACCTAAAATTAGATTTTTTTTTTAAATATAATGGAGCAGCACCAATTAGAGAAAAAATTGAAGGATGAGGGAGGACACACGCTCACAGACTACAAAACCCCAGGGGGGAAGAACTAACTGGAGCGTAATCTGCACTCAAAAAAGAAAAACCACAGACACAGTGAACACTGCAGACCCCTGTTTTAGCTGTGAAAAGGCCCCCCTTTTTGTACTTCTATAGTGTTTTTCAACCAAAGTATTGATAGGAAAGGGAAACGCATCACACTAATAGATTAATTTTTTTCAATATAAGGAGCAGCCCAATTAGGAAAAATGTGAAGGTGAGGCGTGACAACCCCCAGCAAAACAAACACAGTGGTTGAAGAATAACGGAGCGTGATTGCATCAAAAAATCAAAAAACCCCACAGACTGCAGTGAACACGAAACAAATGTTCACTATCTGTGAAAAGGGTCCTTTCTGTACTTCTATAGTGTTTGCAACCAATTTTGTATACGGAGGGAAACGGTCACACTAATAGATTAATTTTTTTCAAAAATAAAGACCACCAATTAGAGAAAAATTAAGGATAGGCAGGACACACGCTCACAGACTACAAACCGCATGGTTTAAAACTAAATGGAGAGTGTCGCACCAAAAAATCAAAACCCACAAATGCAGTGAAAACCCCGAAACCAAACTGTTTTACAACTGTGAAAGGCCCTTTCTGTACCTTGTGTTTGCAACCAAGTATTTTAAACGGTGGAAGCGCTCAACTAAAAGATTTGATTTTTTTTCCAATTAAATGGACAGCACCATTGGAAAAAATGTAAGGATGAGGGAGTGACAAAAAGCTCAGCAACTACAAAAACAGTGGTTGAAAACAAAGGAGCGTGACTGCACTCAAAAAACAAAACCTCCCCGACGCGTGAACAGAAACACAACTGTTCACTATCTGGGAAAAGGGTCCTTTCTGTATTCTATAGGTTTGCAACCAATGTATTGTATAGGAGGAAGGCGGCACACTATAAATTTTTATTTAATGGAGCAGCTAGAAATTACCCAAAAAAAAAAAAAAAAGGCGTAGTGACACGTGCAGATGCCAAAAGCAGCGTTTGGATGCAGAGCAAACTGCAGCGTCACCGCCTCACACACCCTTGCACAGAGCTGTTAAAAAAAACCTGCAAGGGAAAAGGAAGCTTACACAGCGGTTGGTAAAACCGCCTAAACAAAAAACACAAATCGCAATCTCTAACTGTCCCTCAGAGTCGCAGAGCAGCGTTCTGTCCCTAACTGAGTTCACGACAGTGACGCTAAAAAGGGGGGCGGCGCCTTTTATTTGTGCATTCGACATCTTTCAGCACCAAATCACAGCCATGCCATTAGTTAAGATACCGCAGCATTACAGGATGTGCCCACCTCATAGATTCCCCATTTGGCGACTAAAAACACATTTCCTCTCAAAGAATTTTGGGGAAATTTTTCCCATTCCGGGTTTCATTTGGAAAAATATCTGAACAAGTTCGGAATTCCCATACGCGAAAATCGGGGCCCATAACCCGAACTTTCGGTATCGGAATGCTCAACTCAAAGTGTATTCAAGATTGTAAGCGCCTCTAAAAAATTCTCTACAGGAAATTGCACACAGTATTCCCAATACCATTTTTACTTAGAGAGGAAAATTTTTTGTGTGTAGAGACAGCTGCCAAAAAAAAAATAAAATTTTCCCTGGTTGCCCATACGCCTTAAAAGAAAGATATAACACATATGGGCCGAATTTCAACTCGCATGAGAAATCGTTTTGACGGCTTCAAGATTATCAACCTCCCCCCGCTCCAGTCAAGGGAGAAATAGTGCGAGGGACCTGGTAGAGGCAAAAATGGGGGGGTTGGTTCAATAAACCTTCGTAAACAATGTGAAGAGTACTATAATTTGGAGCTCCACATTGTGCATAAGAAGTCCATTTTAAATGAAGCAGCAAAAAAATTTTGCCTGGGTTCAGGGGAAGGGAAAAATGAAAATCTATGTATGTCCATTTGATGTAGATTGTCTATGGGTTTCAGTATATACGTTTCATCTATTTTACTAAGAGGGCGAAATCCTGCAAATAAAATAAAGACCCCAATATTCAGAGGGCTTTGCAGAAGGTGAAAAGCCTTACATCTATGTAGAAAAATGGGAAGTTGTAAGCTCTCCTTTTGAAAGTATCTCTACCCAAAAATGAAATAGACCCCTTTTGCATTTAACCCCCTTCCCCCGAGGGGGTTTGCTTTTAATGACGGGTCTTTTTTACAATTCTGACCCTGTTCCTTTATGGGTAATAACCTGGAAGTTTCCATAAACCCCGGTTTTTGACATTGTTTTTGCGACATATTGTACTTCAGATAGCGGTAAAATTTCTTTGATTGATTTGCTTTATTTGGAAAAAAACAGAAATTTGGGAAAATTTTGAAAATATCGCAATTTTACAACTTTAAATTTTTCATCCCCTTAAAAATCCGATTCCCCTAAATTTTAAAAAGTAACCCCTTTCCCACGTTTTCTTTACATCAGCCCCTTTTTGGAACCAAATTTTTTTGTTAGGGGAAATTAAAGGGGTTCAAAATTAAACACGATTTCTCCTTTTACACCATTTTTTTTTAAGGACCCCCTAATTTGAAGACACTTTGAGGGGGTCAATGATAGAAAATAAACCCCAAAAGGGCCCATTTACTGCACCTCTCAAGGGCAAAACCACCTTTAAGAAGTTTTTTTAACCCTTCACGGCCACAGAATTTTTGGAATTTTAAAAAAAAAAATAAACTTTAACTTTTTTTTTCAAAAAATTTAATTTAATCCAATTTTTTTTTTTTACGGGGAACAGGGGAAATGGGCTCCAAAAGCTGTTTTATTTTTTTCTGGACGGTTTTCCCCCCAAAATGAGGTAAAACCCCTGTTTGGGGGCATGGGAGACTCGAGGGAAGGGGCGCCCCTTTGATTTTCAATGCAAAAATTTTCGGGAAATTTGGGTCGGACGCCATGTGCGTTTGGAGGCCCCAGATGGGCCCCAAACGTGGAAACCCCCCCCCAAGTGACACCATTTTTTGGGGGAATAGCCCCCAAGGACTTTTCTGGTTGTGTTAGCCTTTAACCCCCCCAAAATTTCACAGAAATTTTTAAAAAATAAGCCTTAAAAATTTAAAAAATTTTATTTTTTTTCACAAAAAGGGTTTTTTTTTCCCCCCCCCAATATTTATTTTCCCAAGATAACGGAAAATTGGACCAAAAAATTTTTTTAATTTTTCCTGAGAGCGATACCCCATTGGAGGGGGT
>JARQOD010000002.1:219225793-219302765 GCA_033576555.1 Oophaga sylvatica
CTGGTTTTTTTTTATTGTGAAATTGTTTTTGTGAAGGAAAATTATTTTTAAAAAAAAAAATCCCCAAAAACCCAGACATTTACTGAAAAGGTTAAAAGTCCTTACCTTCCTTTCATTTGTTATGCCATTTTTTTTTGAAAGGGGTTTTAAATTTGGGGGGTTAAAAATTTGGGAAAATTTAAATAATACTTTTAAGATTGTTTTAAACCTCTTTTTCAGGGTAATTGCCGTGAGTGCAAAAATTTATTTGACAAACCTGACGAATTTTAATTGTAACAATCCAACATACTGACAAAAGAACGGGGGATTTGCTTTTTTGGGGATATGTTCTGATTTAAAAATAACACAAAAATCCACAGACTCCAACAAACATGTATTTTTCATGCCCTGAGCCCTTAACTGTCAACAGGGGTCAAATCCATCGTGGAACATCATAATCCATCGTAGTTTTGGGACGGGGGGCAGTAGAATTTAACAGGTGAGTTATTTTTTTTTCTTTTTTACGTCATTTACTGCTTATTTATTTTTAAACTCCGAAAAACCCAAATATTTAAATTTTTGATGTTTTTTCTTTTAGTTTAAACAAATTAAATTACCTTTTTCCCTTTAAAATGAGGTATTGATCCTTGTTTTCTTTCCTAAATATCATACAATCAGGGCAAAAATCCAGTTTGTTTGGGTCCTTCATAAAAAAGCGTTAGACTTATTTTTTTCATGCCTGTTTGAGAGACAAAAACAATACAAAAGGCCTGCAGCAATATGTTGCCCATAGCTACTCTTTAGATTTTAGCTATTAATGTACACTGCAAGTTACCAGAAATCTACTGTAATGACGTTCTGTCAGTAATCACATATCAGGTCTAAAATGGTTACCAAAAACAAGCTACTTTGCTAACCAGGTCCCATGGGTTGCCTCGGCCTTCACCCATTAACCACTGATTTGAACTTAAACAGGGGCCTTTGTCATGTCGCCAAGGAATAAGATGCTGTTTGATGGTGTGGGTTGGCAGGATTGGTCAGGTAGCTGGGTCAGAGCCAAGAGGACATGAAAAGTACAAAATCAGAATGCGTAAAAATAGTTAGAAACACAATCCGAGCTAAAAACAAGGACCAATAATACTACAAGGAACTAAACAGACAGGACTAAACCAGAGAAGCACAAGACTATATCTGGCAGCTTGCAGCAGTAAGCTAGAAACTAAATTAGGGGATGGTGCTCTCTAATTGGCTTGAGCAGGGAGCTGATAACTACAGCTGGGCAGAACACACACCCATACTGCCAGAGTGGAGAGCAGTGCAGCTCCCAGCCACCTTAATCTAAATGGCTGGATAGAGCCTGCTATGACCAGTTCTGCCCAGTGAGTGAATACGACAGCGCCTGGCGACAGAAGAAGACATTGCAGGAACAGGTCCTGGTGGAGATGTGACACCTACTGTACCTGTCACATTATTCCTAAGTATTCATCTCTTCAATAGAAGGTATGATGCGGTTCTCTGCAATAGTCAATACACAGTGAATGGAGCTGTGGTGTTCGGCTTCTTTCACTGTTTACATCAGCTGAAGCTCCAGGTATTGGACCCCCAATAATCAGATATCCACAGCCTATTCTTTGGATATGTCACCAATATCATTAGCCCCATAACCCTTCTAATAGAAGACCAGTGGCCATATACTTCCCTGGCACAGATGGCAGGCAGCACTGGGACTGTAGGCTTAACCCCTTTGTGACATTTGACATACTATCCCATCCATGTGACCTGGGCCTTAATGCCCATGGACGGGATAGTACGTCATATGCGATCAGCCTCGTGTCAGCTGATTCTCACAGCTGACACCCGGCACTAAGTGTCAGGAGCAGTCACAGACCGCTCCCGGCACTTTAGTCCCTGGAACACTGATCAAACATGATAGCAGCGTTCCAGAGCCAGCCCAGGGGCTGACAGCAATCACTGCCATGGAGAACCGATGTCATCATTATGACTTCCGGGTCTCCAAAGCTGTGAAATTTCCTGCCATGCGCAGTGCATGTCAGGAAATCCCACAGGTTATTGCACAGAAGCTGCAGCGCTGACAGATTTTGTAGCATGCAGATGCTGCTTCATCTGAATGCTATAGAAGCAATCAGCCTGCACAAAAAATTCTCCCATAGTGGGACAAAGTGTAAAAGTAAGAATTAAATAAAAAAAAAATTAAAATAATTGTAAAAACATTAAAAAAAATAAAAAATAATAAAAAAAATCAATATTTATTCTATAACTAAATAAATACTAGCTTGGCCTGTGCAAATTTTTCGCACATTGGTCATCGGGACGCAGGCAATTTCAGAAAAAGCAACTGGTCAAATGTAAATGTATTTCATGAGATCATGAACACAGACAGGTATTTATATATGTAGATTGGTAATACAATAAATTGGTTTGATAAGTAGAGGCCAAAAAATGTCTTCTGGTTGATGTGCCACCTGCAGGTCATTGTTTCTTTCTGCAGGTTTATGAAAATGAATGTTTAAACTGTCTTTAGTGATAAAATCGTGAATGTGTGGTTTGTTTGGCTTTTTTTTGCTGAAGGGGGCAAGTTTACCTTTCAAATGGTGTATCATTTGTGTGTGTGGGTGCAGTATGAGCGAGATACAAAGTAATCACAGAAAAATAGTGTTTAGATATAATAGAATAGATTTGAATAAAAAACAATCTAAACAATAAAAGTACACATATTTGGTATCGCCACGTCCGTAATGACTCGACCTATAAAACTCTCCCACTAGTTAACCCCTTTAGTGAACACCATATAAAAAATAAAAACAAGGCTAAAAACAATGCTTTATCATCATACCGCCGAACAAAAAGTGGAATAACACGCGATCAAAAAGACTGACATAAAGAAACATGGTACCGCTGAAAACGTCATCTTGTCCCTCAAAAAATGAGCCACCATACAGCGTCATCTGCAAAAAAATAAAAAGCAATGCAAAAATAACTATTTTTTCTATAAAATAGTTTTTATTATATAAAAGCACCAAAACATAAAAAATTGATATAAATGAGGTATCGCTATAATCGTACTGACCTGAAGAATGATACCGCCTTATCAATTGGCGGTATGGTGTAAACGCCCCCCCCCAAAATAAATTCATGAACTGCTGGTTTTTGCTCATTCTGACTCCCAAAAATCGGAATAGAAAGCGATCAAAACATGTCATGTGCCCGAATATGGTACCAATAGAAATATCAACTTGTCCCGCAAAAAACAAGACCTCACATGATTTTGTGGGCCAATATATGGAAAAATTATAGTTCTCAAAATGTGATACAAAAACTTTTTTTTCAAGAAAAAGCGTCCTTTAGTGTGTGACAGCTGCCAAACATAGAAACCTGCTATAAATAGTAAATCAAACCACCCTTTATTATCCCCTTAGTTAGGGAAAAATAATAAAATAAAAAAAACGTATTTATTTCCATTTTCCCATTAGGGTTAGGGTTAGGGTTGGGGCTAGAATTAGGGTTGGGGCTAAAGTTAGAGTTAGGGTTGGGGCTAAAGTTAGGGTTAGGATTAGGGTTGGGGCTAGAGTTAGGGTTAGGGTTGGGGCTAAAGTTAGGGTTAGGGTTGGGGCTAGAGTTGGGGTTAGGGTTTGGATTACGGTTACGGTTGGTATTAGGGTTAGGGTTGGGATTAGGGTTAGGGTTGGGACTAGGGTTAGGTTTGTGGTTAGAATTGGGATTAGGGTTAGGGGTGTGTTGGTGTTAGGGTTAGGTTAGAATTGTGGGTTTCCACTCTTTAGCCACATCAGGGGCTCTCCAAACGTGACTTGGCGTCTGATCTCAATTCTAGCCAATTTTGCATTGAAAAGTCAAACGGCACTCCTTCCCTTCCGAGCTTTGCCATGCGCCCAAACAGTGGTTCCCCCCACATATGAAGTATCAGCGTACTCAGGACAAATTGAACAACAACTTTTGGGGTCCAATTTGTCCTGTTACCGTCTGTAAAATAAAAAAAAATTGGATCTGAACTAAAATTTTTGTGAAAAAAAGTTAAATGTTCATTTTTTTTAAACATTCCAAAAATTCCTGTGAAGCACCTGAAGCGTTAATCAACTTCTTGAATGTGGTTTTGAGCAGGGGTGCAGATTTTAGAATGGTGTCACTTTTGGGTATTTTCTATCATATAGACCCCTCAAAGTGACTTCAAATGTGATGTGGTCCCTAAAAAAAAAGGTGTTGTAAAAATGAGAAATCGCTGGTCAACTTTTAACCCTTATAACTTCCTAAGAAAAAAAAATTTTGTTTCCAAAATTGTGCTGATGTAAAGCAGACATGTGGGAAATGTTATTTATTAACCTATTTGTGCAATATAACTGGTTTACGGGCATAAAAATTAAAAGTTTGAAAATTGCAAATTTTGGCCAAATTTCCATTTTTTTCACAAATAAATGCAAGTTATTATCAAATTTTTTTTACCACTAACGTGAAGTACAATATGTCGCAAAAAAAATTCTCAGAATAGCCAAGATCCGTTGAAGAGTTGCAGAGTTATAACCTCATAAAGGTACAGTGGTCAGAATTGTAAAAATTGGCCTGGTCATTAAAGTGCAATCCACACTCATTGTTAAAGGGGTTAAACTGGATCGGATAGTACAACTCCAGCCATAGCTTCTATTTCCCTATGTGTCCTAGCTATCATGCACTTTCCAAATCACAATGCTTATGTCCTTCATATTGTCCCCAGTCATCAGGCATGTGTTACACACGGTCCCATTTCTGGCCCCTCACCCGCTCCTGCTCCCGAGGCTGCCTCTGTACCTCTGCAAAGTCCCTGTCAGGATCCTTGCTCTCTGTCTGTCCCTCGGTGTCCTGCTGCTGCTGCTCTCTCCTCTACTTCCTGGCACGCTGCCTGCAGACTTCCAGGGAGAATGCTTAGGACATGAGCGCACGTCCCTTTGGTCTGTTAAAGGGACAACACGCATTTTTTTAAATATCAATTAACCAATGGCAGCACACTAATTACTATTTCTGGCCACTCCGCCATAGGGGGAGTGCCGGAGCAACGAGTATCTACTCTTGCTAAACCCGGTTCTGTCCTTGCTCTATCTGCGCTGTTATAGCATTCCGCTTGGCACTCTGCTTATACTGTTTGTTTCCACAGAATATCAGTGATCTGTTGTTCGGCTATCCTAGATGACATCTGTACCTATACACTCAAGTGTCATCCCGTTCCGCCACTCGCCGTCCAAACCTGTGGACGAAGCGAAAGTTGCTGGAGCCAGCTTTCTACCATCTATCCGGAACCTGACTATCTTCGCCAGAGCCAGCTTCACCTCATATCCGGTGTCCTCCGGTCTGCTCCACATTATCTGTAATACCTGTTTACCCATTTGTCCCGGTGGGTCAGCTGCCACGTGTTCGGGGTCTAACTGGAGGTAGCTCCTGTGTCCCCAGGTATTCCATTCTTGTTCTGTGATACCTGGGCTCACTAGTTATGCCCCCTTCGGAGCCCCTGGACTGAGGTCTCAAGGTTCTACTCAAAAAATAAAATATGAATGAGAACTTCATCACCTGTGCCTCTGCTTCCATTCATTACAGCTTGTAAGTCTAATTAGACTGTGAGCTCTATACCAATCTTTATCCTTCACTGAAGAAAAGATAAAAAGTGTGGAAGTGTGTTCTATACAAAGAATGGGAGATGTAAATAGGATTCAAATTGGACTATGTAGGGTTTACCACAGGCCAGACAGCCCCCGTGGGCTAATATGATCCAGCTTGTATCTCAAAAAAGTTCCATGACTTCTACACTCTGATAATTAGCAACAGGCTGAACATTTAGGTCCCTGTTCTCAGCATATTACCAGATTTATCTGTCGCCTTGAGCAACAGTGTAATAAATGTTTCAACTCCAAATCCAAAGGAAATACAAAAATTCACGTAGGTTCTCTGTAAAGAGTATGTATGGACAGCAGGCGCTGTAATCTGAGATGAATTCCTGCTGATACGGCAAACTGTACAGCTATATTTTTTCACCATCAATTAACACCATTTGTTAAACTGATGTACTGTTTCCTTCTTTGATAAGTGAGCTTCCACGGAATAGTGAAAGGGCTTATGGTTCTTGGTCAGATACATCTAAGCATTCCAGAGGTAAGAGTCAAATGAAGGCTATAATTTGTTTTTGTATTTATCAGAATTAATAACAATGTAAACATAACTGAGAAGAACGTGACATGATTTTCACCAGCCGTCACTCTTATACATATAAAGCCCTAAAGTAAAATTCAGCTTGAGTGTCTGAATGTCGTCTCCTCTCATTTGAAAGCCCCAGTAAAGATATGTCTGCAATGTTAATTGACCTCTTGCTTTTAGAATAAATATTGTGTGATGTGATCCACAGTCGGAATTGACCTAATAGCGAGGAGTAAGACTTCACAGGCGGGGAAGGTTGCAATTCTACAAAAGCTAAGGGAATTAAATAAAGATGTGAATGTTAAACTAATAGTTTCTTGTCTTGGCTGTCTGATGATGGAAGAAAAAGCACAAGGAATTTTACACAGCCATTGGCAGAACAAGCTGTTTGGGCACTAAAGTTTTAATGTTTCCTCGGCACAGGAGAGCCATCCTGCCATTAAAATGCCGTTTTAAACATACACCTTCAAAAACAGTATTTCCATATTGCATTCTGCATGCTGGATTTAGTACATTGTCAGCCAGTTTTTGGGAGTTTAAAGGGAACCTGTCAGTTGATACATGCTGCCCAAACTGTGGGCAACATGTATGAGCCAATGGCTGTGTGATCCCAGGCATATATGTTTGTCTCTGAAACTCGGTGGTGTTTCAGGGAAAAACATACTTTTAAAAGCCACTGGGGACTGAGCCTCACTGTGCACTGATAGCTTCTCCCCACCCACTGACAGTGACTGACAAGTCTCTGTCTATACGCGCAGGTAGGCAGAGACCAACATATATGGCTGTAATTGCACAGCCAGTGGCTGATACATCCTGCCCACAGTGGGCAGCATGTATCAGCTGATAGGTTCCCATTAAAAAACCATTGGCCAGATTAATCAATTGCAGTTCTTTTAAGGCACTTTTCTATTTTTTTTTACCTTGTGGTAATCAATGATTTTTATGGCACCAAATTCATCAAAATCTCACACGCAAATAATGAATTTTCCGCAACATCAAAAATTGTCCTTTTTTTTAAATTATTTTTGTTGATCCAGGTGTAATATGTCTATACCTGTGCTGCTGATGAAAACTGCAGGATAAAGAGATTTCCATAAAAACTTTTATTTGAACAGGTTTTTAAAGTCAACGCAATTCGAAGTCACGCAGGACCTCTTCCTCAGGACAAAACCTAACCTTTTCCTGAGGAAGAGGTCCCTCATGACTTCAGCAGCACAGTTATAGACACATTATACATGGGTCAACACATTTTTTACGGTCTTTGGACCCATGTCCTGCAGCGGCTGACTTATGCGTTGAACACGTTGCAAAGGTGCAATTTAATCAGGTGAGTGTAAAACTCTACTATTTTGGGGAAACCTAATTTTTTTCCATTAAAAACATTACATAAAAAACATATTTGGTATTGCCATGTCTGTAAAAGTCTGAGTTATCAAAATCACTTTCTTCAGAGGCTCCGCTCCAGCAATGTTGTCATTGTTGGGACATAACTTGTTGTATCATATGCACAAAACGGATGTCCATCTTTATGGGATATTGATGAACCGCAGCCCAAAAGTGGCAGTAGCCTTCATATGACACAGCAATGTCACATCACTCTCCAGGAACAACGGTAGAATTGTGACACGCGGGAAGTGAGTATAGACTGTTTTTATTTTGATCGGCGCCCTGAAATTATTTTCTGGGTTTTCACCAGGATTTCTCCAGCAGTGGACAATGCCTTTGACCTGTGAGGTAAACACTTTAAATCTAAAAAAAAAAATCAAAACTTTTGAATTGCCTTTTTGTTCTTGCTGTACATCACAGCATCACATGTACCTCACAATGGTACAATTGCAAATGTGAGCTCAATATGCAAAAAACAGGACTTCGTACTGCCTAGCTGTAAAGAACCAATGTATTGTTGTTAAGATGAATTGCACATCAGAGTTATGAGAGAGATCTTCTACAATAAATGTGATTAGTGAGAGGCTGAGTAAAGTTACTACAGAGCTAATGTACTATGTTTTACAAAGGGATAGGGAAGGAGTGTGTTATTATGAGGAGATAGGAGTTTCAGAAGTGAAAGAGCACCAATGTGAAAAAGTGTTTGCACCCCTTCCTGATTTCCTATTCTTTTGCATGTTTATCACACTTAAATGTTTCAGATCACCAAACAAATTTAAATATTAGACAAAGATATCACAAGTAAACAAAAAATGCAGTTTTTAAATGAAGGTCTTTATTATTAAGGATTAAAGAAATCCAAAACTACAGGGCTCTGTGTGAAAAAGTGATTGCCCCCCCGCCCCTTAATACATAAATTAATTGTGTTTTTTCACATCTTTGGGAAGCTGAGTTCAAATTCCCTAGCTACAGCCAGGCCTGATTACTGTGACACCTGTTCTCAGTCAAGCTAGACATCATGCCAAAATCTAAAGAAACTCTGGAACAAATGAGAATCACAGTAATTGAAATCTATCAGTCTGGAAAAGGTTATAAAGCCATTTCTCAAGCTTTGGGACTCCAGCAAACCACAGTGAGTGCCATTATCCACAAATGGTGAAAACATGAAACTGTGGTAAACCTTCCCAGGAGTGGCCAACCAAAATTACCAATGACTCATCAAAGAGGTCACAAAAGACACCACAACAACATCCAGAGAACTGCAGGCCTCACTTGCCTCAATTAAGGTTAGTATTCATAAATCCATCATAAGAAAGAGGCTGGGCAAAAAGAGCCTGCATGGCAGAGCTCCAAGATGAAAACCACTGCTGAGCTGTTGTGAACATTTTGGAGACGACTTCGGAGCTGAAGCTCCCTCTGGTGGTTGCTGAGGGTATTGAACCTATCTTGAATACCAAGAGTCCTACACCCGCAGATAACGAGTGGGTGTCAGGTGGTACTGACTGGCCTGATATAAGTGAGCTGATCTCCCATGATCCTCGCCAGTGATCAATTGTGCTTCCTGGTTTAGTTTGGAATTCAGCTTGCTTTCCTGCTGTCTCCTGCTTTCGTTCAGATAAGTCTCTTTCAGTTTTATTTACTATGGTTTGAATTCCTTGCCTTTTGCTGCATCGCTTTTTGTCTTCAGCCGGGTCCCCTATGGGGGCTTTGGCTGGTCTCCGTTCGTTTTTTGTATTTGTTCATTTGCTCAGTTCTTGTGATATTTTTCTGCTGGGTAGCTACGTGTCCACACCAGAGATCTGATATAGGTGGTCGAGACCGTGTGGTCTCAGTGTTTTTAGATTCAGAGGTGTTGGAGTTTTTACTAAGGTTTTTCTGGGTTGCAGAACGTATTCTCTCCTGTGCTGTCCTATCTAGACAGTTTTGGGCCCCAGCGTTTGCTAAATCTATTTTCTGTCTGTGTTCGTATTTTCATCTTGTCTAACCACCATTATATGTTTGGGAACTTCCTACTCTTTTGGGGTCTACTCTGGGGCAGTTAACTTTCCTCTTTCCATCTTCAGGGATAGCTATCTCTCCGGCTGTGCCAAGGCGTCTAGGACCACCGTAGTAACGCTCCACGGCTTCTTCTAGTTGTGCGGTTAGTTTCGGGGTCTGCAACCTATTAGTTTCCAACCTCTCTGGTGTTAGTCTGCCTATGCGGTTTTTGCTTCTGCCTCCTCAGCTACCATAACATAACACTGAGCAATAAGAAGATAGAGACTTCTGAGTTTTGCCAGAAAACATCTTGATGATCCCCTACACTTTTAGGGGAATACTCTGTAGACTGATGAGACAAAAGTTGAACTTTTTGAAAGCTGTAAGTCCTATTACATCTGGCATAGAAGTAACAGCATTTCAGTAAAGAAACATCATACCAACAGAAAATAAGGTGGTGATAGGGTGATGGTCTGGGGCTGTTTTGCTGGTTCTGGACCTGGAAATCTTGCTGTGGTAAATGGAACCATGAATTCTGCTGTCTACCAAAAATTCCTGAAGGAGAATGTCTGGCCATATGGTGATGACTTTAAGCTGAAGTGCACTTGGATTATGCAGCAGGACAGTGATTCAAAACACACCAGCAAGTCCACCTCTGAATGGCTTAAGAAAATAAAATTAAGACTTTGGAGTGGCCTAGTCATAGTCCTAACCTTAATCCGATTGAGATGCTGTGGCATGACCTTTAAAAGGCGGTTCATTCTCAGAAACCCTCCATTGTGGCTGAATTACAGCAATACTGCAAAGGTGAGTGAGCCAACATTCCTCCAGAGCATTGTAAAAGACTCATTGCGAATTATCTCAAATTCTTGATTGCAGTTGTTGCTGCTAGGGGTGGCCCGACTAGTTATTAAGTTTAGGGTGTAATCATTGTTTCACACAAGGCCTTTTAAGTTTGGATTTATATTTCCCTTAATAATATTAAAGACCTTCATTTAAAAATTGCATTTTGTGTTTACTTGTGTTATCGTTGTCTAATATTTAAATATGTTTGGTGATCTGAAACATTTAAGTGTGACAAACATGCAAAATAATAGGAAATCAGGAAGGGGGCAAGCACTTTTTCACACAACTGTTGTTTGCATCAAATTCCCTGATGTCATGACATGACCTTTGGTTCAGGGCCACCATAAGAGGCCCAGGGTATTCAACGCAAGTGACGACAATCATGAAGATTTGATAAAACAGGTGACAGTAAGAAGTGGAGGGGCTGAAGAGGTGAGCGGTTAGGTGAGTAAAAGTATTTTTTTTCTACATACTACTTATTGCTCTGGGGTCTGGAGAGACCTCCTTTGTTCTGTGTAACATCTATGTTGGCGGGTCTTTGGGATATATAAGGCAACCTGTGTCAGAAACTAGCCAGACCCTGTTGACACATTGGTCTTTTGGCCTTGACTGGATACTGTACCTATCAGCCAAGTGACGTCATACACCTTTCCACAATCCACTCATATGGTTACCAGAGATACTACCAGCCGGAGCGCTCTTGTTTTCATAATCCAAGATTCCAGAGGACTTAATCCTACCGCATACAGACAGCGTACTGTCCTTGGAGATCCCCACACACTGAATTGTGCACAGCAATAGGAGGATTCTTAATTTCATGACAGACTACATCATGATAGTGGACCATATTGGAGAACTTGTTTGCTGGTAGCAAAGATATTTGCACGGCACAAGCCAGTTGCACTTGATTACAGACTTCTGTTTGTACTGTATATGCATCTGGATCCACCTTGTTGTGCTGACCAGCTGGTTACACTAGTTGTGTTGTTCTTTGCATTTAATTATAATACCCCTTATAAAAGAAACAAAAAAATTTAGCTCACACTTGATAGAAACCCGGTAAGTTTCTCGTGTGGAGAAGCTCAAAGTCTCGTCTCTGTCATATACTGGAATTGATTGTTAAAAAAACTGCAGCGCTAAAATTGCAGTGGTTCGTAATTTTCCCAGTTTCACCTCCTTGCACCCCTTATCCCCAATCAAATTTAGTGTTGCCATATCTATTTTAATCATGAAATAAAGGATTTGATTTTATGGATTGAACCTGTACTCACTTCCTTCACAAATAAAACCCTTTATAGCAAGTGCATCTTTTTGTGACACTATAGTGGATTCAGTATTTTGCCTTCTGTTGCATGCCTTTAGCGCAGCCAATTGGTAGTGTACACACCTCTCTGTGTTTAAGCCATTTTTTGTCATTTGTGTATATTTGTAGCTCGTCAGAACCTCATTTCTTTGTTTCTGTAAGTTTTTTTATTGTCTACATATTGCATTTATTTTGCTCTGACGTCTTAAGAGACTTCAAAGCATAATAAGGGACATTAAACTCACGAAAAAAACTTCTCCGCAAATTGAATTTTCCAAGAAAATCCACAAGAACAGGAGAATTCAAATTTTGACTGATCGGCTCATCTGTAATAGATGGCACTATGATGAATCAAGGTCAGTATAATAAAGAATATGTACTGTATCTCCAACAAGATCAGAAGATATTGGTCTTCTAATCTGTAAGTCTGCAGATATTTTTCCAAAGTGTCTTTGCAACATGCTAAATTCTACAAAATTAACTCCGCTCAAGAAAGCTGCATTGCAGTCTACCGGTAAATCCCAGGCATGTGAATTAGGAGAGGGGAACGTTGACATTTAGCCTTTTTAATCTTGTGAATGATTATGTGGAACCAAGTTAAAAATAATGGAAATAAAAAGTGAAAATCAAATATATTGAGCGTTAAATGCAATAAACCCCTGGATTGTTCCTTTATAGCACTGCTGTGCAATGTGAGAACCCTCTCATTGTTCCTATGGTGAGTTACTTCGATATGACAAATTCCAGCTGTCGAGTCTAATAGCTATTACTTGAGTCATTACATATCTATAATAATGACTGATTTTCTGGCACCTTTTGTTTTGCACCAGTGCAGAATTTGTCATATGATGCATGGTAACAAGTGGGAACATTTGTAAAGCATGTAATCTGTGATAGCACGATATGTCTACCATTCTTAATGCAAGTAATTAAAAAGTCGTGCTATTAGTCTGTTTATTGTGAATCTGATTATTAGTAAAAAGGTATTAGTTATTGAGATCTGGAAAGCTGCAGTCCTATATTAAAACCAGATACATGCTGTGTGCTTTCTGCATAAGGAAACTGGAATAAATGGAATATCAGGTTTCCAAGGTCTGTTAGAATTCACAGTCATATAATGAGTGATGGTGTTCTTAAAAATCTATGTCAGAAGGTAAAATTTAATCAAAAATAATTTTTGCTATGTCCAACTTGTTTATCTCACTTATTCCCAGAGGTAAAACTGGGCTCTGTTTAACCATTCAGTGCCAAAGGGGCTTACATATTATTATACTTAAAAAGCCATAGAATAGAAGAACCATTTTGGGGGGATTTTGACAGAAGGATTGTGGACTATGCAGACCATTGTTGCCATCTGTGTTTGTTGATAAGACTAAAATAATACTTGTTACCCTACAATATATGTGGTTATGTGAGAATCATTGTTCTCCCTTCCAAGGACTCTGGGAAATTTCAAAATATGCCACTTTATTGATAGAGAGCCGAGATTTGGGGAGAGAAAATGAGGAAGTCAGTCTCTTACACAGGAAGCATGAGTGTGCTGGAATATGCTCGGAATGGAGACTGTGTATGTATTGCACATCAGTACTAGTATTAATTCAGTTATCATTTACTTAGATCAGAGAAGTAACATGGGGAAGGAAAATGCGATTAGCAAATGTAAATTTGTATGTATTCTGCTTTAGTAGAAGTAATCACATGGTAGAAAATGAAATTCTGTATATAAGGTCATTATATACTGTTCACTTTGCTACGGTTCAGTTTTAAATGTCCCACTGAAGTGATAATTTGCGTGATTTTATTAACAAAGAATTTATTACAGGCCTCATGCACACAGCATTGATCAGTAGTTCACATCAGCATTTGTAGGCCAAAACCAGTATAAATCTTTCTTCTATACCTTTTCTTGAAAATACAGACCAAAATACAACAATGAAAGTGATATAACATTCACTATTTTCTCATAAAAGAGCTAATATAACAAGTGGTTTCTTAAAATTCAACTGAAAATTACATTTATAGCTGCTGCTCTCAGAATTTTTCAGCCCCTTCATGACAAGCATCTTTAGTTCTTAGTGGAGCACCTTCACTGTTATGACCTGTTGCTAACATGATGTTTAGCCAAACACCAGCCTCTTCATGAGGAATAATATCCCCTTCCTTATTGGTAATGGCCTTCAGTTCACTATTATTCTTGGGTTTGCATACTGTAATTGCTTTCTTCAAGTCTCAACCAAAATTTGTAATGAACTTCAAGTCAGATGATTGAGATGACTACTCCAGAATCTTCTAGGTCTTGTTCTGAAACCAAGCTCTCATGGAGTTTGAGACGTGCTTAGCAGCATTGTCATGTTGAAAGGTCTAATGTCACCCAAGATTCAACTTTTACAGAGCAGACATGACATTTTTGACCTAGAATTCCTCACAACTGTTCTTGATCCAGTTCACAACTGGCCTGTGCATTCAAGTAGCTTCTCTTCAACTATTCTCTTACCTAAACTTCACTGCTTTCCTGGGGTTTACCATTATTGTGTTACAAGTACCAGGGCCCATTTCATTATTGCATTTGCAACTTTATTTGACTAGCTTTTTGTGTTTTCTGCCTATTTTTCATTTTATTCTAATTCTTTTCTTAATTTGTGCCATTTTTATAGTATTTTGCAAGTGTTCTATTTTTCTGCTCACTATTTTTCAACTGATTCAGGATTTGCAACTGTTCTAAAAAGTCTAAAAATTTGCCTCAAATGTACTCTGTAACCCCCTTGATTTATAATTTGCACATGAAAAATTGTTTTTGAAATTATTATATCATTGTGCAAAGCTTTTTATGATCATTGCCTTCTGACTTTGCAGTTTTCTCTTCGGCAACAAGGCCATAAAATAGGATGATACTTCACACTACAATCCACCATTGACAATAGATGGTGTTCATAACTTACTTCTTCCACTTCCCTGCATAATGGCCTCTGCACAGATCTCAACCATGCCTAGGCCACCCTTCCGTTTTCTGGAAAACATATTCCTGAATGCAAAGGGTATGCAAATCTCTCCTATAAATAAGTGGATGGTTACAGAGATTCTTCACAGAGAGGAATTCAATTTTTCACCTCTATCTCGCTGCCCAAGCGGCAGCAATATAGAGGGGGAAAAGCAAACACCCACTGAGAGAAAGTCAAAACATCAAGTCTCATCAAATCACGCTAAAAATGGCCGTGTCTTACGTGAATATGCTGAGAACGCTTCACTGCTTCATGTCATTACGGAATCAGATGAGGAGAAAAGTTGTAGTTTGGAAGCATTGGAGAAATTGCGATCATTGTAATAGTATTGTTTATCTCATACAGTGCTCTGGAACTACGACAGGCTTTGAGTACTAAGAAGATTGATGGTATGCCTCTATACCTGAGAAAATCCAGACCACTGTATGTGACAAACGCTGCTCCCAATATGATGATCAGTGCTCTGGTGCTCCCACACTGCAGCTCTACTAACTCGGTGCTGTTAAAGACAGAAACTGCTCACCACTTTCACTCATCACAGTGAGAAGTTCAGAGAAGGTTCAAGTGAGACATGAACATGATGCTGCCTTCTTATGAATGGTCAATGTCTATAGGGGAAAAAGTAAGCATCTCCAAACAAGAATCTTTGTTAAACTTCAAAAATATATATCTCTGTAGAGCAAAAAAAAATTCAATCAGCTCTTTAACCCATTTTAAATGAACTGTAGTTTAAAATAAAAAATGTTGTGAAAGGTCATCATTAACAACAGCTATAGCATTATAACTGTGCCCATAATTTGGTAAAAAAAAAATTATAAAAAAATCAATCCAATCAGATTGGACCAATTACATGAAAAGAATGTTTCACTCTCTGGATCTAATTGCTAAAAATAAAAAATGGATTGCAAGCTGGGAACTATAGCTAACTCCCATAGACACATCTGCTACTGCAAGATGACGCTCAATAAAAAAAATCTTTGTCAGTGTAAGGGGGACGACTGCACCTCAGGTACCTGCGTTCTGGGTCCGGAACTGTCGGGGCTGTCTCCTCTGTTGTCTGAGGAAAAGTTTAGGCAACCGGACCGATCTTTGCACTGGCTGACAGGGGGCGTGGCTAAGCATTACCAGGGGCAGGGCAGCACAGCACGTGGCAACAGACTGAGTTGGCGGGAAGGTGCAGTGCGCGGCTGAGGAGAGTGAGAGCTCCTGCTTCAGGGACTGTTAGCAGTGGAGATGCGCGGGCCGTGAGAGAAACCGAACGCAGGTACTCTGACGAGATGTCTGCCATGTGCAGGTTGGCTCCCAGACATCGAGGTGCCAATCGCTCTGTAACGGTCAGTGCTGTGCGTGTGCCGCCTGACAGAGACTGAGACGTTGACCGAGGACTGCTTCCTGAATCCTCGGTACGTATTCGTCGAGCCTCGTTTAATTTTGCCAGGACTGTGGCCTATACATTGCCGGCCACCGGAGTCTCCTGACTGAGGACTACATGGGATGTTTCAAAAACTCAACGTTGCCAGCCGGGAACGTAGTATCGCCTTCTTTAGGACCCCACTGGATCTACGTTGTGCCGATGGATGTTGATGCCGTTATCTGCTCCGGGACCTATTCTGACAGGAAAATGTCTGATTGATAAGTGACTCCCTTGAGAACAGTTCCACTCATTATTCCCCATCAACCAAACCCCTGTATTTCCTGTACTGTCCGTTATTTACCTCACGTTTACCTATCTCCCTGCTTGGAGTAACTCCTTGTTTTTTTAAAACCTGTTAACCCTTGATCTGCCTCCTGCCCGTCACTGCATCTTGCAACCTGCTCACATCCATAGGAATACATAACACTAATGCTACACTCTACAAAAATTGCTGTGATTTCACAGTTTATAAGAATGCAATGAGTAGCTTGTAAAATCTCTTTAAATTCACTGCTGTTCAAAAGATCTGAAATTCCTTTAAAAAATTAAAAATAAAACAGCCAGCCATTTGATTCACTAGAGCAATTTTGAAGAACGTTTCAACCTACTCAGTGCATTCATATAAACAGTGATATCAGCAATTTTCAGCAATTTTTTGTAGAGAATAAAGGTCTGCATGTACCCTACCCGAATATATTTCTCTGGTCAGTAATTTTAGTATTGAGAGATAAAAAAAATATGATCCCAATTCATCAAGTCCAGCGATGTTCTCTAGTGGGCAGCACAGTGGCTCAGTGGTTAACACTGCAGCCTTGCAGCACTGGGTTCCTGGGTTCAAATCCCACCAAGGACAACCTGCAAGGAGTTTTTACATTCTCCCCGTGTTTGCGTGGGTTTCCTCCGTGTTCTCTGGTTGCCTCCCACACTCCAAAGACATACCGATAGGGAAGCTCCAATGGAGACAGTGGCAATAATGTCTGTAGAGTAGACTGTGAGCCCTCGCGGGCAGCATCCTCTCTCCCTCTGTACTTGTGTGTGCCTTGTATTGCTCATGTTTATTGTAGTTGTCTATGTATGCCCCTTTTTCACATGTAAAGCGCCATGGAATAAATGGCGCTATAAAAATGAATAATAATAATAATAATAATAAAGCACTGCGGAATAAGATAACGCTATATAAGCAAAGCTTAATGATAAAAAATAAAATAAATGAGGGACGTTGTGAAGTCAGACGCAGAGGTGAATGACTCTTCATGAATCTGGAGCATCTGACGAGTGGTGTACACCTCTGTGTGCCATGCCAGGGAATGCCACAGCTTGTCATGAATTACCACTGCGCCCCCATACTGTTGAAGCTCCGCCCATTTTGGTTGAGCTAGGAGAAAATTTTGGAAACCAAGCCGGTGATGCTGTTATGGGTCTTCAACTCAGGAATAGAGCGGGGGGAATCTGACCCTTCACTAGGACTAGACTCGATCCCTACGATGGAGCGGGCGACCTATTCCTTGCGAATAGACCCACGACGATCCTAGTCTAGACTCAAGTGAAGACCTGAAGGTGGAGAAAGGGGATCCCTGAAAGATCTAGGGACTGGGAACAAAACACTGGTAACCTCCTAGCAGGGAAATAGAGGAAGCTGCAGAAACAAAAGGAAAAACAAAAAGACTAAGCAAACAGAACTAGAGTTCCCAGAACTGCACAAAGTATAGCACAAAACTAACAAGGCTCCTAGCCAGAACTCAAGTGGATTAACACTGATGTCTAGCAAGGACTGGGAGGCAGGTGCAGGGTAATGAAGGGTGATACAATCACCTGACCAACGACAAGCCCAACACCAGGGGAAAAATACCAGCAGCCAGAAACCACAACAAGATGGCGGATGGTCAAACTGAATAGATTCTAACAGTTGCGCTGCAATTTTGCTACTTTTCAAAGCTTTTCTGACACTTTTTGGTAAAAACTTTGATGAATTGGAGCATAGATGTCGCCGTTAGCTTATGAACTCCATCTGGATCCATCTATAACTGATTATTAGTGGTTTAGACCTGTGATAGATTCTTCCTCTCCACTGGCAGCAACATATTAGCAAACTAGAATGGGAGTCATAGCCGTTACATCATACTCCGTTTCCTACATACACATAAAGGACATAAGAAGTAATAAGTATTAAACGTGATATACATAAAAATCTGTTTACTTTTTCCTGTTTCTCACCAAGTTTTGTTTATAAAAACCCCTCTATATTATCTACACTGGTTTAGCCTAAAATTTTGTTAAACAATGTGTTAGTCGTTTAACGTAAAAGAACAACAAGTAAAAGACATCAAAGTGCCATTAAATCAATGCATCTATGCCACAGGAAATAGAAAGAATTAAGTAAGGAAAAAGAAATTTTAAAAAAATCTTTGTATTACTAAAACATAACCCATGATCTTTAATGGACGCTATATAAAGTGAAATCAGTAAGGCACAAATACAAATCTGGCCGGAGACCATAGTTTTGTTTTTATGTCTCAGTATGTCTCAGTTTGCTTTGTATTCTCTATTTTGATTTGCTACATCATTTATTCTTAGATGAAAGTGCTTTACATCTAAGTAGTAGAGATTTCATGTAGAAATTATTAAGCAAGTATTGTAAACATGTCTCACTGTGAGATGAGCTCAAGCTGCCCCTAAGCGATAATACACATTTATTTTTGGCTTTTCCTTGCATACAAAGTACTTGTTGCTTGTTGATATAAACACATCTCATACTTCGTATTTAATTTTTTTAGTGATGTTAAGACGAAGATTTCATGAATTATTTGGACAAATACTCAATTACGGAAAAACAAATGCCTTCTTTGGGTTTTCAAAATATAATCTATTTACTATACGGCACAATGGTATCATTGATGTATCATCTGATACAAATCTCCAGGAGAGATTTGGGAAAGGAAAACTAAGAGAATTTTATCATTCACTCTCCTGACATCATCTGTCAGGTGAAAGTCGGGAAGCCCCCATACACATTAGACTGTTAGCTGATGGAGACAAATATCGGTACATACAGCTAACTTTAGTCTAATGTTTAGTCCAGCTTAAGTGCACAGAACTGAGCTGCAGTGCCAGGAACAGCTACACCCTTGTATGTTGTGTCTTTGTAAAAAATGGATGGGCTGTGGCTTATGAAGAAGAGCCAAAACAAATAATCATTGATAGCCTCAATTAATAATAGACCATCAATTCTGGAAAATCACTTTTAGGTTGCTTTCACATGAATTATTATTAGGGTATCCCCTGACAACAGCCCTAGTATATAATTCTGTCAATGTCTTTACCTCTCTGGTTCTGACCCAGTTACCTATTTATTCACTCCACTGGTAAGAAGCTACACCGTGAATGCTATCCAGCAAGGGCCAGATTATTGTATAAGTTTGAAAATTGACAACTTGATTGTCTTAAGGTCTCTGTAGCAGCATTGCTCACACCAAGCCATAGGAAGACCTTTTGCAGTTCAAAATCAGGGATATCCACCAATTTATTCTGCCATCAAAACTGTTTTCAAGTCTTTTAGGGATCTCATCCAGGAACACAATCGGATTGTGCCATTTAGGGTAATTATCACATATAAATAAGTGATCTAGAACATCTGGATGTCTTGAAAAGCCACCATACACGTGATTGCTGCCGACTTATTCAACCATCAGCTACCTATCCTGTATTCTTCATACACACAAATGTATGACTCAGCCAAAAGTTCATGTGTTTTCAAAAAGGAGAGTGGAGAAAGCCTCTGTCAGACAGATCAGGCAGTAGCTTATCTCCTGAATATCAAAAGGACACGGTGTTGAAATTCAAACTGCCCCATCCTTATCTCCCTCATCGGTCAGGGGAGAGTTGGGAGATCCCCATACACATTAGACTACCATCCATTTTTATCAGATTCAAATAACTTCAATCTAATATACTTGTAAGATTTAACAATAATGGAACAGATCAAACACAGTTCATCCCAGAATACTATGCAAATCACCTTTTATGATTGCCTATATACCGGCTTTGGATTCTCCACTGAACCTAATTGAAGTGACCTTTCACTCCTGGGACTTTGGGAGATGATCATATCACCCATAGCTCTTACATCATTTTTTAAAGTTCAGCCATCCAGTTAGAAGGAGGTAGGATTATGCCATATATTTTTTTATATCTACATGAATATACAGTTGTACCAAATTATTCATAAGCTACAATGTGCTTTCTTCAGTTCATTTCTCTGCTCTATGTTCCATTCTTACTTATATTTCCGTGTGGTAGATAAGTGGATTTATTTTCATTTTCCATATAAACATTTATTGCTTGCATGCTTCATTAATTTTTTTAATGGTATATTACTTTGGTTATATATGTTGTACTTCCTTTTTGGAAAACAGCACATTATGGTTTTTTTTCCTGTACATATACAATAAAATAGTGGTCACTATATCAGTTTCTTCTCCACCGAAATAATTATGTTTAGAGGAGGATTTTGCATGTAAAACAATAATTCTCTGTCATAACCTTAAGAGGTCCCATATGTTTTTTAGCAATCGCGGCTGGCAGTGAAATGAATTACTAAAGCGTTGACACACAGTATTCTTTTATATTAAACTTATATATATGGGAAAATCTCATGAGAACCTAAAAGCCAGGAAGTAGACCATGTCAGCAAGTGAAAAGTAGAATACTATCATACAGACTGGGCGGCCTGACACAATAGAGGCTTCCTGGTTCCACCAGGCATAACAAATACAAAAGAAAAATGGGAAGAGGCATTGTTGTGCAAGTTCTGTTTTCTCAAGGAAACCGTTGGTAGAAGTAGCATTTCTTGTCAAGATTTGGTCTAGTAAGGAAGATAAGCAGTGACTAATGCCCTGAGATGGTTGGGATTCTGAGCCGTATGTGCCAATGAATAAACAATGATAACAAATATAATGGAGTTATGCTTTGGCGGCCAGAAATCTAATAACAATTACACGTTGATTTCCCATTTTTAAGTCTTGGTTCTCCATTACTCCTACTTTATTCAGACTTCAGCGCACAGCTGCTGGAATGCTAGATTGTGTGAGCAGGGCTCCATTGTGCTCTGCAGCTGTGGCGTTCCCAGGTCTACAATAACCAGCAAGGACAATTAGAAAAGTTTATTGTTTTACATATTGCCTATACAATTTTTAGCGAATGCCATATTAATTGTTTCATGTTATATGTGTCAGGGTCAGCAAGTCCCATGGAGGAAAATAGAGGACAGCTGTGTCTTGAGTCATCATGCTGAAGAAAGTGGACAGTGTTGAATAGAAGAGGCTGTCTCCACCTGCCCTCCATTAGTCACACTCTTGTGGGCAGTTAGCACATCTCTCGCCATTTGTTCCTAAATGTCACAATACCTACATAGGCTCAAGGTGATGGATGCCCAGAAGAGGACTACACCTTATTATTTCATTGCCATGCTCTGAATAAGTTATGAGAGAAATGTAATTAACATGCCATTATTACGGCACATCTAAGCATCGCATATTACAACGAAAATCCATTAAAAACACTAACAACTTTTCATCTCTATTTCCCTGATTACATTTTAAACATGAATATTACATTTAAAGCAATTTGGCTTCTTGCCTCTGGAATTATAAGACATTTTTCCAATCCTTGTTCTGGAAAAGTCATTGCAATATGTTTTGTTATCACTTGGTAGAATCAGTCATTTTTTTCTCGTATTATGTGATGTCCCATTGTTTCTAAATGAAGGAGATAATCCACAGCAATATATACACAGGTTATAGTCACTCATATCGTTATCTGAAAAAGGGCTGCAGTTTTACATTAAGGTCAATTTCACAGGAAGACAATTGACCTAGAAATATATTTCTGGAGCCTTGGTGGAAATCCATGCAGAAACAGGGAAAACATAAAATCTCAATGAAGATATTTTTACTCATTTTTTAATTTCTTTCTATTTTTTTTCCTGAGTTTTGTACATCATGTATGTATGGGTTCAAGAAAACAATGAAGTAATAGACCACAATAATTAATCAGACTAGTTCGGAGTTAAACGAGTTGTCCAGACTTGGGGCTCATGTCTGCAGTCACTTTATGTGACTGCAGAATTGTGAATTCTCACTACATGCTATCCGAATTTTCTGGTGGTACAACAGGAGCAGGTGGTCATGTGATCGCAAATATGTGATTTGCATATTTCCAGCCGCATTCTGACTAGACTAGGTGCAGGGCAGGAGGGAATGAGCGAGCGCAGGGAGACGGCCTGAGAAAGGAACATCAGAAGAGAGTTCTGGCAAAGTGCACCCCAAACTACCTGAGAGCTGGCTGGACCACCGACCCGGAGAACACAGCCCCCCCGGCTGGGGATTGTAACCTGAAGGAACTGTAAGTAAAGTGTGAAGACTGTACCCCTGCTGTGTCCTCAGATTATTTTACTGCGTCACCTACCCTGCACTACAACCGTTAACTACATCTTTAACTCTATAACTGCCTGGGGCCCAGCTCTGCCCATGGAGAGCTGTATCATCTGTGCTGCGTCACTAACTGTCCCAGTGGATCTGAATCCCAGCATCGGCCATCTTATTGCCAAACACTACGGGTGGCGTCACAAACTAATCCGCTATAACTATTCCTTTTACTTTTTTTAACCTTTGTATTGGACGCCAAGGGCCACAGAGCAGGTCACTGCTGCCGTGACTTCCCCTTTAAGATCTGCCCGGCCTCAAGTACCCCATGGCCCTGGTGGGCACTACACAATGCGTTGGAGGAATTTTGGCCAACTCATCTTTGCAGAATTGTTGTAATTCAGCAACATTGGAGAGTTTCCAAGCATGAACTGCCCTTTTAAGGTCATGCCACAACATCGCAATTAGATTAAGGTCAGGACGTTGAGTAAGCCACTCAAAAGTCTTAATTTTGTTTTTCTTAAGTTCTTAAGCCATTCAGAGGTGGATTGCTGGTGTGTTTTGGATCATTGTCAGCTTGAAGTCATGAACAGATGGTCGGACATTCTCCTTCAGGTTTTTTTGGGAGGCAGCAGAATTCATGGTTACATTTACCACAGCAAGTCTTCCAGGTCTTGGCAATCATAAATATATTTTCTGGCAAAACAGAGATGAGCCTTAATGTTCTTTTTGCTCAGCAGTGGCTTTTGTCTAGCCATGCATGCTATTTTTCCCAGGCTCTCTTTATGGTGTAATAATAAACACTGACCTTAACGGAGGCAAGAGAGGCCTGCAGTTCTCTGGATGTTGTTGGTGAGAGTTTTGTGATTTCTTGGATGAGTCGTTGCTGCGCTTTTGGGGTAATTTTTGTTGGTCGGCCACTCCTTGGGAGGTTCATCACTGATCCATGTTTTTGCAATTTGTGGATAATTGCCCTCACTGTGGTTTGCTGGAGTTCCAAAGCTTTAGAAATGGCTTTGTAACCTTTTACAGACTGATAGATCTTAATTACTTTGTTTCTCATTTATTCCTGAATTTCTTTGGATTGCAGAATGATGTCTAACTTTTGAGGATCTTTTGGTCTACTTCACATTGTCAGGCAGGTCCTATTTAAAGGGTATGCCACACTAAACAAGATCGTTAACGAGATCGCTAAAATACGTCACTATTTAGCGATCTCGTTAGCGACGTCATTGTGTGTGGCATGTAGCAACGACGTGGCCCCTGCTGTGATCTCGTTGATCGTTCACTAGAGTTCTGGACCGTATTTTGATCGTTGGCGTCCCGCTGGTGAGCCTGAATCGCTGTGTTTGGCACCTTTTGTGAATGATGTGCGACCTCGTTGACGACGCATTAGTCAGTTTTCTTTCGTTAACGCCCTTTAGCTCCGATTGGTGACCACACAACATCACCTCAGCTTTAATAACTGCGCCCCCATCCATTGTTTCCAGAGCACTTTATGGGTCTCTTTTTGAGTTGTTGCGAGGATAGTATCGTGTGTCGGAGTTTTGCGATCCTGTTTGTGGCGCAGTGGTTGGTTTTTTGCGATCCTGTCCGAGTCGCTAGAGCAACATCCATCCCCATTTGGATTTGGATCTTCAGGACATTTGGATTCAAGGTACATATTGTTTGTGATGTTGTTTGATAATGTTTTTTAACCTTATTTTTTTTTTTTTGGTCTGCTTTATTTATTTTACACCCCTGACCTTATTTTTTTTTGTTGTTTGTCTGCTTTATTTATTTTACACCCCTGACCTTATTTTTTTTTTTTTTCGTCTGCTTTATTTATTTTACACCACCCACCATTTTAGACATTTGTAAACTGTATATTAAATGTTAACTGAAAAGTTTAATTTTTTTTTTTATATATTTTTTATTCTATTCTTTATTTTATTTTGTTTAAACACTTTATTAATAGTAATTAATTAGTAATTAACTTTTCTCTTCTTTACCGTACAGGTTGCACATAATGAACCTGTCCACCGCGGAGCGTATGATTGTGGCTGTTGCACTATCAATGGAGGCAGATCGTCAAGAAGAGGCACGGGTGGAAGAGAGGCGCTCCAAGCGAAAGCGTCGCATGTGGACCAGAGAATGGCTGGAGCAGAGGTCCAGATTCACCCACATGCATCTAGTGAGGGAGTTGCAGGAGAAGAATCCGCAGGATTTCCGGAATTATCTACGGATGTCGGAGGATTCATTCAAGCTCCTACTGGAAGCTGTGAGGCCACTCATTGAACGGCAGGATACCCGGATGCGTGCAGCTGTTTCAGCAGAGGAACGTTTGGCAGTAACGCTGCGATTTCTGGCAACCGGACGTTCAATGAAGGATTTGCAATTTTCTGCTGCAATTTCTCGGTCGCTGCTTGGAGAACTAATTCCGGAGACATGCAACGCCATCGTCCGCAGTTTACGGAGCTACATGCCTTTTCCCAAATCAGTGGCGGAATGGCAAATTATTGCCTCTGATTTTGAAAGGATTTGGCAGTTCCCAAACTGTGGTGGTGCCTTGGATGGCAAACATGTGCGGATCACGCAACCAGCCAAAAGCGGATCCTTTTTTCATAACTACAAGGGCTACTTCAGCGTGATCCTCATGGCCCTATAATAATAATAATAATAATAATAATAATCTTTATTTATATAGCGCCATCATATTCCGCAGCGCTTTACAGTTTAACAGTTGGCCCTTGTTAATGCCAATTATGAATTTATTGACGTTAATGTTGGCATTAATGGAAGGGTTTCTGACGGTGGCGTTTTGGAGCACACAACTTTTGGTGAACGGTTGTTTAATAATAAACTTAACTTGCCAACCAACATGGACACCACCGCCAACCTAAACTTTGTGTTTGTGGGCGATGAAGCCTTCCCCTTCATGATCATCTTGTGAAACCGTATCCACAAAAGACTTTGACAGGGGAAAGGCGGATTTTTAACTACAGACTGTCTAGGGCACGGCGCGTTGTGGAGAATGCCTTCGGCATAATGGCCAACCGCTTCAGGGTTTTCCACACTCCAATCAACATGAAGCTGGAATCCATAGACTCTGTGGTGTTGGCCTGTTGTGTGCTGCACAATTTTCTACGCAAACGCGATGCTGGTACTTACAGTCCGCCAGGCTTCATGGACTCGGACAGCAATGGTGACGTGGTGCTCGGAGAATGGCGTGACAATGATCCCGCTATTGCAGGCCTTCAACCTGTCAATCAAGGCAGGAGCAAGGACAATGCGAAGGCCGGCCGAGACAAGTACTGCCATTACTTTAATGGGCCTGGTGCAGTGAGTTGGCAGCATCAGGTCTAGTTTGATTTTGATAATGTTTGACTTTTGCCTTTTTTTAACAATGTTTTAATAATAAAAAAAATTTATTTTAAAAATGCATTCGTGTTTTTTTCAATTATTTTACCAATATGGGAGAAGGGCTAATGATGGGTGAGATGTGGGGAGGGAGTAATGGGGATGGCAAAGAGACATGTTACCAGCAGCTGCAGTTTTTAAAATCTTTTCAAAGGCTTTTTTGTTGTCTATTTTTTGTTTTACATTGTATCTACTTGTCACACACGGGGTCATGGGAGTACCATCAGTCATAGGAGTTAATTGTTAAAAAAATAAAGAAAAAAGTTTCAAATATTTACAATAATTTTAAGGGCCTATGGTCTCACTAGCGTTCAAACATTATAATTAAATATGGCAGATAATACACCACAGCTGCATATATAAAGTTTAAATATATAATATATATATTTTAGTCATATATGAAAGATTAAAAAATTGTTATAAATATATTTAAAAATTCTTGGGAGGTAAAGGTCAACATTCACAGGGAATCACATCTATTCACAGATATGCGACGCCATTGTGATCGCAATGTGACTATTGTCACGAGCTCCAGCTATACAGATATGCATACAGATTTGCAAAGCCATTGTGATTGCAAGGTGAAGATTTTCGAGCCCCAGCCATACAGATATGCGACGCCATTGTGATCGCAATGTGACTATTGTCACGAGCTCCAGCTATACAGATATGCATACAGATATGCAAAGCCATTGTGATTGCAAGGTGAAGATTCTAGAGCCCCAGCCATACAGATATGCGACGCCATTGTGATCGCAATGTGACTATTGTCACGAGCTCCAGCTATACAGATATGCATACAGATATGCAAAGCCATTGTGATTGCAAGGTGAAGATTTTCGAGCCCCAGCCATACAGATATGCAAAGCCATTGTGATCGCAATGTGACTATTGTCACGAGCTCCAGCTATACAGATATGAGACGCCATTGTGATCGCCTAGCTTGGAACCGTTGTTTTGCGATCGCAACAGCATCTCATATCTGTGCTTGGCTGGGCGCATGGCTGCTGCGGTCACTTTGCAATCGCAATACCGTTTTGCGTCGCGAGTGCGGCCGCACGTAACGTGCGCACGCTGTGACGTCATGGCGCTGGCGTTGCCCAATGCGCTGTTGTTTGTAATGGCGGCAGTGGCGGCGGCGAGACAGCGCGGGCCTAAATGGTCAGATGAGGAGGTCCGTTATTTAATTAAAAAAACGGACCTCTGGGATTACCACTGCAGGCTACCTGTGGAGCATCCAATGCGCCACAAAAGGGTATGCCTGCAGAGAATCCGGCGGGGCCTGGAGAGGCGCTTCAATGTGCGGCGCACCAGAGAACAGATCCGCAAGAAGCTGGCGGACCTGCGATACCGCTCACGCGATAGGGTCGCCAGCATCCGGGCCCAGCTCCGCAGGCCTCTGAGTGAGTATTGATGAGGGTATCTGGAGAGGTTATGTTTTGTGGGTTAGGCTACTTTCACACTTGCGTTTTTTTGCGCTGCGTTTCGAGCGCACATGAAGCGCATTAAAAAAACGCATGCAAACGCTTGTAAACGCTGCAATATTTAGTCGCATCAGCATGCGCATTTCGACAAAAAAACACAGCATTTGTCTGCGATTTCATGCGTTTTTGCATGCGTTTGAGTTTTTTTGGCGCATGCGTTGTCTATGTGTCACATTTCTATCATCTCTGTCTCCATCATCTCTGGCTCTATCATCTCTGTCTCCATCATCTCTGGCTCTATCATATTTCTCCATCATCTCTGTCTCAATCATCTCTGTCTTTTTTGCCCGGAAAAAAAAATGCAACATGTAGCGTCTAGCGCGTATGGGCGCACATCGGGAAAATGCGCAGCGGCACGACAAACGCACATGAACGCGTGCAATCGCTAGACCCTGCGCCCGCCATGTTAAAGATAGGGGAACATTGCGCATGCGTCCGATAGCGCAAGTTGCGCTGCGCAAAAAAACGCAAGTGTGAAAGCAGCCTTATCTACCTATATCAATGCACCCGCAGTGATGGGAGTACCGGAAGTGATGGGGCAAGGCAGTGATGGGAGTACCAGTCGTGAGGGGGTTTACAGGCATCGATGGAAGTACTGGGAGTAACGGGAGGACGAGTAGTGATGGGAGTACCAGTAGTGATGGGGCAGGCAATGATAATGGGAAGGCAATGCTAATGATGATATTAATGGGGAGACAATGATGATGGGAAGGCAATGATGATTATATTAATGGGGAGGCAATGATGATGATAATGGGGAGTCTGAATTGTATATTTCATTTACAGCACCACCTTCACCAGCTCCGCATGCTCCACCGTCCCCAGCTACCCCTCCACCTCCATCATCTCCTTCCCCGGCTACCCCTCCACCTCCATCACCTACCCCTCCACCACCATCATCACCTTTCCTCTCAACCCCTTCACCGGCAGCAACCCCCCTCCTGAATTGGGGTCTTCTAGCCCGTTCCAGGGTATTGGCTTCTCTCCAGCATCATCCCATGACACGGATGCAGGCTCCCCATCAGGTAATTAACGCACATTATATAAGCTTCAGACAAGTTTGAGAACTTTGTTAGGTCTTATGTGTAATGGCTGTTGTGATATAATTTTCTTTTTCTGTGTTTCCCTAGCCGGCGGAGCATCAGGTTCTGGGTGGGCGGTCAGCGGGTCCTCTGAGGAAAACCGTAAGTGTTTATTAACATAACATGTACATGTTGATGTTGCAACAGAATTCACAATTAACTGTTACCTTTACCTCCACAGAAATCCCAACTGCCCAGAACCTGTTGGTGTCCCACCGCCAGCTGATGGCGAAAATGCACTCCGCAGTGGCAGCAATGAACAGTGCCATGGCTGCACTGCTGGAGCACGGGGTGATGCTGGAGAGGGCAGTGGCAGGACAACGGGGCCCTCAGTAAATTTTTTATTTTTTTAAATTATTTTGTAAATATTTTGTTTATAATTTTGTATTTTATTATTATCTTTCTGTTTTTTGTTTTTATTTACATTTCATTTAAAAAAAAAATATATATACATATATATGACAGAATAATATATATGATATATTGAACGTTAATCTACGCAGGTGTGGTGTATTATTTTTTAGTATAAGGTTTTAGCGCAAGTGTGACCAGGGGCCTTTAACCCCTTCATGACCCAGCCTATTTTGACCTTAAAGACCTTGCCATTTTTTGCAATTCTGACCAGTGTCCCTTTATGAGGTAATAACTCAGGAACGCTTCAACGGATCCTAGCGATTCTGAGATTGTTTTTTCGTGACATATTGGGCTTCATGTTAGTGGTAAATTTAAGTCGATAATTTTTGCGTTTATTTGTGAAAAAAATGGAAATTTGGCGAAAATTTTGAAAATTTTGTAATTTTCAAATTTTTAATTTTTATTCTGTTAAACTAGAGAGTTATGTGACACAAAATAGTTAATAAATAACATTTCCCACATGTCTACTTTACATCAGCACAATTTTGGGAACAACATTTTTTTTTGTTAGGAAGTTATAAGGGTTAAAAGTTGACCAGCGATTTCTCATTTTTACAGCAAAATTTACAAAACCATTTTTTTTAGGGACCACCTCACATTTGAAGTCACTTTGAGGGGTCTATATGGCAGAAAATACCCAAAAGTGACACCTTTATAAAAACTGCACCCCTCAAGCTACTCAAAACTACATTCAAGAAGATTATTAACCCTTCAGGTGCTTCACAGGAACTAAAGCAACGTGTAAGGAAAAAATGGACATTTTAATTTTTCCAACAAAAATTTTCTTTTAGCATCAATTTTTTCATTTTTACATGGGCATCAGGATAAAATGGATCCTAAAATTTGTTGGGTAATTTCTCCTGAGTACACAGATACCTCATATATGGTCATAAACCACTGTATGGGCGCACGGCAGGGCTCAGAAGGGAAGGAGCGCCATTTGACTTTTTGAATGGAAAATATGCTGGAATATTTAGCGGTTGCCATGTCACATTTGGAGAGTCCCTGTGTGCCTAAACATTGGAGCTCCCCCACAAGTGACCCCATTTTGGAAACTAGACCCCCTAAGGAACTTATCTAGATGCATAGTGATCATTTTGAACCCCCAGGTGCTTCACAAATTGATCTGTAAAAAAAAGAAAGTACTTTTTTTTCACAAAAATTTTCTTTTAGCCTCAGTTTTTTCATTTTCACATGGGCAACAGTATAAATTGGATCCTAAAATTTGTTGGGCAATTTCTCCTGAGTACACAGATACCTCATATGTGGTCATAAACCACTGTTTGGGCGCATGGCAGGGCTCAGAAGGGAAGCAGCGCCATTTGACTTTTTGAATGGAAAATATGCTGGAATATTTAGCGGTTGCCATGTCGCATTTGGAGAGTCCCTGTGTGCCTAAACATTGGAGCTCCCCCACAAGTGACCCCATTTTGGAAACTAGACCCCCTAAGGAACTTATCTAGATGCATAGTGATCATTTTGAACCCCCAGGTGCTTCACAAATTGATCTGTAAAAAAAAGAAAGTACTTTTTTTTCACAAAAATTTTCTTTTAGCCTCAGTTTTTTCATTTTCACATGGGCAACAGTATAAATTGGATCCTAAAATTTGTTGGGCAATTTCTCCTGAGTACACAGATACCTCATATGTGGTCATAAACCACTGTTTGGGCGCATGGCAGGGCTCAGAAGGGAAGCAGCGCCATTTGACTTTTTGAATGGAAAATATGCTGGAATATTTAGCGGTTGCCATGTCGCATTTGGAGAGTCCCTGTGTGCCTAAACATTGGAGCTCCCCCACAAGTGACCCCATTTTGGAAACTAGACCCCCTAAGGAACTTATCTAGATGCATAGTGAGCACTTTGAACCCCTAGGTGCTTCACAAATTGATCCGTAAAAAAAGAAAGTACTTTTTTTTCACAAAAATTTTCTTTTAGCCTCAGTTTTTTTCATTTTCACATGGGCAACAGTATAAATTGGATTCTAAAATTTGTTGGGCAATTTCTCCTGAGTACACAGATACCTCATTTGTGATCATAAACCACTGTTTGGGCGCACGGCAGGGCTCAGAAGGGAAGGAGCGCCATTTGACTTTTTGAATAGAAAATATGCTGGAATATTTAGCGGTTGCCATGTCGCATTTGGAGAGTTCCTGTGTGCCTAAACATTGGAGCTCCCCCACAAGTGACCCCATTTTGGAAACTAGACGCCCTAAGGAACTTATCTAGATGCATAGTGAGCACTTTGAACCCCCCAGGTGCTTTACAGAAGTTTATAACGCAGAGCCGTGAAAATAAAATATCATTTTTTTTTCTCAAAAAATGATTTTTTAGCCCACTATTTTTTATTTTCACAATGGTTACAGGAGAAATTGGACCCCGAAAGTTGTTGTCCAGTTTGTCCTGAGTACGCTAGTACCCCATATGTGGGGGGGAACCACTGTTTGGGCACACGTCAGGGCTCGGAAGGGATGTAGTGACGCTTTGAAATGCCAACTTGATGGAATGGTCTGCGGGCATCTTGTTACGTTTGCAGAGCCCCTGATGCGCCTAAACAGTAGAAACTCCCCACAAGTGACCCCATTTTGGAAACTAGACACCGCAAAGAACTTATCTAGATGTGTTGTGAGCACTTTGAACCCCCAAGGGCTACACAGAAGTTTATAACGCCCGGGCATGAAAATAAAAAAATCATATTTTTTCCACAATCAGGATCTTTTAGTCCCCAATTTTTTTATTTTCGCAAGGGTAACATGAGAAATTAGACCCCAAAAGTTGTTGTCCAATTTGTCCTGAGTATGCTGATATCCCATATGTGGGAGAAAACTACTGTATGGGCACACGTCGGGGCTCGGATGGGAAGTAGTGACCTTTTGAAATGCCCACTTGATGGAATGGTCTTCGGGCGTCATGTTACGTTTGCAGAGTCACTGATGTGCCTAAACAGTAGAAACTCCCCACAAGTGACCCCATTTTGGAAACTAGATCCCCCAAGGAACTCCTCTAGATGTGTGGTGAGCACTTTGAATCTCCAAGTCCTTCACAGAAGTTTATAACGCAGAGTCGTGAAAATATAAAATCATTTTTTTTCCACAAAAATAATTTTTAGTCCCCAATTTTTTTCCCAATGTTAACAGGAGAAATTAGAACCCCCAAAGTTGTGTGCAATTTTTCCCGAGTACGCTGATACCTCATATGTGGGGATAAACCACTGTTTGGGCATACGTCGGGGCTTGGAATAAAGGGAGCACTGTTTGACTTTTTGAACGCAAAATTTGCAGGAATCAATGGTGGCGCTATGTCGCGTATGGAGACCCCCTGATGTGCCTAAATAGTGGAAACCCCTCAATTCTAACTCCAACCCTAACCCCAACACACCCCTAACGCCTACACACACCTAACCCTAATACAAACCCTAATCATAACCCTAACCCCAACACACCCCTAACCCTAATCCCAACTCTAACCATAAACCTAACTACAAGCCTAACCCTAATTCCAAACCTAACCCTAATTCCAACCCTAACCCAAATTCCAACCCTAACCGTAATTCTAACCTTAGCCCTAATGCTAACCCTAACCATAGTTCTAACCCTAAGGCTGGGTTCATATTGCGTTTTACCAGCCCGTTCAACACAACAGCAAAATCCGCCGCGGATCAGCAGCGAAATCCGCCGCGGATCAGCAGCGAAATCCGCCCGGATCAGCAGCGAAATCCGCCGCGGATCAGCAGCGAAATCCGCCGCGGATCAGCAGCGAAATCCGCCGCGGATCACCAGCGAAATCCGCCGCGGATCAGCAGCGAAATCCGCCGCGGATCAGCAGCGAAATCCGCCGCGGATCAGCAGCGAAATCCGCCGCGGATCAGCAGCGAAATCCGCAGCGGATCAGCAGCGAAATCAGCCGCGGATCAGCAGCGAAATCAGATCAGCCGCGGATCAGCAGCGAAATCCGCCGCCGATCAGCAGCGAAATCCGCCGGGATCAGCAGCGAAATCCGCCGCCGATCAGCAGCGAAATCCGCCGCCGATCAGCAGCGAAATCCGCCACCGATCAGCAGCGAAATCCGCCGCGGATCAGCAGCGAAATCCGCTGCCGATCAGCAGCGAAATCCGCAGCGGATCCACAGCGAAATCCGCCGCGGATCTGCGGCGATGTCCGCCGCGGATCAGCGGCGAAGTCCGCCGCGGATCAGCGGCGAAATCCGCCGTGGATCAGCGGCAAAATTCTTTATTTTTTTTATTTGTCCCTACCTATGATAAAGGGGGGTTCATTTACTTTTTTTTATTTTGATCACTGTGACAGTTTATCACAGTGATCAAAATAAATTTTTGAACACTGGGGGGCGCACTGCGCATGCGCCGGCCGGCGGGCGCACTGCGCATGCGCCCACCATTTTCCAATATGGCGGCGCCCATGAAGAGGCCCGGGCGGACGCCGGGCCCGATCGTGGGACATCGGTGGATCGGGAGAGGTGAGTAGGGGGGTCGGAAGGCTGGGGGGGGGATAGGAAGTGGGGGCAGTGGACCAAAAGAGGAGGGGAGCTGTAAGTGACGGCGGTGACCGATCGCTGCCATCTTTCGGTGGCGGCGGCCGATCACCGCCGTGACTCGGTGTGGGGGGGGTCAGGGCTCGGTCTCCAGCCATGGCAGATGCTATTGCAGCATCGGCCATGGCTGGATTGTAATATTTCACCAATTAAATTGGTGAAATATTACACATTGCTCTGATTGGCTGTTTCACTTTTAACAGCCAATCAGAGCGATCGTGGCCACGGGGGGGTTAAGCCAACCCCCCTGTGGTGAAGCACAAAGGGTCCTGTAACTGCGGGTCGGGTGACCTTTGAGTGACCCCGGTCTCCCGGCCCGCAGGGACGAGATCCTTTCATGACGCCACATAGGCGTCATGGGTCGGATTGGCACTGACTTTCATGACGCCTACGTGGCGTCATGGGTCGGGAAGGGGTTAAAAGAAATGTTAATTTTTGAAATTTTTTTCATTTCATTTTTTCCCTATGATGGAACACCTATGATAGCTGGTACTCCCATGACCCCGTGTGTGACAAGTAGATGTAATAAAAATACAACATTTTAATAGTTGACATCACATAATAAAAGACCACAATTCATTAGATAAATAAGATTTTTATTAAAAAAGGTAACAATGTAAAAAAAATATAGACAACAAAAAATCTTTTGTAAAAAATTTTAAAAAACTACAACTGCTGGTAAGATGGATCGTTGCCATTACCACGCTGCCTCTGTGGTGTATAAAAATAAGGGGGAGCACCAACGTTTGGGTTTGCTGGATTTATCCCAATTGGGTTCGGCACAGGATTGTTGGGCCATGAGTAGTCCGGGTACTGCGGTCTTGGCATGACGACATATCTGTTATCCAGGTTTCCAAAAGACGCTTGAGTCAGGACCTCAAACATGAGTCTCTCTGCATGAAGCCGCTGAACGGGATCCAGTGTAGGGAGCTTCTCATTAGCGAAGTATGCAAACCCTGTTATTTTAGTTTGGTCTTTTTCTGCCGTAAGCACTTTTTTCGCAATTTCCACCAATTCAGGAGTAGCCAAGGTGGTAGCCGAGGTGGGAGCCTTCCTTTTCCTTCCTGAAAGTGAAAGCCGGCGCCGCACAGATGAGGATGGTGGCTCTTCTTCATCTTGGATCAACGCCATGCTGTCTTGTTCAGTTGGAGGTGTGGAGACCGCCTCTTCTGTGTCCTGCATGAACAAAAAACAAATGGTAAATCACAAAGAAAAATAAATTTATCTTCACACTATAACACCCGTATACAGCAAAAATGTGAAAACGACACTTGTAAATGGATAGGCCTCAACCGTTGAGCTAGATAAATTATCAGTACATGAAGGGATAAATTCAGCCATTTTATCTACATTTCACAATTATATTTTTGAAATTTAAGTCCACTTTGGCATTTACATTAAAATGTGTTGTAATACAAAGGTACTTACATGTATGACAGGGGTGTCCGGCTGGATCACCGGGTCTAGATCCAACATGGATGTCCCTTGTCTGGGTACTTCTTGGTCCCTTGTGAAAGCGAACAGATCAAAATACCACAGTTGGGGGACATAAACATCTTCGGCCCCCGCTCCAGATTTGGTAGAATTTATAACTTTATTTAGCTCTTTTTTGTACACTGTGCGGAGGGCCTGAATGCGTTTTTTCACCGATGACTCATCCGCCGGTTCATCTGGGTAACGGTTCTTGCAGAGCTCCACCAGTTTTTGGTACGCGTCCTTCTTTTTAAGCCTGTTACAGTAATCGGCCGACTTTATTTTCCACAGGCACGGCATTGAGCGGTACAGCTCGATAAACTCCCGCAAAAATTCCTGCTTATCGGCCATCTGTAATAAAAAAAGGATTATGTGAGAACGGCAGAATAGTTAAATAAAATGCTTACATAGCCTACAACATAGAACACAGCAGGGATCATAAAATGGTGGCAGTGGGCGTACCAGAACAAAACAATGGCAAAAAAAAAAAAAATCATAGATGAACAATTATGCAAAAAACAGCAGGGATCACAAAATGGTGGTTGTGGGCGCAGCAGGAGCAAACATTGACAGAGCTGGGATCATAAAATTAAAGAAAAAATAAAAATTAAATGTGACAAAAAAAAATACCTACCTTACAAAACTTGTTTGTGATTCTGAATAAAAAAGAAAATAGGGAAACTAAATAGCGTCACAAACTGGATCGCAGAGGATATAACGCCACAGACTGGATCGCAAAAACCCCAACGTCGTAGACTGGAACGCAGCAACCGCAATAGTGGCACAAACTGGATCGCAGTAGCTACAAAGGCTAGCAGGACACACTGGAACAATGCTGGAGATTTGAAAGAACCGCTTCTGCTCGAGAGCAATGGAGAGGAGTGCTGATACATCATCTTTTATGACGCGGTCATCCAATCACAAAGCGGGAGAGCTGTGATAAATATCTATGAGATAAATAGTGACCACCAATCTGTGATGAGGGGCGTGCAAAAGGTTGCGCTCAGTCACGCCTATCGAGGTCGTAATCTTTCACAGTACATGCAGTGTGGCACGTCCCAACGACCGCCAAAGTCGTTAAAGAGATCGCTGACCGCTGATGCGTCGTTAATGAAATCGTCCAGTTTGGCCGCTACTAGCGACCTTAAAACTATCACACCAACGATAGCGTCGTTATCGTGATCGTTAGCGGGAACGTTTAGTGTGGCAGTACCTTAAGTGATTACTTGATTGAGAACAGGTGTGGCAGTAATCAGGCCTGCGTGTGGCTAGGGAAATTGAACTCAGCTTACCAAAGATGTGATAAACCACAGTTAATTTAAAAACTGGATTTTGTGTTTACTTGTGTTATCTTTGTCTTATATTATATTTAAATTTGTTTTGTTCTGAAACATTTAAGTGTGATAAACATGCAAAAGCTGACATTTTTATTGATACCATTTTGGTGTAGATGCAATGTTTTGATAGCCGTTATTGCATTTTAATGCAACGTTGTGGTGACCAAAAAAACGTAATTCTGGCGTTTTGATTTTTTTTCTTGTTCTGACGTTTACCGTTGGGCCATTCTGAATGTGGCAATACCCAATATGTGTGTTTTATTTTTTTTTATTGTTTTATTTTGAATGGGGAGAATGGGGGTGATTTAACCCCTTAACGACCAGAGGTATTTTTGTTTTTGCATTTTGTTTTTTGCTCTCTTTGGCCATATCAGGACTTGTTTTTTGTGGGACGAGTTGTACTTTTGAATGACACCATTGGTTTTGACATATTGTGTACTGGAAAACGGGAAAAAAATTCCAAGTGCGGTGAAATTGCAAAAAAAAGTGCAAGCCCACAGTTTTTTTACCATGTTCACTAAATGCTAAAACTGACCTGCCATTATGATTCTCCAGGTCATTATGAGTTCATAGACATCAATCATGTATAGGTTTTTTTTTATTTAAGTGATGAAAAAAATTCCAAAGTTTGTTAAAAAAAAATTGCGCCATTTTCCAATACCCATAGCATCTCCATTTTTCATGATCTCGGGTTGAGTGAGGGCATTTTTTGCGTGCCAAGCTGATGTTTTATTGATACCATTTTGGTACAAATACAATGTTTTGATCGCCCGTTATTGCATTTTAATGCAATGATGCGGCGACCAAAAAAACATGATACTGGCATTTTGTCTTTTTTTATCGTTACGCCGTTTAACAATAGGGTTAATTCTTTTTTTATATTGATAGATTGGGCGATTCTGAATGCGGTGATATCAAATCTATGTATATTTGATTTTTTTATTGTTTTACTTTGAATAGGGCGAAAGGGGGTGATTTGAACTTTTATGTTTTAATGCTTTTAAAAACTTTTTTTACTTTTCCATGCTTCAATAGTCTCTATGGGAGATTAGAAGCTGCAGCTGTCTGATCGGCTCTGCTACATAGAGACGATTATCAGATCCCTGCATGCAGCAGAAATACTCACTTTCTATGAGCGCCGACCACCAGCAGCACTCATAGCAATCTGGCTATAACAATCATTTAGGCTATGGTTCCACGGTCCGGAACCATAGCGCTTTTGACGGAGCGGAAATTCGCTCCGTCTAAGCCCCGCCCCCTTTCTGACGCGCGATCTTTCCGGAGTGTTCAGGACACCTCCGGAACACCTCCGAAAGAGCGCAGGGCTACATAGCCCTGTGTTAATTATGTTGCGGCGACGCACCGTCGCCGCAATACGCGAGGACATGCTGCGGTCTAAAAAGACGCGCCGCATGTCCGTTACGCAGGTTTGCCACCTGCGTATTGTTACGCATAGTGGAGACGGATTTCTTGAAATCCCCTCACTATGCTGTAACATCTGGACGCTGCGTGTTTGGCGCTGCGCCAGCGCACAGCGCCAAACACGCAGCGTTTCTGACCGTGGAAACTCACCCTTAGGTCTGCTGGAGACCTCTGTTGTCATGCCAACCCATCGGTGACCCGCGATCACATGGTCACTGATGTGTGGGATTTCTGGCGCGCTTGCCAGAAGCGCAAGTTAAATGCCGCTGTTAGAGATTCACAGCGGCATTTAACTAGTTAACAGCCTCAGGTTGATCGCGATTCCACCCACGGCTGTTGCAGGCATATGTCAGCCTGCACCAAACAGAGGGAGTCTGACATCGGCATACTATTACACCCGATGTCCGAAAGGGGTTAAACTTTTTATATTTTCATTCTTTTTATAATTTTAAAACATTTTTTCTTTACTTTTAACTAGCTTCAATTGTCTCCATGGGAGACTTGAAGCTGCGATCATACAATCGCCTGTGCTTCAGCCCTGCTCTCCTGCGTGGCACTCATTGCTATCCGGCTATGACAACCCATCGGCAACCTGGATGTCATGTGACACAGGCGCTGATGTGTGGGATTAGTGATGCGCTTCCGGCGTATGTGACAGATTGACAATGGCATTTAACATGCTAACAGCCTTGAATGTATTGCGATCCCACCCTTGACTGTTAAAGGCACATGTCAACTAATGACATGTGCCGGAAAAAAATCTGGGCTCAGCGCTCACATGAAAAGGGGGGGACCTGGCATGCGCCATACATGTACGGAGCATGTGGTGAAGGGGTTAAAAACTGCATTTTGTGTTTACTTGGGATATCTTTTTCTAATATTTTAATTTGTTTGGTGATCAGAAACATTTAAGTGTGACAAACATGCAAAAGAATAGGAAATCAGGAAGGGGCAAACACTTTTTCACACAAATGCATACATATAATAAGATTTAGTTGTATCAACAGTTCAGCTGTTAATCGTATCTTTATATCCTCTATGTTACCTATGTGTTTCAGTAGGGCTTTACTTCTGTACGTATTATATAACTGTACTGTATGTGGATTGAGGCACAGCTACTTATCATGATAGTTATACATTAAGGTATTTGAGTAATGCAGTGATTATCCCACCATCGGAATAAATACTTGATTTCTGTTTTGTGTTTTTTATGTAATCCCATATACGTAGCCTCATATTTGACTAGGTGGTGCACCAAGAAAAAGCCTCAATCGGCTTTTTTTTTATACAACCAAGGGCTGTTAACATAACAGGCTCTTGCTCTTTAATTCTTGTAAGGTAATAAGCATGAATTACATTGGAATAATAGTGGAAAAATCCTGCCTTGTCTTAGAACTGTAGAATATGTACAGAATACTTGATTTAAACTGCCCTATAGACAGCTTCAAACATAAATGAGTTATCTATCAAGCTAAAATAACAGCAGTTTTTGGCAGCTGGAATGAAGCCAAGGAGTGTATTTTGATCATGCAGACCTCATATTCCTTGTATTCCTTTGACTGTATTCCTCCGTGCCAAGTAAAAGCCTTTACAAAATAAAAACACAAAGGGGCTGAATCTACAATGTGCAAAGCCCAAAATATAATTCATTAGAGTGGATTCATTACTGAACAATAATGTTCTTTCTACAATGTATACTGCAAAGAATGAATCTTTAATGAATGGTGTCACGTAGGGATGGAAAGGATGTTATTTATCTCTTACTAACATAATTAGACCTAAAACATTAATAATATGCATGTTGCACCAGCCCTCTGGTCAAGATCTCGTGGAAGAAGAATCTGATATAATGACACACTTTTTATACAAGAAAGGCTTATCTGAAATAGGACAGGCATCTTATCACTGATTCCATTCTATATATCTAAATGCATTTTTTGTAGGAATTCTAAAATTGCATAGTAAGGGTTCACTTTAGTGCTCTGCTTCAGCCTTATGCAGCAGGACGATGTTTGGCTGAAGATGTTCGTTGCTTATGAGCTGCTTGTTGATTAGGATGAAGAACATCCATTAATGGAAATGTTTGTGCTTCTCTGATCAAGAGGGAATTGGGCAGATCGGTGGGTTCAGCATAGGTTTGAACAAATGCATTATGTAGGTACACTATTGTCTGGATCTGTCAAGCACGTTTTTTTTCCAGTAGGAATTTACAGTGGCATCAAAGAGCAAAGCTGGTCAGAGACATTCTAGGTAGCTGCCAGACGTAATACCTTTATACAAGTACATTTTTAGTCTGTTGCAGAGTTATAGTTGAAGCTACACATTGGATCCTGATGTTAAATTAGTACCATGGCCCTGCTAGTCTTAAAGCACCACTCCAGCATTTTTTGTATTGCTGCTCTGGAGTGGTGCTACTAATCTTAAGTTCCTTGCCCCTAGTCTTATTCCTACCAGCCACCATATTCATCTTTTGTCAGCGCCACTCCGGTGGGTCTCCAGCAGTTTGTGACCTATCAAATCACTCCTGTGATCTGGAAGTCACCACTCAATTTAAGACTATAAGAGCTAGAACAAGACTCTCATAGACTTACATTGAGCACTTTTGACAATTACCTCTGACTTCCTTGCAGTCAGAAGTTGCAGTCATAAAATGACAGTGCAGGACCAGAGTGGCACTGATAAAATATGAAGACAGTGGCTGGTAAGTATAATACAAGGGGCAGAGAACTGAAGGGTATGCCACACTAAACGAGATCGCAAACGAGATCACTAAAACGTCACTATTTAGCGATCTCGTTAGCGACCTCGTTGTGTGTGGCATGTAGCAACGATGTGGCCCCTGCTGTGATGTCGCTGATCGCTCACTAGAGTTCTGGACCGTTTTTTGATCGTTGGCGTCCCGCTGGTGAGCCTATATCGCTGTGTTTGGCACCTTTTGCGAACGACGAGCCACCTCGTTTGTGACGCATATGGTGTTTAGCGTCACGGAGTGGATCGCAATATCTGTAAATTCTCTTTTGCGTCACAGAGAGGATCGCAGAAGTTGCAAAGCAGGCTAGCAGGACGCAGGGAGCAGGAGCGATGCTGGAAATTCCTATGAATCAGAAGCGCTCAGTACATGCTAATGACAGATCCTAACGACCGCCAAAGTCGTTAAAGAGATCGCTGACCGCTGATGAGTTGTTAATGAGATCTCCTGTTTGGCAGCTACTAGCGACCTAAAAGAGATCACACCAACGATCTCATTAGATTGCGTCGTTATTGAGATCGCTAACCAGATCGCTAAGTGTGGCAGTACCTTGAGATTAATGACACCCCTCCAGCACTGAACTAAAAAAATGCTGGAGTGGTGCTTTGATAATTAATATTACTGCTATGAGGATGTAAAGGGGTTTTCTCAAATTGGTATCTTCGGCAGATATCACTCATGGCCATGGATCTACCAGAGGCAGTGTGTTTCTAAAGACTGATAGTTGGGGCTGACAATATGGTTGGTCATACTGCTTGTCCAAATTGTGAAGTCTCCCAGGCTGCTAGAAGATGCAACTTTGCCTCTCAAGCCAGGAAAAGCTCAGGGGGACTAAATCTGGCCCATTTCAGTGATCCAACTACAGAGCTCCATGAGTAGGCGGTAAAGCATAGAGCTTGCTCGCATTGAGCACTCGTTGCCTGTTGTCAGACTGGGGCTCCAGGGTGGCTGATAACGTACGCAATGGGCTGTACACTATGATTTTAAAAATCCCTCAGTTTTTGAAACCAGAGAAGATTTTTTTTATAATGGGTAAATTGCAAACCCGCTTGTTTTTATAAGCACTGTCCAATTTTACTCATTTATGAACTTCTCATCCTTTTAACCCCTTACTGCCATCGGACGTACTATCCCGTCCATGGTACCTGGGCCCGTATGACCGGGGACGGGATAGTACGTCATAGGCGATCAGCTGCGCTCCTGAGGGGAGCGCAGCTAATCGTCGCCGGGTGTCAGCTGATTATCACAGCTGACACCCATGACTGTGTGTCAGGAGCAGTCACGGACCGCTCCCGGCACATTAACCCCTTGCACACCGCGATCAAACATGATCGCTGTGTACTGGGGGCACAGGGGAGGATCGCGCAGGGTGGGGGCTCCCTGCGCGCCCCCCTGAGACCCTCAGAGCAGCGCGATGTGATCGCGCTGTTCTGAGGGCTTCCTCCCTCCCAGGACCCGGATCCAAGATGGCGCCGGGTCCTGGAGGGAGGCGGCTACCTCAGTGCCTGCCGAGAGCAGGCACTGAGAAGCCTGCATCTATGCCTGTGCGATCGCTGGTGTGACAGAGTGCTGTGCACACTGTCACACCAGCGATCTGATAAAATACTGTGATGTCCCACCCTGGGACAAAGTAAAAAAGTTAAAAAAGTAAAAATAAACATGTGTAAAAAAAAATCCAAAATAGATTAAAAAAAAAAAAAATATTCCCCAATAAATTCACTTCTTCCTGTAAATAAAAAAAAACAAAACAATAAAAGTACACATATTTGGTATCGCCGCGTCCGTAACGACCCCCCCTATAAAATTGTCCCACTAGTTAACCCCTTTAGTGAACCCCTTAAAAAAAAAAAAAAAAAAAACGAAGCAAAAAATCAATGCTTTATCATCATACCGCCGAACAAAAAGTGGAATAACACGCGATCAAAAAGACCGATATAAAAAACATGGTACCGCTGAAAACGTTCATCTTGTCCTGCAAAAAACGAGCCGTCATAAAGCATCATCAGCGAAAAAATAAAAAAGTTATAGCTCGCAGAATAAAGCGATGCAAAAATAATTATTTTTTATATAAAATTGTTTTTATTGTATAAAAGCGCCAAAACATGAAAAAATAATATAAATGAGGTATCGACATAATCGTACTGACCCGAAGAATAAAACTGCTTTATCAATTTTACCACACGCGGAACGGTATAAACGCCTCCCCCAAAAGAAATTCATGAATTGCTGATTTTTGTTCATTCTAACCTCCCAAAAATCGAAATAAAAAACGATCAAAAAACGTCACGTGCTCAAAAATGGTACCAATAAAAACGGCAACTCGTCCCGCAAAAAATAAGACCTCACATGACTCTGTGGGCCAAAATATGCAAAAATTATAGCTCTCAAAATGTGATGATGCAAAAACTATTTTTGCAATAAAAAGCGTCTTTTAGCGTGACAGCTGCCAATCATAAAAACCTGCTATAAATAGTAAATCAAACCCCCCTTTATCACCCCCTTAGTAAGGGAAAAATAATAAAATTAAAAAAAAGTATTTATTTCCATTTTCCCATTAGGGTTAGGGTTAGGGCTGCGGCTAAAGTTAGGGTTAGGGTTGGCGCTAAAGTTAGGATTAGGGTTAGGGTTGGGATTAGGGGTGTGTTAGGGTTAGGTTTGTGGTTAGGGTTGGGACTAGGGTTAGGGGTGTGTTGGGGTTAGGGTTGGAGTTAGAATTGGGGGTTTCCGCTGTTTAGGCACATCAGGGGCTCTCCAAATGTGACATGGCGTCTGATCTCAATTCCAGCCAATTCTGCGTTGAAAAAGTCAAACGGTGCTCCTTCACTTCTCAGCTCTGCCATGCGTCCAAACAGTAGTTTATCCCCACATATGGGGTATCAGCGTACTCTGGACCCCAAGAGTTATTGTGCAATTTGTCCTATTTCTTCTGCTACCCTTGGGAAAATAAAAAACTGGGGGCGAAAATATCATTTTTGTACAAAAAAAAATATTTTTTTGTTTTTACGGCTGTACATTATAAACTTCTGTGAAGCACTTGGGGCTTCATAGCGCTCACCACACATCTAGATAAGTTCCTTGTGGGGTCTATTTTCCAAAATGGGGTCACTTGTTGGGGATTTCCACTGTTTAGGCGCATCAGGGGTTCTCCAAATGCGACATGACGCCCCCAGACCATTCCATCAAAGTCTGCAATCCAAAACGTCACTACTTCCCTTCCGAGCCCCGACGTGTACCCATACAGTAGTTTTCTCCCACATATTGGATATCAGCGTACTCAGGACAAATTGGACAACAACTTTTGGGTTCCAATTTCTCCTGTTACCCTTGTAAAAATAAAATATGGGGCAAAAAAATCATTTTTGCAAAAAAAAAAAGGATTTTTTATTTTTACGGCTGTGCGTTATAAACTTCTGTGAAGCACTTCGGGGTTCAAAGTGCTCACCACACATCTAGACAAGTTCCTTGTGGGGTCTATTTTCCAAAATGGGGTCACTTGTGGGGGTTTCCACTGTTTAGGCGCATCAGGGCTCTCCAAATGCGACATGACGCCCCCAGACCATTCCATCAAAGTCTGCAATCCAAAACGTCACTACTTCCCTTCCGAGCCCTGACGTGCGCCCATACAGTAGTTTTTCTCCCACATATTGGTATCAGCGTACTCAGGACAAATTGGACAACAACTTTTGGGTTCCAATTTCTTCTGTTACCCTTGTGAAAATAAAATTTTGGGGGCGAAAAAATCATTTTTGTAAAAAAAAAAAAGATTTTTTATTTTTACGGCTGTACATTATAAACTTCTGTGAAGCACTTCGGGGTTCAAAGTGCTCACCACACATCTAGATAAGTTCCTTGTGGGGTCTATTTGCCAAAATGGGGTCACTTGTGGGGGGTTTCCACTGTATAGGTGCATCAGGGGCTCTCCAAATGTGACATGACGCCCCCAGACCATTCCATCAAAGTCTGCAATCCAAAACGTCACTACTTCCCTTCCGAGCCCTGACGTGCGCCCATACAGTAGTTTTCTCCCACATATTGGGTATCAGCGTACTCAGGACAAATTGGACAACAACTTTTGGGTTCCAATTTCTTCTGTTACCCTTGTGAAAATAAAATATTGGGGACGAAAAAATCATTTTTGTTAAAAAAAAAAAGATTTTTTATTTTATGGCTGTACGTTATAAACTTTAGTGAAACACCTGGGGGTTAAAAGTTCTCACCACACATCTAGATAAGTTCCTTGAGGGGTCTAGTTTCCAAAATGGCGTCATTTATGGGGGTTTCCACTGTTTAGGCAGATCAGGAGCTCTCCAAACACGACATGGCGTCCAGCCAATTCTGCGTTGAAAAAGTCAGACGGCGCTCCTTCCCTTCCAAACTTGCCATGCACCCAAACAGTGGTTTACCCCCACATATGGGGTATCAGCGCACTCAGGACAAATTGCACAATAACTTTTGGAGTCTTGTTACCTTTGGAAAAATAAAAATTGGGGTGAAAAGATCATTTTTGTGGAAAAAATATGATTTTTAAATTTTACGGCTCTACGTTATAAACTTGTGTGAAGCACTTGGGGGTTCAAATTGCTCACCAAAGATCTAGAAAAGTTCCTTAGGGGGTCTAGTTTCCAAAATGGGGTCATTTGTGGGGGGTTTCCACTGTTTAGGCACATCAGGGGCTCTCCAAATGCAACATGGCATCCAATCTCAATTCCAGCCAATTTTGGTTGGAAAAAGTCAAATGGTGCTCCTTCCATTCCGAGCTCTGCCGTGCGCCCAAACAGTGGTTCCCACCCACATATGGGGTATCAGCGTACTCAGGACAAATTGGACAACAACTTATGTGGTCCAATTTCTCCTGTTACCCTTGAGAAAAATAAAAAATTAGTGACTAAAATATAATTTTTGTGGGAAAAAAATAGGATTTTTTATTTTCATGCCCGGGCATTATAAACTTGTGTGAAGCACTTGGGGGTTCAAAGTGCTCACCAAAGATCTAGATAAGTTCCTTAGGGGGTATAGTTTCCAAAATGGGGTCACTTGTGGGGGTTTTCCACTGTTTAGGCTCATCTGGGGCACTGCAAACGGAACATGACCCCCATCAACGTCTGCATTCCAAAACGTTACTACTTCCTTTCCAAGCCCTGCCGTGCACCCAAACAGTTCCCCCCCCCCACATATGGGGTATCAGCGTGCACAGGACAAATTGGACAACAACTTTTGGGGTCCAATTTCCTTGGGAAAATTCAAAAATTTGGGACTAAAAAATCATTTTTGCGGAAAATTGTTTTTTTTTTTTTTTTCACACCCAGGCATTATAAGCTTTTGTGAAACACTTGGGAGTTCAAAGTGCTCACAACAGATCTAGATAAGTACCTTAGGGGGTCTAGTTTCCAAAATGGTGTCACTTGTGGGGGTTTCCACTGTTTAGGCGCATCAGGGGCTCTCCAAACACGACATGGCGTCCAATCTCAATTCCAGCCAATTTTAGTTTGAAAAAGTCAAACGGCGCTCCTTCCCTTACGAGCTCTGCTGTGTGCCCAAACAGTGGTTTTCCCCCACATATTGGGTATTGGCGTACTCATGAGAAATTGCATAACAACCTTATCTGCCCATTTTCTCCTTTTACCCTTGTGAAAATAAAAAAAAAGTTTGTAAAAGATCATTTTTGTGGCTAAAAAGTTAAATATTCATTTTTTCCTTCCACGTTGCTTTAGTTCCTGTGAAGCACCTGAAGGGTTAATAATCTTCTTGAATGTGGTTTTGAGTACCTTGAGGGGTGCAGTTTTTAGAATGGTGTCACTTTTGGGTATTTTCTGCCATATAGACCCCTCAAAGTGACTTCAAATGAGAGGTGGTCCCTAAAAAAAATGGCTTTGTAAATTTTGTTGTAAAAATGAGAAATCGCTGGTCAACTTTTAACCCTTATAACTTCCTAACAAAAAAAAATTTTGGTTCCAAAATTGTGCTGATGTAAAGTAGACATGTGGGAAATGTTATTTATTAACTATTTTGTGCGACATATTTCTCTGTTTTAAGGGATATAAAATTCAAAGTTTGAAAATTGCAAAATTTTAACAATTTTCGCCATATTTGCGTTTTTTTCAAAAATAAACGCAAGTTATATCGAAGAAATTTTACTTCTAAGTGAAGTACAATATGTCACGAGAAAACAATCTCAGAATCGCGAAGATCCGTTGAAGCGTTCCAGAGTTATAACCTCATAAAGAGACAGTGGTCAGAATTGTAAAAATTGGCCCGGTCATTAACGTGCAAACCACCCTTGGGGGTGAAGGGGTTAAAGAGGGCCTACATATGAGTATGGATATGTATTTTTGAGACGCTAGCACAGGGGTTTGGATATGTATTTTATTGCAAAATTAAAATCTTTGAGATAAAAACTTCAAAAATGTAAATATAAAAAACATTTAACCCCTTTACTCCCAAGGGTTGTTTGCATGTTAATGACCGGACCAATTTTTTACAATTCTGACTACTGTCCCTTTATGAGATTTATGACAACCACAAGTGCTTCACAAAAGTTTATAACGTAGAGCCGTAAAAATAAAAAATCATAATTTTTCCACAAAAATGATCTTCTCGCCCCCAATTTTTTACTTTCCCAAGGGTACCAGGAGAAATGTGACCCCAAAAGTTGTTGTGCAATTTGTCCTGAGTACGCCGACACCCCATATGTAGGGGGGAACCACTGTTTGGGCGCATGGCAGACACTTTTTATTGCAAAAAAGTTTTTGCATCACCATATTATGAGAGCTATAATTTTTCCAGATTTTGGCCCACAGAGTCTTGTGAGGTCTTGCTTTTTGTGGGACGAGTTGACGTTTTTATTGGTACCATTTTCGGGCACATAACATTTTATGATTGATTTTTATTCCGATTTTTGGGAGGCAGAATGAACAAAAACCAGCAATTCACGAATTTATTTTGGGGGGGCGTTTACACCGTTCCGTGTGTTGTAAAATTGATAATGCAGTTTTATTCATTGAGTCAATACGATTATAGCAATATCTCATTTATATAGATTTTTATGGTTTGGCGCTTTAATACAATAAAAACTATTTATATAAAAAATAATTATTTTGCATCACTTTATTCTGACAGCTATAACTTTTTTATTCTTTCACTGATGATGCTGTATGGCGGCTTGTTTTTTGCAGGACAAGATGATGTTTTCAGGGGTACCATGTTTATTTATATCTGTCTTTTTGATTGCGTGTTATTCTATTTTTTGTTCGGTGGTATGATGATAAAGCATTGTTTTTTGCCTTGTTTTTTTTATGATGTTCACTAAAGGGGTTAACTAGTGGGACAGTTTTATAGGTCGGGTCGTTACGGACGAGGGATACTAAATATGTGTACTTTTATTGTTCAGAATTTTTTATTCACTAAAATATTTATTTATTGATATAATAAATATTGATTTTTTAATTATTTTTTTATTCTGTTTTTAAATACTTTTACAATTATTTAAAAATTTTTTTTATTTAATTCTTATTTATACACCATGTCCCACTATGGAACACTCATTTTCTGCAGGCTGATCGCTCCTATAGCATGCAGATGAAGCAGCATCTCCATGCTATAGAAGCTTGCAGTGCTGCAGCTTCGTGCACTAAACTGAGACTTCCTGACAAGCACTGCGCACTGTCTCTTCGACCTGGAGACTCGGATGTTTTGTAATGACATCCGGGTCTCCATGGGAACGATCGGGACCCCGCGTCATGCCGCGAGGTCTCCGATCCAAAAGCAGAGAGGCTGTCAGCCCCTCTGCAGCCGCTGTAACACTTAGATCATCTTTGATCACAGTGTGCCAGGGGTTAAAGTGCCGGGAGCAGTCCGTGACCTCTCCTGGCACTTAGTGCCGGGTGTCAGCTGTGAGCATCAGCTGACTCCTGGCTGCGATCGGCAGCGCTCACCCTGTGAGCATATCCGATCGCGTCTGATACTATATGACGTACTCTCCCGTCACTGGGAATTAAGGCCCAGGTCACATGGACGGGATAGTACGTCATGTGGTAGAAAGGGGTTAAATAAAAATTAACATAAACTTTTTTCTTTTGAAATCTCTTTTTATTGAGTTTACCTATGCAGCGTGCCCTGTAAAAGAATTATTATATTTTTCTACTTTTTTTCATAGTTATATTTTTGAGAAATATTTTTTGAAGGCTTTTCATTTTTGTAATTAACAACAGACTGTACCACCATGATAGGCTGGGTTCAGACAGGCGAATTTCTATCTGTAAATGCCTGGACTGATCAGGGTTATTTCGACCTAAGCTTACAGCCTCATAAACAAAAAAAAATGGCTTAAAAATTAAAGCCATAAAACAATGGCAATTTTTTTCTTTTTCACCAATTAACCCCACTAGAAATTTGTTTCCCACTTTTTCGGACACTAAATGGTAAAATGAATGGTGTCACACTTGCGAGAAACTCGCATGATTCTCGTGCGAGTCTCTCGCATCAACACACGGCACTGCCGCTGGCACTCAATACTTTGATCGCCTGTGTGTAGCAGAAATGCTCACTTGTTATGAGCGCTGACCACGGAGCTATCTAGCAATGGCAAATATAAAGGTCTGCTGCAGACCTCTGGTTGTCATGCCAACCCATCGGTGACCTGTGATCATGTGATGGGGTCACCAATGGGCGGGGTTAGCGACGCGCTTCCTGTAAGCGTGAGTTAAATGCCACTGTCAGAGATTGACAGCAACATTTAACTAGTTAAGAGCAGCGATGGGATCGCGATTTCACCCACAGCTGTTGCGGGCCCATATCAGCTGTATGGATCAGCTGTCATGCTTAGCACCGGAGCCCGCACCAAACAGGGGAAGTCTGAAAAGGGCGTACTGTTATTCCACATATCAGTAAGGGGTTAAATCCCTGTTTTATCTGCTCTACATCTATCAGTTCTCTGAATGTAGAGCTCTGTATAACCCCGCCCACATCATTGATTGACAGCATTATGCCCATGTACAGTGTTCACAGAAAGTTGACAGTCATTGGTGGGGGAGGGTTTATACAGAGCTCATGAATATGCTTGACAGCAGGTTTACTAGTCCTCCAGTGATAATCTCCTGCTGATGAAACAGTGATTGTATCAAAACTACAGCATGCAGCGTAATAAATGACATATTGCTGAAATCTGTGACTGTCACTACAGCAAAATAGCAGCAAGGCTAATGAGTAGGTTGAGCATTCGATACTCCACCTGAATCCATGTATCATGGACAATATCGAAGTACTTCGAATTATTCCGATATTGTTCATAGATTACATGATCAAGATGAAGTATCGAATGCTCCTACTGCAAGACAGATTTCAGTTTACCAGCTTGTATTTTTAAGCTATAATTAACTTTGGAAGAAATGAAAATTGTATCATGAAAACTTTAGAATTTGCCCAATGGATAATTGAAGAGGATTGTATCTGGATTTATGTGGGTTCTACTGTAATTGCTATAGTTTATGAATGTGATTAATGATTTGAAAAATGTTTAAGAATCTAAATAGATGTAAATATTTAGTCTTCCTATCCTCAAGGTTACCAGATCATTCCTATAATTGCAGACACATTTGGTTATATGGGTAACCGAATTAATCTGTATGTCACCTGCATTAGATTAGCCACTCAAAATGTGTAAATTACAAGAGTCGATAATTAAAGGGATGAGTTGAAAACCTGCTAGCATAATCTCCACATCTACTTACGCACTTTTCACTTCAATTCATCACCTCGTATGCTCTTGTCCTCCTACTTCGTTTTATGATCATATTTGATTTTTGTTAGACTACAAGGATGTGGTCTGTGATTGTGGTTCAATGATAACCAGGCATGTAGATAATTCTGGCCGAATGGTCTATAATGTTTATCTAAGGCATCAATGCCGTATTATAGACACAAAAGGAGGCTGGCAGAAATGCCGCAGAGCCTTTTTCTGTTGTGCATTAATAACTTTCTCCTCTTGACACATGAAGCAAAATGTTTTATCTGCAGATACTTTTTATCAAGTTGATTTATACGTCAGGCACCTGACACTGCAGCGGAGATTGATGAGCGGTGTATTGTAATATCCTTATTGGCTAGAAAACAACTTCCTTTAATTCCAGTAAAAAGACAACTCGTAAAACAAGAGCACACTTTAAATCCACCCTTAATCTACCTTTTGATACATGATGAAAAGGTCAACGGCTTGGGATGGCAGAAACAATATGGAATTGATTTTATATTATACACCTTTCCTTCTGTTCTCAATAAAATTTTTCTGGAGCAATGGCCAGTTACATGGACAGATGTTGCTGAAAGGTATAATATGGTTTTAAGATGCATCTGACATATAATAGGGACATCAGTTGGGGACAATGAGTCAGTCATTCCACCAAAGAGCAGAAATAAAAAAGCCAGAATTGTTCTTCCAAGTTACATGTTCCTTTGACTTTTGATGGCTTTGATAGCCAGGAATTTAATGTACATGCTAAGAGCTAATTTATTTTAGTAATCAGCTGGGGCCACATCTATTTCCCTATAATACTGCCCAATTTAGAGATTTACAGAGCTAAATTGATGATAGCTAGTCATACATTTTTTAATTGTACTTTTTTTTAAGTGTATACATTGTGAATATTAACCCCTATTAAACCCTTCCCAACAAAGTTAGTTTTCACCTTCCTAAAGTAGTACAAATTTTTCAAACCTGACCAGTGTTACTTTATTTGGTCGATATGATTTTCATTTATTTATGAAATATTGGAAATTTGATAAAAAACATAGAAAAATTTGCAATTTTCAAACTTTGAATTTTTATTATTTATTTTTTATAAACAACATCTACCACACGTCTACTTTATGTCATCCCCATTTTTTAAAGGGAATCTGTCACCCCATTTTTGTGATATCAGATAAAGATATTACTGAATTGTGCGTCCCATAAGTAATCTATAGGTACCTATCATATCTCCTGACACCCCTGTTTTCATGTCAAAATAATTTTTGTAAAGTTCGTTTTTCAGTATGCAAATACATGCGGTCCGGTCCGATGGGCGGCGTTTATTGTGAAACCGGAGGTGACACCTAGGGGGTGCTTTAGCCGAGACACAGCCCAGCAAGGAAGAAGTGAGAGCACCACAACCGATCCACAGACAATCTCAGGTGAGGTGGGAGATAGGGAGAAAGCCCAAGCCTGTGGCCCATCCAGTAAAAGAGATAATTATCCCCACACTTTGACTTTCATTACCCGAGGACCGAGGATGCAGAGAAAACAGTAACTTGCAATTCTCTTTAAACACCCGGAATTTACATTTATCCCCAGAAAAGGTATCCAGAAGTTTGACAGGGTTCGGGAGGATAAAGAGACATCTGACACACCACCACTCACACCGCCAGATGAAGAGGAGGAACAGTGCTGACCGTATCAGCCAACTCTGAGGCCACCAGGGCCCTTTGTTCCACCGACATATTTTGCATCATTTTAGTCAGGTTGGCTACCTGATCTGACAGAGCACGGAGCAGATCCATGTCATTCAAAAGGTGCCCCCCAAAAATTTAAGGGTCAGTGTTTAATGTCGTGACACACTGCAAGTGTGTAACCGAAGGTGACACCTAGGGGGTGCTTCAGCTCAGTGAGGAAGAAGTAAGAGCACCACAAGGTGCCGTGCGCACTGTACCGAAGCCCCGCAGGATATGCAAGGGCAGAGGGAAGAATGGGGCGGAGCCCACCACCACGTGACGGCACGGAAGCCGGAAGGGAGTGATGACAGGGATATAGTCAAAGTAAGCAGGAGGTTGGAAGCCAGACGAGGTATACGGGAGTAGCAGGTGAAACAGGAGAGGAGTCAACAAACAAGCCGAGGGTCAGGAGCCGGGAGTGAGCGCGATATCCGAAGGGCAGGACAGGAGAATAGTCAGGAGGGTAACCGAGATTCAAAACCGGAGAAGTCAGGGCGGTACAGGAACAGGAGACAGAGATGAGTTAAAAGTCAAACCGAGTTACACAGATAAGCACACGCATACAGAGGAACAACGATAGTTAACTGAGTAAGCTGAGTCAGCCACACTAGCCGAGATAAACGGAAGTATTACCGACACCAGACTCATAGCCACCCCAGAACCAAAGGGAGGCTATCAAAACTTAACCCTGACCAGGACGAAGAAGGAACCCTCCCGTCCTGAGTCATGACAGTGAGCAGGGTCCTGACTCCTGTAATAATAATAATTTTTAATAATAATAATTTTATTTCTATAGCGCCAACATATTCCGCAGCACTTTACATTAAGAGGGGACTAGTACAGACAATAGACATTACAGCATAACAATAAACACAGATCAAAGTTGATACCAAGAGGAATGAGGGCCCTGCTCGCAAGCTTACAATCTACTCCTGTACAGTCATGGCCAAAAGTTTTGAGAATGACACAAATATTAATTTTTACAAATTCTACTGCTTCACTTTTTCTAATGGCAATTTGCATATACTCCAGAATGTTATAAAGAGTGATCAGCTTAACAGCAATTACTTGCAAAGTCAATATTTGGCTAGAAAATGAACTTTATCCCCCAAAACACATTTCAACATCATTGCAAGCCCTGCCTTAAAAGGACCAGCTAACCTCTTTTCAGTGATTGCTCCATTAACACAGGTGTGGGTGTTGATGAGGACATGGCTGGAGATCAATCTGTCATGATTAAGTAAGAATGACACCACTGGACACTTTAAAAGGAGGCCGGTGCTTGGCATCATTGTTTCTCTTCTGTTAACTATGGTTATCTCTAAAGAAACACGTGCAGTCATCATTGCAATGCACAAAAATGGCCTAACAGGGAAGAGTATCGCAGCTAGAAAGATTGCACCTCAGTCAACAATCTATCGCATCATCAAGAACTTCAAGGAGAGAGGTTCCATTGTTGCCAAAAAGGCTTCAGGGCGCCCAAGAAAGACCAGCAAGTGCCAGGACCGTCTCTTAAAAGTGTTTCAGCTGCAGGATCGGGCTACCAGCAGTGCAGAGCTTGCTCAGGAATGGCAGCAGGCAGGTGTGAGTGCATCTGCACGCACTGTGAGGCGGAGACTCTTGGAGCAAGGCCTGGTCTCAAGGAGAGCAGCAAAGAAGCCACTTCTCTCCAGAAAAGACATCATGGACAGACTGATATTCTGCAAAAGGTACAGGCAGTGGACTGCTGAGGACTGGGGTAAAGTTATTTTCTCTGATGAATCACCTTTTCGATTGTTTGGGACATCAGGAAAACGCCTCATTCGGAGAAGACAAGGTGAGCGCTACCACCAGTCTTGTCTCATGCCAACTGTTAAGCATCCTGAAACCATTCATATGTGGGGTTGCTTCTCAGCCAAGGGAATCAGCTCTCTCACAGTCTTGCCTAAAAACACAGCCATGAATAAAGAATGGTACCAGAATGTCCTCCAAGAGCAACTTCTCCCAACCCTCCAAGAGCAGTTTGGCGTTCAACAATGCCTTTTCCAGCATGATGGAGCACCTTGCCATAAAGCAAAGGTGATAACTAAATGGCTCAGGGAACAAAACATAGAGATTTTGGGTCCATGGCCTGGAAACTCCCCAGATCTTAATCCCATTGAAAACTTGTGGTCAATCATCAAGAGACGGGTGGACAAACAAAAACCTAAAAATTCTGACGAAATGAAAGCATTGATTGTGCAAGAATGGACTGCTATCAGTCAGGATTTGGTCCAGAAGTTGATTGAGAGCATGCCAGGGAGAATTGCAGAGGTCCTGAAGAAGAAGGGTCAACACTGCAAATATTGACTTGCTGCATTAACTCATTCTAACTGTCAATATAAGCTTTTGTTACTCATATGTTTGCAATTATTATATTTCTGTCTGTGATAAAAACATCTGTCAAACACACATAAAAACTAGAGGGCAGCAGATCATGTGAAAATATAATATTTGTGTCATTCTCAAAACTTTTGGCCATGACTGTAGTGTGTAAGCTCTTATGGTCAGCAGGAACCTGACTCCTGTAGAGTGTAAGCTCTTATGGTGAGCGGGGTCCTGACTCTTGTAGAGTGTAAGCTCCTATGGTCAGCAGGATCCTCCTGACTCCTGTAGAGTGTAAGCTCTTATGGTCAGAGGTCTGCAATTTTTATCGTAGGTACACTTCAACTGTGAGAGACAGAATCTTTAAAAAAAAAACAGAAAATCACATTGTATGATTTTTACATGATTAATTTGTATTTTATTGCATGAAATAATTATTTGATACAATATAAAAACAGAACTTAATCTTTGGTACAGAAATCTTTGTTTGCAATAACAGGTCAGACATTTCCTGTAGTTCTTGACCAAGTTTGCACACACTGCAGCAGGGATTTTGGCCCGTTCCTCCAGATATTCTCCAGATCTTTCAGGTTTTGGGTCTTTGTAGATGGGAAATCTTGCAAAATTGGCAGTGTATTAAATACTTATTTTCCCCACTGTATATTTACAATTCTTTCAACTATTTTTTTTTACTTTATTATTTAGTTCCACTGTGGTACTTCAAAATTCCATTGTCTGTTCGCTGTTTTAATACTCTGCAATAATTAAGCATTGCAAGGGTATTATTCCTCTCAGTGTCACACTGTCAAAACTCCTGTTAGATCTTGCTTACAGCAGGACTTTACATGTCTTCGTACCAAGCAGACCCGGAGGTTATTTATGATCTCTAGTCACCATGACTACCATTGGCACTCCATGATTGTGCCATGGGGGAGTCTATGGGGTGATAGAAGCCCTCTCACAACCTTCTAAATGCTGTGACCCTTTTGATGGTGGCAGCTCCAACATTTAACAAGCAGAAATGGTGCTGACACCCTACCTGTCTACAACTACAGGGGCTTGGCTGTCAGATAAGCTGAGCTCCCATGGAGATTGTGCCAGGCACAGCTCCTGTTTTCTACTATCAGTGATGTTAGTGATTTCAAGATGTCCAAACATTTGCTCCCTTTAGAGATAGGACACTGTCAGTGATACCTGTGATCCTACTGAAAGAAGCATGTACATATGGGTGCTATAAGTGTTCATGTTTATGGGGAGACCATTTGGCCAGCAGCTGTCTAATATGTATAGCCTGCCCAGCATACATTTTTTTGTGTAATTAAACATGCGCTGCAATATTTTTTACATTTTTTTTCGGTTTCTTTAAGATAAGATTCATTATTGGTTTAGGAAAGGTTCCCAGTATAAAGTAACACATTATGTGGTAGCTTATGCATTTGTTTATTCCATTTTAATTTGATTGAATGTAAGTTTTACTCTTGAAGAAAAATAATTGTATTATATGGATCGGAAAATAGTATTTCTATAAATGTCATTATAATTTCCCCCCTTGAGGCATTTCTGCTTTTCTTCATATTTTAGGGCACCGGGGACCTCATTGTGACTCTGACAGTTCACTGAGATTTCAATAAAATAGTGTTAGTATTAACCGTTGCTATTATGTTTCTGCCATGTGTTAGCCGATGCCTTGCTCCATGTTTTTCAACCTTTAAATTTACAACCTTCCTGTTCTCCTTATGGCAAAAGTAAGAAAAGAAAAATTAAATTAGAAAACAGATGTTTGTAGCCGAGCTTAGTGCAGCTAGTCATCTTACACCCGTTTTCAATATTCCTGGTTTACATAGCTGGATAGTGTTCTGCCTAATTGATCTGATTGCTATAGGAAGATACAAGAGCTGAGAGTAAATGTTACTTGTATTAACATATCATGTTTAAGACTTTTGTAAGGCTCTTTCATTAAAGGTCCACATCTCCAGCACAGTGATACCATTGAGAAGGCGAGGAGTACCGAAGATTAGTGAGAGAGTGGGATCTCTAACTTAAATAATGCTGGTTTTATGCGTTTATTTTCTAAAGAAATCATATGAACATATATTGTGATTTCATTCCTCTTGTATTTGTACAGCTGTTAATCACATGTTGTAAAGTGGTAAATGTTTATCCTTTCCTCTATCTAATTAGACAACTCAAATGCCGCACCAAAATCTTTGCAGTATATCTGCCATAGTCCATCTCCAACCACAATTACTGAACTGACTTGAATTCATGAAATCCCCTCTAGTAATTTAGATTTTTTTTTAAACTACCCACATACCAAAATAAATGTCCAAGTAAAATAAATCAATTATTATGGAATTTCTCCAATATCCTGCTGAGTACAACATATATTATGTACATTGTACAAATTATCCATGTTCTCCTTTACTATTACATATTTATCCTTTGATTTCGGGTTTGTATTGTGTACTGTGTTCTCAGGGGTCTCTACAAGCAACGTATCTAGCCAATTCACGATTTCTGGCTGATTGTTCTTGTGTGAAGTGTGCCATGGGGTCAGATTTTTTTCCACAGTGAACACATTTAGAATCTGTGAATTCACAGGACACAACATTTTTAACATTTTTGTTGCCCCATGCAATATTAAAAATGGCCTGGTTCTATGAAACTAAGTGCTCTTTAAATGTGCAAATAGCCTCTTCAAAGAGGAAAATAACAGAAAATCTAGTGTCATCTATTTGGGGTAGCAATCTTAAAAGTCAATATTGACCATTTAAAGTGCCTTCTCACATGAAGCCAAATCAGGAACACTATTTGCACAAATATGTTTTGGGGTTTTTGCCCCTCATCAGTGCAAAGCAGGACTACTGTTTGGCTGGGTTGTACTCTGACAGGGGACCTAAGGGGTAAAGTTTCTACTTTTTGATAGGGTCAAGACAGTGTAAGAAGACTTATATGTAGAGATGAGCGGACACCTGGATGTTGTGAACGTTTTGGAAATGACTTCTGAGTTGGGGCTCCCTCTCGTGGTTGCTGAGGGTATTGAACCAGTGTTGAATAGTAGAAGTCCATCACCTGCGAGCGATGACTGGCAATCAGGAGAGACGGACTGGGCTGATATAAGTGAGCTGCCTTCCCATGATCCTCGCTGGTGATCAATTGTTTCCTGGTTCATTTGGAAGTCAGCTTGTGTCTTGCCTTCGTCTGCTACTTTCAGATAAGTTATTTGCTGCTTGTTTCTATCGTGTTTGCTATTTTCATTTTTTGCCTGCACTTTTGTGGGAGGCTAGCCGGGTTCCCCTCCAGGGGCCTGTGCTACTCTCTGTTTTTCAGTAGCCACTGTTTATTTGTTCCATTGCTCTGTCCTTGCTATTTGAGTGACTGCTGGTTAGCTGCTTGGTCACACCAGAGATCTGATTTAGCGGGAGGCGAGATCATGTGGTCTTAGCATTTTTTGAAATCAGAAGTGTTGGAATTTTTCTAGGGTTTTGCTGGGTTGCAGATAGTATTCTGTCCTGTCCTGTCCTATCTAGGCAGTGTTTGGCCCCAGCGTTTGCTCACTCTATTTTCTACCTGCGTTTGTATTTCGTCTTGTCTAACCGCCATTATATGTATGGGGGCTACCTATTCCGTTGGGGCTCTACTCTGGGGCAGTTAGCTTTCCTGTTTCTATCTTTAGGTGTAGCTAGCTCTCCGGCTGTGCCGAGGCGTCTAGGTCACCGTAGGTACGTCCCACGGCTGCTTCTAGTTGTGCGGTTAATTTAGGGATCTGCAACCCATTAGTTCCCAACCTCTCTGGGTGTTCGGCTGCCTTGGCTGTTTTTTGCTCCTGTCCTCCTCAGCTACCAAATCATAACACCTGGATGTTCGGGTCCGGTGGCTTTGGCCGAACAGTAACAAAAAGTTCGGGTTCGGGCACCAGAACAGTACCCAGACCCGAACCCGGACCCTATTCACTTGAATGGGCTGCCCTAATATCCAGTGTTTGCCATGCTGTCATGTGCATGACAGCGCTGTAAACACAGCTTCTGATTGCCGGTGAAATCATAACCGCCAGTCAGAGAGCCGCGTTACCACGCTGTCAAAAGACAGCGTGAGCACACAGCTGTTCACCTCCGGTCACTGGTGTCAGCTGATGGGACTACTGCTCCCATCAGCAGACGCCTGCTGCCGCTAATTACAGTGAGAGCAGGAGCGGCTGATGGAAATATTCAGCCGCTCCGGCATCTTGGCACCGTCCACGTTGAAAAGTAGTATTCCCCAGACATGGATTATGGCGTGGGACAGAACGATGGACAGGTGAGTGATATTGTTGTTTTTTCATATTGTTTTATTACAGGAGACGAGGGATTCAGTGGAATTAGGCATTAGGTGAGTATAACTGTGTTCGTTATTTTTAAATAAAAAAGTAAAAGTGTATTTTATTTTATTTCAAATACAGGACTTTATTCTAGCTGTGTGTGTATTTACCACATAACTATAGGATTAGTAATGGATAGGTGTACATAATTAAAATGCAATAACGGCGATCAAAAGATCGTATGTACACCAAAATGGGATCAATAAAAATGTCTGCTCAGTGCACAAAAAATATCCCTCACCCTGCCCCATATCATGAAAAATGGATACGCTACAGGTCTTTTTTTTTTTACCAAAGTTTGGATTTTTTTTCACCACTTAAATAAAAAAGAACCTAGACACGTTTGTTGTCTATGAACTCGTAATGACCTGGAGCATCATAATAGCAGGTCAGTTTTAGCATTTATTGAACATGGTTAAAAAAAGCACAAAACACAAGTATAGAATTGCACTTTTTTTTGCAATTTCACCGTACTTTGAATTTGTTTCCTGTTTTCCAGTACATGATATGTTAAAACCAATTGTGTCGTTCAAAAGTACAACTTGTCTTGCAAAAAACAAGCCCTCACATGGCCATTTTGACTGAAAAATAAAAAGTTATGGCTCTGGGAAGAAGGGGAACAAAAAATGAAAACGCAAAAACAAAAATACCTTCAGTCGTTAAGGGGTTAAGCACCGCAGCTCTGAGTGGCTATGATGACTTTCCTTTGAACTTGGGTAAGATCACCACTGAATTTTGTCTTTTTTCCACTGCTCTCGCGCTTTTTCAGAAAGTGGCTGGTGTTAGCAGAAGGGAAAAAAGAAACAATAGATTATTTTTTTAAGCTGATCTCGAAAGACCAATATAGAAAATGCTTTTATGAGTAAATTCCCCCCACTCTTTATTACTGACACCATTTACTCTTGTGAAAGTTGTATCAAGAATATTTTCTTTAATTGAAGAAGCATAAAATGGCAGAAACTATTATGTATGACTGCCTGCAGCTGCAAAACCTCATGTGTTGCCAAGACTGTAAGCGGAACCAAATGTCCAAGCATGTTACACAGAAAGATCCCTAATTATCTAGCATTCATCAACTGGCCAGAATTTGTAAGTGGATCATCTCAAGGTTCACTGGTTTGACCATTTACTTGGCTATGTGTTATAGCTGTAAAAATCAGTTTATATTGTTTGGTCTTTTTAACACAATCCAGAAAGAGAATATAATAGCTGTTATCTAGAGATCAAACACTCCTCTATAAATGCATGTCCTTTAAATGTTTGCAGATGGAATAGATCTCACGTCATTCTAGATGGCCATCTTTTTAGATGAAGATGATAAATGCTCTTTAAGAAAACTTTCTGTCTTAAATGATCATAATAATGACTAATAATGAAAATAATATAATTTTTAATATTTTTAAATCAAAATATTTTGGAGAACTTTACAATTCAGAGGGTACATAGATGTTACAGAATAAGGGTGCAATTACAGTGGACAATTATCGGGCATGAGCGTTTCAGAATAAGGGTGCAATATTACAGAATAAGGGTGCAATTACAGTGGACAATTATCGGGCATGAGCGTTTCTAAGAGTGCACATTTCTGGTGTTTTTGCCTGTCTACACATATTTCCAATCACCGAACAAGCAAACAGAATGATTGTTTGTCAGGTGAAATGATTTTTAAGCTTGATAGAAGCCCATTGTTCTCTGTAGCACATCGATCTATGTAAACAGTTGCAGTCTATGGGCATGGAATGATAGTGTAAAGTGACTGGAAATGTGAGCAGATTGTCTCAAATGATCGCTGATTGGCTTTGATTTAGCAGACCGGTGACCATTTAACGGCCATAATCAGCCTGTGTATCGTACCTTTGTAATAACATGCAGGTACTAGTGATGTCGCCACGGATCAGACAGACCAAGAGTAAAAGGGTTTAATTACAGGGGATAGATTCTCCACGCAGGGAGGAGCAGTGTGGGTTAAAAGTGATAGGGTAAACGGTAAAACAGTACCCAAAAAGCTAAGTGAACCTATGAAACAGTTAAGCAGAATAGAAATGGTTAATGGTACCATGATTAAGACCCCAAGGGGTCAAAACGCGTTGTTGTACCAGGGACCCTGTCCGTGTATTGTATCTTCATGGATGTTTATTTTTAATACATTTTTTTAATAAATTTGCATTTTTATCCAAGTCTTCACGCTGGAGATCATTCTTCCTTTCCCTATTTCTCCTTGTTGTGGACAATGCCTCTGATCAAGGCACCTCCGTGCGTGTACTACTTCTCCATTCCTCTGGAACTGATGCCTGAGTGTGTCATGAGGGTGAACTCCTGCTGAAACTGGTGAGCTGAATTTTTCATTTTTCCTTTTCCCTGTTTGCAACTTACATTCCCCCTCTCTTAAAGCTCACCATTCCACGGGCGAGGGTTTGTCATGCTCCACTATGTCCACCTGAGGATCGACAGCTGCCCACATCCTTTGCAACTTCCTTCGTCTTACTGGATCCAAGTCCTTGAAGTAAGGCTGGTCGTAAAGACTCCAGCCTTCATCCTCATCTTCATCAGCTGCAGAAGAGAATAACTTAGGTGAACTTGGCTTTGTCTACTTCTTTTTCTTCTTTATTTTTGCTTTGTCGTTTGCAGACCGTTTGAGTAGATGATTCGTCCTTTTCTCTGTCATTATCGACAACTTCCGGGGTTCCTTGCTCGGGTTCCTCGGTCTGGGAGCTTAGCACAGGTAACTCTTCTCCATAGTTCCCCCTCTTTTCGACAGGAGCACTCTCGTCAAAACTATAACTGGTTGAATTAAGACCATGCAAGCCGGAACCTTCATCATCCGCACCGGGCTCAGTGGGCGTCACTTCCCAGGGATTCTCAGCCACACTCCCTGTCTCACACAGCAGTTCCGTCTCCTCTGTCCGGTCAAGATTTTGTGATCTGACAGCCGGCATACACTCCACTTCAGGGGATGACACTCTTTCTTTTCATTGATGAGAACCGTAGCAGCGTGCGTCTCGGAAACTTTTATCTCCTCTTCTCCTTTTGCCAGTAGCTTGTGGCGGTCCTGATGGTGACTTACGTCGATGGGCCACTCGGGCAATAGTCCATTCCTCCTCTTCAGGTCGAACCTCACCATCGAGATCTCTAGACCCAGGTTGGAGTTCTACTAATCTCGCCTTCAGGTGTCGGGAAAGTACAGACATTTGATCGTGGACAGTCGGCATCCTCTCGGCATCCAACATCATGACACTGTCTTGCTCAGAGTGGAGTTCTCCTCCCGCCGTGCCATTCCCTCCAGAGGGCGACGCTCCCTCCAATTAGCAGGACCTTCAGAGGGGTGAGCGGATCTTTGACACCGCTTTTCTCGGGTAGTGCAATTCCTGGACAGATGTCCTACTCTTCTGCATGCCAAGCATTCATGTCTGGGTCTGTCTGGTGGGCGCTTTAGTCTGGATCGTAGACCTCAATGGGAAGCATCTCTCATCTGCGGTTGCTCTTCAGTTCAGGATATGGGGCTATGCTCTGGAGCCACCACTGAAGTCTTCTTCATGCTCCACACCTCTCCTCTATCTCCCTCCATGTGCTTCCACACGTTACCTCGGGTATGCCGCTGGTCCCCAAGACAGCAGTAAGGGCTTCCCCCAGACTCTCAATCTTCTCCCAGATTCTTCTTATCTTCAGCCGGGAATCCCGGGTCCATGTCATCTCTTCTTCATTCAGGCTGGGTACTCTGCAATTGTAGCATGTAGGAGATCTTCTTCGCCGAGCGGCACTAGTCTAACTTTGGGGGGCAGTCTCTGTCTCGCACTGGTAGGCTGGATTCTACGGCAGTAGTCCTCTTATATTCAGCCATTTCCTCGCGGACCTACTTAATCTCCTTCTTCAAGTCTTCTACCCATTGAGGGCAGCTACCTCCCCACTCCATACCTTTCCTACTGGCACTATCACTCCTTACTCCTGCTCGCGCGTGCGCCTCACTTCCAACCTCAGAGAAAGTCATGTCTGGCTTTACCTGCATGCGCTTTCGCAGGGCCTGCTTCATCAACACATCTCCCAAGCCCGTCACTAGTTGGTCTTGTAGCACAACGTCAATGGACCCTACACCTATGCCGTCCTTCCGTACAATGGCAGTATGGAGCTCCTGCAGGGCATTCATAAACTGCATCACGGTCTCCCCCTCTCTTTGTACCCGGTGAAACAGTCGCATGTGCACCTCTACTACGTTAGTGGGCTCCCCATGCGTCTCCTCAAGTATACGTAATACTTTGTCCAGGGTATCTCTCGCCTGGGGAGTCTGAGCATAACAGAGTCCTGTGCGTCCCCCTCTAGGGCCATCACAGCTATTTCTGCCTCCAGAGCCGGGATCATAGGATGCATCCGAATCATCCCTCTGATGCGCTCGGTCCAACTCCACAACATAACATTGCTCCCCGAGAATTTTGGCAAGTTAACTAACATGGCTCCCAGGGAAATGCTAGACCTGGGGCCTCCCCCAACTGCATGGTCTGTCTCCTCCTCGCCATTGTGCGACATCCTGCTGACTACGCCAAGTGTAATAACGTGCAGGTACTGGTGATGTCGCCACGGATCAGAGACAGACCAAGAGTAAATGGTTTTATTTACAGGGGATAGATTCTCCATGCAGGAAGGAGCAGTGGGGATTAAAAGTGATAGGGAAAATGGTAAAACAGTGCAAAAAAAGCTAAGTGAAGCTATGAAACAGTTAAGCAGAATAGAAATGGTTTATGGGAATTCTTGTAACTCATCACTCCAGTGAAGTCTTGATTGAAGGGTCCTTTTCTCCAACGTGGGCACCATCAACAACGGCACTTGAAGACTATAGTCTCTCCTCTGTCTCTTGGAAACCGGGAACTCTGGGGTTAAATCTCTGCAGTCTCTTCTCAGGGTGAAGCTGGAAGCAGGAAGAAGGGAGATGCTGCTGAATGGAGTCTGTCCTGCTCTGATACTCTGTATGTTAAGCTGACAGTGACTCTGCAGTAACGATGCTACACACACTGGGCAGCCTACTTGTCTCAGCTTGCCACTGTGGTCACCGGGGCTGTGCTCTCAGGTCACTGTCTCTGCACTGTCAGGGGAAAGTCTCCTCTGGTCATGGAGGCTCCAGAGTCCACGTACTCACATACAGCTTTCACTATAGCTCGTATCTCAGCCTCAGTGATCTGATGCGGAGTCCTCTCTCTCTGGGAGCGCAGTGCTGCAGCCTGCTTTCTCTCTGGTGCGCTCTCCCCTGTCTCTAGCGTGCTCTTCCCAGTGCCTGGCATGCCCTGCTTTTGCGTCCTCTGCCTGCACACCTTCCAGTCCACCGCCGCTTCCTCTTCCTCTCTGCACCTAGCAGTCACATGGTCCAGTCTGTCCAGGGCAGAAAGTCTTCCTCCCGGCAACCCTGCTGTCTGGCTAAGTGGTTCCGGATAAGGAGCAGGTAAGGTAACTTCCTTTGGGTTCTTCTTCCTCCTCACCCCCTTACACCTTAATGCAACAATTCAAACAAGAAAAGTGAGAGCCCTTCTCACAAGAGCTTACAATCTGTGGGAAAGAAGAGGTGAAACAAAAACGAACCAGTCACAAGCCAGAATCTGTGTATGCCCAGATATAAAGTGCTACTGAGTCCATGGTATATGTGGACCAGATGATAAAAAGACTAGTGATCAGAGAATATAGAAAGAGAGGATTGAGAGCAGCTGGGTTAGTAAGGCCTTGTGATAGGTCTGTCTAAAAGATGTGTTTTTAGGGCACTCTTAATAGCTTGGACACTGAATTACCTTCAAAACTTTAAAAATTGCCCATTAGGCTATAACTTTTACCTTTTTATGTTCCACTATGGAAGTTTTTATTGAAGAGATACTTCATACAGAACTATGGACCATAACTAATGTCCTGAAGTTTCATTGAATTACAATTTGTTGAGTTGGAGAATACACTCCATTGCTTTCTGCTCAAGGCAAGTCATGATTCCTGCTAATCGGCAACAGGAACCAACAGCAGTCTAAAAGGGTTTCTTTGCTTTAGGTACTCAATACACAACACTGAAATTGCAGTGACACATTGCTACATTGGATGTAATGGCATCACGTTGCGACCTGTGACATACTGCAACACATAATAGCATTTGTTTCCAAATGTGTTGGATTTTCTGTCGCTCGTCGCAAGTCACATTCAACACACTTATCAGAGACCACAATGCGAGTCACACGTGACATGCAGTTTGTCTGCAACTGAGCAGTTTTATTTACAGTAAATCGGCATTCTGTGATAGCCGCACGTCTGCAAGTCACAGACAAGATAACGAAATGTAAAGATTTGTAGTCTCGCGACTCGTTAGAGAACTGCTGTCACAAGATACATGTTGCCGTGTAACTCCAGTCTTACCATATCAAAACATGGTACACCCAGCAATAAGCTGTAATCTTTGGAGATACCTGTCAACATATGTTCAATTTCCCTACAGCGCCACCACAGAGAAAAATTGGAATTACATAGTGTCCATTCAGATCAGTGGAATATGTGTTTAGTGCAGGATAGGACGAGTCCTCCAGACACTTATGGCAGTTGCGCTCTATTCTGGCATATACATGAACTTTCTGAACAGGGACTTACCTCTGGTAAATCGGAGTTCGCAAATATGGTATATGAATATAGGTTTTCTAAACTGGACAGTCTCTTTGACAATGACAATGAGTCTTGCGTTAAGGTACTGTCACACTAAGCGAGATCGCTTAAGCGTCAGCGATTTTATGACGCAGCAGCGACATCGTTAGCGAGGTCGCTGTGTGTGACATGTAGCGGCAATGTTGCCCCTGCTGAGATGTCGCTGATCGTTCATGAACGTTCTGAGCTGTTTTTTGGTCGTTGGTGTCCCACTGGTGAGCCTGAATCGCTGAGTGTGACACCCTTTATGAACGACTTTACCAGCGGCGCAGGCGGGACTAGGTTTTCCCAACGACCGCAGAGGTCGTTATACAGATCGCTGATAAGATCTTTGTGTTTGGAAGTAACTAGCGACGATATAGCGATCGCACCAATGATCTCGCCAGGTCGTGTCGTTGTCGTGATCGCTGGTGCGATCGCTAAGTGTGACAGTGCCTTAAGGGTATGTGCAGTAAACGCTGCGGGTTAGATGCTGCGTACTTGTGCAGTGTCCAACCCACAGCGTCCAGATGTTACAGCATAGTGGATGGGATTTCAAGAAATCCCATGTCCACTATGCGTCCACAGACGCCCGCGGCTTTCATGCGGAGACAGACATGGGTTCATCTTTCCAGACCGCAGCATGTCTATTTATCTTGCAGAGATACAAGTCTGTGCAAGAGAAATTTGACCCATACAATGTGTTGGACGCAATGAATCCACACGGTTCAGTGAACAGATGCGGAATCAACTGCGTTCAATAGACGGCAGTGCTTTGGACGCAGCAAATATGCATTGAGTTCAAAGCACTGCCAGGTTCGGATCGTGGGCACATACCCTTGGGGTTAACATTTTCTTCCCTAAAGTTAAATCTTTTTGAATGGAGTCACTCTTTAATGTAGAGGCGCATGGGGTATGTGAATGTTCTGTTCTGTATGATAGGTACATTCACACTAATGCAGAGTGTAATGCTGAGCAGAATCAAATTCTATTCAATGATAATAGTATAATATTAAGAATAATAATTCTGTAATTGCACATCTATTTGTTAATAACATTGCAGCGTGGTACACAAAGAATCTGAACGCCAGGTTGCTTATAAACATGAAAAGCATTCATAGGCTTACTGCTGTTTATCATGTGCCAGTTATTCAAAGAGGAATTAAAGAGGCTTCACTTTTCTATCTACTTTTAAGTGCTACAGTCACATTGTCTACAAAGCCAAAGAATGAGTTAAATGGTAAACATGATCAGAGAGAATGTAAGTCATACACAAGGCAGTGCAGCAATCCATCATTATCTGTCATTAGACGCAACTGCAGACGTTTCAAATTATAGCAGCAAGCAAGTGGAAATCAATTAACGCACATATGCGCTGCTCCAGTGCTGCAGTGTAAGAGAACGCAGCTCTGTCAGTATAATGATAACCCAATAGGTGGAAAGTATGCTTCAAAACGAAAAAAAAAATGGAAATTTATGGGGATTAGCGTCTACGGTACAGGACAAGAAGGAGAGCCTGAGAACGCAGATCAACTCCCTGGGAAAGAACAGTGGTGTCTGGAAGGAAATTATCCGGGAAACTACCAGTCCTCAGGAAGGACATGAGAGGCCGGGCCTGAGTTCTGCATTGTGTCTGTAATAGTAAACTAGCATTGTCTTTTGTTTTACTGGCGCTATCATTTTCTGTGTTGTGTGGGAGCAAAAGCCTGTTTTTTTTTATTGATTTTTTTAGTTTTTTATTATTATTTCTCATCAAGTCAGTTTTAAACCAATAGTGGATTTTCCTTGGTGGAAAAAGCAGAGACAGGAATGCTTTCTGAGCATAGCAAGTTAAAAATATAAAACCAATTGGGGAAGATATTCCCACATGGCAAAGTATATAAACTATAGGCATTGACACGTTGTTAGGGTTGGCGGATTGCACTGAATAAAAATAAATAATAAAGTGCAATCGCAGCCCGGGGTCCACCATGCAGGAGTGAACCTGCTGCTAAACTGAACAAATGACGGAACAAGGCATCAAGTGTTCACCTTAATTAGGCTGCGTTAAAGGGAATCTGTCACCCTAAATTGGCAGGATATTTAAATGATGGCAGTCAGGTCAGATGGGCGGTGTTTTGGGTACTTGCCTTAACATGTTGTTCATCGCTGTCTCCATTATTTCTGGGAAATGTAGTCGTTGCCCTCCATATAACGCGCGTGCACATTGCAATCTTGAATTGCGCACGCGCAGTATGTTTTGCCCGCAGATTGCAATGCGCAGGCGCGTTATATGGAGGGCAACGACTACAATTCCCAGAAATAATGGAGACAGCGGCGAACAACATGTTAAGGCAAGTACCCAAAACACTGCCCATCTGACCTGACTGCCATCATTTAAATATCCCGCCAATTTAGGGTGACAGATTCCATTTAACGCCATGCAGTATGAACAGAACGCAGAATACTCAGCTCTGTTAGCTTCACAGAGAGGTAATGAACACGGGTTGAACTCGCTTTGTAATTGAACAATGTTAAGGGCACACTAGAAAGAAACAGATGCTGAGACAAGAGAAAAAACTCAAAAAGACGCAAGGGGAAAACCCTGTAGAACTCACAGGGGAGCAAAAGCTCTTATGGTTAGATCTTGCCCTGAGACTGACCCGTGCTAACCGCACATGTGGCCAAAACAGGTGCTAAGCCAAGCAGGGCTAAAAAACCATGCCTAAGAAGGTTGCTAACACACACACACATACAGACAGAGGAATAGAGTACTTCCTCACACACACCAGCCATACATGATACTAGCGCACCCGCGGGTATCGCTGGGAGCTTTTAAACCCAAAGCTCCACTCCAAAAACACACACTCACATCGACCACGGGCCAATCCGGAGCTGCCACATCACCAGAGCAGCTGACATCCGAACACCAATGAGAAGATGCCACATAACGGACATGCTCAGTAAGGTGATCTCTGGACTTAGGCTCCAGAGCACAAGGCGGTGCCTTTATCATAGACTTGGCTGGAGAGCCGGCAGTAACTAAAGGTATACTGTGAGCCAGAGCAATACTCTGGGATCAAGGTCTGCGCTGAGCAATAGCCGCAGTGACCGGACATGAACGGGAAACCACGGCACCAGGCAATGCCTGGGATCTATCCCGGTGCCTAACATTACCCCCCCGCTAACATCCCCCTCCAAGTGAGGTTCGCCACGCTCGGAGGCCGCAATTAGCTGGGGGCCATGGATGTGCTTTTGCTCGTTGGCCGAAACTCTCCTTTGTGCCAAGTGCTTAATGGTCCTTTTAATACTAGGGAGACCACCCTGTTTGAAGATATGTGCCTCAGAGTGACCCTCCAGCTGAAGATTAGATGGCACGTAGACCTTGCCCGGGGCACCTGGGCCTTAAGACACAAACTCTCACAGAAACTTCCCCATTTTAGTATGCTCCCTGTTGCACAATCGATCTGGGGAGAATGGAGGCATAGATAAGGCATCCCCAGAAGTACCTCATCCATACCCTCAGAGATAATAAGAAAAGGGACTATCTCCTGATGTTTTGGAGACATGGTGAGAGTAAAAGGTATAGTCTGATGGGAAATTGGGGTCGGTAAAATGGACCCGTTAGCTACCCGAATGGACATCGTTTAGGAAGCATTACTAAAGGAATTGCGTGCCGTTGGGCGAAGGTGGCAGACATGAAATTGCCCTCAGCCCCGGAGTCCATGCAAGCCTCAGCATTGAGAGTTTTCGACCCAAACGTCAAAGAAACCCCAAAGGCCCACTTGGAAGACACAGCAACTAGAACTAGTGAACCTCTCCCTAAAGCCACTGGACACTGTGACTCCTTCTGACACTTGGGACACATATTGGCAAAATGGCTGACTTGCCTGCAGGCAAAACAAGTCAGTTGTGGAGGTACAAAGCAGGTGCTTGACTCCACTCGAGAGACATCCATGGGCTCTACAGGATCGCTTGTCAGAGTCGGAGATTCTAAAGGATTAGCAAAGTTTGGAGCTAACTGAATCCTTTGTCTACTCTGAGAACGTTTCACTCCCGCTCAGCATGCTGAAGATCTGTGGATATTAACTCCTCCAGAGTAGTGGGAATCTCCCTAGTGGCCAAAGCATCCCTGACATAATCTGCTAAACCCTTCCAAAACATAGGTATCAGGACCTTATCTGGCCAGTCCAACTCGGAAGACAAAGTACGAAATTGGATGGCAAATTGACTGGTCATGGAAGAACCCTGAGTTAATGCCAGGAGTTGGAGTGCAGTATCATGGGTTACTTGTGGCCCCAAAAAGACTTCTCTCAGAGCACCCAAAAAATGAGAGGCATTGAGAATCAGTTGGTCATCTCGCTCCCATAACGGCATAGCCCACTTCAATGCCCTGCCTGACAAAAGGGAAATCACAAATCCCACCTTGGTTTGCACAGTTGGGAATCGTGAAGCCAATAACTCCAGGTGTATCGAGCACTGATTCATGAAACCTCTGCAGGCCTTGCTGTCCCCAGAAAATATTTAGGGCAGCGAAAAACATGGTACAGGTGGAACAGATACCGCAGCTGAAACCATAGAGGCTATTTTGCTAGCTGCCTGATCTGGCACTACAGCGACATCAACCGCTGACGCCGCCCATTCAAGAGAGGACAACCTGCTCTCCAGCTGTTGGATGTAGCGCTGGAGTCGCTGCTCGTCCGCCATTGCTAGCCAGGCCATGGCACTATGGCGCAAGTATACTGTTAGGGTTGGCGGATTGCACTGAATAAAAATAAATAATAAAGTGCAATCGCAACCTTGGGTCAAACTTTGTGGAACTTTCTCCCATCTCCATACTGCATCTCCACAGATGCAGTATGGAAATGGGAGAAAGTTCCACAAAGTTGAAGCCCAGGTTGCGATTGCACTTTATTTATTTTTATTTAGTGCAATCCGCCAACCCTAACACTATACTAGCGCCATAGTGCCAGGGCTGTGGCTGTTCCACAACTCCGCCACAGTGTGTTAGGGTTTGCAGTTTGCACTAAACATAAAATAATAATAAGGTGCGATCACAACCCGGGGTCCACCGTTCAGGAGTGAACCTGTTGCTAGACTGAACAAATGAAGGAACAAGGCAGCGAGCATTCACCTTAATCAGGCTGCATTAACGCCATGCCGTATGAACAGAACACAGAATACTCAGCTCTGTTAACTTCACAGAGAGGTAATGAACATGTTGAACTCGCTTTGTAATTGAACAATGTTAAGGGCACACTAGAACAAAACAGATGCTGAGACAAGACAAAAAACCTCAAAAAGACACAAGGGGAAAACCCTGTAGAAACTCACAGGGGAGCAAAAGATCTTATTGTTGGATCTTGCCCTGAGACTGACCTGTGCTAACCGCACATGTGGCCAAAAGCAGGGACAAAAAACCCTGCCTAAGAAGGTAGCTAACACACACACACATGCAGATAGAGGAATAGAGTACTTCTTTACACACACCAACCATACATGATACTAGCGCACCCGCGGGTGTCGCTGGGGGCTTTTTAAACCCAAAGCTTCACCCCAAAAACACACACTCACATTGCCTGCAGGCCAATCTGGAGCTGCCACATCACCAGAGCAGCTGACATCCGAACACCAATGAGAAGATGACACATAACGGACATCCTCAGTAAGGTGATCTCTGGACTTAGGCTCCAGAGCACAAGGCGGTGTCTTTATCATAGACTTGGCTGGAGAGCCGGCAGTAACTAAAGGTATACTGTGAGCCAGAGCAATACTCTGGGACCAAGGTCGTGCGCTGAGCAATAGCCGCAGTGACCGGACATGAACGGGAAACCACGGCACCAGGCAATGCCTGGGATCTAACCCATGCAGCGGGAAAATCCCGGTGCCTAACATTACCCCCCCCACTAACATCCCCCTCCAAGTGAGATTCGCCACGCTCGGAGGCCGCAATTAGCTGGGGCCATGGATGTGCTTTTGCTCGTTGGCCGAAACTCTCCTTTGTGCCAAGTGCTTAAGGGTCCTTTTAATACTAGGGAGACCACCCTGTTTGAAGATATGTGCCTCAGAGTGACCCTCCAGCTGAAGATTAGATGGCACGTAGATCTTGCCCGGGGCACCTGGGCCTTAAGACACAAACTCTCACAGAAACTTCCCCATTTTAGTATGCTCCCTGTTGCACAATCGATCTGGGGAGAATGGAGGCATAGATAAGGCATCCCCAGAAGTACCTCATCCATACCCTCAGAGATAATAAGAAAAGGGACTATCTCCTGATGTTTTGGAGACATGGTGAGAGTAAGAGGTATAGTCTGATGGGAAATTGGGGTCGGTAAAACGGACCTGTTAGCTACCCGAATGGACATCGGTTTAGGAAGCATTACTAAAGGAATTGCGTGCCGTTGGGCGAAGGTGGCAGGCATGAAATTGCCCTCAGCCCCGGAGTCCATGCAAGCCTCAGCATTGAGAGTTTTTGACCCAAACGTCAAAGAAACCCCAAAGGCCCACTTGGAAGACACAGCAACTAGAACTAGTGAACCTCTCCCTAAAGCCACTGGACACTGTGACTCTTTCTGACACTTGGGACACTTATTGGCAAAATGGCTGACTTGCCTGCAGGCAAAACAAGTCAGTTGTGGAGGTACAAAGCAGGTGCTTGACTCCACTCGAGAGACAGCCATGGGCTCTACAGGATCGCTTGTCAGAGTCGAGATTCTAAAGGATTAGCAAAGTTTGGAGCTAGCTGAATCCTTTGTCTACTCTGAGCTCATTTCACTCCCGCTCGGCATGCTGAAGATCTGTGGATATGAACTCCAGAGTAGTGGGAATCTCCCTAGTGGCCAAAGCATCCCTGACATGATCTGCTAAACCCCTCCAAAACATAGGTATCAGGACCTTATCTGGCCAGTCCAACTCGGAAGACAGATTACGAATTGGATGGCAAATTGACTGGTCATGGTAGAACCCTGAGTTAATGCCAGGAGTTGGAGTGCAGTATCATGGGTTACTTGTGGCCCCAAAAAGACTTCTCTCAGAGCACCCAAAAAATGAGAGGCATTGAGAATCAGTTGGTCATCTCGCTCCCATAACGGCGTAGCCAACTCCAATGCCCTGCCTGACAAAAGGTAAATCACAAATCCCACCTTGGTTTGCACAGTTGGGAATCGTGAAGCCAATAACTCCAGGTGTATCGAGAATTGATTCATGAAACCTCTGCAGGCCTTGCTGTCCCCAGAAAATTTTTAGGGCAGCAAAAAACATGGTACAGGTGGAATAGATACCGCAGCTGAAACCATAGAGGCTATTTTGCTAGCTGCCTGATCTGGCACTACAGCGACATCAACCGCTGACGCCGCCCATTCAAGAGAGGACAACCTGCTCTCCAGCTGTTGGATGTGGCGCTGGAGTCGCTGCTCGTCCACCATTGCTAGCCAGGCCATGGCACTATGGCACAAGTATACTGTTAGGGTTGGCGGATTGCACTGAATAAAAATAAATAATAAAGTGCAATCGCAACCTTGGGTCAAACTTTGTGGAACTTTCTCCCATCTCCATACTGCATCTCCACAGATGCAGTATGGAGATGGGAGAAAGTTCCACAAAGTTGGACCCCAGGTTGCGATTGCACTTTATTTATTTTATTTAGTGCAATCCGCCAACCCTAACACTATACTAGCGCCATAGTGCCAGGGCTGTGGCTGTTCCACAACTCCGCCACAGTGTGTTAGGGTTTGCAGTTCGCACTAAACATAAAATAATAATAAGGTGCGATCACATCCCGGGGTCCACCGTTCAGGAGTGAACCTGTTGCTAGACTGAACAAATGAAGGAACAAGGCAGCGAGCATTCACCTTAATCAGGCTGCATTAACGCCATGCCATATGAACAGAACACAGAATACTCAGCTCTGTTAACTTCACAAGAGAGGTAATGAACATGTTGAACTCGCTTTGTAATTGAACAATGTTAAGGGCACACTAGAACAAAACAGATGCTGAGACAAGACAAAAAAACTCAAAAAGACGCAAGGGGAAAACCCTGTAGAACTCACAGGGGAGCAAAAGATCTTATTGTTGGATCTTGCCCTGAAACTGACCTGTGCTAACCGCACATGTGGCCAAAAGCAGGGACAAAAAACCCTGCCTAAGAAGGTAGCTAACACACACACACATGCAGATAAGGGAATAGAGTACTTCCTCACACACACCAACCATACATGATACTAGCGCACCCCGGGCGTCGCTGGGGCTTTTTAAACCCAAAGCTTCACCCCAAAAACACACACTCACATTGCCTGCGGGCCAATCCGGAGCTGCCACATCACCAGAGCAGCTGACGTCCGAACACCAATGAGAACACGTCTCTGGACTTAGGCTCTAGAGCGCAAGACCATACATGATACTAGTGCACCCGCGGGCGTCGCTGGGAACTTTTTAAACCCAAAGCTTCACCCAAACACTCACTACGAGCCAGAGCAAGACACTGGGACCAAAGTCTGTGCTGAGCAACAACTGCAGCGGCCGGACATGAATGGAGACCATAGCACCAGGTAATGCCAGGGTTCTAACCCGTGCAGTGGGAAAATCCTAACACATGTGGTCAAAATTGTTTTTACCCCTCGTTTTAATGACAGAAACCCACAATGGTCACAGAATAACTTGAATCTGACAAAAGTAAATAATAAATAAAAAATCTATGAAAATGAACAAAGGAAAGTCAGACATTGCTTTCAACCATGCTTCCACAGAATTAAAAAAAAAAATAAAACTCATGAAATAGGCCTGGACAGAAATGATGGTGACCCTGAAAATAATGTGACAAAGGGACTTGTTAAATCAAGGTGTGTCCACTAATTAGCATCACAGGTGTCTACAATTTACCAAAAGCTGATTGACGTGAAACAAATCAGATAATGGACACTCCTGTTTGACATGAAAACAGCAAATGGAGTGGATAAAACAAAGTATTATATAAAATGTACCGTATTTTGCTGTTTATAAGATGCACTGAATTATAAGACACACCCCAAATTTCAGGAGAAAAATAGGAAAAAAAACCTTTTTTTAATAAAATGGTGGTGCTTCTTACAATTCAGCATCTTATTGCTTACCGTGGGTGGTGGCTGCGGTGAAGTGGGGTCCCAGGGTCGCTGCTGGGGGAGGCAGAGTTGGGCGATGCTGGGGGACCCCAGACTGGGAGAAAGGGGTGTTCGAAATATGTGACTGTGCGTGTGTCTGTGGTGCAGGCCACAGTGGAGCAGGTCCCAGGGTTACTGCTGGAGGATGCAAGAGTGGCACTGTGGGTGTTTGGTGGTGCTGGGTCTCTGCCGACATTTTGGGGAAATCCCAGAGCGCCTGCACTGTTTTCTTTGCGGTGGACTCTGGGAAAATGGCTGCCGGGGCGCGCATGTGCAGATGGAGATATTGACGCTGAGATCTCATCTCACAAGATCTTGGTGCCGAGATCTCCATCTGCGCCGCATCAGCGGCCATTTTCCTGGAGACATTGCGTAGAGGCAGGCGTGGATGGAGATTTCAGCTTTCCTCCATCTGCACCTCCATCTGTCGAGTGAGAAGTTGGAAGCCGGACACCGAAGGATGACAGCCACCATATGCCGTCGCTGCAGGGCTACCGCTCACTGCCGTACCACCGCACACTGCAGGACTACCGCACCACCACCGCAACACCCCAGCTCCAGGCCCGCAGCATGACCCCTCGGCAAGAACAGTGTTTAGTTTATAAGACGCACCCCCATTTTCCCCCTAATTTTGGTAAATCATAAAAGTGTTCTTATAATCCGAAAAATGCAGTACTTTTTGTTAAAAACCACTGTGCGTTACAGCTGCATTCAGCCTTCCTCAGGTGTATCAGGTGTTACACCTGAGGAAGCCTGATGAAACCATAAAGCATAGTGGTTTTTAATAACAAGCATTTTTTCATATAACACTTTTGTTTTTCCGCTCTTATTAGTTCCATTTGCTGTTTTCATCTCGACAGGAGCGACCTTATCTGGTTTGTTTCATTTCAATCAAGTCAGTTTTGCTATTTCACACATACTTTTGCTGAAGAAATACATAAAAACTAGATGCGCTGCTGTAGACTTTGCATACAAATTTGCTCAGATAAAATCTGCTTTATGTTAAACTACCATTTAATGGATGAAATCATACAAAGAGAAAACACACCTAATTCTGAGTAAGAAAGACATAAAACAATGAACAATAGACATGAAATAATAATAAAATGGAATTTAGATCTATTTACAGATAATATTTAATAAACCCTACAAACATAGATCAATGTGGCATGAGTTATATGCATGTAAAAAATCAAAGGTGACCTCTTTTTTGGTAGCAGATGCACCACTATAATCGCACATTGGCTGTTCTCTCGCCATAATTTATGCTGATGAATAGAGTTGAGCATACTTTCCGATATCCAAAAGTATCGAATCGAAAGGTATCGCCGATACCCAAAAAATATCGGCGATACCCGATACCATAACCGAAGTCCAATGTAAGTCTATGGAACAAAATATCGAAATTAAAAAAACCCATTCTAGCCTTGTAGGTTAATTGTACATGAAGGAAAACAACAAAGAGTAATGTAGAATGTATTGGGGGAGGTTGAGGAGACATTAAAGGCAAAAGTGTTTAACCAATCCAATGGAATAGCATTCATTTTTTTTTTTAGAAAAACGTTCGGATTGACGAAGAAATTGACAATGTTGTTAACCTTTTTCTATTTTGGCAAATAATGTATGTTTTCACAACTTCCATGCTCTTCACCTTTTTAACTTTTGACACACTTTCTCCTTCATAACTTCAGCAGCATCACTTGTCATCAAATTATTCTTCATTTTCACCTCTTTATCTTCTTCTAAAACTTCTTGCTTTTCCATGTTTTTGTTAACAAACTCATATTGTTCTTTTTAAACTATTATTCTTCTTCATATATAGTAGGTGCTTGACTCCACTCGAGAGACATCCATGGGCTCTACAGGATCGCTTGTCAGAGTCGGAGATTCTAAAGGATTAGCAAAGTTTGGAGCTAACTGAATCCTTTGTCTACTCGAGAACGTTCACTCCCGCTCAGCAGCTGAAGATCTGTTGGATATTAACTCCTCCAGATATGGGAATCTCCCTAGTGGCCAAAGCATCCCTGACATAATCTGCAAACCCTTCCAAAACATAGGTACAGGACCTTATCTGCCAGTCCAACTCGGAAGACAAAGTACGAAATTGGATGGCAAATTGACTGGCATGTAAGAACCCTGAGTTAATGCCAGGAGTTTGGAGTGCAGTATCATGGGTTACTTGTGGCCCCAAAAGACTTCCTCAGAGCACCCAAAAAATGAGAGGCAATTGAGAATCATTGGTCATCTCGCTCCCATAACGCGTAGCCAACTCCAATGCCCTGCCTGACAAAAGGGAAATCACAAATCCCACCTTGGTTTGCACAGTTTGGGAATCGTGAAGCCAATAACTCCAGGTGTAATCGAGAATTGATTCATGAAACCTCTGCAGGCCCTTGCGTCCCCAGAAAATTTTTAGGGCAGCAAAAAACATGGTACAGTGGAATAGATACCGCAGCTGAAACCATAGAGGCTATTTTGCTAGCTCCTGATCTGGCACACAGCGACATCACCGCTGACGCCGCCCAATCAAGAGAGGACAACCTGCTCTCCAGCTGTTGGATGTGGCGCTGGAGTCGCTGCTCGTCCACCATTGCTAGCCAGGCCAATGGCACTATGGCACAAGTAACGTAGGTTGGCGGATTGCAC
>JARQOD010000002.1:219302865-219438711 GCA_033576555.1 Oophaga sylvatica
GCAGCAGTACAGGATGTGCCCACACTTCTTAGGATTCCTCATTGGCTGACTAAAATCACATTGCTCTCAAAGAATTATGGGAACTTCCGATTCCGGTATACGATATATGGAAAATATCGGAACTAAGTATCGGAATTCCGATTCAGCGAATATCGGCCGATACCCGATACTTGCGGTATCGGAATGCTCAACACTACTGATGAATATTTCTAGCTTCCCTGAAGTTATCTCATTCTTGATATTCATGTAAATAGATGGAAAATAAAGGAAATGAACTGTATCTCCATCATATAACAATTGCCTAAAGGCAATATATCACCTTAGGACAACAAAGGCTTGTAGAAATACATGTAAATGCTCACCCATGTTATTATAGAAGGAAACGAGAAGCATATCTATCAGTTGTCTTCTGTCCCATACACTGCTATTAATAACTCCTGTATTCTAGGATTTATCCATATATATATATAGACTCTCTCTTGCTTTCCTTTTCTGTATATACTGTTTACCTCCTTAATCTTCCTCTTAAAAGGGAATCAGTTAGCTGTTTATTTGCTATATAATTTGAAAGCAACATGATGTAGGAACTGAAAGCCTGATTCCTGTGATGTGTCACTTAGTAGGCTGTGCGTTGCTGTTTCAATACAATCAGTGTTTTATCATCCGGAGACTGTCATTAATCGTCTAGTTGTCTCATGCCTCCTAGTCAACTGCTCTGTGAATCCTCACCCCAGCATTGAGTAGCAGTTTTATGTCAATGTATATTGCCAGAGGTGTATCTTGGTTTTCTGGAACCCAGGGCAAGAATTTAGTTTGGACTCCCCTCAAGCGGTTTGAGTAGTCATCATGTGACCAATCATTCATGTGCAATTTGTGCACTTAGTCATGTGCCAACTAGCTGCTTTTCCTAATTCTCTTAATGTCCAGTGAAAAACTGAGAGAAGAAGGAAGAAAAGCTGATTGTCACATAAGCATAAGCACGAAAACCACATATGAGTGATGTGGTCATGTGATGACTGCTGGAACCAGCAAGCAGAGCTGAATCCTGACAGTGAGTATATTATATGCTGTTAGGATTGGCATGCTTCATTACTTCATTTTCTTATTAAAGGGCTTATCCACAGTTGAGATGAAAGTCACTCTAAAATCTAAATGAATGCAGGCTTTTGAATTCTCATAGCGCATGAACTGCATACTTTTAGGATTTTCCATTGCCAGTGGCAAGAGTGGAAGGTCATGTGAGCACAAGTATGCAATTTGTATACATCTGACCATATTCCAACTAGACGTGTCCAGACTCGCTCAATTAATTTTCATTGAATGAGGCCACGCATGTCTAGATGGCACGTGACCGTGAGTAACCCTTTACTTATCAGACAGCACAAGAATTTATTAACATAACCATCTGTCACATAATCTCACAAATTATAAATTGTTACGTGTACAGATCAGAACCAATAACAGCACAAGAATCCACCACCAGAACCACCAGAAGTATGGAAATACATCATTACAGCCCCCATCAGTACAGAAACACAGCATCACAACCCTAATCATTACAGAAATTTATCACCAGAAATTCATCATCAGAACCACCAGCAGTACAGAAAGTTATCATTAGAACCACCAGCAGTACAGAAAGTTATCATTAGAACCACCAGCAGTACAGAAAGTTATCATTAGAACCACCAGCAGTACAGAAAGTTATCATTAGAACCACCAGGAGTACAGAAATACATCCGTATAATCTCTATCAGTACTGAAACATAAAAACCCTCATTAGTGCAGGAATACATCACAAGAACCACCATCATTACATGAACCGATCACTAGAAACACCATCAGAACATGAATTTAACACCAGAACCATCAGTACATGGTACATCAATTGTAATGTGAGGTCAGACCCATGTACATTTGTATTGCATGAACTTGCAACTTCCAGTATCTCCCTAATAATGGTAAGGAGATACTGGAAGTTGTTACTATTAGTCAGGGCCGGCTCCAGGTTTTTATGGGCCCCGGGCGAAAGAGCCTCAGTGGGCCCCTTTAACACAGACCACGATTCATAATACACAGATACTGCAGAGAAATATGGGTATAGTACAATGCCAAACACTTCACTTCTTCCATTACATGACTGATGCCTATTGTAAATTGTACAATAGCTAAAAAACCGCCAAATCCTCACAGCGCACAGTACAGACTGGACAGTACAGTCCTCCATACAATATTATGGGCACCACAGTCTCCCCCTCATCACCCATATAATACCCCATGCAGGATGTCACCCCTCATATAATGCTCAATACAGAATACTGGACCCAAAATAATGCTCCATACAGAATACTGGACCCAATATAATGCTCCATACAGGATACTGGTCCCCATATAATGCTCCATACAGGATACTGGTCCCCATATAATGCTCCATACAAAATATGGAGCTCTCCTCTGCGCTGTACTGCGTTCTGCACTTTTACGGCTCAGGAAAGGGCGCTGTGGAAAGACTCCCCATTATCATCATGATTTCCTCCTCATCATCATCATTGCCTCCTTATCATCATCATTGTCTCCCCATCATCATCATGGCCTCCCCATTATCATCAATGCCTGCCCATCATCATCATCATCTCCTCCCCATCATCATCATCTCCTCCCCATCATCAATGCCTGCCCATTATCATCATGGCCTCCCCATTATCATCAATGCATGCCAATCATCATCTTCTCCCCATCATCAATGCCTGCCCATTATCATCAATGCCTGCCCATTATCATCATCTTCTCCCCATCATCATCATCAATGCCTCCCATTATCAGCCTGCCCATCATCACACACAGACAGCACACAAGCACTCTCTCACATACATACACACACACATACATACACACACACAAAGCACCGCACTACATACACACAGACACACACACACAGAGAGACACACACACACGTCTTACCCGTCCAGCGTCCGCGCTCTCTGTCACAGCCGGCCGCTGAATGATGACGTCATTCAGCGGCCTGCTGTGAGAGGAAGCGCCGGCGCCCCCTGGAGCCCGGAGCTGCGGCAGCGGAGGCACGGGAGAGGTAAGTATTGTGCCATCTGATGCCGGGGCCCTGAGCAAGCGGGGGGGGCCCAGTGGCGGCGCTGACACCGCTCTCCCCCGCTAAAGGAGGGGGGGTGCCAGACGGCGAGTGGGCCCCCCCGCCTGCTCAGGGCCCCGGCACTTGCCCGGGTGTGCCGGGTGCTGACGCCGGCCCTGCTATTAGTATTCATAAAGCCCCCGTCACACACAGTGATCTCGCTAGCGAGATCGCTACTGAGTCACTAGTTTAGTGACTGTGTGTGACATTCAGCGACAATCAGCCCCCCTGCTGGGTATCGCTGATCATCGCTGAATGTCCTGGACATTTTTTTGATCGCTGGTCTCCTGCTGGCCAGCACGCATCGCTACGTGCGACAGGCGGGAGACCAGCGATCAGCTGGTAACCGAGGTACACATTGTGTTTCCAGGCGCCGCGCAGCGCCTGGAAACCCGATGTGTACCTTGGTTACCAGCTCCCTGCACCAGCGGGATGGTATCCAACGTACACTGTGGGTAACTAAGCAACGTTACCCGCAGTGTCGCTGTCCTGATCGCTGCCTGAGCTGCCTGTTTGGCAGCTCACCAGCGATCATGTAGTGACACACCAGCTATCCTGACAAGTGCATATCATTGTCGGGATCACTGGTGTGTCGCTATGTGTGACGGGGCCCTAAGACTGGGGACCACACAGGAACCATAGCACTGATGAAAATTAGTATCACAAATAAACATTTCCATCCAGGAGGCTTATAGATAACGTTGTCTCTGGAGTCATTGTGTTTCTTTTCTTCATCTTGTTCAGACACCATAATGACTTTTCAGAGCCACAGCTCATCTCTGCAGACTTCGATCTTCTCCAGCCTTGTGCAGCACATGCCCACATAATACCCTTAAAGATAGCAGTGTCATTATAATGCTCCTGAATAAAAATATCTCCCCTAGGCTGTTCCCAGCAGGGTACAGCAGGCTCAGAGAATGTCCAACTCCCATTGGGGGAGGGTTGCAAATGCAGCTGCCAAGTAAACACCTCGGACCGCCACATCAGGCAGCCCGATGGTGCCCCCCTGTTGGCTGCACCCGGGGCGAATGTTAACCTTCCCCTTGCCAATCAGTGGTGTGGCCATGGTTATACAAAGCTCAGTATTCTGAGCACTGCTAGATCTGCTGCAGAGAAAACAGTGATTGTATCAGAATTACAGCATGCAGACCGGTATGTGAGACATTGCTGGAATCAGGTTCTCAGCCCCTACATCATGCTGCTCTCGGCTTACATAGCAAAAACCTGGGTACAGATTCCATTTAAGTAGGGGTAGATCAGATAATGGACCAGGGCAGGAGAGAAGTAAAGAAGAATTGATTATGACATTGAGGGATCAATGAATATATATGATGCCTTTACTTTGAAATAGATATTTTAGTTGGACCAATTTCCCAGTACCTTACTGGCCAGTTATAAATCTAGTTGTCAATTCCTATTCATTGCACTTAAGTAAATGTTTATTTAATGGCATATATTGTGCCAAAAAGGCTATCTGTCACCCAGCTTTGTTAAATACCATAAAGAGAACTCTAGTGCGCTGAATTCCTTCTGGACAGTACTGCTTGTGACATACCTAGAGATGTTTGCCCAGGAGCTACGATTCCCTGGAAGTTCTTCAACCATGTTGGCAAGTCCATAGTATCACATGAGGTGGCATGAGATTTTGTATATATTGCCATCATGAAAATCACTTTACAGATGGTAGGCAGAAAATATTAACAGCTGCTTGATTCATGTTGGTTTGGTAAATGTGTTCTTCATGTATACCAGAAAAGACTACTAATCCATATTGTACTTACTGGCAACATCACAACTTGGATTCCTGTGCAAGAGGATAATTAAGAGGATCAATTAAAACCTTCCTTACTCAGTTCTTGAGTTTGTGAATCAAACAGTGAAACAGCAGGGTGGACAGCGAAAATAGGGCTCGGGAAATACCGCACAAGTGCAGAGAAGGTCATAGAGGTGCGCGCTCTGTAATTCAATCAGAAGTAGCTTGCTGAGTTGTAGGGACGTTGGACATTGTTCCAGTACCAACTGTACTTCACTTTATAACTAGTGTCAAGTACTCATTCTGTTCTATAGGAAGAGCCAGAAAAGCTGAGGAGCAGAAACCAGGAAATAAGTGACTACATACTAGACAGAAGGCTGCAACTCCTACAGAATCTGACTCTTCCAGCAAAGAGCTTGGAAACCATACATGTATACCGTATTTCCATTATTGCTTTATTTTATTATGTAACTGATCTTAGATTGAGCTTGGAATCCTAGATTTCATTTTACAAGGTCATATATATTACAATATTGAGTAGAAATGTATTACAATGTCAGTTTGTTCATGGCAGAGAGGTTGTCTTACAGAAAAAAAACTAATACTGTCTGATATTGTGGTTAGAAATGTGTTGCTAAGATGGAAAAAAATATTTTTGTAGCGTATACAAGGAATTGCAGAACCACAAGCCAGAATCTTTGAAAAATCATGTAGAACAGGAGAAGTCTCAGAATATTGAAGGGCAAATGTTGTCCCTATCTTCAAAAAAGGAAAGAAGATGGAGCCTTGGAATTACAAGCCAGTGAGCCTTACTTCTATACCAGAAAAAATTATTAAATAGCATGTATGTAAGTACATGGATAAGACTGCAGTAATTAACCAGAGCCAGCATGGGTTTGTAGCAAACAAGTCATGCCAGACTAATCTAATTTCCTTCCATGATGGAATCGCTGACTGTGTGGATCAGTGAAATGCGGTAGATACAGTATATCTTGATTTCAGCAAAGCATTTGATAATGTAGTTTATACTATCCTTATTGAAAAAATGACCAGGTATGGGATTGGCAAGGCTATGGTTAGGTGGATTCAAAATTTGCTCAGTGATTATACTCAAAGAGTGGTAATAAATGGTTGGACCTTCAGTTGGAAGAGTGTTACAAGTGGGATACCACATGGTTCTGTCTTGGCCACAGTGTTGTTCAACATTTTTATATAAATGATCTAGATAAGGGAGCTGAATGTAAACTAATAAAATTGCAGACGATGCAAAATTAGGAGGAATAGCTAACACTAGAGAAGACAAATGATATAAGCTTGAACAATGGGCAGTGCCAGTGACTAACAGAATGGAATTTAACAGGAAGACAGAATGAGAGGACTAGAACTAAGCAAAAGCACAAGTTAAAAAGATTTGTGTACACTAATAGATCACAGACTGTACATGAGTCAACATTGTGATCAATAGCATGGGTAAAGAGGAAAAGGATACCATGACTAAGACCGCAATAGGTTGAAACGCGTTGGTTGTTACAGGGACCCCATCCTTCCTTTCCTTTGTTCATTTGTATTTTTGATACATACATTTTAATATGTCTCGAATAAAATAATTGATTTTATTGGATTACAATCTCGAGATATTTTTCCTCTTCCATTCAACATTGTGATGCAGCAGCAAAACAAAGACAAAATGCAGTTCTAGTATGTATTAAGAGAAGCATAGAGTGTAGATCACGCGATGTAATTATCGCCCTCTACTCCTCCTTGATCAGGCCTCATCTGGAATGCTGTATGCAGTTCTTGGCACCACATTTTAACCCCTTCATGACCGGAGCTTTTTTCGATTTTGCATTTTCGTTTTTTGCTCCCCTTCTTCCCAGAGCCATAACTTTTTATTTTTCCGTCAATATGGCCATATGAGAGCTTGGTTTTTGCGTGACGAGTAGGGTTGAGCATTCCGATACTGCAAATATCGGGTATCGGCCGATATTGGCTGTATCGGAATTCCGATTCCGAGTACCGATATTTTCGTCATATAGGATACCGGAATCGGAATTGTCACTGTCACTGTCAGTGTCCGTCGGTCGGGTCTGTCAGGAGTCAGCGGCACTTACCCGGCAGAAGATCTCCGGCGGTCACATCCTGGACTGCTTAATGGCCGCCATCCTCTTCTCCCCGGCGGTCACATGCAGTTTCTCGCGATAACTGCAGTGACTGCTGGGTAATCGCGGCCGTAAAGCAGTCCGATGACGTCACCGCCGGGGAAGCTGGTAAGCAGCTGTGCTGCGCCGGGATGTCAGGCTCTGCCTGTCATTCTGATGTAGCAGAGCTGGATCGTCGTGGGACAGTCGTTACTATGGACTGCGTCGGACAGGTGGTATACTGTTGGTTTGTTTTTTTTTTATTTTTTTACAGGAGATCGATGGCGTCGCAGGAATGAGAGAGTAATAAAAAAAATGAAAACTGTGTTGTCTCTTTTATTTCATTAAAAGACTTTTTTCTTGCTGTGTCTTTTTTTTAAACATTTAAAAACTTTGGGATTAATAATGGATCGGTGTCTTATTGACGCCTCTCCATTATTAACCGGGCTTATTGTCACTGTGCAATCAACGGTGACATTAACCCCTTATTACCCCGCTTGCCACCGCTACAGGGCAAGTGGGAAGAGCCGGGTAAAGTGCCACAATTGGCACATCTTTTGATGCGCCAAATGTGGGGCTGCTGTAGCCTGGTATTATCAGGCTGTTGAGGGCCAAAATCCATGGGCCTTGACAGTCTTTTAATACCAGGCCGCAGCAGTCTGCATTTTACTTGGCTGGTTAACAAAAATACGCCATTTTTTTTTCGAGGGGATCCCCTATTTTTGTTAACCAGCCAAGCTAAGAAGACTGCTGTGGCCTGGTATTATCAGGCTGGCAAGGTCCATGGATATTGGATCCTTACCAGCCTGAAAAACCAGGCCTCAGCGGTCTGCTTCATCTGGCTGGTTAACAAAAATAGGGGGGACCCCACGCCAATTTTTTTCGAGGGGATCCCCTATTTTTGTTAACCAGCCAAGCTAAGAAGACTGCTGTGGCCTGGTATTATCAGGCTGGCAAGGTCCATGGATCTTGGCTCCTTAACAGCCTGAAAATCCAGGCCTCAGCGGTCTGCTTCATCTGGCTGGTTAACAAAAATAGGGGGGACCCCACGCCATTTTTTTTTCGAAGGGAACCCCTATTTTTGTTAATCAGTTCCCTCTGACGTCACTGATGGTGTCCCTGGCTGACCTGAAGTGAAAGTGGAAAGCAATCAATTAAGCTTTCCACTTCCTCTCCTGTCAGCCAGGAGAGGAGCTCATTCATTTGGGGGTTTACTGTGAGGCTGCAGCATTAGCTGCGGTCCCTGCAGTAAACATTAACCCTTTCTGAAGGATTACACCGTGGGACCTGACTGTGCATCGGATTGGTAAGAATAATTTTGCTTTATTATTTTATTTTTATTACAGGAAATGGTTTTAGCAGGTAAATAAAATATGGTCAAAAACTGTGTGATTATTTCATTAAACTTCTTTTTTATTAAAGTGTGTGTGTTTGATTTTTCTTTCATACAATAGGATTAATAATTGATAGTTGTCTAATTGACAGCTCTCAATTATTAACCTGGCTTAAAGTGACCTTTCAATTGCAAGGTCATTTTAACCCCTTATTAACCCATTCGCCACCGCTACAGGGCAATGGGAATAGACGGGCAAAGTGCCAGAAAGGGCAAATCTAATTAGAGATTTGCCCTTTCTGGGGTGTCTGGGGGCAGATGTTAGTAGCCGGGGGGGGCAAAAATAATGGTCCCTCTCTGGGCTATTATTATCTGCCCCCACTCACTGGCTTTGTCTGTCTGGTTGCGAAAATAGGGCGGGAGCCCACGCATTTTTTTTCAGCAATTTTACACCTCATATATATATATATATATATACATGTCATTGAGTTTGTGACACATATATATATATATATTTATAGTTCATACAACACTTCTACATAGTATAATAGCCGCTAATTCAATTGCCGGCTTTTGTGAAAATGCAGAACCCGACATGAAATGACACTTGGTTTACATAGAGTTAACCATGTCTTTTCATGTAGTTTGATATCTGATTTGCACAAACAATTACATGAGTGGCTGTGTGCAAAATTTCACACCTGTAGGGGTTAATTAAAGGTGTAAATTCGTAGCAAAAAAGTCCTTTTTTTTTACAACGAATTTACACCTTTAATTAACCCCTACAGGTGTGAAATTTTGCACACAGCCACTCATGTAATTGTTTGTGCAAATCAGATATCAAACTACATGAAAAGACATGGTTAACTCTATGTAAACCAAGTGTCATTTCATGTCGGGTGCTTCTGTCTTTTCACAAAAGCCGACTTTACCCGGCAATTGAATCAGAGGCTATTTTACTATGTAGAAGTGTATAAACTATAAATATATGTATATATATATATATATATATGTCACAATGACATGTATTAATATATATATATATATATATATATATATATGTATTCTATGTGTGTATATTTAGTGTTTACAAGGAAAGAATGGGTTTTTTTTAGTTACGATATTTTGTTCCCATAGACTTACATTGGATTTCCGGTATCGGTATCGGGTATCGCCGATATTTTGATGGTATCGGCGATACCATTCCGATTCCGATACTTTTGGATATCGGAAAGTATCGCTCAACTCTAGTGACGAGTTGTACTTTTGAATGACCAAAGAAGAAAACTGTTCCAGCTCCTTAAAAACTTGAAAATTTATTGGTCCTTTAAAACAAAAATAACATTGGTGGTAAATGCTTCATGAAAGATTGCCGCAAACAGGGACGCATTTTGATCACAAGATCTTTATCAAGGCTGCTGCCGACATGACAACTCACAGGGCTTTATGGTACAGCCTGACCAATAAAAATTGAAATAACAATCACATGATCAATATCAAAGGTCCTAGTAGATGCACAATAAAACCAACATACAAAAAACGAATGCATAACAATAATTATTTCCTTCACTGTAACTATGACCAAAGTTTCAGACCTTAATTAGCCTGTTAGTGTCATGGCTTGTTTGCTATAATTTTTAAGAAAGGCCAAGTGATGAAAATTTCCCAGCTTTATAAAAATCCAGCCTCCTCTAACCTTGTGCCAAAACACCAGTCATGGGTTCTTCTAAGCAGCTGCCTAGCACTCTGTGAAAGAAAATGGTGGAGGCCCACAAAGCAGGGGAAGGCTATAAGAAGATAAAAAAGCGTTCTCAATTTGCCCTTTCCTCAGTTCGAAATGTAATTATGAAATGTCAGTTAACAGGAACAGTGGTAGTCAAGATAAGGTCTTGAACACCAAGCAAAATTTCAGTGATAGCTGCTTGTATGATTCCTAGAGAGGCTATTCAGAACACCAACTTGACTGCAAAACACTTTCAGAAAGATTTAACTGAGTCTGGATTTGTTGTACATTTTCTATTGTTCAGAGCAACCTGCACAAATATGGCCTTCATGGAAAAAGCACGGGGAACATTTCACAAGTAGAGGGGAGAATCAATTCAATGAAATGAAAATATCCTAGCAGTATTGCTTCTCCTTGCAGAGATTGACATGCTAAGCATGCCAAGATGAGGAGACTTAAAGCCGCAATGCTCCTCTGGGAAATATGCAAATTGTCTCTTCAGAGAGGAAGAGGACTAGAACTCTAGTGCCACCTATTGGAGCCTTGTCACATGACTTGGGATAAAAGCCAAACTAGAATCTCAATTTGCAGACACTGTGTTTCGGGGTACTGCCCCTCGTCAGTGCAAAGTGTGAGATCTGGTTTGGCTGTGTGAGAGGCGTCTGACCGATATCCAAGACGTATCGTTTCTCCTTGCGGAGATTGACATGCTAAGCATGCCGAGATGAGGAGACTTACAGCCGCAATGCTCCTCTGGGAAATATGCAACAAATTCTTGATGTAAAAAAGTTGAAGTTGAAAAGAGGATTGCTTTAATAAATGGATAATGATCTTAAATACACGTTTACCTCTAAAGGCACAAGCTGAAGGCTTTACAAGGGCCATCACAGTCCCCTAATCTGAACATCATTGAAAATCTGTGGCTAGACTGCAGTGCATTCAAGATGACACAGGAATCTCACAGAACTAGAAGAATTTTTTTTCCTATAATACTCCTTGCGCGCTCCCCTGAGACCCTCAGAGCAGTGCAATGTGTCGTGCTGTTCCGAGGGTCCGTCCTCCCTCCAGGTCCCCGGATCCAAGATGGCGCCGGGGTCCTGCAGGGAGGCAGCTTCCTCAGCGCCTGCTGAGAGCAGGCGCTGAGGAAGCCTGCAGTGATGCCAGAGCGATCGCTGGTGTGACAGAGTGCTGTGCACACTATCACTCCAGCGATCTGATAAAATGCTGTGATGTCCCACCCTGGGACAAAGTAAAAAAGTAAAAAAAATAAAAATAAAAAGTGGTAAAAAAATCATTAAAAAAAAAAAAATATTCCCCAATAAATTAATTTCTTCCTGTAAATAAAAAAAACAAAACAATAAAAGTACACATATTTGGTATCGCCGCGTCTGTAACGACCCCCCCTATAAAACTGTCCCACTAGTTAACCCCTTTAGTGAAACCCTTAAAAAAAAAAACTAAGCAAAAAAATCAATGCTTTATCATCATACCGCCGAACAAAAAGTGGACTAACACGCGATCAAAAAGACCGATATAAATAATCATGGTACCGCTGAAAACGTCATCTTGTCCTGCAAAAAACGAGCCATCATACAGCATCATCAGCGAAAAAATAAAAAAGTTATAGCTCGCAGAATAAAGCGATGCAAAAATAATAATTTTTTATATAAAATTGTTTTTATTCTATAAAAGCGCCAAAACATAAAAAAATGATATAAATGAGGTATCGCCGTAATCGTACTGACCCGAAGAATAAAACTGCTTTATCAATTTTACCACACGCGAACGGTATAAACGCCTCCCCCAAAAGAAATTCATGAATTGCTGATTTTTGTTCATTCTAACCTCCCAAAAATCGAAATAAAAAGCGATCAAAAAATGTCACATGCTCAAAAATGGTACCAATAAAAACGTCACCTCGTCCCACAAAAAATAAGATCTCACATGACTCTGTGGGCCAAAATATGCAAAAATTATAGCTCTCAAAATGTGGTAATGCAAAAAAATAATTTTTGCAATAAAAAGCGTCTTTTAGCGTGACAGCTGCCAATCATAAAAACCCGCTATAAATAGTAACTCAAACCCCCCTTTATCACCCCCTTAGTTAGGGAAAAATAATAAAATTAAAAAAATGTATTTATTTCCATTTTCCCATTAGGGTTAGGGTTGCGGCTAAAGTTAGGGTTAGGGTTGGTGCTAACGTTAGGATTAGGGTTAAGATTAGGGTTAGGGGTGTGTTAGGGTTAGGTTTGTGGTTAGGGTTGGGACTAGGGTTAGGGGTGTGTTGGGGTTAGGGTTGGAGTTAGAATTGGGGGGTTTCTGCTGTTTTGGCACATCAGGGGCTCTCCAAATGTGACATGGCATCTGATCTCAATTCCAGCCAATTCTGCGTTGAAAAAGTCAAACGGTGCTCCTTCACTTCTGAGCTCTGCCATACGCCCAAACAGTAGTTTACCCCCGCATATGGGGTATCAGCTTACTCTGGACCAAAAGAGTTATTGTGCAATTTGTCCTATTTCTTCTGTTACCCTTGGGAAATTAAAAAACTGGGGGCGACAAAATCATTTTTGTAAAAAAAAAAAAGATTTTTTTTGTTTTTACGGCTGTATGTTATAAAACTTCTGTGAAGCACTTGGGGCTTCATAGCGCTCACCACACTTCTAGATAAGTTCCTTGTGGGGTCTATTTTCCAAAATGGGGTCACTTGTGGGGGGTTTCCACTGTTTAGGCGCATCAGGGGCTCTCCAAATGCGACATGACGCCCCCAGACCATTCCATCAAAGTCTGCAATCCAAAACGTCACTACTTCCCTTCCGAGACCAGACGTGCACCCATACAGTCGTTTTCTCACACATGTTGGGTATCAGCGTACTCAGGACAAATTGGATAACAACTTTTGGGGTCCAATTTCTCCTGTTACCCTTGTGAAAATAAAATATTGGGGGCGAAAAAATCATTTTTGTAAAAAAAAAAGATTTTTTATTTTTACAGCTGTACGTTATAAACTTCTGTGAAGCACTTCGGGGTTCAAAGTGCTCAACACACTTCTAGATAAGTTCCTTGTGGGGTCTATTTTCCAAAATGGGGTCACTTGTGGGGGGTTTCCACTGTTTAGGCGCATCAGGGGCTCTCCAAATGCGACATGACGCCCCCAGACCATTCCATCAAAGTCTGCAATCCAAAACGTCTCTACTTCCCTTCCGAGCCCAGACGTGCACCCATACAGTAGTTTATCTCCCACATATTGGGTATCAGCGTACTCAGGACAAATTGGACAACAAATTTTGGGGTCCAATTTCTCCTGTTACTCTTGTGAAAATAAAATATTGGGGGCGAAAAAATCATTTTTGTAAAAAAAAAAATGATTTTTTATTTTTACGGCTGTACGTTATAAACTTCTGTGAAACACTTCGGGGTTCAAAGTGCTCACCACACATCTAGATAAGTTCATTGTGGGGTCTATTTTCCAAAATGGGGTCACTTGTGGGGGGTTTCCACTATTTAGGTGCATCAGGGGTTCTCTAAATGCGACATGACGCCCCAGACCATTCCATCAAAGTCTGCAATCCAACACGTCACTACTTCCCTTCCGAGCCCCGACGTGCGCCCATACAGTAGTTTACTCCCACATATTGGGTATCAGCGTACTCAGACAAATTGGACAACAACTTTTGGGGTCTAATTTCTCCTGTTACCCTTGTGAAAATAAAATATTGGGGGCGAAAAAAATCATTTTTGTAAAAAAAAAAAAAGATTTTTTATTTTACGGCTGTACGTTATAAACTTCTGTGAAGCACTTTGGGGTTCAAAGTGCTCACTACACATCTAGATAAGTTCCTTGAGGGGTCTATTTTCCAAAATGGTATCATTTGTGGGGGGTTTCCACTGTTTAGGCAGATCAGGAGCTCTCCAAACACGACATGGCATCCAGCCAATTCTGCGGTGAAAAAGTCAAACGGCGCTCCTTCCCTTCCAAACTCTGCCATGCACCCAAACAGTGGTTTACCCCCACATATGGGGTATCAGCGTACTCAGGACAAATTGCACAATAACTTTTGGAGTCTTGTTACCCTTGGGAAAATAAAAATTGGGGTGAAAAGATCAATTTTGTGGAAAAAATATGATTTTTTAATTTTACGGCTCTACGTTATAAACTTGTGTGAAGCACTTGGGGGTTCAAATTGCTCACCAAAGATCTAGATAAGTTCCTTAGGGGGTCTAGTTTCCCAAATGGGGTCACTTGTGGGGGGTTTCCACTGTTTAGGCACATCAGGGGCTCTCCAAATGCAACATGGCGTCCAATCTCAATTCCAGCCAATTTTGGTTGGAAAAAGTCAAATGGTGCTCCTTCCATTCCGAGCTCTGCCATGCGCCCAAACAGTGGTTCCCCCCACATATGGGGTATCAGCGTACTCAGGACAAATTGGAAAACAACTTTTGAGGTCCAATTTCTCCTGTTACCTATGGAAAAAAAAAAATTAGTGACTAAGAGATAATTTTTGTGGGAAAAAAATAGGATTTTTTATTTTCATGCCCGGGCATTATAAACTTGTGTGAAGCACTTGGGGGTTCAAAGTGCTCACCAAAGATCTAGATAAGTTCCTTAGGGGGTCTAGCTTCCAAAATGGGGTCACTTGTTGGGGGGTTTCCACTGTTTAGACTCATCTGGGGCACTACAAACGGAACATGACCCCCATCAATGTTTGCATTCCAAAATGTTACTGCTTCCTTTGCAAGCCCTGCCGTGCGCCCAAACAGTTCCCCCCCCACATATGGGGTTTCAGCGTACTCAGGACAAATTGGACAACTTTTGGGGTCCAATTTCCTTGGGAAAAATCAAAAATTTGGGACTAAAAAATCATTTTTGTGGAAATTTTTTTTTTTTTCACACCCAGGCATTATAAACTTTTGTGAAACACTTGGGGGTTCAAAGTGCTCACAACAGATCTAGATAAGTTCCTTAGGGGGTCTAGTTTCCAAAATGGTGTCACTTGTGGGGGGTTTCCATTGTTTAGGCGCATCAGTGGCTCTCCAAACACGACATGGCGTCCAATCTCAACTCCAGCCAATTTTAGTTTGAAAAAGTCAAACGGCGCTCCTTCCCTTACGAGCTCTGCCGTGTGCCCAAACAGTGGTTTTCCCCCACATATGGGGTATTGGCGTACTCACAATTGCACAACTTTATCTGCCCATTTTCTCCTTTTACCCTTGTGAAAATAAAAAAAGTTTGTAAAAGATCATTTTTGTGGCTAAAAAGTTAAATATTAAATTTTTTCCTTCCACGTCCTGTGAAGCATCAGAAGGGTTATTAAACTTCTTGAATGTGGTTTTGAGTACCTTGAGGGGTGCAGTTTTTAGAATGGTGTCACTTTTGGGTATTTTCTGCTATATAGACCCGTCAAAGTGACTTCAAATGTGAGGTGGTCCCTAAAAAAATGGCTTTGTAAATTTTGTTGTAAAAATGAGAAATCACTGGTCAACTTTTAACCCTTATAATTTCCTAACAAAAAAAAATTTTGGTTCCAAAATTGTGCTGATGTAAAGTAGACATGTGGAAAATGTTATTTCTTAACTATTTTGTGTGACATATTTCTCTGTTTTAAGGGAAAAAAAAATTCAAAGTTTGAAAATTTCAAAATTTTCAAAATTTTCGCCATATTTGCGTATTTTTCAAAAATAAATGCAAGGTATATCAAAGAAATTTTACCACTAACGTGAAGTACAATATGTCACGAGAAAACATTCTCAGAATCGTGAAGATCCGTTGAAGAGTTCCAGAGTTATAACCTCATAAAGAGACAGTGGTCAGAATTGTAAAAATTGGCCCGGTCATTAACGTGCAAACCACCCTTGGGGGTGAAGGGGTTAATGAAAAAGTAGATGGATTTTATGGGGCCACTACTTTGGTTGTATAAATACTAGTTACTTTAAATGGAACTATAATTATATCTCCACACATCCCCTCAAAAATAACTCAAAGTGCACACTTCTGTGACCTCAGTCAAAAGAGAATATTGATGAAGACACAACAGTTGATGCATGCCTACTGAACTGGTATGTCATCTGATATGAAGAACTTTACAGTTATGTCAATGACTTCACCCAACATTCACTGGAAGTTCCATCGTGAAATGATTCACATCTGTCAAGATCTTTCATGTGTTCCTGTCTTTAGACAGATGATTTCTGAATAAGGCCAGCTTGACCAAATTATTCCAAATAGATTTTAGGATCATTTGATTAGATGTTATTTTACTGTTGTACTTTTACTTCCGTTGCTCTTGTAATTCTTCATAATCATAACTGAGTCTTTAGAGAGCAAGGGGCATGTACCTCAGAGTAATAGATTCCAGGACTAGCCTTATTTTTTTCTATTTCATTCTATGTGTCAATGAAATTTCACATTCCCTGCTGTCGAAAGATCTGCGACTTCCAAATTTCTTGTGCGGCCAATGGCATAATACTGTAGATGGTAACTGCCTTAAAAAAGAACAGTTTTGTAGATCTCTCTCCCAGGTTATAGAAAGCATCATATTTCAATAGTCTTATCTGAGCTTTATAGTAATTGCACACTTTAATCTTGAGCATATGTTGTGAAATGCAATCTGTGGGCATATCTTTTAATGAAAATCAGTGACTTTATGGTCTAAGCTCTGCATACAGTAGCAATGCTCTTGACTTATACTGGTTCTGTACATTAGCATGCTCATTGAAATAATGAAGATTTATTAAGGGAAGATTTCTGGAGAAGATTAGACTAATCCTATGTGCACCTGGCAGTTAAATCATCCCAATGAAATGTAGAATATGCGGAGGAAATGTGGAGAGCTGTCCACAAAAGATCTTGCATCATATTTTACCAGTCAAAACACTTGTTTTTTTAATGCTCTTAGGAGTAGAATGGAACTCGCATATGAAACCAGTTATTAGGGATATTCTTGCTTGGGAAGAATTTCTGTTACTAGTATGATTAGAAACATTCAGCTAAATGAACGATCTTCGTTTAAGTCAGAGAGATAAATGGAGGTATAGGGATGAAGCAAGAGAAATGTTAGTAGTATACTCTTTATATGGGATGAAATCTAGACATGGCTAAGTATAAAAGACTAATACTTGCATCCACGAGTAAGATAGCCACCAGTTAGGATGGCCTTGACATGAGCAAAGAACCAGAGAAATAACCCACATGTCTCCAACATCTGGCATTGGTGGGCGCTTAGGACCCTCATACACAGCTTAGCGCGACTTTTATTTCAAGGTTATGGTAGGTTTAAAATCATTTCTTGTCTTTTCATAGTGATGAAGCACTGAAGAACATCCAGGTTGGCTGTAGAAATGCATTAACTGGTATCGAAAATGAGCATATACCCTGCTGCAAGTAAAAAACAATAGTGCATATAAATAACATAGGGCACTTAGGTTAAGACCATCCCAGTTGGGCACACCTTGTTGCTGGTGGGATGACTTTTACACTTTTTTTTAATCAAATAAAGTGTTTACTAAGTAACCTATGTTATTTATATGCACTATTGCTTTTTACTTGGTTACAGCAGGATATATGTTCATTGTGTTTCTATCCTAGGTTTGTCTGTTTAATGGACAGTGGGAACATGCTCCTATGTGCTGTATACCAACTTATACTCCAATTCATTTCTTTCGGTTATGCTATAAAAAAAGTCAACTATTTTTTAAAGAATACACCCATAATCCTTCCATTAATACACACAACTGACACAGTAAAATTCACAATAGTCCTTATGAGCAGATATCTGCCTGTGACTGATGACAATCTAAATTTAGCAGCACATAAACCAATGGTTTGTTATTCCTCCAATTCAGTTTTGACTCAGTTACAGATCTCAGCTAATTTTGACAGTTTCCTGTATCAGTAAGGATGTTTCCATTGAAGAATGAGGAACGTTGACGTTCTCGGCGCTTGACTACATGACACCATCTAATAGCCACTCATTCTATTAATTATACTAAATGTACGTGTTCATCATCACATCAGTTAATTACGAACTGTCTACATCCATCAAGTTGGTAGTGTAAGGATATTTAAAGTGTAATTGTTTTTTCAGGACAACTTGTACCAAAATGTCTGTATCTGTCGGTCTCTAGCTCCTTCCTCCTCCCTTTCCCATAGAACTTTATGAGCACCAACTGTCTTCTTCTATCTTAGGAATGGGAAAGTCTGAATTAAATGAATATAGATTTTAACAATAAATAGAAAATAGGGAAAATGAAAGATCAGTCCAGGAGGAGAAATAAGCAGATTTCTCAGATAAGATGTATTACAAATGTTTGTATTTTGACGTGTACTTTTGATTTATAAGGAAAAGGTAAAGTAAAAAAAATGTTTACTCTTAAAGCCAAAGGTGCCGATTCATTAAGACTGGCTTTGTGCATGCCAGTTTTGGAATGAAGGACTTGCTGGAGTAATATGCACCAAATTTATTAACCCCTTCCCGACATGTGCCATACTAGTACTGCTCTGTGGGAACTGCGTTCCCGCAAACAGCAGTACTAGTACGGCGGCACAATCGCGTGGCCTCACGCTGAGCGCCGCGGTTATCGAGTGCAGGTGTCAGCTGTATGCAACAGCTGACACCCCGCAGCAATGCCCATGATCAGTGCTAGCACTGATTGCAGGCATTTAACTCCTCTGATTCCACTGTCAGTACTGACAGCAGCATAGAGAGGAATCGCGTAGGGAGGGGGCTCCCTGTGCTCTCTCACCGGAACAACAGGATGCGATCGCGTTGTTCCGGTGTTCCCCATGGAGACCCCTGGCTCCAAGATGTCCGCGGGGTCCTTCCAGGTCCTTCAGTGAGGTGGCTTGTGAGTGCCTGCTGAGAGCAGGTGCTGGCAAGCCTCCTTCACTGCCTGTCAGATCGCTGATCTGACACAGTGCTGTGCAAAGTGTCAGATCAGGATCTGACATGATAGAGTGATGTCCCACCCTGGGACAATGTTATAAAGTTAAAAAAATTATAATGTGTAAAATATTTTTTTTAAAAAATCCCCAAATAAAGAAAAAAAACCCTATTTTTCCAATAAATCCATTTATTTATATAGATAAAAACAATAAAAGTAAACATATTTTGCATAGCCGCGTAACGACCCGCTCTATAAAACTGTCCCACTAGTTAACCCCTTCAGTGAACACCATTAAAAAAAATGAGGCAGAAAACAATGCTTTATCATCATTCCACCGAACAAAAAGTGCAATAAAATGCGATCAAAAAGACTGATGTAAAAAAAAATTGTACCGCTGAAAACGTCAACTCGTCCCGTAAAAAATAAGACTTCAAATGTCTCTGTGGGCCTAAATATGGAAAAATTATAGCTCTCAAAATGTGGTGATGCAAAAATCTATTTTGCAATAAAAAGCATCTTTTAGTGTGTGACAGCTGCCAAAGATAAAAACCCACTATAAATAGTAAATCAAACCACCTTTATCACCCCCTTAGTTAGGGAAAAATAATAAATAAAAAAAGTATTTATTTCCATTTTAACATTAGGGTTTGGGTTAGGTTTGGGGTTAGGGTTAGGGGTGTGTTAGGGTTAGATTTGTGGTTAGGGTTATGTTTAGGGTTGGAATTAGGGTTTGGGGTGAGTTGTGGTTAGGGTTGGAGTTAGAATTGGAGGGGTTTCCACTGTTTTGGCACATCAGGGACTCTCCAAACGCAACATCGCATCTGATCTCAATTCCAGCCAATTTAGCATTGAAAAGTCAAATGGCGCTCATTCCCTTCTAGGCTCTGCCATGCGCCCAAACAGTGGTTTACCCCCACATATGGGGTATCAGCATACTCAGGACAAATTGCACAACAACGTTTGGGGTCCAATTTCTCCTGTTACCCTTGGGTAAATAAAAAAATGGGGGTGAAAAGATCATTTGTGTGGAAAAAAATTTGATTTTGTATTTTTATGGCTCTACATTTTAAACTTCTGTGAAGCACTTGAGTGTTCAAAGTGCTCACCACACATCTAGATAAGTTTCTTAGGGGGTCTACTTTCCAAACTTGTGTCACTTGTGGGGGATTTCCACTGTTTAGGCACATCAGGGGCTCTCCAAACACGACATGGCGTCCGATCTCAATTCCAGCCAATTTTGCATTGAAAAGTCAAACGGCGCTCCTTCCCTTCTGAGCTCTGCCATGTGCCCAAACAGTGGTTTACCTGCATATATGGGGTATCAGCATACTCAGGACAAATTTTAAAACAGCTTTTGGCATCCAATTTCTCCTGTTACTCTTAGTAAAATAAAACAAATTGGATCTGAAGTCAATTTTTAGTGAAAAAAGTTAAATGTACATTTTTTTAAACATTCCGAAAATTCCTTTGAAGCACCTGAAGGGTTAATAAACTTCTTGAATATAGTTTTGAATACCTTGAGGGGTGCAGTTTTTTAGAATGTTGTCACTTTTGGGCATTTTCTGTCATGTAGGTCCCTCAAAATCACTTCAAGTGTGAGGTGTTCCCTAAAAAATAATGGTTTTGTAAATTTTGTTGTAAAAATGAGAAATCACTGGTCAACTTTTAACCCTTATAACTTCCTAACAAAAAAAAATATGTTTCCAAAATTGTGCTGATGTAAAGCAGACATGTGGAAAATGTTATTTATTAACAATTTTGTGCGACAAGAGTCTCTAATTTAAGGGCATAAAAACTAAAAGTTTGAAAGTTGTGAAATTTTCAAAATTTTCACCAAATTTCCATTTTTTTTCACAAATAAACTTAAAGTCATATCGGAGAAATTTTACCGCTATCATAAAGTACAATATGTTACGAGAAAACATTCTCAGAATCACCAGGATCCGTTGAAGCGTTTCAGAGTTATGACCTCATAAAGTGACAGTGGTCAGAATTGTAAAAATTGGCCTAAGGTGAAAACAGGCTTTGGGGTGAAGGAGTTAAAGTTCTTCATGTCTTCTCAGTGGCATGCAGCTTGCCAGAAACTCCTACTCCAGCCAGGAGTTTGACAGTCAAGTGTAGCCTCACCTAGCCCTCCCTCCAGCTCCTCCCCAGGGCCACCTACTTTGCAGAGTTGCTTCAAACTAGTGTGAAAATGCCCAAAAATCTCAAAATTACAAAAATGTTGCCCTCTAATTATGCTTAATGTGTATACTTTGTATTCTGCTTATGCTTTAGAATACATATACAGAACTGTGTAAAGTTTTAGGAAGATATGGAAAAATGCTGAAAAGTAAGAATACTTAAAACAATCTAAGTATTATTAGTTTATTTTTATCAATTTAAAAAAATTAAAAAGAACAAATAAAAGAGAAATCTGAATCAAATCGATACTCACAGATTGTGAAGGAAATCATCAGTACTGTTGTTCTGAAACTAACCAAATATCTTCCATGGAAGTAGGCTTGAGCAAATCCTCTTATATCCTCACATGATCCCAGACAGACATGATGATATTGAATTCAGGGCTCTATGGGGGCCATATTATCACATCCAAGATTTCTTGTTCTTCTTTATGGTGCTGGATGCTTTCCTCAGCAGAAATGGCATTGTGGGTTACAGGTAATTCAATGACAAAAAACATATGATGGAGAAAGGTTGAACTTGATGGACCTAAGTCTTTTTTCAACCTATGTGTATATGTATTCCCAAAGTCCTTATTGTGACAGCGGCCATAGTCACTTCAATTACACATAATACGCCAAATCAGTTATGGAGGACCCATAAGAGATATGAAGTGAGAGAAACACAGAGTAATGTAAAAATATTATATTTATTTCACAATATTAACCCTTTATTCCATCCGACGTACTATTCCGTCCATGTGACCATGGACCTAATTCCCATAGACTGAATAATACGTCATGGGGGAGCACAGCTGATTGCGGCCAGGTGTCAGCTGTTTATCACAGCTGACACCCAGCACTATGTGTCAGGAGCGGTCACGGACCGCTCCCGGCACATTAACCCCTGGCACACCGCGATCAAACATGATCGTGGTGTACCGGGGGCACAGGGGAGGATCGCACAGGGAGGGGGCTCCCTGCGCGCTCCCCTGAGACCCTCAGAGCAGCGCGATGTGTCATGCTGTTCCGAGGGTCCGTCCTCCCTCCAGGTCCCCGGATCCAAGATGGCGCTGGGGTCCTGCAGGGAGGCGGCTTCCTCAGTGCCTGCTGAGAGTAGGCGCTGAGGAAGCCTGCAGCGATGCCAGAGCGATCGCTGGTGTGACAGAGTACTGTGCACACTGTCACACCAGCGATCTGCTAAAATACTGTGATGTCCCACCCTGGGACAAAGTAAAAAAGTAAAAAAAATAAAAATAAAAAGTGGTAAAAAAATCATTAAAAAAAAAAAATATTCCCCAATAAATTCATTTCTTCCTGTAAATAAAAAAAAACAAAACAATAAAAGTACACATATTTGGTATCGCCGCGTCCGTAACGACACCCCCTATAAAACTGTCCCACTAGTTAACCCCTTTAGTGAACCCCTTAAAAAAAAAAAAAACTAAGCAAAAAATCAATGCTTTATCATCATACCGCCGAACAAAAGTGGAATAACACGCGATCAAAAGGACCAATATAAATAATCATGGTACTGCTGAAAACGTCATCTTGTCCCGCAAAAAACGAGCTGTCATACAGCATCATCAGCAAAAAATAAAAAAGTTATAGCTCGCAGAATAAAGCGATGCAAAAATAATAATTTTTTATATAAAATTGTTTTTATTCTATAAAAGCGCCAAAACATAAAAAAATGATATAAATGAGGTATCACCGTAATCGTACTGACCCGAAGAATAAAACTGCTTTATAAATTTTACCACAAGCGGAACGGTATAAACGCCTCCCCCAAAAGAAATTCATGAATTGCTGATTTTTGTTCATTCTAACCTCCCAAAAATCTAAATAAAAAGCGATCAAAAAATGTCACGTGGTCATAAATGGTACCAATAAAAATGTCACCTCGTCCCGCAAAAAATAAGACCTCACATGACTATGTGGGCCAAAATATGCAAAAATGATAGCTCTCAAAATGTGGTGATGCAAAAAACTACTTTTTGCAATAAAAAGCGTCTTTTAGCGTGACAGCTGCCAATCATAAAAACCTGCTATAAATAGTAAATCAAACCCCCCTTTATCACCCCCTTAGTTAGGGAAAAATAATAAAATTAAAAAAATGTATTTATTTCCATTTTCCCATTAGGGTTAGGGTTTCGGCTAAAGTTAGGGTTAGGGTTGGCGCTAACGTTAGGATTAGGGTTAGGGTTGGGATTAGGGTTAGGGGTGTGTTAGGGTTAGGTTTGTGGTTAGGGTTGGGACTAGGGTTAGGGGTGTGTTGGGGTTAGGGTTGGAGTTAGAATTGGGGGGTTTCTGCTGTTTAGGCACATCAGGGGCTCTCCAAATGTGACATGGCGTCTGATCTCAATTCCAGGCAATTCTGCGTTGAAAAAGTCAAACGGTGCTCCTTCACTTCTGAGCTCTGCCATGCGCCCAAACAGTAGTTTACCCCTGCATATGGGGTATCAGCGTACTCTGGACCACAAGAGTTATTGTGCAATTTGTCCTATTTCTTCTGTTACCCTTTGGAAAATAAAAAACTGGGGGCGACAAAATCATTTTTGTAAAAAAAAAAATGATTTTTTTGTTTTTACGACTGTATGTTATAAATTTTCTGTGAAGCACTTGGGGCTTCATAGCGCTCACCACACTTCTAGATAAGTTCCTTGTGGGGTCTATTTTCCAAAATGGGGTCACTTGTGGGGGGTTTCCACTGTTTAGGTGCATCAGGGGCTCTCCAAATGCGACATGACGCCCTCAGACCATTCCATCAAAGTCTGCAATCCAAAACGTCACTACTTCCCTTCCGAGCCCAGACGTGCACCCATACAGTCGTTTTCTCACACATGTTGGGTATCAGCGTACTCAGGACAAATTGGACAACAACTTTTGGGGTCCAATTTCTCCTGTTACCCTTGTGAAAATAAAATATTGAGGGCGAAAAAAAATCATTTTTGTAAAAAAAAAAAAGATTTTTTATTTTTACAGCTGTACGTTATAAACTTCTGTGAAGCACTTCGGGGTACAAAGTGCTCACCACACATCTAGATAAGTTCCTTGTGGGGTCTATTTTCCAAAATGGGGTCACTTGTGGGGGGTTTCCACTGTTTAGGTGCATCAGGGGCTCTCCAAATGCGACATGACGCCTCCAGACCATTCCATCAAAGTCTGCAATCCAAAACGTCATTACTTCCCTTCCGAGCCCCGACGTGCGCCCATACAGTAGTTTACTCCCACATATTGGGTATCAGCGTACTCAGGACAAATTGGACAACAACTTTTGGCGTCCAATTTCTCCTGTTACCCTTGTGAAAATAAAATAGTGGGGGCGAAAAAAAATCATTTTTGTAAAAAAAAAAAAGATTTTTTATTTTACGGCTGTACGTTATAAACTTCTGTGAAGCACTTTGGGGTTCAAAGTGCTCACCACACATCTAGATAAGTTCCTTGAGGGGTCTAGTTTCCAAAATGGTGTCATTTGTGGGGGGTTTCCACTGTTTAGGCAGATCAGGAGCTCTCCAACACGACATGGCATACAGCCAATTCTGCGGTGAAAAAGTCAAACGGCGCTCCTTCCCTTCCAAACTCTGCCATGCACCCAAAAAGTGGTTTACCCCCACATATGGGGTATCAGCGTACTCAGGACAAATTGCACAATAACTTTTGGAGTCTTGTTACCCTTGGGAAAATAAAAATTGGGGTGAAAAGATCAATTTTGTGGAAAAAATATGATTTTTTAATTTTACGGCTCTACGTTATAAACTTGTGTGAAGCACTTGGGGGTTCAAATTGCTCACCAAAGATCTAGATAAGTTCCTTAGGGGGTCTAGTTTCCCAAATGGGGTCACTTGTGGGGGGTTTCCACTGTTTAGGCACATCAGGGACTCTCCAAAAGCAACATAGCGTCCAATCTCAATTCCAGCCAATTTTGGTTGGAAAAAGTCAAATGGTACTCCTTCCATTCCAAGCTCTGCCATGCGCCCAAACAGTGGTTCCCCCCCACATATGGGGTATCAGCGTACTCAGGACAAATTGGACAACAACTTTTGAGGTCCAATTTCTCCTGTTACCTATGGGAAAATAAAAAATTAGTGACTAAGAGATAATTTTTGTGGGAAAAAAATAGGATTTTTTATTTTCATGCCTGGGCATTATAAACTTGTGTGAAGCACTTGGGGGTTCAAAGTGCTCACAAAAGATCTAGATAAGTTCCTTAGGGGGTCTAGCTTCCAAAATGGGGTCACTTGTGGGGGGTTTCCACTGTTTAGGCTCATCTGGGGCACTACAAACGGAACATGACCCCCATCAATGTTTGCATTCCAAAACGTTACTGCTTCCTTTCCAAGCGCTGCCGTGCGCCCAAACAGTTTCCCCCCCCACATATGGGGTATCAGCGTACTCAGAACAAATTGGACAACAACTTTTGGGGTCCAATTTCCATGGGAAAAATCAAAAATTTGGAACTAAATAATCATTTTTGTGGAAAAATATTTTTTTTTTTCACACCCAGGCATTATAAACTTTTGTGAAACACTTGGGGGTTCAAATGCTCACAACAGATCTAGATAAGTTCCTTAGGGGGTCTAGTTTCCAAAATGGTGTCACTTGTGGGGGGTTTCCACTGTTTAGGCGCATCAGGGGCTCTCCAAACACGACATGGCGTCCAATCTCAACTCCAGCCAATTTTAGTTTGAAAAAGTCAAACGGCGCTCCTTCCCTTACGAGCTCTGCCGTGTGCCCAAGCAGTGGTTTTCCCCCACATATAGGGTATTGGCGTACTCAGGAGAAATTGCACAACAACTTTATCTGCCCATTTTCTCCTTTTACCCTTGTGAAAATAAAAAAAAGTTTGTAAAAGATCATTTTTGTGGCTAAAAAGTTCCTTCCACGTTGCTTCAGCTCCTGTGAAGCACCTGAAGGGTTATTAAACTTCTTGAATGTGGTTTTGAGTACCTTGAGGGGTGCAGTTTTTAGAATTGTGTCACTTTTGGGTATTTTCTGCTATATAGACCTGTCAAAGTGACATCAAATATGAGGTGGTCCCTAAAAAAATGGCTTTATAAATTTGGTTGTAAAAATGAGAAATCACTGGTCAACTTTTAACCTTATAATTTCCTAACAAAAAAAAATTTTGGTTCTAAAATTGTGCTGATGTAAAGTAGACATGTGGGAAATGTTATTTCTTAACTATTTTGTGTGACATATTTCTCTGTTTTAAGGGAAAAAAAATTCAAAGTTTGAAAATTGCAAAATTTTCAAAATTTTCGCTATATTTGCGTTTTTTTCAAAAATAAACGCAAGGTATATCGAAGAAATTTTACCAATAACGTGAAGTACAATATGTCATGAGTAGTGTTGAGCGATACGATACCGCAAGTATCGGGTATCGGCCGATATTAGCTCTCTCGGCCTTTCGATACTTAGTTCCGATATTTTCGTCTTATCGGATACCGGAATCGGGATTGTCACTGTCACTGTCAGTGTCCGTCGGTCGGGTCTGTCAGGAGTCAGCGGCACTTACCTGGCAGAAGATCGCCGGCGGTCACAGGCTGGACTGCTTCATGGCCGCCATCATCTTTCCCCGGCGGTCACATGCAGTTTCTCGCGAAAACTGCAGTGATTGCTGGGTAATCCCGGCCGTAAAGCAGTCAGTCCGATGACGTCACCGCCGGGGAAGCAGGTAATCAGCTGTGCTGCGTCAAGATGACAGGCTCTGCCTGTCATTGCGATGTAGCAGAGCTGGATCGCCGTGGGACAGTCGTTACTATGGACTGCGTCGGACAGGTGGTATACTGTTGTTTTTTTTTTTTTTTTTTTTTACAGGAGATCGATGGCGTCGCAGGAATGAGAGTATAATAAAAGAAATGAAAACTGTGTTGTCTCTTTTATTTCATTAAAATACTTTTTTCTTGCTGTGTCTTTTTTTTAATACATTTAAAAACTTTGGGATTAATAATGGATCGGTGTCTTATTGACGCCTCTCCATTATTAACCGGGCTTATTCTCACCGTGCAATCAACGGTGACATTAACCCCTTATTACCCCGCTTGCCACCGCTACAGGGCAAGTGGGAAGAGCCGGGTAAAGTGCCACAATTGGCACATCTTTTGATGCGCCAAATGTGGGGCTGCTGTAGCCTGGTATTATCAGGCTGTTGAGGGCCAAAATCCATGGGCCTTGACAGTCTTTTAATACCAGGCGGCAGCAGTCTGCATTTTACTTGGCTGGTTAACACAAATAGGGGGACCCCTACGCCTTTTTTTTTCGAGGGGATCCCCTATTTTTGTTAACCAACCAAGCTAAGCAAACTGCTGTGGCCTGGTATTATCAGGCTGGCAAGGTCCATGTATGTTGGCTCCTTAACAGCCTTAAATACCATTCCTCAGCAGCAGGGGCGTACATATAAATCATGGGGCCCTATAGCAAAAGTCTGAATGTTCCCCACCCCCCAAAAAAAAAACACAGAGGCATTGTAAATGTAAAGTGCCAGCACAGTGAGGGAAGTTGAGTCGCACAGAGACAGGGGTTTTGGGGGTACTCGGCACCGATCACGTCGACTTCTATGGGGGATGTCACGAGTAGCACAGCTCGGTCCGTGACCTGGGCGATCACTGGAATGTGGGATATTTCCAGGGGATGATAGAATGTTCGTGTAGTTTGTCGTGACGCCACCTGTAGTACCTGGTCAGGGTGTCCAGCGCTGCTGTGCAGGTCCTCTGGAAGGGATGGTGTAGTGCAGGTAGGTGAAAAGTCTTCTACAGGTAACACGCTATCCTTCCAGGGCAGATAGATGTGAGATAGAGCAATGATGCAAAGTGATGTAGCAGAGTGGACTATGCGACGTAGTAAGAAAGCAGGAAACACTTCAAGTTAAACGTTGCATAATAAAATTTTTAATAATAACATTACAAAAGTGCAAATGGCTTATATTATGTGACATGTTTTGTTACTGTTCATACCCTTGATATGTGTTATACATGTGTGTTAATAAATACATATTCAACAAAAGTGCAAATAGCATTAGTGCCGAAGTTCGTGGAGACTTCTTAGGACTACCCCCACCGGGGTAACTTCACAGTGTCCTTTACTTGTGCTTGTGGAGGACCCGCTCCAAACCTCCAACTGTGGTCTTGGGTGGGCTGCAAGACTTTCCTTGAGCAGACCTCACTTTCGGCCACACCAAACGGGTTTTTAGTTTCTGAGGTAGTTGAAAATAGTGCACAGTAAAGTGCACAGTAAAGTTTTTTGTAAAACCAAGATGGAGCACCAAAGTGCCAACTATTTACAGAAAAGTTTGCGAGCCAGTACAGTTCATGGCTTCAAAGTTCAACATTTTCATTACAGTGAAACACCATTACCCAACCTGGGTATATTAAGGCAACAATAAACTTGTTCTTCTGAACATTCACCCGTCCGGGTACATCAAACCATTACCCAACATGGGTATATTAAGGCAAAAAAAACTTGTTCTTCTGAACATTCACCCGTCTGGGTACATCAAACCATTACCCAACATGGGTATATTAAGGCAAAAATAAAGTTGTTCTTCTGAACATTCACCCGTCCGGGTACATCAAACCATTACCCAACATGGGTATATTAAGGCAAAAATAAACTTGTTCTTCTGAACATTCACCCGTCCGGGTACATCAAACCATTACCCAACATGGGTATATTAAGGCAACAATAAACTTCTTTTTATGAACATTCACTTGTCCGGGTACATCAATAATTTAACTATTTACATACAGAGACCCTGTCCGGGTTATTTAGACTTCTTTGGCTGGCCTCTTCCAGGTACCACCTGGTACTGTTCTGGAGCTTGCCAAACATCCGTGACAGGAGGATCCACCCAGACCTGATGACGTCGTGTGGCGTGTACAGTGACGTCGTGACCCGCTATCTGGGTCTGTGTGGCCACCTCTTTCGTCTCCTCTGGAACCCTATGTCCCGGACTGTACGAACCCCAGGGGGCCTAACAGGCGCCGGGTACGGGCCAGCTATCATTATCATGTCCATAGCTGGGGCTGCTGAGGAGACCACTGAGGGAGGCTGGGGAGATTTACGGCGTGGGGTGGGCACTTGTGCAGAGGCCTGGTTGGGGGAGGCTGAAGGCTCGTAGGGTCTGTCAGTTTCCTGACACTCTGGGGAGTAGGGGTCGCACCTGGTAACATTTAGGGCGTACCATCCATTGTAACCCCAGTGTCGGGTGTAAGTCACCAAGTCTCCTGCCAACAGGTCCCTCCCCGGGTGTCATTCTGGGAGGTGAGCCTCCACGTCCTGCCGGGTTACAAAAACTTCTAAATAAAGTCCAGGCTCCTGGATGAAGCCCCAACCACCTTTTAACTTAAAGTTCCGTACTGCACCCTTACGCCGCGGCTCCCTCACCGTACTTTTATCCTTTCTCATACGTGCCTTCTCTGCCAGGTCCTTCTCCAGGTGACGTTGCCGAAGCTTTAGGGATTCTCTCTGCTCCCTTTGTCGCTCTGCTTCCCACTCCCGACGTCTCCACTCTTCCTCCTGACGCCGGTTGTAATTCTCCTCCACCAGCTGCTCCATGTCTCCACCATCAAATGCCAGCTTACGATGTCCGGTTTGCGGTAGCTCTCCTGGCGCCCGCCAGTCCTGGCGGCGCTCACCTGTGGCGGAAGCAGCCGGCTCTGGAACAGATGACGGTCGGGGCTCCGGTACAGGCAGGTAGTGCTCTGGTGCCTGCGCGGCCTCCTCCATGAGGACGGGTGTCGCTTCTTCTGCCTCAGCGACGGGGGCAGACAGCGGGATCTGGGGTGCTGGTGCGGCGTTTTCTGCAGGAACGGGTGCCTCCACTGTGATACTGGCAACCGGTTCAGATTGCAAGGGCTGGGATGCCCGCACGGCCTTCTGTACTGGAACGGGTGCCTCCACTGAGATACTGGCAACCGGTTCAGATTGCAAGGGCTGGGATGCCCGCACGGCCTTCTGTACTGGAACGGGTGCCTCCACTGAGATACTGGCAACCGGTTCAGATTGCAAGGGCTGGGATGCCCGCACGGCCTTCTGTACTGGAACGGGTGCCTCCACTGAGATACTGGCAACCGGTTCAGATTGCAAGGGCTGGGATGCCCGCACGGCCTCCTCTACTGGAACGGGTGCCTCACCTTCGGTACAGACACTTCAGGGGGTAAGAGGGATTGGCGCCGCTCCAATTGTAGTTTTAGGGCCCGCCAGCTCGCTTCCATCCTGGCGACCTCCTCCCGGTGCCGGGCCAGGTCTCTCAGGGTATCCTCCGCTTCTTCCAGAATAGGAGGGTTTCCAGGCCGGGTGCCAAACGGTGGCTCCGTGGCGATCGGGTCGCTTCCGTGGGGGGAGAGCTCTGACTCCTCCATCCCTTCCCACTTCTGCTCACGTCCATTCGCCATCTCAGCAAAGTCACATGTGTCATTAGCATCAGGAGAGGCGACATCTTTTGTAGGGAGGCGGGACCTTCGCGTTCGTTTACGCCCACTGAGGAGGAGGAGGATGAGGAGGCGGAACTCCAGAGCTGTGGGGCACGATCTTACATTGCAGTAACATTTAGAGTGTGCGGACATCGTTTTCGCGCCACGGAGTGAGTGTACGCCCACGAGAGCACCCCCTTATTCTTCACCTGTGCCTTGTGGCACAGATATGACGGAAAAATGGCAAATACAGTCTATGATGATTTTTGCAATTCTCAAGCAAAAAACAGTTCAATTAAGGCACACAGGACTCGCTTATAGCGAGCTTCTGAATCCTGTTCGCTGGGTGCGATGCAACATCTCTGTGGCGACTGGACCCTCGGGTGCTTCTGTCTTTTCACAAATGCCGGCTTTACCCGGCAATTGAATCAGAGGCTATTTTACTATGTAGAAGTGAATAAACTATAAATATATGTATATATATATGTCACAATGACATGTATATATATATATATGTATTCTAAGTGTGTATATTTTGTGTTTACAAGGAAAGAAAGTGTTTTTTTAGTTGCGATATTTTGTTCCCATAGACTTACATGGGACTTCCGGTATCGGAATTGGATATCGACGATATTTAGTGATATCGGCGATACCATTCCGATCCGATATTTTTAGATATCGAGCAGTATCGCTCAACACTAGTCATGAGAAAACAATCTCAGAATCGCGAAGATCCAGAGTTATAACCTCATAAAGAGACAGTGGTCAGAATTGTAAAAATTGGCCCGGTCATTAACGTGCAAACCACCCTTGGGGGTGAAGGGGTTAAAAAGTTGAGGAGCAAAACATAAAAAACAGGACAAAATGGACCTCCAAAAAGATCAAAGAAAGGGGGAGTTAGGCACCAGCCCCCATCCGAGGTAAAGTGGACAAAAATTATTCATAAATAAATAATCAATAAATATTGCAGTGCAGAGTTGCGAATCCTACATCATATATAATATATATGGCTAGCTTAAGTGCAAAAAAATGCTTATGCATAAAGTGTCAAAGTGCAAGGATCACAGTGCAAAACCATGCAAAACAATTAATGAAGAGTAATTGTCCACAATCCAGGAGGGGTTAAATACAAAGGGGAGAGGCACTGACTGGGTTAATGTAGAAAAAACAGTCCTGCTAAATATAAGGTGCCAGAAGCTATGCTGAGGGAAAAAATAATGATTTTATGGTGACTGAAATCTCACATATATAGGTATATGCTGGCAGCTAAACTAAAGAAATGTATGCCCCAGGAAGGAGCACTTTGCGAAACCGCGCTCGTCGGGCTGTGTGGGTAGCGCTCCAGCCTCTACTCTTGTGCACTGCGCTGTTACATTTTCATCTCCCTGCTAAGTTTAACGTAATTAAGGTAATTATGCCATGGCACTTATGCCTTCACCTTATTGAGGCAACTTATGCCTGATGTACATTTCTTATTTTTTGGTCCTAGCAATCTCTCTTCACAATTGTTTTAGTGCTGCTTGCATTCGGCGTTTCATGAGCAAAATTGTATTGCCTAACACTGTTTAGCTGCCAGTATATGCCTATATATGTGAGATTTCAGTGACCATAAAATCATGTCAGTGCCTCTCCGCTTTGTATTTAACCCCTCCTGGATTGTGGACATTTACTCTTCATTAATTGTTTTGCATCGTTTTGCACTGTGATCCTTGCACTTTGGCACGTTATGCATCTATATAAGCATTTTTTTGCACTTTAGTTAGCCATATATATTATATATGATGTAGGATTCGCAACTCTGCACTGCAATATTTATTGATTATTTATTTAAAGCTCATAAACAAGGATAAAAAGGACTTAAAAATCCTAAAAATTTTTGGCAAAAACATAACATGAAAAATAGCCTCACCAACTCTTGTTAGATGAACAAAGTACTAGCAGGATGCAGCCAGCTCCCATAGATAAAGGCTGGAGAAGCACAGGTGCCCTCCACTGATGAGAGCAGCCACTCTATCACAGAAATAGTGATGATGATGGTGTTAACTGTCTAGTGGACAAAAAGCACACAAATAGGCTTGCTTAGGACATAAGTCACACAGGAAAGTGCGATGCATAGTGTCTGGATAGCAGACTATTTATAAAGCCTATAATGGAAGGTGGGCTTGTTCAGCACTATATGTGCATAACACAGAAAACCAAGCGAACAAAAAGGAGCCTAGCTGCATCCTGCAAAAAATGATAAAAAGTGCAAAAATGATGCATATGATAAATGCATCAAATGAGGTATTAGTTACTAGTTTGGCCAAAGCAGATAAGCTCGCAACCCAATGTCAAGGGTCCCCATTTTATTGCGAGTATCTAGCTATCAATTCAAAGCTCACAGACAAGGATAAAAAGGACTTAAAAATCCTGAAATTTTTTAGCAAAAACACAGCATGAAAAATAGCCTCACCAACTCCTGGAGAAGTCCATGTTTGGGGTCTGTGCACGGATACTAAATGTTCGGTATGGACCCTGAACTTTACTGCTCTGGATCACCCATCTCTACTTTTTTCACAATAATATTTCAGTGTATACAGGCTGCTAATCACCCGTATATATATATATATATACATATATATATATATATATACAATGGTGGCCAAAAGTATTGGCACTCCTGCAATTCTGTCAGATAATACTCAGTTTCTTCCTGAAAATGATTGCAATCACAAATTATTTGCTATTTTTATCTTCATTTAATTTGCTTGCAAGGAAAAAACACAAAAGAGAATGAAGCAAAAATCAAATCCTTGATCATTTCACACAAAACTCCAAAAATGGGCCAGACAAAAGTATTGGCACCCTCAGCCTAATATTTGGTTGCACAACCTTTAGCCAAAATAACTGTGAACAACCGCTTCCGGTAATCATCAACCATTCTTCTTTGACAAACTGCTCCAGGTCCCTGATATTTGAAGGGTGCCTTCTCCAAACTGCCATTTTGAGATCTCTCCACAGGTGTTCTATGGGATTCAGGTCTGGACTCATTGCTGGCCACCTTAGAAGTCTCCAGTGCTTTCTCTCAAACCATTTTATAGTGCTTTTGGAAGTGTGTTTTGGGTCATTGTCCTGCTGGAAGACCCATGACCTCTGAGGGAGACCCAGCTTTCTCACACAGTGTGGGCCCTACATTATGTTGCAAAATTTGTTGGTAGTCTTCAGACTTCATAATGCCATGCATACGGTCAAGCAGTCCAGTGCCAGAGGCAGCAAAGCAACCCCAAAACATCAGGGAACCTCCGCCATGTTTGACTGTAAGGACCGTGGTCTTTTCTTTGAATGCCTCTTTTTTTTTCATGTACACTCTATGTTGATGGTTTTTCCCAAAAAGCTCGACTTTTGTCTCATCTGACCAGAGAACATTCTTCCAAAACGTTTTAGGCTTTCTCAGGTAAGTTTTGGCAAATTCCAGCCTGGCTTTTTTATGTCTCGGGGTAAGAAGTGGGGTCTTCCTGGGTATCCTACCATACAGTCCCTTTTCATTCAGACGCCGACGGATAGTACGGGTTGACACTGTTGTACCCACGGACTGCAGGGCAGCTTGAACTTGTTTGGATGTTTGCCGAGGTTCTTTATCCACCATCCGCACAATCTTGCGTTAAAATCTCTCGTCAATTTTTCTTTTCCTTCCACATCTAGGGAGGTTAGCCACAGTGCCATGGGCTTTAAACTTCTTGATGACACTGCGCACGGAAAACACAGGAACATTCAGGTCTTTGGAGATGGACTTGTAGCCTTGAGATTGCTCATGCTTCCTCACAAATTGGTTTCTCAAGTCCTCAGACAGTTCTTTGGTCTTCTTTCTTTTCTCCATGCTCAATTTGGTACAAACAAGGACACAGGACAGAGGTTGAGTCAACTTTAATCCATGTTAACTGGCTGCAAGTGTGATTTAGTTATTTCCAACACCTGTTAGGTGCCACAGGTAAGTCACAGGTGCTGGTGATTACACGAATTAGAGAAGCATCACATGATTTTTCAAACAGTGCCAATACTTTTGTCCACCCTCCTCTTTTTTAGGTTTGGTGTGGAATTATATCCAATTTGGCTTTAGGTCAATTCTTTTTGTGTTTTTTCATTGAAGACAAATTAAATGAAGATAATAATACCAAAGAATTTGTGTTTGCAATCATTTTCAGGAAGAAACTGAGTATTATCTGACAGAATTGCAGGGGTGCCAATACTTTTGGCCACCACTGTATATACTTAGTTACGCATATACCTGACTATAATCCTAAAAATCCCTGACTCTGTACCACAGTATTAATATTAATAATAATAATTTTATTTCTATAGCTCCAACATATTCCGCAGCACTTTACACTATAGAGGGGACTTGTACAGACAATAGACATTACAGCATAACAATAAACACATAGATCAAAACAGATACCAAAAGGAATGAGGGCCCTGCTCGCAAGCTTACAATCTATGAGGAAAAAGGGGAGACATGAAAGGTGGATGGTAACAATTGCTTTCATTGTTCGGACCAGCCATAGTGTAATAATCGGGTGTTCATGTAATTCTGCATGAACCAGTTAACAGTCTAAATATGTAACAGTACAGACACAGAGGGCTATTAAATGCATAAAGCATGTGAGAACATGATACAAGGAACCTGTTTATGGTAAATATTTTGAATGGGCCAACACAGGGATAGTTAGGTTAATGTGTTGAGGTGGTATGCCAGTCTGAACAAATGCGTTTTTAGGGCACACTTAAAACTGTTGGGATTGAGGATTAATCGTATTAACCTGGGTAGTGCATTCCAAAGAATTGGCGCAGCACATGAAAAGTCTTAAAGACGGGAATGGGAGATTCTGATTACTGAGGATGTTAACCTCAGATCATTAGCAGAATGGAGGGCACGGGTAGGGTTGTAGACTGAGACGAGGGAGGAGATGTAGGGTGGTGCTGAGCCATAAAGTACTTTGTGTGTGAGGGTAATAAGTTTATACTGAATTCTGGAGTGGATGGGTAACCAGTGTAAGGACTGGCACAAGGTAGATGCATCGGTATAATGATTGGTGAGGAATATGATCCTGGCTGCAGCATTCAGGACTGATTGGAGAGGGGAGAGTTTGGTAAGAGGGAGACCGATTAATAGAGAGTTACAATAGTCCAGATGAGAATGAATAAGAGAAACAGTAAGAGTTTTTGCAGAGTTGAAAGTAATTAAATATTAATTTGATTTAGATTTCTCTTTTCTATTCACTCTATATATTATTAATTGATAAAAATGAACACTTCTAGTTTTTAAAGCATTTTTACTTTGTCGAATTTTTTCACACCTACTTATAACTTTTGCACAATAGTGTACCATTATGGATATAGATCTATAATATCAATGTAGACAATGATTGATGCTCAGTGATTAAATCTGTCTTCTAGGAATTTTTTCCTATGTGGTTGGAAGAAGAAGGAAACATATCACCTGGTGAAACACCTAAAGATCGTTAACAAAAATTGGAATGTTTGGAAATATGTAAAATATACATTTGAATCATTTGGTTTTTCCAGGAGTAAGGAATCAGCAGTAAGAGTCTAGTGACCAGGCTACAATATGAAATGTATGAATTATTGGCCATTGGTTAAAGTTTATGAGGATGTAATTAATACCACCTCAAAGCTTTTCTGTCTGCATCTTCTGTTTGTATTATTATTGGTATTATAATGCTCCGTACCTGACATAATCTAAGGTGAGCCTTAGAGGACATCTATTTAAGACCAAATTCTAACCGTAATCTAAATAAACACACACATTTACTGCTGTATCCCCTAGTGCCCCTTTATTACAGGAACAATATATCATTAAACACAACATGCATATTCTATTTGTCTTGTTGCAGTTCATTAATTTTAATTTGAGACTGTCAGCACTATAGCAAAAGAGATGCAATTAATCCCGCGACTGGGTAAAAGGAATATTTTCAAGCTCTGCTACCCACCAATAGCTCAGTTGTTAGATCATGATCCAGGACTTGGTAATAGCATTCTTGACACAAGATATTATCAGGGAGCAGATGTGAAGTATCATTTTAATTTCATATCTGAGGTACTAATTAAACAGAGCGCATGTCACAGAACAATTGAACGAGACTCAGCGGATGGTGTTTAGAACTGAGATGTCAGACGAGGCAAAAAATTACTGCTGATTGGAAGGTAGTGAAAATGAAAACTGCAAACAGAAATAGATACAAAATAGATAAGTCTTTGCTACAGTTCTGTATATTCCGTATTGCATCTCAATAGGTTTTATTAGTAAAAGTAAAAAATTGTATGGCTCAAATAATATATTGGCATATTTAGAGTATTTTCAATATTTTCTATTATTTTTTTAAATACAGCAATTTTTTTTGCAAATTCATATTTTCCAAATTCTTATGAATACTTCCTTTATTGCCTGACCTTAAGAACCTTCCTCCTGATAGGTAAAAATAATTTGCCATATATGTTATTATTGTCATCAGATATGTAGAAGAATGTTATGAGATGCATAGAGATTTGTTCAAAAAAATATAATGATTGACTATACACAACTTTCGAAATTATGAAAAATCTTTTAAGAAGTATGCAAATCTTACCACTCTCGACATGTCATAAGATAACATCAATGAGAACACACTACTCTACCCCATTCACATGCCCAATTGCCCATTGCTTTACTAATCTATTTCAGCTAATCACTGAGTAATCCAGTAGGTGGAATCCTTGCAATCTGCTCCTCTGGGCGGAGCTGCATCATTAAAGGGGCTGTCCCGATGACAATGCCTCTACCATGTCTTTCACATAAAGTCCTGTGCATGGTGTATCCACAGGTCCTTAATATAGTCTTGTGCAGCGTTTGTGCACTCTAGTATGCCATTCAGTGGATTCTAGGGGGGATGACTTAAAAACAGCACCTCGTGTAGAATTACATGATTTATCTTTTTTATGTCATTTTTTGCATCAAATTTAAAAATACACATATATGACAGTAGAGGTATCATGGGCCTCTACACTGGCCTTACTTGGCTCAGTATAAAACAAAGCCATAATACAACCATGAGTATTTTAGCTGAATGTCTTATGACATTCATACACTTGAGTTGTGTATATGTTTAAATGCATCCTGATAGCAGATTCTTCAACCACAGGCAGCATGAATCAGACACTGGTAGTAGTGTTATTGCATCGGTGTATGTTTTACTCTGAAACACTGAAAGCAAACCCCAAAGAATCTGTGGCTAATTCCAACCCAGCTCCTCACGACTGATGGGTTTCTCTCTATGTATGTGCACACAGGGCCCTGTAGGTTTGGATTTCTTGTTCCCTTAATAATAAAGACCTTCATTTAAAAACTGCATTTTGTCTTTACTTGTGTTATCTTTGTCTAATATTTAAATTTGTTTGGTGATCGGAAATATTTAAATGTGATAAACATGCTAAAGAATAGGAAATCAAGAAGGGTCAAACACTTTTTCATACAACTGTATCCTCACCTCTGGTGTTGGGCCCATTCAAGTAATATTGGCAACTGGTCTCCCTGGGCTTGTGTGACATTGCTATATCACACGAGCCCTGCAGCCAATCAGCGACCACTTCACTCTCATTTCCTCCTGACATAACTGACATTCAGAGGAAGCCAGAGAGCAGCAGCAGATCTCACTTCTTCTGGGTGTCAGTTTCATCCATAACAATGTCACGCGAGCCATCGGATACCAGGCGCTGACATCACTGGAACTGCACCAGAACCAGAGGTGGGTATAGCTGTTATTATTTTAAATGGCCAAAAAATAGCGATAGAGAAGGGGCAGTCCAATTAGTGGACAACACCTTTAACTATTGCTAATCTTTGTACACCTAAATTATATTAAATACCTTTAGTTTGGTGTGAATATCAGATCCCATTATATATGAATTGGTGGAATCAAATGTTTGGAGCCTTACCAAAAAATTGGCTGTTTTTTTTATTAATACATTTTTGCCCTTACATGAAACCTGTAATTTGAAAACCTTTACTATGACTCGTGATATCTTTATAAATGTGAGATCTTTGTGATATCTGGATCATTTATGCTTAATATACTTGCTCAGTAACAGCTGTGAACAATTAACATTTCCTTCTTAGTCTAATTTTTTCTTACTTTATGGAGATTCCAGCTAGGAATGAGAAAAATATGCAAAAGTGAAGAAAAACTGAAAGTTCTCAGAATTACTAGTCTTTAAATATGTTTATATGGTTTAATAAAGATGTGACCTATCACCATTAGAACTAGTATTATATCTTAAGAATTGTCAAAACAAACAAAGGAACCTTCTTTCCTTCTCCTTGATTTTTAACTACACTGTTTTAACCTTGTTGATTCAATTGGCTGCTATTGCAATGACACATGGGCAATAACACCGAATAAAAGTATATCTGTCACCAAGTTCTGGGGTGTGATCAATTTTAGTGTATGATATTTTTCTATGTGAACATTCTGGTAAATTGAATTTTTTCCTTTTTTAGTTTCTTTCTGACATGTTCTAGTAACTTTGACTTGAAAGAAAATGAGATTGAATAGCCAGCTGAATTGGTCTGAAGGCCAGAGCTACATTGAGGACTCTGACCCCTAAGACAAACAGGAACTATGTGATCATTTTGTTGCATTGATTAGTTTCTGGTTGTTAATAAAAGATTAAATATTTTATATAAAAAATCAAGAAGTAGTATTATGAGGTGATGGAAAGGTAGAAGGGGAAGCTACACCAACTGATAAGTACAGCAAACAAGATAAGTTTCACCAGGAATACTATGTGTATTTGTTGTATCCATATCTACCATGCTCCTATTAGTACTTGCTGTAATCAGTCATAATACAGTATTATCTTTTATTTGTACAGCTGTGAAATATTCTTCAGTGTTAAATAGTGAATATTTTAATTCACGTCTGACTCAATGGAGCTTGCAATCTAAAAGAATTTAATGTGTATATGAATTTTGAAAGTATTCGGTGTGTTCACTGGCAAAAGTCTTTCATCTGCACCAAAATGAATCAACAATTGCAATAACTCAACATAACAAATGTAATAAGTGATTTCTCCAAATTAAATACAAATTGCAATATTTTAATGACTACTAAAGTCTCAAAACTATCTTAACATATAATAGCTAGTGGCCGCTGTCCCCAAATCCCATAAGGCAGCGCAGTCACCATCATGTGTCCCGTGCTGCAATACATGTAACTAGGAGCCCGCGGCCGCTTTGCTGCCCTTCCCGGGAGCCCGGGAGCATAATACCTGTGTGTGGCCCAGCCTGAGAACTAGCGGATCCACTCCCCTCTGGTCTGTGCTCCGCCAGCTGCAGCCGCTATTTCCCCCAGGAAGCAAACACTGGACTGGGACAGGGCTGCTGAGAGCAGGTATGACTTCATGGGAGCACGCTGTGTGGGAAGGGGTGGAGCCTGCTGAATGCATAGTAATAGTAGCAGAGTGGGCTGACAGAGTCAGGAGTACAGCTCTGAGTGCTAGTTCTGCCAGTAGTGAGGGCGGCGCGTGTGGGGGGTATTGTGGGGACAGGTGGTGCTTATGTGGTACTAGAAATAGGCCCAATGCTATCGCATTGGGAGTGCAGTGAAATTACTCGGGCTGCAAAGCCTGCCTCCATCGTGACTTTACCGCCCTACTGATGCGAAAGCATCGGGCCTATTTCTAGTCTTATATAAAATCGCCAGTTGTGACTTCCGTCCACGAACTGCGCCTGCACAAGTGACATATACATCTCCGCTATTCCCACGCAGGCACAGTAACAGCTGCGTCGTCACTATGCACGCATGGGAATAGCAGTGTCATGTATGTCACTTGCGCAGGCACAGTTCGTGGCCACGAACTGCAACTGCGCAAGTGACATTCACGTCACATCAATGGGACTTGCTCCCTTCTCCTGTGCTGGGTGTTCTTTACAATAGTCTATGCCATGTTTCTCAGGTAACTCATTGAACTCATCTGACATCATCACCCTAGGCTTTTTAACCCCTTTCTACCATATGATATACTATCCCGTCCATGTGACCTGGGCTTAAGTCTCAGGAATGGGATAGTACGTCATAGTCGATCGGCCGCATGTCAGCTGATTTTCACAGCTGACACCTGGCACTAAGTGCCAAGAGTGGTCAGGAAAAAATATGACTTTTTTTCACGGATCTACGTTATAAACTTGTGTGAAGCACTTGGGGGTTCAAAGGGCTCACCACACATCTAGATACATTCCTTAGGGGGTCTAGTTTCCAAAATGGTGTCACTTGTGGGGGTTTTACACTGTTTAGGCACATCAGGGGCTCTCCAAAAGCGATATGGTGTCCAATCTCAATTCAAGCCAATTTTGGTTTGAAAAAGTCAAATGGCGCTCCTTCCCTTCCGGGCCCTGCCGTGTGCCCAAAGAGTGCCCAAACAGTGGTTTTCCCTCACATATGGGGTATTGGCATACTCAGGAGAAATTGTACAACAACTTTTTCTGTAAATTTTCTCCTTTTACCCTTGTAAAAATAAAGAAATTGTTGTTAAAAGATCATTTTTGTGACTAAAAAGTTACAGGTTCATTTTTTTTCCACATTCCAAAAATTCCTGTGAAGCACCTGAAGGGTTAATAAACTTCTTGAATGTGGTTTTGAGTACCTTGAGGGGTGCAGTTTTTAGAATGGTGTCACTTTTGGGTATTTTCTGCCATATAGACCCCTCAAAGTGACTTCAAATGTGAGGTGGTCCCTAAAAAAATGGTTTTGTAAATTTTGTTGTAAAAATGAGAAACCCCATTTTTACAAAAAAAATGCTGGATCGCGCCTAACGGCAAAAAACGGATGTGTGAAAGTAGCCTTATACAACAGCAAGAAGTTGGTAACTTGCATTCTGAGAGGTTGGTGTCGATAACATCTACCAAACTGGACTGAGCTTGTAAATAACACTGGCTAAATCATGGAAGTCAGGAGTAGAAGAGATGGGTGATTAACCACTTTGGCTGAGATGGACCAAGTGCAGTATCAGCAAACTCCTGACAAACTTGAGGTAACTATGAACAATGCTAATAAACGCCCAAGCACTTGACTTCTGCCTGAACTGCCTGAACTGTATTTTTTTTTCTTTTGTTTTTGTTTTTTTTTTACATTTTTGTTTGTATTTTTTTCCCGTTTTTTTTTTTTACTTTTCTTGGTAGTTTTGAGGCTAATGTATTTGTTTTCTCTTTTTCTTTAACAGGCTTCACAGCGTGCTCCCGACTCTGATGGTGAGGAGGGGGGATCGATGTTGACCTCCTCATCGATCTGAATAGAGAAAGGGAGCCGCTGTGGAACATGGGGGACCGCCGCCATGCCGATCTCATTGTGACCCGTCGGCTCTGGGAGGAAATCTGTTCACAACTCCTGGATCGCTGGGATGACCTCGATGCTCGGGCCCAGACTGAAGAGCGTAAGTATATACAGTTCAGGTTGCTGGATGTAAAGCAGTGTTTCCCAAACTCCAGTCCTCGTGGCACCCACGGGTCATGTTTTCAGGATTTCCTTTGTATTGCGCGGATGGTGGAAGTATCATCAAGGCATCATGAAGTCTCTCACCTGTGCAACACTATGGAAATCCTGAAAACATGACCCGTGGGGGCCATGAGGACTGGAGTGTGTGAAACACTGAGATTGTATAGTAACCAATTTGTGCTTTTTCTTTTCAGGGTAGAGATTTGCGAAGCGGTGGCGGTCTGTGAGGGATCGCTTCAAGAATAAGTTCAACAAAGAGATGCAGGCCCCGAGTGGATCTGGAGGACGCAGGAGCAAGCACAAGTATGCATGAGCCCTGTCGTTCCTCCGGGCAACAATGGTCACCAGAAGGTAAATATTACACACCCCATGTAAAAAAAAAATGTTAACATGTCTAACTAATTTTTTTGTTTCAGCCAGGGCCATGCAATATCACTATATTAATTGTTTTTTTTTCTCTTTATTCCACAGAACGGTGACCAGCACTCGGGAGCCTGCACAGTTGGACCCTTCTGGGGCGATCCCTCAGGAGTCCACCACTGAGGGACACTTCGACCGCCCCGGCCCATCTGCACCTTCACAGCCTTCCCTGACATGTGAGCCCTCTGTCCCATCCACCAGCGCTGGAGCATCGTGACCAACTGCATTGCATGAGTCTACTGGTCAGGAGATAGCTTTCTCTTTACCCCACCCTTCTGCCGCTGCCACCTCTAGTACACCTGTGGCTACTGGGCGGCAGTGGCAGAGGGGTCAAGAAAGGAGCTATACGCCCGAGTTCTTGCATCTGAATGCATCTTTCCTGAACTGTCTTAAAGTCTTGTCAGAGCAAATGGCCGCAGCCTTAAATCAGCTCAGCTCCAGCATTCTGGAGGTAAAAACACTTCTGCAAACCATGCATTCAGAAGCAAGAAGATCTCCAAACCACAGCTTTTTCCGGTTTGTAGTCGAGCGCATGGATACGCTATCTCCTAGCCAGCAGATGCATGTAATGCATTTTGCCATGCTGCTCTAGCGCAGGTTACCTCCCAAGCTCCTCCACCCACCCCAAGTAGTTCCTCCCACACCTGCCCCCCTCCAGCCACTGTCCCTCCTCCCCTCCTATTCAATACCAGCAACCTCCCCAGTACCAGCAACCTCCCCACTTCCAGCAACCTCCCCACTTCCAGCAACCTGCCCACTTTTAGCAACCTTCCTGTACAAACATCCTTCCCTGTACCAACATCCTTCCCCATACCACTTCCCAACCACATCATCTGCTCCTCCAGTCCCTGCCCAACCCTCCTCTCCACCACCCACCACATGTTCTGCCTCCCACATGTCCACCCGTTCTATTTCTTTTTCCACCCCTTCACCTCTTTTACCTGATCCATCCCCATCCCAGTCCTCTCTCCACACTCCCAATGTCAAAGTGTCCCGCAGCCCCTCCAGCAGTATCTCCACCCCACACTATATCAATTTATGAGATATTATTTTTAATAAAAAATAAACATTTTACGTTTGAAATTTTTTTTAAATAAAAAACATATTTTGTTTGAAAAAAAATTATGTTAATAAAAAATGTTATTGAGCATACAATAAAAGTAAAATTGGTTGCTTAAATTTGTTGTCTGTCATTTATTTCTAAGGTTAAATATGTGTAAAACAAAGGTAAAATAAAGTGGATAAATATGGTAACATTTATTGGGTATACAAAACCAGGTACATAACTTTGTGTAAAAGGTAAATTAATTTTACCTTTTGGCCAAAGTTGTGTCCCTGGTTGTGTATTAGCCAAAGTATTTCACCTGTTACCCAAAGTTGTGTACATTTTTAGGTAATCCCCAACAAGGTACAAAACTTTGGTTAAAAGGTGAAATACTTTGTGTAATACACAACCAGGGACACAACTTTGGCCAAAAGGTAAAATACTCTAGATAATCCACAACAAGGTAGACAACTTTGGTTTGAAAAGGTATACTGTGGGTACAGAAGGTACATGACTTTGGTTAAGGTAACAGAGCAATTTTTTCAAACTCTGTCATCCTGCCAGTCTAGTCTTCCTTCAGGTGACATAAAGTATTCTGCAAATTTGTCCCTCATTCTGGAAACAGCCACAGAACTTCGATTGGTAATGTTCCGGTAATCATGCAAGGTGGTTTCTTCAGAGTGGTCCTCAATGGAAATCGGTTCCTTGCAGATAACAAAATTGTGCAGGACCATCCAAGCTTTGATTACCTCATCCACAGTTTCAGTCTTGAGGTTGATCGCAGTCAATAGGACACGCCATTTGGCTGTCAGAATACCAAAAGCGCACTCCACCATTCTTGCTCTTGTGAGGCGGTAGTTAAAAATTATTTTTGTTGGTGTCAGTCCACTGCTGGAGTACAGTTTCAAAAGGTGTTCTGACAGCTGGAAGGCTTCATCCCCTACACAAACAAAAGGCATAGGTGGGTCAGATATTTGAGGTAGCAGTCTAGGGGGTGGGAACTGGAAGGTGTTTCCATAGAGATGATGTCCCATTGCTGACAGTTTGAAGACTTGTGAGTCATTGAAGCGGCCATAGGCCCAATATCGACAGCAATAAATTTGTATTCCGCATCAGCGATGGCCATGAGGACAATGGAAAAATATTTCTTGTAATTAAAATATTCTGATCCAGATTCTGCTGACTTGACAATGCGGATATGTTTCCCGTTCACAGCGCCCAAGCAATTAGGAAACTGACATCTGTAGAAACTTGTCAGCAATTTCAAGCCAACTCTCTGTTGTGGGCTGTGATATAAATTCCTCAACTAAAGAGTCCCACAATGCACGGCATGTGTACTTTACAATTCCAGATATGGTGGAAATTCCAAGTCTGTACTGGAAATGGAGTGAGGAAAGGGATTCTCCAGTTGCAAGGAATCTGTGAATAAAAAAAGGGGACAAATGAGTTAAAAATCAAATGGCATTACATACCAGAACTTAGCTTTAACAATTGGAGATACTATTAAAAAGATTTATTACAAACTACCAGCAACAACATCCGGTTTTTGGTCAGATCCGCTAGACGGATCCGGCAGAAAACCGGATCCGTCTCATCAGTTTTTACATAATTTTAGCCGGATCCGACGCAACACCGGATCGCGCCTGACGGCAAAAAACTGGTGTGTGAAAGAGGCCTAAGAGAGCCAATAATTTGGCTTTACTTCACTGCTTTCTTGTGGTTAACGATTTCCTTTCTAGCAGACCAAGCTTGCTTAAAACACTGGTAATAGTCATTGGCCTACTGAAAGATTCCAGACTGCATTTACAGTGCTTTGATAAAGTATTCATAACCTGTGAAATTCTCCACATTTTTTCATGTTTCACCTACAATATTAAATGTATTTTATTAGGATTTTTTGCAATATTACAACACAAAGTAGCACATATTTGTGAAGTGTAAGGGAAATGATACATGGTTTTCTAATTATTTTAACAATATAAATTTGAAAACGTTGATGTGGATTTGCATTCTGCCAACTTTGAGTACTGCAGAAATTCTTTTGTAACCTTGACTAGGTCTGTGCCTTACCACAATTCTGTCTCTGAGCGCCTTGGCCAGTTCCTTTGACCTCATGATTCTCATTTGGTCTGACTGGCTGCAATGAAAAAAAGATTGAAAAATTTAAAGGGGTCTGAATACTTTCTGTACCCACTGTAGTTTGAGTCAGAAGATGCACCATCGGTCTAAGTATTGAGATCCTTAAGCTGAATCCTTAACATGTTTGTACAAAGCAATGTTATCTTCTTGCAACATTTTGTAAAACTCACCTGAGGCAACTCCTGACTTGTAAATGTGGGGGGATTCTATTCATTGGGTTAAATAACTCTGAGGCTGCAGTTGTCATGAAATGTGGCACTTTGTGTAAAGTTTAGAGAAATTAGATGTTCTATTTGTTATGTTGAGGTAATTAAATGGTTCTTGCTTGATTGGTTTATTGAAAACAGCTGAAAGTTTGTAAATTTTGTTAATAAACCTAATTTGCAATGGGGGCTGAATAATTTTGATAGCAACCGTATAGTGTCCACTGCACTAAATGTTTTGCAAAAGTGTATCCCGATAACAAACTCTCAGCTAGTAACCATAAACATAAATTTTCTTCTGCTGTATATAAAAGTCTAGTCTAGGACAGGGGGACATTCAGGGGGTTGAATACAGTTGTCCTTCCCTTCATAAACCCTAAACCTGTGGGTGTACCCTGAGGTAGTCTCACACAGTTTATAAAGTTTAATTCTGTTCCTGGCCATCTTACGGGGCAGGTATTGTAAGAATTTTAGCCTCCCCTTGAAATATATTATGGACTCATCCACATCGATGTCTGTTTGGGGAACGTACACTTCAGCAAACGTTTTGCTGAAGTGATCAATGACCTGCCGAACTTTGAAAATGTAAGATACTGCAGGTGGATGTCGCCACGGATGTGAGGCAGATCAAGAGTTAAAGGTTTACTAAACAAAATCAGAACACTCCACGCAGGGAGGAGTAATAGAGATTAAATGCAACAAGCAAGGGTGAAAAACAGTCTTTCAAGGAAAAAATGAACGAAAGGCAGAAAAACACTTATCAGTCTGAAGAAGGCTTGATTGAAGGGTTCGTTTCTACAATGTTGGCACCGTCAACAGCAGCACAGGCAGTCACTTTCAGATCTCAGTCCACGGAAGGGACACGGTCTCAAAGGAAAACAATGGAAGGATGTAGGGTGAGGCGAGGTCCTGCTCCCACCGGTATTTGTCACAAAGCTCCGGACAGCGCGAGTCAATGCAGGGACGATACTGTGTTCCTGGGTCAGTCCAATTACTCTTCCCTGCATCTACCTCTACCCTGTCGGGGGAGTCTCCTCTGGTTATGGAGGCTGGTGGGTCAGTGTCAGTTTGGGGGGCGCTCACAGCGCCGAGACTTTCTGCTCCTGTGGTAAGTCGGGGACCTCTCGCACTCGAGGCCTGTGCTGCAGCTGGCAACTCACTCTCCTGCGTGCTGCACTTTCCCGCCTGGACTCCTCTCAGCTTCCCATGCGCAGTGCCTTTTAATTCATCCCCGCCCCCTTCTGTCACATGGAAAGGCTGGTCCAGGAATGGTAAGTGTTCTGCCAAAGATACTGAAAGCTGCGCCAGTCGTTCTGGACACGGAGCGAGAAGGCAACCCCATTTGAATCCATCTTTCTCTTCATCCACTTATAAAAAGACGGTCAAAGTTGGGGTAATCTCTGGGAAGACATTGTACAATATTGTTGTAGTCCAAAAATTTTTGTATAGCCTCAAAATGTTTATGGGTCTTAGACATGAGGAAAAATTGCTAGGTGTACAAATTTGTCTAGGCCACTATGAGATCTACAAAATCTTCAGAGATCAAGACTTTGTAAAAGTCTAGTTCTGTGAGGCTGGTGGTGTCAAATTGGATTCCTGATTGTGCCACAAAATTAGGAATCTGTGTCTCATAATCTTTGGGGAATGAGATCCATAGGGGCTCACTAACGGTGGGTGCTGGTTCATTTTAGGTCCTGGGCCATCTGCATGGTGGTTTGGGATCACTTAAGGATGATGAAAAGTGGGAAAAATAAAACAAGGTGGCATCCTCTCCCTCACTATCAGTGTCAGAGGCAAGGAAGGTATATGCCTCCTCGGCTGAATACCGTGTTTGGGATGAATAGGAAATTTTTTCACATGTGGTGTGTGTATGTATACCAAATTTTATTCAGGTGTGTTTGTGAATGAGTGTTTGGTGTAAACTTTTTTATTTAGAAGAGAAAAAAAGGAAATAATCCAGCAAAAAGATAAAATTAAAGTAAAAAGAATTAAAAAGTTTGGACAAATAAAAAACAAACTAAAACAGACGTCAGTAAAAAAAAATATAGCCCGCAACTATCTGAAACTAACCCTGACTATATTCAGTAAAAAATACTGTAGGAGATGCTGATTATTACAGTATATTTTTACTGTCCCTAATCCAGTTCTATCATCTAATCTAAATTATTTTTTAAATTCTTTTTTCACACACAAAAAAACAACAGGCTGTCAATCAGTTATGCGCGCCACTGATAGGCACTAAAAGGTTGTAGGATGCACGCACAAATGTGATTCTTTTTTTCCACTTTATCTGACGCTAACCTGACTAAATTCAGTAAAAAATACTTTACTTGACATGACACTGATTACTAAGGTATATTATTACTTTTCCTAATGTAGTCCTATCAACTAATCTAAATATTTTTTTTGCCTCTTTTTATGCTTCACTATCCCACTAACCCTGACTAAATTCAGTAAAAAATACTGCTGTGGTATATTTTTAGTGTCCCTAATCTAGTCCTATCAACTAATCTAAATTATTTTTTATTCAAATCTTTACACACACAGTGTTCATCCCTGACTGGCACTTAACGGCTGCAGGATGCATGGATGGATATGGTGTAAAAGAGTGCTAAAAAATAATGGACAGGAAAAAAATGTCCTGGCCAAAAGCAAGCACAGATGCTGAACAGTCGTCGGCTTTACTGGTCAGCGCCCGGTTGCTGCAGGACGCACGCACAAGAAATAAACTGGCCAAAATCGAGAGATCAAGTAGTCATCAGCACTCAGCGGCAGAAGAGGGGTGGGGAAGGGGTTAGGGAGAGGGGGAAAAGGGTGAAAAGAAGGGAGAGGAGAATTGGGGTGGATTAGGAAAAATCAGGGAACAGGAACGGATCAGTAATGTCTTCTTTCCTCTTACAGGAACAGCATCAGCACCAGCAGAAGTGATGGCACAGTCTTGAAAAAGTCTGTGGCACAACAATGCCCAGCACAGCATGACGGAACAGCACAGTGACCGCTCTGCGATATCCCCAAGCTGAAATGAAGAAACACAGAGAGCCAAGAGACCTGCTTGCACAGCAAATGGTCAGACAGTCCCCACCAAAATCGGCATGTTTGACTGTCTTTCATTTAGTGTGTATGGTGGCCTTTACTCTTAAGTGTAGTGTCTTCCTTTTTTATCATGACATGTAAAATATTTTATGTAGAATCTCTAGATCTCAGCCCTACATCAGGACAGCTCCTGCACAGCCTTTGAACTGCTAAATGTAACTTAGTATTTTCTGTATTGGTCCTAACCTTGTCTTTTCAACACTGCAGAGAAGACGTATCAAAACTGATGCAAAGTAAGAATGAAGTAGTTACTCTTGACGTAACCAATCAGATTATTGCTTTAATTTTCTAAAAGCAGTCTGAAAAAACGTATTGAAATCTTATTGGTTTGCATAAGTAACAATTCCACTTTTCTTATGGACCAGTTTTGCTAGTTTTTTCCAGTGGGTTTCTTATAATTATAATTTCTGAAGAAGACTTTAGTGTGCCAAATAGTTCTACAGAAAAACGACTTAGATAAATGTTGTTAATTTCCGTTTACCCGACAAAACACTGATTACACAAGCACTAACACTTCGACAACATGATAATTTAGATTTATGGTGCAATTTTGTGCTGAATACGTATATACATTGTATATATTAGTCTTTCACATTATGCAAAGTGGAGAAAAATTCACCCATGACACTGAGACATTAATCATGCAATATCCAATCCGAATGTATGGTATGGGTGTTATGGGAAATGCTCGCCTTACAAATATTCCTCGAGGTCACAACAACAAGCAGCGTTGGAGTCAAGTTGAATGTATTAAACCTGCCACACGGAAGGAAACTCTGTTATAATAATTATTCATTATTACAGGAAAATGTACCGATGTGGACTACACCCAATCTAAGCAGCTTTATCAACACAGCTCCTGTTTTTCAGTGGCATAAAGTGACTCTAGATTAAGTCTAATGATTATTTTCGTTGCAAGAACTGGTAGTAATTTTCCTTTAGTGTAAAATGGTAAACTTTGATTAATTACTACAGGAAAGTAATGAAGCTAAAGGGTATACTCTTTCAGTTCAGACATACTCAACATAACATAAACAAAAGGGGACAAAAAATAAACTGCACAGAACTGCATAGAAATTAATTATACTGAATTCCTGAAATGTGAAAGCTAAGCGAGAATTCACACATGACTATACACACACAGACGCTCACACACACAAACATTTCCTTTTAGGTAACAATAAACCATAGTGTTACATTTCTCTTCATTAAGGCACTCAGCAAACCTAGGAGTATGGTATTACATAAATATTGATGATAAAAATCAAATCCCCATGGAATACAATTGGGTAATTGCAGTACAGTGTTGGTGAAGGCCAGCATAGATGTACAGTCATGGCCAAAAGTTTTGAGAATGACACAAATATTATATTTTCACATGATCTGCTGCCCTCTGGTTTTTATGTGTGTTTGACAGATGTTTTTATCACAGACAGAAATATAATAATTGCAAACATATGAGTAACAAAAGCTTATATTGACAGTTAGAATGAGTTAATGCAGCAAGTCAATATTTGGAGTGTTGACCCTTCTTCTTCAGGACCTCTGCAATTCTCCCTGGCATGCTCTCAATCAACTTCTGGACCAAATCCTGACTGATAGCAGTCCATTCTTGCACAATCAATGCTTTCATTTTGTCAGAAATTTTAGGTTTTTGTTTGTCCACCCGTCTCTTGATGATTGACCACAAGTTCTCAATGGGATTAAGATCTGGGGAGTTTCCAGGCCATGGACCAAAAATCTCTATGTTTTGTTCCCTGAGCCATTTAGTTATCACCTTTACTTTATGGCAAGGTGCTCCATCATGCTGTAAAAGGCATTGTTGATCGCCAAACTGCTCTTGGAAGGTTGGGAGAAGTTGCTCTTGGAGGACATTCTGGTACCATTCTTTATTCATGGCTGTGTTTTTAGGCAAGACTGTGAGAGAGCCGATTCCCTTGGCTGAGAAGCAACCCCACACATGAATGGTTTCAGGATGCTTAACAGTTGGCATGAGACAAGACTGGCGGTAGCGCTCACCTTGTCTTCTCTGAATGAGGCGTTTTCCTGATGTCCCAAACAATCGAAAAGGGGATTCATCAGAGAAAATAACTTTACCCCAGTCCTCAGCAGTCCACTGCCTGTACCTTTTGCAGAATATCAGTCTGTCCATGATGTTTTTTCTGGAGAGAAGTGGCTTCTTTGCTGTCCTCCTTGAGACCAGGCCTTGCTCCAAGAGTCTCCGCCTCACAGTGCGTGCAGATGCACTCACACCTGCCTGCTGCCATTCCTGAGCAAGCTCTGCACTGCTGGTAGCCTGATCCCGCAGCTGAAACACTTTTAAGAGACGGTCCTAGCGCTTCCTGGTCTTTCTTGGGCGCCCTGAAGCCTTTTTGGCAACAATGGAACCTCTCTCCTTGAAGTTCTTTATGATGCGATAGATTGTTGACTGAGGTGCAATCTTTCTAGCTGCGATACTCTTCCCTGTTAGGCCATTTTTGTGCATTGCAATGATGACTGCACGTGTTTCTTTAGAGATAACCATGGTTAACAGAAGAGAAACAATGATGCCAAGCACCAGCCTCCTTTTAAAGTGTCCAGTGGTGTCATTCTTACTTAATCATGACAGATTGATCTCCAGCCATGTCCTCATCAACACCCACACCTGTGTTAATGGAGCAATCACTGAAAAGAGGTTAGCTGGTCCTTTTAAGGCAGGGCTGCAATGATGTTGAAATGTGTTTTGGGGGATAAAGTTCATTTTCTAGCCAAATATTGACTTTGCAAGTAATTGCTGTTAAGCTGATCACTCTTTATAACATTCTGGAGTATATGCAAATTGCCATTAGAAAAAGAGAAGCAGTAGACTTTGTAAAAATTAATATTTGTGTCATTCTCAAAACTTTTGGCCATGACTGTACTGGTAGTAATGCTGGGAGAGCCAATCGCATCATTTAGTTGGCCATATTAGCACAGAATATCTTAATTCATGTAATGTACCATGAGCTATTGTACTTTAATGAAATTATGTGCATGTAATGGGCAATTGTCAGAGCTGCCACAAACTGGTGGTAAAGCCAGTCATACATATTAGATGCCTGTCGACCGAACAGCGATCTGTCCATTTGTTGACCTGGCAGCCATCATGGCTCTTCTATACGCAGGAGTGGTTGAACCTTATGTTCTCTATAAGAGAGTCACTGACCTACATGTCTGGAGAAGACTTAGCTCCTTGAGAACAAAAGGATTGTCAGTGTGAAATTGGACATGCCAGATCCTTAATTCTCAGACAATCAATTATCCGGAGCCCCCATACACAATAGACTGTCGGCTTGATATCGGTGGGTTCAGCTCACTTTAGTCTAACGTGTACAGTCATGGCCAAAAGTTTTGAGAATGACACAAATATTAATTTTTACAAAGTCTACTGCTTCACTTTTTCTAATGGCAATTTGCATATACTCCAGAATGTTATAAAGAGTGATCAGCTTAACAGCAATTACTTGCAAAGTCAATATTTGGCTAGAAAATGAACTTTATCCCCCAAAACACATTTCAACATCATTGTAGCCCTGCCTTAAAAGGACCAGCTAACCTCTTTTCAGTGATTGCTCCATTAACACAGGTGTGGGTGTTGATGAGGACATGGTTGGAGATCAATCTGTCATGATTAAGTAAGAATGACACCACTGGACACTTTAAAAGGAGGCTGGTGCTTGGCATCATTGTTTCTCTTCTGTTAACCATGGTTATCTCTAAAGAAACACGTGCAGTCATTGCAATACACAAAAATGGCCTAACAGGAAGAGTATCGCAGCCAGAAAGATTGCACCTTAGTCAACAATCTATCGCATCATCAAGAACTTCAAGGAGAGAGGTTCCATTGTTGCCAAAAAGGCTCCAGGGCGCCCAAGAAAGACCAGCAAGCGCCAGGACCGTCTCTTAAAAGTGTTTCAGCTGCGGGATCGGGCTACCAGCAGTGCAGAGCTTGCTCAGGAATGGCAGCAGGCAGGTGTGAGTGCATCTGCACGCACTGTGAGGCGGAGACTATTGGAGCAAGGCCTGGTCTCAAGGAGGACAGCAAAGAAGCCACTTCTCTCCAGAAAAAACATCATGGACAGACTGATATTCTGCAAAAGGTACAGGCAGTGGACTGCTGAGGACTGGGGTAAAGTTATTTTCTCTGATGAATCCCCTTTTCGATTGTTTGGGACATCAGGAAAACGCCTCATTCAGAGAAGACAAGGTGAGTGCTACCACCAGTCTTGTCTCATGCCACTGCTATGTGGTCGCTAGTTTGCTTCCAAACACAAAGATCTCATCAGAGATCAGCGATCTGTACAACGACCTCTGCGGTCGCTGGTAAAGTCGTTCATAAAGGGTGTCACACTCAGCGATTCAGGCTCACCAGCGGGACACCAACGACCAAAAAAACGTTCATAAGCGATCAGCGACATCGCAGCGGGGGCCACATCGCCGCTACATGTCACACACAGCTGCGTCGCTAACGAGTTCGCTACTGCATCATAAAATCGGTGACTCTTTAGCGATCTCGTTAGCGATCTTGCTTAGTGTGACAGTACCTTTAGCTAAAATCCTTTTTAAAAATCCTTCAGGTCATTCGACCGGTCTCTGGGTTCCAAAGGTAGAAATGTTAAATGACCCCTCTCTGGGACTTCTAGTGTTAAAGCATGTCAATGTGAAATACGTGAAATGTGAATAGCAAAATGACTTTTGAAATTTAGGAAAAATACACCTGAGAAGCTTCGCACAAAATTTGGCCAAATAATGTGATCCCATCCACTATTGTCAAGGTAATCTCATAAAATTTCAACAACTCTTTGCTTCCTGTCTCTTAACCTGTCTTTTTTCGTGTGCATATAGTTTCCCCCAGTCCTTGCTTCTGGAGCTTTAGTATAAGGCTGTTATGTGGTACAGTATCAAATGTCTTCGCAGATTCCAGATATATCACATAGGCCGCATGTCTAATATCCAGATTTGTGCTTATCACCTCCTAGAAATCAGCATATTAGTTAGACACAACTTATCTTTCATGAATTCATGCTGGTTGTCAGCTATTATATTATTCTCAACAATATTTTATTGCTATTTGTCCCGACCAGGGATCTTTGTCATTATTTAATTTGCTCAGAAGCAACCAGACTACTTTTTGTGTTAATATAGTTATAGTAAGTGGTGAACTTTGAGTTCTGCCATGTTGAATGATCCCTGGCACAGGCAGTTCATTGGTGAACATCAATGAAAAGTACATGTTTAATAACTCAGCCTTCTCTTTGTCCTCTACTGATATGTCACTATGATCATCTTTAAGGGGCCGATACCATCAGATATTTTTTCTTTTTGGCAATAATATATTTGTAAAATTTGGGGGGATTTATTGCAATGATGTTGGCATTTTGTTTCTCTAAACAACTTTATTAGCTTGCTTTCTTTTTCCTATAGAGATTTTTTTTGTGCACATTGGTCAATGAGACATTTGCCATTTTTTGCAAATGTTTGTGTCTTCAGTGAATCTTTATACAAGTAACATACCAGCTGTAAAGACCATCTCCTATTTCATTTTAAGAAACAGGACAGATTGTTTCCATTGCCAAGAGATTTTCTATGTGGCAGTGTGGGTTTTCACCCCAGTAAAGAACCCAGTTCTTGGTCAATCATTTAATTCCAGTCAATCAACAATTACCAAGAACTATGAAACCATTCTTAGAAAAATTGCTATTTCACTGTCTTGTGCTGACAAAGTGAAACCTTAAGGGTCCTGTTCTCATGAAGTTAATTTGGTTTAGTGTCATGTTGAGCAGAAGTCACGTTCCTCATGTTTACATGGAAAAAATGCTCTGATGTTATGCAATTGTTTGTATACTTTGAAGGGAATGATCCTATGACAATATAGATGACCCTGTGCGTAGCGCTGGCATCCTCTGTTAAGATACTGTATTGTTATCAAAAATGGCCTATGTCCAGTTTTCATACTCTGTGAAAAAAACACACAATAGAGATAAATTTAGCCACTGCTGGGAAAAAGAATCCACTTCACTGTCCGTCCAGCCCTTTAAAGACGCGCCAGAGAAATACTTTCCTGCATCTTCCTCAGGGATATTTAGTTACACGGGTGAATATTGAATTCTACTTAAGAACTATGTGGCCAGCCTTATGCGAACATTTTATCAGCAAAACAAATAGAATAAGGAACAGACTTTACATGGCTCCTACATGTCATATCAAATACTACATGCCATGTTTTACTAATCTATTCAAATATAAGAATTGCAAATAATGTTTAACAGTACAATTCCATTTTTTTATTTTAGTCACCTAAAGATTATTCCTTTTACAGAAAATGATGTCATTTTGATAGGATATGACCAGACTTTCCAGGTTCCAACTTCCCAATTTCTAGGAGCTACATTGATCCTGGGTTTGAAGAGGCAGCAGCATAGTGATGCCTTCATTTCCACTAAAATGAAATGGTTTATTCTTTAAGGCTGGAGTCACACACACCGAGTAAAAAAATCTGACCGTTTTAGTCGGTCGATAATCGGATTAAAATTTCATGAACATTGATGCGACTAGCATCCGATTTTTTGTAGTTGATGCGATTTAGTCGCATCTGACCGTAGTTGTGACATCCGATTTACATCCGACTTGCGAGAATTTCTCGCAGGCTTGCAAAACTGACATATAATGGATCAAAAAGAATAGTATTTAAATCACAATAGAAAGAATAGATATATACACATAGAACACATATATATATACACATGTCATTGTGACATGTGTATATATATATATTTATAGTTCCTAGACTTCTACATACTGTAATAGCCGCTAATTCAATTGCCGGCTTTTGTGAAATCACAGAAGCCGACATGAAATGATACATTGTTTAGACACAGTTAATCATGTAATTTCCTGTATTTTGATATATGGTTTGAACTTACAATTACATAAGTGTATGTGTACAAAATTTCAGACATGTAGGGGTTAATTAAAGGTGTAAATTCGTTGTAAAAAAAATGTGTCAAATCTCTAATTAGATTTGCCCTTTTTGGGGTGTCTGGGGGCAGATATCAGTAGCCAGGGGGGGCACAAAAAAAATGTACTCTCCCTAGGCTATTATTATCTGCCCCCACTCGCTTGCTTTGTCTGTCTGGTGGAGAAAATACAGCGGGAGCCCAGCATTTTTTTTACAACGAATTTACACCTTTAATTAACCCTACATGTCTGAAATTTTGTACACATACACTTATGTAATTGTAAGTTCAAACCATATATCAAAATACAGGAAATTACATGGTTAACTGTGTCTAAACAATGTATAATTTCATGTCGGCTTCTGTGATTTCACAAAAGCCGGCAATTGAATTAGCGGCTATTACAGTATGTAGAAGTCTAGGAACTATAAATATATGTATATATATATGTCACAATGACATATATATATATATATTATATATATATATATGTATTCTATGTGTGTATATGTATTGATTCTATTCTTTAATAAAGCTGTCAGTGTGATTTTACAGTATAGCCAGGGATGAATTGCCGGCTTTTTTAAAGGACACCGGTGCGATTTAACGCAAGTCACACATGCGGTCCGTTTGTAATCAGATTTTTCATCGCTCCCATAGACTTGCATTGGCGATTGTCGACCCACAATCGGTGACAATCGCAGCATGCTGCGATTGCACTCGGACGTTTAAAACGGACCACAAAAAATCTGATACTGGGAGCAGCTCCATAGATTAACATAGGTCCGACTGCAATGCGATATTTCATCGCATTGCAGTCGTCCGATTTTGTCGCTAGTGTGACCCCAGCCTAAATCTTTAAATCTACCATATTTACAGATATAAGATAAACCAATTAAGATATTACTGGGATCTCATTGTTAAGGTCCATAAATTACATTTTTCTATTCCGCCCCTTTACTTTCAGTGCAGCAAACTCACTCCAGAAGTTCATTGTGGATCTCTGAATGATCCAATGTTGTCCTAAATGACTACTGATGATAAATATAATCCACCTGTGTGTAATCAAGTCTCCGTATAAATGCACCTGCTCTGTGATAGTCTCAGGCTAAGTTCACACGTTGCGGAATTGCCGCGGAAATTTCCGCAGCAATCCCGCACTTCTCTGCCGCGGGAAATACGCATTTTTTTTGGTATGCGTATTCCCGCCAGAAACTAGCGTTTTGCAAGCGTAATTAGCTTGCAGAATGCTAGCGTTTTCCAAATGATCTGTAGCATCGCTTGGAAAACTGATTGACAGGTTGGTCACACGAGTCAAACATAATGTTTGACACGTGTGACCAACTTTTTACTATTGATGCCCCCTATGCCTCATCCCGCCTATCAGCGATGCTCCCGGCCAATCCCGGTCCCAAGGATGCATTGCGACAGACCCCAGATGACGTAGCATCACGCGAGACCGCTACGTCATCTGGGGTGATTCTCGCAATGCATTACTGGGAACGGGATTGGCCGGGAGCGTCGCTGAGAGGCGGGAAAGCTGCGGGGGCCGCCGGAAGGTGAGAATATCATTATTTTTTATTTTAATTATTGTTTTACCAGGGATATGGTACCCAGGGCCTGGAGGAGAGTCTCCTCTCCTCCAGACCCTGGGTACCATCCGCACATGAACCGCTTACATTGTGCATGGTGGGCATAGCCACATGCGGTAAGTAAGCAGTTCAATGCATTCCTATGGCGGCGGAATCGCCGCGATTACGCAAAATTAATGAACATGTTGCTTTTTTTTCCGCGAACCATTTTTTTCGAGGAAAAAAACGCTGCATGTGCACAAAAATTGCGGAATCCATTTAAATGAATAGGATGCTTAATGTTTGCATTTTTTCGCGTTTTTGCCACGGAAAAAAACGCGAAAAAAACGCAAAATTTCCTGACGTGTGCACTTAGCCTCAGGGTTCTGTTTGAAACACAGAGAGCGTCATGAAGACCAAGGAACACAACAGGCAGGTTCGTGATATTGTTGTGGAGAAGTTTAAAGCAGGATTCGGATACAAAATGATTTCCAAAACTTTAAACATCCCAAGGAGAACTGTGCAAGCGATCATATTGAAATGGAAGGAGTATCATACCACTGCAAATCTACCAAGACCAGGCCGTCCCTCTAAACTTTCATCTCAAACAAGGCGAAGACTGATCAGAGATGCAGCCAAGAGGCCCATGATCACTCTGGATGAACTGCAGAGATCTACAGCTGAGGTGGGACAGTCTGTCCATAGGACAACAATCAGTCGTACACTGCACAAATCTGGCCTTTATGGAAGAGTGGCATGAAGAAAGCCATTTCTCAAAGATATCCATAAAAAGTGTAATTTAAAGTTTGCAACAAGCCACCTGGGAGACACACCAAACATGTGGAAGAAGGTGCTCTGGTCAGATAAAACCAAAATCGAACATTTTGGCAACAATGCCAAAATGCCAAAATTGATGGGAAAATGGATGGAGCCTGCAAAAGACCTGAGACTGGGATGGAGATTTGTCTTCCAACAAGACAATGATCCCAAACATAAAGCAAAATCTTCAATGGAATGGTTCACAAATAAATGTATCCAGGTGTTAGAATAGCCAAGTCAAAGTCCAGACCTGAATCAAATTGAGAATCTGTGGAAAGAGCTGAAAACTGCTGCTCACAAACAATCTCCATCAAACCTCACTGAGCTCGAGCTGTTTGCCAAGGAAAAATGGGCAAGAATTTCAGTCTCTTGATGTACAAAACTGATAGAGACATACCCCAAGCGACTTGCAGCTGTAATCGCAGGAAAAGGTGGCGCAACAAAGTATTAAGTTAAAGGGGCCGAATAATATTGCACGCACCACTTTTCAGTTTTTGTATTTCCACAAAAATTTAAGATAACCAATAAATTTCATTCAACTTCACAATTGTGTCCCACTTGTGGATTCTTCACCAAAAATTTACATTTGGTATCTTTATGTTTGAAGCATGATATGTGGGAAAAGATTGAAAAGTTCCAGGGGGCCGAATACTTTTGCAAGGCACTGTATGGTGACATTTAATAGGAAATCTATCAAGTATGCAATGCATACAAATATTTTAATTGGCCTTTTCAAGCTTAAAAATATAAAGAAAAGCCTAATTAAGATTGAAATCTTGTTCTTCAGTGGTCCGAAATCTATTTGTATCATTTACCAAACAGGGGACTTCTGCTACCAAATAGTGCTGTTATCTTGTTAAAGGAGGTGTCCCACAAAGTGCATTTAATCAATAGATCTTGCAATAAAAATAAGTTCCACAATTGGATGCATTAAAATAATGTTCCTGTGCTGAGGTAATCTTATAAATGTGCCTCTGTTGTGTACTATGTAATGGCTGAGTCTGACCGTGCAGGGACATGGTCTAATCATAACACTTCTCCAGAGCAGGAGAGGAAGCAAAAGAGAGAATACAGACAGGATAGCATGGTGTCACAGCTGATTTCTGTGAGGTAAATGATTTGTCTGTCTTTTTAAAAATAAGCAGCAAATGTTTTACCTCACAGAAAGAATCAGCTGTTGATCCCATGCTATCCTGTCTGTATACTCTCTTTTGCTTCCTCCCCCTGCCCAGGAGATGTGATATGATCAGACCATGTTCCTGCACAGTAAAGCACAGCCATTGTACAGGCCATTGCAGGGGAACATTTAGAAGATTATCTCAGCACTGGAACTTTTTTAGCATTCTATTGTGGAACTTATTTTTATTCTAAGATCTATTGGTTAAAATGAATTTTGTGGAAAAAACCCTTTAACTACGGATATGATCATATATTTCTCAAGAATGGCATATGGTCACTGTGGCCAGTGATCAGCTGCAGTGGTCACATGTCTTTACAACATGTTATCACTTCTGCAATGTAGGAATCGACCACAGAGAAAACCTGAAGCAGTAAGGGATTTAAGAGGAGAGTATGTGAGTTTTTTGTTATGTTATGCCATAAGTAGCTGACAGATGTTTTTTTTACACCCTTTGACAGCACAATTTTGTGATTTTTTTTGTACCTTGATTTCCTAAGGTTTCTACATCAGTATTTCTGACCTTTGCATTACCGTTTACAATGTAATAATAAACATATATATTGTGGAATTCTCTTGAAGTGGCTTTGATTTGTTCCAGTTTTCTTTTTCCCTGAATCAGCTATTGAGACATGCGGGTAAGACAGAACTTCATTGTCCTGTGACTCCATGAACATTGTAATTGTGATTTCCTTTATTAAAAATTCTAACCTTTATTTCTTACTTCCCTTCCTCCCGACCTCTGGACTTTGGAGCCTCCTACACTTGTCAGCTACAGGTCCTTCTCAAAAAATTAGCATATAGTGCTAAATTTCATTATTTTCCATAATGTAATGATTACAATTAAACTTTCATATATTTTAGATTCATTACACACCAACTGAAATTTGTCAGGTCTTTTATTGTTTTAATACTGATGAGTTTGGCATACAACTCCTGATAACCCAAAAAACCTGTCTCAAAAAATTAGCATATCAAGAAAAGGTTCTCTAAACGACCTATTACCCTAATCTTCTGAATCAACTAATTAACTCTAAACACATGCAAAAGATTCCTGAGGCTTTTAAAAAGTCCCTGCCTGGCTCATTACTCAAAACCCCCATCATGTGTAAGACTAGCGACCTTACTGATGTCAAGAAGGCCATCATTGACACCCTCAAGCAAGAGGGTAAGACCCAGAAAGAAATTTCTCAACAAATAGGCTGTTCCCAGAGTGCTGTATCAAGGCACCTCAATGGGAAGTCTGTTGGAAGGAAACAATGTGGCAGAAAACGCTGTACACGAGAAGAGGTGACCGGACCCTGAGGAAGATTGTGGAGAAGGACCGATTCCAGACCTTGGGGGACCTGAGGAAGCAGTGGACTGAGTCTGGTGTAGAAACATCCAGAGCCACCGTGCACAGGCGTGTGCAGGAAATGGGCTACAGGTGCCGCATTCCCCAGGCAAAGACACTTTTGAACCATAAACAGCGGCAGAAGCGCCTGACCTGGGCTACAGAGAAGCAGCACTGGACTGTTGCTAAGTGGTCCCAAGTACTTTTTTCTGATGAAAGCAAATTTTGCATGTCATTCAGAAATCAAGGTGCCTGTAAGGTTCTATGTATATATTCCTGAAACTCAGTTTGTTCGTCAGCCATTTTACTTTCTGTCTTGCTGCAGCTATCTTGCCCTCAGTCAAAATGGAGTTTCCAGCTTGCATGTTCCCGCCCTGATTCTCTCCTTTGCTTCTTAAGCAGCCACAGCTGAGCAATCAGTGCTTCAGAATCTAGCCTGCAGTGAACCTGTGACTTGACTCCTGTAAGCCTTGGACCTTGTACTCCAGCTATTCCTACTGAGGAACTCTGAAGCACTTGTGGACTCTGAACCCTGCTCTTTGAAAGACCCACGTTTGCATGGACTTACGGTAACAGAGAAGAAGATCCTGAATCTGTATTGGAGAGTGATTGCTGAGCTTGGATTACTCTGGCCTGATGTGTCTCCTGTTTCTGTGTCTGCAAACTGTGTGACTATTTCTGCCAACTTGTATGAAGTAATACAGGACTTTTCTATATCAAACCTGTGTCTCATGTATGTTCATCGCACCCAAGCACAAGACGCTATATGAACTGTACTACATACATTACAAGATTCTGAAGCCAAAACGTTAGTGTCTGCTGGGTCTGGAAGGCTGTGTCTGCTGTACTGTGGATATCAGACGTCCGGTTGTACTTTCTGTGATGACAGTGGTTGTGACTTCTCACAACCATTCCAGGTGAGCAATTCCCTTAAGTTTTTTCTTTTTGCAGTGTTACCACAGGTAAACACTATTGTTTTTTTTTTTTTTCCTTTCTTTTCTCTTTTTTGTCTGCTGTAACTCTGGATATCAGATGTCTGGTTGAAACTTTCTGTGATGATAGTGGTTGTGACTTCTCACAACCATTCCAGGTGAGCAGTTCCCTTAATTTTTTTTTCTCTCTGCAGTGTTGCCACAGGTGAACACTATTGTTTTTTTTTTTTTCTCTCCTCTTCTTCCAGTAATCCTGTCTTAAAAGATCTGGAAAATGGAGGCCCGCATAAAGGAACTTTGCGGAGTGACTGATAATATACTTGCAGATTTGCAGAATATAAAGACCCGTTTTACAAATCTACAGGACCTCAATAATCACAATTTGCAAGTGGTTGGACAGACTACCCAGGATTTGCGAGCCAGGATTGAGGTTCTAGAGGGGCGAGTCCAGGCTCCTGCCGTAGCCCCGAGTGCTGGGATTCCCAAGTTGCCCCCTTTTCGTTTTGGCGGTGAACGTGAGAAATTCAGGGGATTTATTAATCAATGCAATCTTTTTTTTTCTGCACATGCTTCACAATTTCCCACTGAACGATCTAAGGTGCTTACTATAATTATGTTGCTTACCAACACGGCTTTAATGTGGGCAAACCCTCTGATTGAGACTGAGGATGATTGTTTGAATCACCTTGATGATTTTATTTCAGCCATGGGGCAGGTGTTTGATGACCCCAATCGAGGTGCAACAGCTGAAGCAGCCATGTTAGCTTTGCGCCAAGGTAAGCACTCGGTAGCTGAATATGCCTTGGATTTCAGGAGATGGGCCCTTGATACCACCTGGGACAGTTCCGCCAAAAAATCTATTTTTCGAAAGGGGTTATCTCCACTGATTAAGGATGAACTTGCTCGTGCCGACCCTCCCACTGCGTTAGGTGACTTTATTAACTACTGCATCCGTATTGATACTCGTCTGACTGAACGCAGGCAAGAGAGATGGTTCGAAAGCAATCGTACTAACCTTTTCCTACCTTCCTCTCCAGCTAAGGAACCTTTGAGTAGGATTACACGGGAACCTGAACCTGAACCCATGCAGGTAGACTCTTTACAACGACGGGTTAGTGATGCACGCAAGGAACATCGTTTTAAGGAGAATCTATGTTTCTATTGTGGTAAGTCAGGGCACTTCATTATAAACTGCCCCAGCCGTTCTCGTAAGACTACTGCAGCACTCATTCATTGTGAGTGTTGCGAGAGGGGATCTGTCAGGTCCGAGACTCAGGCTCCAGAGAGATCTGCAGCAACAGATCTTGATTTCTCGGACTTAAACTCCGTTACCTCTGAGGACGTTGACTGTGTAAACGCTGCCATTTTTCAAGTTTCCTCAGCGGTGTCCCAGCTGAGTTGTAAGAAAAACAATTCTCATTGCTTTCTTTCCATCAAACTCTGGGTTGACTCAGCTTGGGTGTCTAGCTCTGCTATGATCGACTCAGGGGCAAGTGGAAATTTTATGGATGTCTCCTTTGCTCTGAAACAGGGAATACGTTCAGTGAAGAAGGCTACTCCAGTACAGATGGAAACTGTGGATGGCTCCCTGCTGACCTCTGGACCAGTGGATCAGGAAACAGAGCCTTTGAGGGTTCTTATGGGTAAAGATCATCAAGAGAAACTGTCCTTTATGCTTATCTCTTCTCCCCACTTTCCCATTATTCTAGGGCTACCATGGCTGCAGGCTCAGAATCCTACCATTAACTGGGAGACCAAGGAATTACACTTTCCAGAGAAACAGATGAGTCCAAAAGTTTCAGCTTGCTCTGTTCCTAAAGAAATCATGTCAGTCCCTGAACTACCAGCTGTATACCAGGACTATGTGGATTTATGTGACAAGAAGAACGCTGACCAGCTTCCTCCTCACCGTCCATATGATTGTCCAATTGAATTATTGCCTGGAGCAGAGATACCTTTTGGTAAGATCTACCCCCTGGCGGGGCCCGAGCTAAAGGCTTTAAAGGATTACATAGATGAAAATCTAGCCAAGGGCTTCATACGCCCCTCTTCATCTCCTGCAGGTGCACCCATCTTCTTTGTAAAGAAGAAAGATGGATCTCTGAGACCATGCGTAGACTATAGGGAACTCAATAAGGTTACTATTAGAAACCGTTATCCATTGCCTTTAATCCCTGAGTTATTGGAGAGAGTGCGACATGCCAAAATTTTTTCTAAACTAGATCTTCGTGGGGCCTATAACTTAGTCCGTATTAGACCTGGGGATGAATGGAAGACTGCATTCAGGTCACGCTATGGACACTTTGAATATCTAGTTATGCCTTTTGGTCTGAGTACCGCCCCAGCCACTTTCCAACACTTGGTGAATGACATCTTCAGGGATCTCCTAGATACATTCGTGGTAATTTATTTGGATGATATTCTAATTTTTCCTAACTCCACAGAGGAACATCATGGACATGTGAGAATGGTCTTGGAACGTCTAAGACAAAATCATCTTTACATCAAACTTGAAAAGTGTGAATTCCATAGGACCGAAATTCAATTTCTGGGGTATGTACTGTCTACACAAGGAATTAGTATGGATGGAAGCAAAACCCAAGCCATCAAGGATTGGCCAAGTCCTAGAAATGTGAAGGAGGTACAGCGCTTCATCGGGTTTGCCAACTTCTATAGACGTTTCATTAGAAATTTCTCTGAGGTAGTGTCACCTATCACTCAACTTACCCGGAAAGAGTCTAGGTTTTCCTGGACTCCCCAAGCCCAGGAAGCATTTTCCCGTCTAAAAGATAAATTTACCACTGCACCTATCCTAGTACATCCCAACCCCGAGCTTGCCTTCATAATAGAGGTGGATGCTTCAGACTGTGCCGTTGGAGCTATACTCTCTCAGAGAACAGGTGAGAAGAATGTCTTGCATCCCTGTGCCTTCTTTTCCCAGCAGTTGTCTTCGGCTGAGAGGAACTACGATGTGGGCAATAGAGAGTTGTTGGCCATTATTGCCGCCTTCAAAGAATGGAGACACCTTCTTCAGGGAGCTGCACAGCAAATAGTCATCCTGACAGACCATCGTAACCTTGAGTTTATCAGGTCGGCTAAGTGCCTGACTCCTCGCCAGGCTCGCTGGAATCTTTTCTTAAACCAATTTAATTTTATCATCTCTTATAGACCAGGATCGCGCAATGGAAAGGCTGATGCACTCTCTAGGATTTACTCAGCAGAGACACGTCCAATTACTCCTCCTAAGACTATTCTTCCTGACTCTAGATTCCTAGGAGTAATTCATAATCAAGACCTACTTAAGGACATCAAGGAAGCATACCATGCGGATTCCTTTTTGGCACAACCCCCAAGGGACGTAAGTCTTGTCTTTAAGAATGGTGTGTGGATTCAGGGACAACGCCTGTATATTCCTGAAACAGTCAGATTGAGAGTATTGCAACTCATTCACGATTCCAAGATAGCTGGGCATAGAGGAATTCTAAAGACACAGGAATTTCTTTCTCGTTTCTTTTGGTGGCCCACTTGCAGGAAGGATGTTTTGAATTATGTCACTTCATGTGAGGTCTGTGCAAGATGCAAAACACCTCGCTCCTCACCAACTGGTCTGTTACAGCCTCTTCCCACCCCGTCCTGCCCGTGGGGATCCATTTCTATGGACTTCATTGTGGAGTTACCAACCTCTCAGGGGAAGAACACCATTCTAGTGGTGGTTGACCGTCTAACAAAGGCAGCTCATTTTATCCCTTGTGTCGGCTTACCCACTGCAAAACAGACATCAGATTTGATGATTAAAGATGTGTTTCGCTTACATGGAGTACCGGATGAGGTTATTTCGGATCGAGGGGTGCAATTCACTTCTAGGTTTTGGCAAAATTTCTGTGCAGCATTGGACATTAAAGTAAACCTTTCTTCTGCTTTTCATCCCCAGACTAATGGACAGACCGAACGAACCAATCAAACCCTGGAGCAGTATCTCCGCTGATTTATCTGCCACCTACAGGATGATTGGGTGGATCTACTTCCATTAGTTGAGTTCTCGTATAACAACTCTCAGAGTGCCTCCACTAAACAGTCTCCTTTTTACTCTAATCTAGGTTATCATCCTAACATTCTACCACGATTTCCCATAGAAACGCCTTTACCAGCAGTGGCTGAAAGAATCACGTCTTTACAGAAGAATATGGATCTTCTAAAGGAAAATCTGGAATCGGCTCAAGAAAGGTACAAGAAAGCAGCAGATAAATTTCGTAAACCTGCACCAGCTTTCAAGGTAGGAGACTTGGTCTGGCTGTCAACCAGAAATCTTAAGTTAAGGATTCCATCGTCTAAGTTGGGACATAAGTACATTGGACCCTATAAAATCAGTAAAATTATAAGTGCCGTTGCTTGTCGTCTTCAACTGCCCAGAACTATGAGAATCCACCCTGTCTTTCATGTATCCCTACTAAAGGCTGCGACACCCAATACGTTTCCTGGACGTTCCTCTCCTTGCCCTGACCCAGTGCTAGTAGATGGTCAGGAAGAATTTGTGGTGGAAAGGATTTTAGATTCCAGGTTGTATAGAAATCAGTTACAATATCTGATTAAATGGCAGGGCTACCCAGTGGAGGACAACTCATGGGAACCGGTCAATAACGTTAATGCTCCTCGCTTGCTCCGTCAGTTTCATCAGAGGTACCCACACAAGCCTGGTCTGAGGTCATCCGGAGGTTGTCCTTAAGGGGGGAGTAATGTAAGGTTCTATGTATATATTCCTGAAACTCAGTTTGTTCGTCAGCCATTTTACTTTCTGTCTTGCTGCAGCTATCTTGCCCTCAGTCAAAATGGAGTTTCCAGCTTGCATGTTCCCGCCCTGATTCTCTCCTTTGCTTCTTAAGCAGCCACAGCTGAGCAATCAGTGCTTCAGAATCTAGCCTGCAGTGAACCTGTGACTTGACTCCTGTAAGCCTTGGACCTTGTACTCCAGCTATTCCTACTGAGGAACTCTGAAGCACTTGTGGACTTTGAACCCTGCTCTTTGAAAGACCCACGTTTGCATGGACTTACGGTAACAGAGAAGAAGATCCTGAATCTGTATTGGAGAGTGATTGCTGAGCTTGGATTACTCTGGCCTGATGTGTCTCCTGTTTCTGTGTCTGCAAACTGTGTGACTATTTCTGCCAACTTGTATGAAGTAATACAGGACTTTTCTATATCAAACCTGTGTCTCATGTATGTTCATCGCACCCAAGCACAAGACGCTATATGAACTGTACTACATACATTACAAGATTCTGAAGCCAAAACGTTAGTGTCTGCTGGGTCTGGAAGGCTGTGTCTGCTGTACTGTGGATATCAGACGTCCGGTTGTACTTTCTGTGATGACAGTGGTTGTGACTTCTCACAACCATTCCAGGTGAGCAATTCCCTTAAGTTTTTTCTTTTTGCAGTGTTACCACAGGTAAACACTATTGTTTTTTTTTTTTTCCTTTCTTTTCTCTTTTTTGTCTGCTGTAACTCTGGATATCAGATGTCTGGTTGAAACTTTCTGTGATGATAGTGGTTGTGACTTCTCACAACCATTCCAGGTGAGCAGTTCCCTTAATTTTTTTTTTCTCTCTGCAGTGTTGCCACAGGTGAACACTATTGTTTTTTTTTTTCTCTCCTCTTCTTCCAGTAATCCTGTCTTAAAAGATCTGGAAAATGGAGGCCCGCATAAAGGAACTTTGCGGAGTGACTGATAATATCCTTGCAGATTTGCAGAATATAAAGACCCGTTTTACAAATCTACAGGACCTCAATAATCACAATTTGCAAGTGGTTGGACAGACTACCCAGGATTTGCGAGCCAGGATTGAGGTTCTAGAGGGGCGAGTCCAGGCTCCTGCCATAGCCCCGAGTGCTGGGATTCCCAAGTTGCCCCCTTTTCGTTTTGGCGGTGAACGTGAGAAATTCAGGGGATTTATTAATCAATGCAATCTTTTTTTTTCTGCACATGCTTCACAATTTCCCACTGAACGATCTAAGGTGCTTACTATAATTATGTTGCTTACCAACAAGGCTTTAATGTGGGCAAACCCTCTGATTGAGACTGAGGATGATTGTTTGAATCACCTTGATGATTTTATTTCAGCCATGGGGCAGGTGTTTGATGACCCCAATCGAGGTGCAACAGCTGAAGCAGCCATGTTAGCTTTGCGCCAAGGTAAGCACTCGGTAGCTGAATATGCCTTGGATTTCAGGAGATGGGCCCTTGATACCACCTGGGACAGTTCCGCCAAAAAATCTATTTTTCGAAAGGGGTTATCTCCACTGATTAAGGATGAACTTGCTCGTGCCGACCCTCCCACTGCGTTAGGTGACTTTATTAACTACTGCATCCGTATTGATACTCGTCTGACTGAACGCAGGCAAGAGAGATGGTTCGAAAGCAATCGTACTAACCTTTTCCTACCTTCCTCTCCAGCTAAGGAACCTTTGAGTAGGATTACACGGGAACCTGAACCTGAACCCATGCAGGTAGACTCTTTACAACGACGGGTTAGTGATGCACGCAAGGAACATCGTTTTAAGGAGAATCTATGTTTCTATTGTGGTAAGTCAGGGCACTTCATTATAAACTGCCCCAGCCGTTCTCGTAAGACTACTGCAGCACTCATTCATTGTGAGTGTTGCGAGAGGGGATCTGTCAGGTCCGAGACTCAGGCTCCAGAGAGATCTGCAGCAACAGATCTTGATTTCTCGGACTTAAACTCCGTTACCTCTGAGGACGTTGACTGTGTAAACGCTGCCATTTTTCAAGTTTCCTCAGCGGTGTCCCAGCTGAGTTGTAAGAAAAACAATTCTCATTGCTTTCTTTCCATCAAACTCTGGGTTGACTCAGCTTGGGTCTCAACACTAAGAACAGGAAGCAGTCAAAAGGTAATAAAAATTAACATTTATTGCAAAAATAGTTAAAACCTGAAATAGGGCACAACGGGAATGCAAACTAACAGTGTGCGCAATGTAATGGGGCCATATGAACAAGCAGCGATAAACAAAAGGGTAGACAAAGTCAACAAATAATCACAGCATTACTGAGTGACAATATAATGCAAGGATATGAGAGCAGTATACATGCCCCTAGAAATGTAACGGTAAGTACCAGGACATATAAAGCATGCCCACAAGGTGGCTCATAGCAGACATAATGAAAATGTAAATCATACCCAGAAATGTGAATACGCCGCTGGACAGATGGCCGCCCCGACGCGCGTTTCGGAGTTTCAAAAAACTCCTTCCTCAGGGGGCGCATGAACACATACCGCAAAAAAGAAGCTCTATTTATCCAGAAGGTAGCGATTCACAGGCGCCGCTGCAGCACCGCCCACACCTGACAATCACCGCCGCACGCCAGAGCCGGAAACACGTGGGGCCCCACGTGGTCCGGCGTCTGACGTCACGGTTCCCGTTCCCGTGACGTCAGACGCCGGACCACGTGGGGCCCCACGTGTTTCCGGCTCTGGCGTGCGGCGGTGATTGTCAGGTGTGGCGGTGCTGCAGCGGCGCCTGTGAATCGCTACCTTCTGGATAAATAGAGCTTCTTTTTTGCGGTATGTGTTCATGCGCCCCCTGAGGAAGGAGTTTTTTGAAACTCCGAAACGCGCGTCGGGGCGGCCATCTGTCCAGCGGCGTATTCACATTTCTGGGTATGATTTACATTTTCATTATGTCTGCTATGAGCCACCTTGTGGGTATGCTTTATATGTCCTGGTACTTACCGTTACATTTCTAGGGGCATGTATACTGCTCTCATATCCTTGCATTATATTGTCACTCAGTAATGCTGTGATTATTTGTTGACTTTGTCTACCCTTTTGTTTATCGCTGCTTGTTCATATGGCCCCATTACATTGCGCACACTGTTAGTTTGCATTCCCGTTGTGCCCTATTTCAGGTTTTAACTATTTTTGCAATAAATGTTAATTTTTATTACCTTTTGACTGCTTCCTGTTCTTAGTGTTGAGATTTATCTATTGCAGTTGGTATATCTATATCCAATATTATATACATGTTATTTTTATTATATAGAGATTATATATATATAATCTACATCTATCATTTTTCATGTATAACATTGGTTCCAATATCATCCTTTGACTCAGCTTGGGTGTCTAGCTCTGCTATGATCGACTCAGGGGCAAGTGGAAATTTTATGGATGTCTCCTTTGCTCTGAAACAGGGAATACGTTCAGTGAAGAAGGCTACTCCAGTACAGATGGAAACTGTGGATGGCTCCCTGCTGACCTCTGGACCAGTGGATCAGGAAACAGAGCCTTTGAGGGTTCTTATGGGTAAAGATCATCAAGAGAAACTGTCCTTTATGCTTATCTCTTCTCCCCACTTTCCCATTATTCTAGGGCTACCATGGCTGCAGGCTCAGAATCCTACCATTAACTGGGAGACCAAGGAATTACACTTTCCAGAGAAACAGATGAGTCCAAAAGTTTCAGCTTGCTCTGTTCCTAAAGAAATCATGTCAGTCCCTGAACTACCAGCTGTATACCAGGACTATGTGGATTTATGTGACAAGAAGAACGCTGACCAGCTTCCTCCTCACCGTCCATATGATTGTCCAATTGAATTATTGCCTGGAGCAGAGATACCTTTTGGTAAGATCTACCCCCTGGCGGGGCCCGAGCTAAAGGCTTTAAAGGATTACATAGATGAAAATCTAGCCAAGGGCTTCATACACCCCTCTTCATCTCCTGCAGGTGCACCCATCTTCTTTGTAAAGAAGAAAGATGGATCTCTGAGACCATGCGTAGACTATAGGGAACTCAATAAGGTTACTATTAGAAACCGTTATCCATTGCCTTTAATCCCTGAGTTATTGGAGAGAGTGCGACATGCCAAAATTTTTTCTAAACTAGATCTTCGTGGGGCCTATAACTTAGTCCGTATTAGACCTGGGGATGAATGGAAGACTGCATTCAGGTCACGCTATGGACACTTTGAATATCTAGTTATGCCTTTTGGTCTGAGTACCGCCCCAGCCACTTTCCAACACTTGGTGAATGACATCTTCAGGGATCTCCTAGATACATTCGTGGTAATTTATTTGGATGATATTCTAATTTTTCCTAACTCCACAGAGGAACATCATGGACATGTGAGAATGGTCTTGGAACGTCTAAGACAAAATCATCTTTACATCAAACTTGAAAAGTGTGAATTCCATAGGACCGAAATTCAATTTCTGGGGTATGTACTGTCTACACAAGGAATTAGTATGGATGGAAGCAAAACCCAAGCCATCAAGGATTGGCCAAGTCCTAGAAATGTGAAGGAGGTACAGCGCTTCATCGGGTTTGCCAACTTCTATAGACGTTTCATTAGAAATTTCTCTGAGGTAGTGTCACCTATCACTCAACTTACCCGGAAAGAGTCTAGGTTTTCCTGGACTCCCCAAGCCCAGGAAGCATTTTCCCGTCTAAAAGATAAATTTACCACTGCACCTATCCTAGTACATCCCAACCCCGAGCTTGCCTTCATAATAGAGGTGGATGCTTCAGACTGTGCCGTTGGAGCTATACTCTCTCAGAGAACAGGTGAGAAGAATGTCTTGCATCCCTGTGCCTTCTTTTCCCAGCAGTTGTCTTCGGCTGAGAGGAACTACGATGTGGGCAATAGAGAGTTGTTGGCCATTATTGCCGCCTTCAAAGAATGGAGACACCTTCTTCAGGGAGCTGCACAGCAAATAGTCTCCTGACAGACCATCGTAACCTTGAGTTTATCAGGTCGGCTAAGTGCCTGACTCCTCGCCAGGCTCGCTGGAATCTTTTCTTAAACCAATTTAATTTTATCATCTCTTATAGACCAGGATCGCGCAATGGAAAGGCTGATGCACTCTCTAGGATTTACTCAGCAGAGACACGTCCAATTACTCCTCCTAAGACTATTCTTCCTGACTCTAGATTCCTAGGAGTAATTCATAATCAAGACCTACTTAAGGACATCAAGGAAGCATACCATGCGGATTCCTTTTTGGCACAACCCCCAAGGGACGTAAGTCTTGTCTTTAAGAATGGTGTGTGGATTCAGGGACAACGCCTGTATATTCCTGAAACAGTCAGATTGAGAGTATTGCAACTCATTCACGATTCCAAGATAGCTGGGCATAGAGGAATTCTAAAGACACAGGAATTTCTTTCTCGTTTCTTTTGGTGGCCCACTTGCAGGAAGGATGTTTTGAATTATGTCACTTCATGTGAGGTCTGTGCAAGATGCAAAACACCTCGCTCCTCACCAACTGGTCTGTTACAGCCTCTTCCCACCCCGTCCCGCCCGTGGGGATCCATTTCTATGGACTTCATTGTGGAGTTACCAACCTCTCAGGGGAAGAACACCATTCTAGTGGTGGTTGACCATCTAACAAAGGCAGCTCATTTTATCCCTTGTGTCGGCTTACCCACTGCAAAACAGACATCAGATTTGATGATTAAAGATGTGTTTCGCTTACATGGAGTACCGGATGAGGTTATTTCGGATCGAGGGGTGCAATTCACTTCTAGGTTTTGGCAAAATTTCTGTGCAGCATTGGACATTAAAGTAAACCTTTCTTCTGCTTTTCATCCCCAGACTAATGGACAGACCGAACGAACCAATCAAACCCTGGAGCAGTATCTCCGCTGCTTTATTTGCCACCTACAGGATGATTGGGTGGATCTACTTCCATTAGCTGAGTTCTCGTATAACAACTCTCAGAGTGCCTCCACTAAACAGTCTCCTTTTTACTCTAATCTAGGTTATCATCCTAACATTCTACCACGATTTCCCATAGAAACGCCTTTACCAGCAGTGGCTGAAAGAATCACGTCTTTACAGAAGAATATGGATCTTCTAAAGGAAAATCTGGAATCGGCTCAAGAAAGGTACAAGAAAGCAGCAGATAAATTTCGTAAACCTGCACCAGCTTTCAAGGTAGGAGACTTGGTCTGGCTGTCAACCAGAAATCTTAAGTTAAGGATTCCATCGTCTAAGTTGGGACATAAGTACATTGGACCCTATAAAATCAGTAAAATTATAAGTGCCGTTGCTTGTCGTCTTCAACTGCCCAGAACTATGAGAATCCACCCTGTCTTTCATGTATCCCTACTAAAGGCTGCGACACCCAATACGTTTCCTGGACGTTCCTCTCCTTGCCCTGACCCAGTGCTAGTCGATGGTCAGGAAGAATTTGTGGTGGAAAGGATTTTAGATTCCAGGTTGTATAGAAATCAGTTACAATATCTGATTAAATGGCAGGGCTACCCAGTGGAGGACAACTCATGGGAACCGGTCAATAACGTTAATGCTCCTCGCTTGCTCCGTCAGTTTCATCAGAGGTACCCACACAAGCCTGGTCTGAGGTCATCCGGAGGTTGTCCTTAAGGGGGGAGTAATGTAAGGTTCTATGTATATATTCCTGAAACTCAGTTTGTTCGTCAGCCATTTCACTTTCTGTCTTGCTGCAGCTATCTTGCCCTCAGTCAAAATGGAGTTTCCAGCTTGCATGTTCCCGCCCTGATTCTCTCCTTTGCTTCTTAAGCAGCCACAGCTGAGCAATCAGTGCTTCAGAATCTAGCCTGCAGTGAACCTGTGACTTGACTCCTGTAAGCCTTGGACCTTGTACTCCAGCTATTCCTACTGAGGAACTCTGAAGCACTTGTGGACTCTGAACCCTGCTCTTTGAAAGACCCACGTTTGCATGGACTTACGGTAACAGAGAAGAAGATCCTGAATCTGTATTGGAGAGTGATTGCTGAGCTTGGATTACTCTGGCCTGATGTGTCTCCTGTTTCTGTGTCTGCAAACTGTGTGACTATTTCTGCCAACTTGTATGAAGTAATACAGGACTTTTCTATATCAAACCTGTGTCTCATGTATGTTCATCGCACACCAAGCACAAGACGCTATATGAACTGTACTACATACATTACAGTGCCAGAGTCTGGAGGAAGACTGGGGAGAAGGAAATGCCAAAGTGCTGAAGTCCAGTGTCAAGTACCCACAGTCAGTGATGGTGTGGGGTGCCATGTCAGCTGCTGGTGTTGGTCCACTGTGTTTCATCAAGGGCAGGGTCAATGCAGCTAGCTATCAGGAGATTTTGGAGCACTTCATGCTTCCATCGGCTGAAATGCTTTATGGAGATGAAGATTTCATTTTTCAGCACGACCTGGCACCTGCTCACAGTGCCAAAACCACTGGTAAATGGTTTACTGACCATGGTATTACTGTGCTCAATTGGCCTGCCAACTCTCCTGACCTGAACCCCATAGAGAATCTGTGGGATATTGTGAAGAGAAAGTTGAGAGACGCAAGACCCAACACTCTGGATGAGCTTAAGGCCGCTATCGAAGCATCCTGGGCCTCCATAACACCTCAGCAGTGTCACAGGCTGATTGCCTCCATGCCACGCCGCATTGAAGCAGTCATTTCTGCAAAAGGATTCCCGACCAAGTATTGAGTGCATAACTGAACTTTATTATTTGATGGTTTTTTTGTTTGTTTTTAAAAAACACTTTTATTTTATTGGACGGTTGAAATATGTTAATTTTTTGAGACAGGTTTTTTGGGTTATCAGGAGTTGTTTGCCAAAATCATCAGTATTAAAACAATAAAAGACCTGACAAATTTCTGTTGGTGTGTAATGATTCTAAAATATATGAAAGTTTAATTGTAAACATTACATTATGGAAAATAATGAAATTTAGCACTATATGCTAATTTTTTGAGAAGGACCTGTATTTGTGTTAAAACTGCTCTCATAAACCTTATACCAGTTGTTAATTTTAGGGCTATGAATTATGAAAAGGGAAATGGGTATGGTTTTCTTACTAAACAATGGACCTCACATACAACTGACTAATTCCCAGGTCCATTTTCCTAACTATATTCTACATTAATTCAAAATCAATTTTTCAGCTACTGCCTTAAGAAATTGGTTGTGTTTGCGAATGATTGGGCAGTCAGCCAAGAAACAAGATCTCATTCTTGGTAAAGGAAGAACATTGTTCACTAAAATAGATTGTCTTTGTATGCCAAAGGAAATCAAATTGTAATCAAGGGCTGAGAATCCACTGAAGTCATACAGACTGTCTTGCTTCTGTGTTTGGCAGCTTTACATGTTCCCAGGCATATTAAATAAAATTTAGGTTTTCATGAGAAATGAACTTTATTATATTCAAATATAAATTGACCCCGATTTGTATTTCACACAATCTAAAAGTGTGATATACGACGGCAAAGTCGAATTATGTAATAGGCATTCCTCTGGCTTGAGAAAACATTTTGTACCTTTCCACTTCTGACCTTTCTTACTGCTAGGTGTTTTTTCTCAGCTGCATAATTCAAGTACCCTAACAGTTTATGTTATGATGAGCATTTCCCAAATAGGAAGCACCTCCTGTTAGAGATAACATAAAATATGAAATATTAATAAAATTTGGAAAAAATATCGATTGGGTTTTTTGAAGACTGCAGGATAAACTATCATGATGTGGATGTTTTTTTCTGGTCAGACTTTGAAGAAATCTAAAAATAAATCTGGCAATGGGATGAATAATACCTTATAGGTAATTCATATTTCATCAGATTACATGAAGTTTTTGATTGCTAGAGCTTCCACCAAAGTTTAATGTCAGAGAAAAACAGATGTAAAAAAGTAAGATTCTACCTTCTTCAACTCTGCTTTGGTACTTGATAAGCTGTCTGGAAGACATTGACCTGCTTTATTCAATTGACATAGAAGTTTGACCCTATTGAAGGGTTTTTTCAGTTTTATATATTGAGGTACAATCCTTAGTAGAGGGGAATGGATCAATCAAGATCCTCCCCGCAAATTTAAACACTCTGATTTGTTTAGTGAGGATTGAGGAACACCCTCAAAAAAAAGCCATGGTGCCATTTCACACGCTAAAAACTCAGAGAGTGGTTAAAGGCAACTGATGCTGCCATATAGCCTTCACCATGATGCCCTGCAGATATCACATCACATAGCCTAATTATAGCCAAATAGGGGGATATCACAGGCAGTATAAAAGATGAGGTCTGGCGAAGGAGCACCATTTTATGCTTGAACAGTGTAGGGATTGGAGGACACAGTACCCAGCCCATGTCAAATAGGGATAGAAAAGGGCCTAATCTGATTGTTGTGTGCTATGACATTGCTAAAGCAGATTGAAATAGAAGTGGTAGTGTCAGTTTATTAATACTGAGCTACAGTTTCAAGTGATATATTGGGAGTGCTGGACCTGTATAGTTACTTACTGTGAGGTGACTGAATTTATCACTCCTTATCCCTCTATTTTTGCCACCTTTTTCTGGGCAATTTGGGACTTTTTAGTATTGAGATTTGTGGCAAATTTATTTTGCCACAAATAATTTTTTTGAGGAAAATATGTCAAACCCGGCGAAATATGAATTTCAAAAGATCCGGTCATCTTTAGTTCATAAGGTAACCATCAATATTTGACTGGTGGAGTCTCATTCTGATCAGCACAACAAAGTGGATCACCATAGGTGAAGCACCATGTCCCTTAGATCTGTATATACAGTGGGTAAAATAAGTATTTGATACACTGCCAATTTTTCAAGCATTCCCACCTACAAAGAATGGAGGTCTGTAATTTTTATTGTAGGTATACTTCAACTGAGAGACAGAATCTAAAAATAAAAACCAGAAAATTACATTGTATGATTTCTAAAAAAATAAATTACATTTTATTGCAAGAAATAAGTATTTGATCACCTACCAACCAGCAAGAATTCTGTCTCTCACAGACCTGTTAGTTCTTCTTTAAGAAGCCCTGGCTGGGTCTTGCAGCATGATAATGATCCGAAACACACAGCCAGGGCAAGTAAGGAGTGGTCCTGTAAGAAGCATTTCGAGGTCCTGGAGTGGCTTGGCCAGTCTCCAGACCTGATCCCAATAGAAAATCTTTGGAGGGAGCTGAAACTCAATGTTTCCCCGGTAACAGTCCTGAAACCTGAAAGATCTGGAGAAGATCTGTATGGAGGAGGGGGCCAAAATCCCTGCTGCAGTGTGTGCAAACTTGGTCAATAACTACAGAAAATGTCTGACCTCTGTAATTTCAAACAAAGGTTTCTGTACCAAATATTAAGTTCTGGTTTTTCTATTGTATCAAATACTTATTTCATGCAATAAAATGCAAATTAATTATGTAAAAATCAAGCAATGTGATTTTCTGGATTTTTTAAGATTCTGTCTCTCACAGTTGAAGTGTACCTTCGATAAAAATTACAGACCTCTAATTTTAATTATTTTCCAATGCATAGCAGTTCTATGTATATGTACTAGACAGCAACTCTACTATAGTTATCAAAAGAACCCATCTTTGCAAGTTAACATTCTTCATTTTAAATTGTCTATATTGCAGAAAAGTTCTTGAATAGTGTTGAGCGATATTGCTCGATATCTAAAAATATCGTATCGAAATTGTATCGCCGATAGCACTAAATATCGTCGATATCCGATTTCGATAGCGGAAGTCCCATGTAAGTCTATGGGAACAAAATATCGAAATTAAAAAAAACCTTTATTTCCTTGTAAACACTAAATATACACACATAGAATACATATATATATATATACATGTCATTGTGACATATATATATACATATATGTATAGTTTATACACTTCTACATAGTAAAATATCCTCTGATTCAATTGCCGGGTAAAGCCGGCTTCAGTGAAAAGACAGAAGCACCCGACATGAAATGACACTTGGTGTACATAGGGTTAACCATGTCTTTTAATGTCGTTTGCTATCTGATTTACACAAACAATTAAATCAGTCTATGTTTGCAAAATTTCACACCTGTAGGGGTTAATTAAAGGTGTAAATTCGTTGTAAAAAAAACGGACTTTTTTGCTACGAATTTACACCTTTAATTAACCCCTACAGGTGTGAAATTTTGCACACATAGACTGACTTAATTGTTTGTGCAAATCAGATAGCAAAGGACATGGTTAACCCTATGTACACCAAGTGTCATTTCATGTCGGGTTCTGCATTTTCACAAAAGCCGGCAATTGAATTAGCGGCTATTATACTATGTAGAAGTGTATGAACTATAAATATAAATATATATATGTGTCACAAATTTAATGACATGTATATATATATATGAGGTGTAAAATTGCTGAAAAAAAATGTGTGGGCTCCCGCCCTTTTTTCGCAACCAGACAGACAAAGCCAGTGAGTGGGGGCAGATAATAATAGCCCAGAGAGGGACCATTATTTTTGCCCCCCCCCGGCTACTAACATCTGCCCCCAGACACCCCAGAAAGGGCAAATCTCTAATTAGATTTGCCCTTTCTGGCACTTTGCCCGTCTATTCCCATTGCCCTGTAGCGGTGGCGAATGGGTTAATAAGGGGTTAAAATGACCTTGCAATTGAAAGGTCACTTTAAGCCAGGTTAATAATTGAGAGCTGTCAATTAGACAACTATCAATTATTAATCCTTTTGTATGAAAGAAAAATCAAACACACACACTTTAATAAAAAAGAAGTTTAATGAAATAATCACACAGTTTTTGACCATATTTTATTTTCCTGCTAAAACCATTTCCTGTAATAAAAATAAAATAATAAAGCAAAATTATTCTTACCAATCTGATGTACAGTCAGGTCCCACGGTGTAATCCTTCAGAAAGGGTTAATGTTTACTGCAGGGACCGCAGCTAATGCTGCAGCCTCACAGTAAACCCCCAAATGAATGAGTTCCTCTCCTGGCTGACAGGAGAGGAAGTGGAAAGCTTAATTGATTGCTTTCCACTTTCACTTCAGGTCAGCCAGGGACACAATCAGTGACGTCAGAGGGAACTGGTTAACAAAAATAGGGGATCCCCTCGAAAAAAATTGGCGTGGGGTCCCCCCTATTTTTGTTAACCAGCCAGATGAAGCAGACCGCTGAGGCCTGGATTTTCAGGCTGTTAAGGAGCCAAGATCCATGGACCTTGCCAGCCTGATAAAACCAGGCCACAGCAGTCTGCATATCTTGGCTGATTAACAAAAATAGGGGATCCCCTCAAAAAAAATTGGCGTGGGGTCCCCCCTATTTTTGTTAACCAGCCAGATGAAGCAGACCGCTGAGGCCTGGTTTTTCAGGCTGGTAAGGATCCAATATCCATGGACCTTGCAAGCCTGATAATACCAGGCCACAGCAGTCTGCTTAGCTTGGCTGGTTAACAAAAATAGGGGATCCCCTCGAAAAAAAAACGGCGTAGGGGTCCCCCTATTTTTGTTAACCAGCCAAGTAAAATGCAGACTGCTGCGGCCTGGTATTAAAAGACTGTCAAGGCCCATGGATTTTGGCCCTCAACAGCCTGATAATACCAGGCTACAGCAGCCCCACATTTGGCGCATCAAAAGATGTGCCAATTGTGGCACTTTACCCGGCTCTTCCCACTTGCCCTGTAGCGGTGGCAAGCGGGGTAATAAGGGGTTAATGTCACCGTTGATTGCACGGTAACAATAAGCCCGGTTAATAATGGAGAGGTGTCAATAAGACACCGATCCATTATTAATCCCAAAGTTTTTAAATGCATAAAAAAAAGACAAAGCAAGAAAAAAGTCTTTTAATGAAATAAAAGAGACAACACAGTTTTCATTTCTTTTATTGCAGTCTCATTCCTGCGACGCCATCGATCTCCTGTAAAAAAAGAAAAAAAACAAACCAACAGTATACCACCTGTCCGACGCAGTCCATAGTAACGAAAGTCCCACGGCGATCCAGCTCTGCTACATCGCAATGACAGGCAGAGCCTGTCATTGCAACGCAGCACAGCTGATTACCTGCTTCCCCGGCGGTGACGTCATCGGACTGACTGCTTTACGGCCGGGATTACCCAGCAGTCACTGCAGTTATCGCGAGAAACTGCATGTGACCGCCGGGGAGAAGAGGATGGCATCCATGAAGCAGTCCAGGACGTGACCGCCGGAGATCTTCTGCCAGGTAAGTGCCGCTGACTCCTGACAGATCCGACCGACGGACACTGACAGTGACAGACCCGACCGACGGACACAGACAGTGACAGTGACAAATCCGATTCCGGTATTCGATATGACGAAAATATCTAAACGAATTATCGAAAGGCCGATAGAGCTAATATCGGCCGATAGCCGATATTTGCATTATCGTATCGCTCAACACTATTCTTGAATCTTTGACTGTAGATGCAGAACTCAGAGATGTGTGGTGAGTCTGACTAACGTTACTTGTACTTTAAAAAGGTTCTATCATCTTCAGTCTTCATGAGCACCTGGCTTCCATACCACCTAGCTTCCTATTTCCTGGGAGTCGGTGTGCTCCTGCTTGATTGTCAATTTAGAGAAGTGACATAATCGCACCACTGGCCTGACCCATGCTCTGTCTGATGCTGCAAGCAAACGCAGTTTTGCCTCTGCAGAAATTTGATCAGCTTCAGAACAGTGCTTACAAGCTCTATAGAAAAAAGCTTGCAAGCACTGTGCTCCTTGCTAAAAGAATTTCCACCACTGATAAACAACAGTGGTGGCTGGTAACATTGACAACGAGCAGTAAATAATAAAATTAAAAATCACTGTGATAATGACAATGGGGAGATTTTAGTAACAAGAAAATTGCAAAGTTGCTTGTTTTTATGATGTTAAGATAAACCCTTTATATCTATTCCAAAACCAATAAACCTGTGAATATTCTGAATACACATTGAATATACAGACAAGTATTGAACTACCATGCAGCTATATATACTCAGCAATATGGCTTTTGTACATGTGTGGCAAAATGTGAGAAAGATTGAGATATTTATATATATACAGTACAGACCAAAAGTTTGGACACACCTTCTCATTCAAAGATTTTTCTGTATTTTCATGACTATGAAAATCGTACATTCACACTGAAGGCATCAAAACTATGAATTAACACATGTGGAATAATATACTTAACAAAAAAGTGTGAAACAACTGAAAATGTCTTATATTCTAGGTTCTTCAAAGTAGCCACCTTTTGCTTTGATGACTGCTTTGCACACTCTGGGCATTCTCTTCATGAGCCATGGCCTGTACTATATATATACATATATGTATATATATATATATATATATATATTTAGGGTCTGCGGAACGCACCAGATAAATATAAATAGTGGTTGCGTTCGCAGCCCGGGGTCCACCGTGCAGGCAGAGCCTGCTGCTAGTAAGATGGCGGTATAGGCAAACTCTGTTACTTCACAGAGTTGCAAATATAAATACTGTGGCACAATATGGCGGTATAAGCGAACTCTGTTACAGCACAGAGTCGCTGAGGTAAAGACGCAGAGATAGGTACTGTGTCCTGTTAACGCCACAGGGAAACACAGATAACTGCTGTGCGGATAGCAGTCCGTGATCATGCAGACAGCAACGCAATCAAGCAATCTCCTCACCGGAGAAGTCGGTATTCTAGGGGCTTATTTCAGCCAAGCCCTAACCACATGCACACAAATCTCCTCACCGGAGGTGCCGGTATTCTAGGGGCTTATTTCAGCCGAGCCCTAACCACATGCGTGCATGATCACACTGGCGCAAAGCACATAATGCAATTGATACTAGCGCATGGCCGCATGGCCATACAGCCCTTTCATAGAAGCAACTACAGAGCCTGCCAGAAAAGAACCAATGAGAAACTTGTTCAGAACACATGCAGTTTCAGGACCCTCCTGGCGGACCAATAGGAGCTGCTGCAGTACCTCAGCATGTGACCCCTGATCTCCAATGAGAGATCTTACCCTGGGCATGCTCAGAAGAGGAAACGCAGGACTTAGTCCTAAAGACGTCTGCTCGCCAAAATAGCAGAACCTGGAGAGGCAGCAGTAAACCTCTGCACAGTACTAGGCTGAGCAAGACGCTGGGACCGACATCTCTGCTGAGGAGACTCCACTGCGGCCGGAGACGGATGAGGGACCGCAGCGGGAATGGCTCGAGATTCCCCCTGTGCAGAGGCGGGAACTCGACCTCTAACATATATATATATATATATATATATATATATATAACCAGATTCCACTTTTCATTCTTCACAGACTCTTTGGAAAATGAAAGGTGGAATCTGATTGGTTGCTAAGGGCAACTGAGTCAGTTTCACAGATCCACTTTTCACTGATAAATCTCCCCCAAAATGGCAAATAATTTAAATACAGATCAAAGAAAATGGATTTTAAAAGAGTATTGGAAATCTCAAAATGCTGAAACAGAGCAAATTGGGTTGAAACATTTGGTACTCAAGCCCCAAAGAGACAAACCATTTACCGCATTCATAACCATATTACACATACTGTCCACCTACTTTTGGACCACCCTGTATATATATATATATATATATATTGTAAGCTTTTCAGGGGATATAGCTCTGGGATCGCCGTCTGGGTAGACAGAGTGGCACGGAAACAGTTCATTCACAGCAGTACTGGTGCAAACTGGCCGCAACCAGCTTTATTAAAGTCCACAGCAAACAGATAAAAACAAATCATAAACAGAAGACCTAGGCTTGTCTAGCCACTAATTACACTTAGATAGATTTCCCTATCTATCCGGGTCCCGACTCTACCAGCTGGGGCCAAAACAACACATATGTTCAGCATTTACCCGCATTGAGGTTCACAGAGTCTCCTCCTTGTGTCTGAAGGCACCTTCAACGTCCAGACTTGAGAGAGCTCCCCTCCTATTCAGCTGCTATCCGCATGGATTCTCACAGAGACTACTCCTGTGTCCGGGGTACATCGAGAACCCAGACTGAGATAGCTCAAACTCCTGGAGACACCTTCTGTGCCTGGACCCCTCCTGTGTCCAGACGAAGCGAGCTCTCTGACTGTGTTCGCAGACACCTACTTCTGGTCTCCTAATTAACAGCTGAATGGTTTTAGGCCTGAGCTGCAAGTGTGTGCTGAATGTAAGGTGTAGTGACCTTTCTCTACCACTAGGTTTACAAAGCCACACATTTCCCTTATACCATACAGCACAGTACCTAGGTGAAATGTAAACCCCATTCGACACATATTCCTTCACTGTCTCACATATCCCCTCCCTCTTCTCCAGACCGGAGGGCTGGTCATCCAGACCGGAGGGCTGGTCAACAATCCAAAAGAGACAGCGAACTCTGGACCAGTCATGGCCTTCATCAGCTTCATCTTCACTACTGTCATCTGTATCTTCACCTGAGCCATAGCCAACATCAGCTTTCTCTTCATCTGAAGCATCCGCACTACCCTGTACCCTCCCAGGCCTATGCTCTCTGCGGGCCTCGGGTATCCTGCACGGTTTCATCTTGACCTTAGGGCCGGGCTCAGTTTCGATATAGTGCCTGGCCAGAGAAGTACGACTCGGCACATCAGAACACTTCTGCTGACTCTTTCTCAGAAACTCACGTACCTCCTGTCCCTGGTGCACTGACTATGTGTCACCAACTATCACAGAAGGTATAGGGGGTTTTTCACTTTTCTCCAGTTCCCCTTGAACCTTCTTTACTTCATTGAGCTTCTCCAGAAGATGCTCATGGCTCTCATCACGCTCCTTCATCACAGTTTGGAGTTTTTTCTGAGAAGTAATCAATTCATCTTGTACCTGTTGGCCGTCCTTTATGTCTTCAGCCCCTTCTTCAGGCTCTTCTGGTAGGACATGCTCAGAAGCCCTACCGTCAGTCTTACATTCTACTTCTTCATTCACATCATTATGGTCTCCAATATCTCCATTTATTCCAGCTTTCAAGTTCTCCTTGATAGCTGCATCTGTATACTCAGAACCCGCCGGATTCTTCTCTTCCACCACGTTCTGCATCCCATCTGAGCTCCCGTGTGTCTGCAGCGGCAATGGAGTGACACACCGCTTTTCCCATTTATTGGGACGTGGCTCCGATGTAGACTCCATGAAAGTGCGCTTGAGCTCACCAACGCCAGCCTGATGTCTCAAAATCTCATCTTGTGACTTATCCAGATCCTTGGTATCACTCGGGAACACCGCTGGGGCTCCGGGCGCTGAACTTCCAGCCTGAGCTTCACGAGTTGCGGCTACTGATCCGGACCGTAACCCGTCCACGCCGCTGTCTTCGGCAGAAACAGATTCCTGCACAGAGTCAGTCCCCATATCTTCAGTCTTGTTCCTCACAGCTTCACTTGAGACCTCAGCTTCTGATGAGGCATCTGGCTTGGTGACCACCACTTCCATGGCTTTTTCCACCTCTGAAGCATTACCTTCAGAGTCCTGGGCAGGATGCAGCTCCATACCATACGTTGATAACTTCTCATCTTCAACAGCATCCACTTGTGCTGTTTTCAGTTTCAGAGTCCTGCCTTTAAAGCTCAGCTCTCCTCCTTTCACCTTAGTCTTTGCCAGGGAACCGGCCAACTGTAAAACATCTTCAGATGCCATCTTCTGTCCGGCTGTAAGGTCAGCATCAGCTTTCTTCTCAGGACTCTCAACCTCCTCTGCTTACCATGCCTTCCTCATTTGCACTGGTTGCTTTATGGTCATCAGATGATTCACTATCACTACCACTATCCCTGTCTGACCCCTTTTTCTCAGCCACATCTGGCTCACTGTCAGGGCTATACACTTCATTTTCATTCACATCCTGCTCACTGTCAGGGTTATACAATTCATTTTCATTCCCATCCTGCTCACTGTCAGGGTTATACAATTCATTTTCATTCACATCTTGATCTGGAACCTTAGTTAACATGTCATCCACAACATTAACTTCACCATCTGGTCCCTGGTTTCCCTCAGGTGGTCCCTCAAGTATGTGACTATGTGACAACCCCAGCACTATACTTCCATATAGCTCAGGCACTAGGAGCTGGCTCACGACCTCTCCCTGGACTTCAGTGTCCCTATACAACGGGTTATTGTTTATGGCAACATGAGGAAACCTCTCCTCAGAGCCAGGCTCCTGGGAAACCTCATTTAGAACATTTATATTTTCCTGTGCCGTTTTAAGAGAGGGGTCTCGCCACTGCTCACTCTCAAAATTGTCACAGGACACAGGCAAGTCAGGGACACTCGGTTCCCGAGAACCACCATCCTCGTCTCCCAACATCACCTGCAAAGGAATTTCATCATTATTATCAATATCATTATCATGATTATGATCAGTATCATCATCACTATCATGATCATCATCATTATCATTATCAGCATCAGCATCATTATCATGGTCATCATCATTATCATTATCATCATCATCATCATCATCATTATCATTATCATCATCATCATCATTATCACATAAGTTTAATGGCCCACTAGCATTGTGTTCTGCCCCTCGGGACTGCGCACCCTCAGTAGGAGCTTCATCACACTGTCCATCAGAAACATTTTTCCTCCAGCGATCCTTAGACCGGGGAAAGTCATTACCCAATATAACGGGTTGCACCAGGTTCTTCACTACCCCCACTTCATATGAAACCTCCCCGAGTTTGGGGATCAAGTCCACGGCAGTCTCTGGGTAGACTTTGGTGTCTCCATGGATGCACACCATACTCAGGTGCTTATCAGGGATGAAGTCCCTATCAATCAGGCTGTCACATACGGAAGTCACTGGACTCTCTGAGTCCAAGAGGGCCTGTGCTGGGCAGTCATTTACAACCACCGGGGACCCCTGTGGTCCAGTCTCTTCGGCTGAGGTGGACACACACACAGGCTCTGCGCAGGAAGAGAGGGATCCGCCAACATCACAACACATAGGCTCCCCCTCTATTGGACAGTTGACTGCAATTTCACGACATCTCCAACACTGTCCATCACACTCTCCCACCCATATGTCCCCTCGGGCCCGAACCCGCTTATCAGCATACCCCATGTCCCCAACAGCTGGAACGCTCTTACCGCGAGAGTTCAGCGTCCGGGAACTCTGAAGTGACGACCTCTCAGACGGCTGTACCTCAGGAGGACGTGCTTGGGTGTAGCGGTCCACTATCACCTTTTCAACTCCATAATCAGGTTTGCTGACTGCCGACTCCCAACTGCATCTCCAGTCATGAACTCCCCTGGCACGGGCTGTCACCGTAACACCCAGCCGGGTAAGAATCTCCGCTTTCAGCTTGGCATAGTCTTGGCTGTCCTGCTCGCTCAGGTCAGCATAGGCCACCTGGGGCACTCCAATCAGATAGGGTGCGACCATCATGGCCCATTCAGATAGGGGCAGATTCTCCTTCTCTGCCAGTCCCTCAAACCTAGTGAGATATACCTCCACATCATCACGAGGTGTCATCTTTTTCAGGGACCGTCTTACCGCCTTCTTTACAGCGGACAATGCAGGTGACTTTGCCACATCACTTCGGGACGCGGCACCGAAATCCTTTTTTTGTGCTGCCATCTGCTCAACAAATAACCGGTTATTCTCCTGCTGCTGCTGCAGGAATTGCTGCTGGGCCTGCTGCATGCGCTGCTGGTGCTGCAGGCGCTGCTGCTCCATGCTCCGCTGGGCCTGGACCAGGTACTCAATGAGCTCCTCCATACTGCCGGACTTATCTGTCTCAACCACGGCAGTCTTATGTTGCACATTAACTTGCGCCATTTGTTCAAACAGCGCCTCCATGCTGTCATCCATGCTGTCAGACTTCTCTGTCTCAACAACGGCAGTCTTCACTCAAGACATACACACTCCACAGTCTTTTTCACAGAAAATTCAGCTCTGCTGTGCAGACACTTTTTTTTTTTTTTTTTCTCTGCAAACTCTATTAGGGCCACTGTCTCTTTAAGACTGCTCCAATAGACATTTCTCTTTTGCTGCTGCACACTCCACAGTCTTTTCCACAACAAGTTCAGCTTTGCTGTGCAGACACACTTTTTTTTTTTTCTTTTGCAAACTCTATTAGGGCTACTGTCTCTTTAAGACTGCTCCAATAGACGTTTCTCTTGACACACTTTTTTTTTTTTTTCTCTGCTGCTATTTCAACAGACTTCACCTTTATTGCTGTCTCTAAGCCACTGTGCTGCACGCACATTCCAGCACCAACTGTATCAGCCACTGTGCTGCCCCAGCATTCTCCGCCAATTGTAAGCTTTTCAGGGGATATAGCTCTGGGATCGCCGTCTGGGTAGACAGAGTGGCACGGAAACAGTTCATTCACAGCAGTACTGGTGCAAACTGGCCGCAACCAGCTTTATTAAAGTCCACAGCAAACAGATAAAAACAAATCATAAACAGAAGACCTAGGCTTGTCTAGCCACTAATTACACTTAGATAGATTTCCCTATCTATCCGGGTCCCGACTCTACCAGCCGGGGCCAAAACAACACATATGTTCAGCATTTACCAGCATTGAGGTTCACAGAGTCTCCTCCTTGTGTCTGAAGGCACCTTCAACGTCCAGACTTGAGAGAGCTCCCCTCCTATTCAGCTGCTATCCGCATGGATTCTCACAGAGACTACTCCTGTGTCCGGGGTACATCGAGAACCCAGACTGAGATAGCTCAAACTCCTGGAGACACCTTCTGTGCCTGGACCCCTCCTGTGTCCAGACGAAGCGAGCTCTCTGACTGTGTTCGCAGACACCTACTTCTGGTCTCCTAATTAACAGCTGAATAGTTTCAGGCCTGAGCTGCAAGTGTGTGCTGAATGTAAGGTGTAATGACCTTTCTCTACCACTAGGTTTACAAAGCCACACATTTCCCTTAAGGGTATGCCACACTAAACAATATCGCTAACGGATCGCTAAAAAACGTCACTATTTAGCGATCCCGTTAGCGATATTGTTCAGTGCGGCAGCTTCCAGCGACGAGCTTCCTGCTGTGATCTCGCTCGTCGCTGGAATCGTTCCGGACCCTATTTCATCGCTGGCGCTCCCGCTGGGTAAGTATCTAATCGCTGTGTGGCACCTTTTCTTAGCGATTTAGCGGTACTTTTGTACCGCTAAAGTCGTTAAGAAGATCGCTAACGGCGATAGCGTCGTTAACTATATCGCTAAATGCGGCAGCATTTAGCGATATAGAAACAATCCCGCTAGCGATCTCATTAGTATGCAACGCTAACGAGATCGCTAGCGGGATTGCTTAGTGTGGCAGTACCTTTATACCATACAGCACAGTACCTAGGTGAAATGTACACCCCATCCGACACATATTCCTTCACTGTCTCACAATATATATATATATATATATATATATATATATATATTTTTTTTTTCTTTTACTTGTTTAATATTTAAATGTATTTTAAATACTGGTATGGTAGACATATCATATGATTAACTTATGTAAAGGTCTCCAGTAATTAGTCTTTACTAAGTTCCCTGAGCTTCTTTGATGAAATTGTCTTTCTTCATTTCTCCCATTGTGAGCATAATTATGATTATCACACAATTATATACATAGCATAAAAAATGACAGTGCATGGCCTGTGATGTGTGGCTTACAATTGATAAGCATCGTCCCCTCTCTGTAGCCCATGACAATATCCTTGCAAGTAGTTAATCCATTTAATTCCACTGTAGGAGTCCAGGAATGTGTTTAACCCCTGCTATTTTCTTTCTTCATGTGAGCTCATGCCTAAAGGGTATGCCACACTAAACAATATCGCTAACGGGATCGCTAAAAAACGTCACTATTTAGCGATCCCGTTAGCGATGTTGTTCAGTGCGGCAGCTTCCAGCGACGAGCTTCCTGCTGTGATCTCGCTCGTCGCTGGAATCGCTCCGGACCCTATTTCATCGCTGGCGCTCCCGCTGGGTAAGTATCTTATCGCTGTGTGGCACCTTTTCTTAGCGATTTAGCGGTACTTTTGTACCGCTAAAGTCGTTAAGAAGATCGCTAACGGCGATAGCGTCGTTAACTATATCGCTAAATGCGGCAGCATTTAGCGATATAGAAACAATCCCGCTAGCGATCTCATTAGTATGCAACGCTAACGAGATCGCTAGCGGGATTGTTTAGTGTGGCAGTACCTTAAGGTGTAAAACCCATCCATTGTATCAGTTGTAAAACCATTACATTATCAGTTATCACATATAAACTTATTTTTCCGAATTTTACACAAAGCCATATAAAATGTGCAGCAACATTAAATACTAAGTTTAATATTGTATAGGTCTGCCTCTTGACATGTTGTAAAGGTAAATTGAGGCACTACTGGATGAGTTGCTCAATTAGGGTCCCAAACCATAATATAGTAGAATAAACTTGGCATTCAAACAGATGATCTGAAGATAATTTTAATGCAGTCCACAATAGTACAAAATACAACAGATGTTTCAGTCATTTAGACCTTCCTCAGTGTACTATGACAAAAGAAAAATATATAAAAAAGTAACTTTGATAAAAAAAATATATAAAAAGAGTACATCCAAATAAAAAAAGTCAATCATGATAGACTATTTGGGGGGAAAATGCAGAGTATTGACTAACATTAAGGCCTTTTGATTGTAATCCCCTATAGTATGAGTAAGAGTTTTACATGTGAAAATCACTATATAATACTCAAGGGGGAATGTGGGTAGAAGGAGTAAGTGAAGAAACCTACCCAACTGCTTAAAGTTGTGTTGGAAAAATAGGGAAGTGTTAGGACTCAGTGTCCATCACAATGGATTCTGTGGAACAAGACTGTATTTCAATATAGTGGGTATTAGTGTATGCATGAAGTACAGGTGTGCCTACCCACAGGTAGTAGAAATTCTGTAACCACAATAGCAAACGTGGTATCCACCACTGGTTAAGGTAGATCAGTGTGCCTAATATTCAGTATAAGTATCCATAAATCTGGTATCAAATATGTATGAAATTTATAGCCACAACAGATAGTGAGGTTCATATTGGCAAATACTTAACTTGCAGTGCCTACCTGAAGGGGATGCTAGCACTGTGACCGAAACAATAAATGCAATATCCACTGCTGGTTTAGGGTCAGTCCATGTACCTAATGCCCAGTATAAGACAAGAGTAATTGAGTCCATGCCAAATATAGATATCCACCTTTTAGCCACAACTTATAATGTCTATGTCCACAAGTCCTATATAGATGGTGCAGTGACTACCCGTGGATGGAGGGGTGAAAGTCCAGGTCACAACACGGTATCCACCGCTAGTTGAGGAGGTGATGTGACGTCACCGGAAGTGACGCGGTGGTGCGTTTCAAAGGTCAGAAGTAGTGTTCTTAGTGTTCATAATGCATTCCACCAGCAGGGAGAGCGTATCTCTGAATGGAGCATTAGTTCCAAAGTCTATTGCTGTGTGTTCCACCATATTTAGACACAGTAAAACTGGAATGAAGGGATGTGAAATGTAGTCTGTCAGGTGGAAGGGGTTTTTGGGGTGCGTTAGAATTTGGTGCAGGGTGGGCCTTGCAGTCAATGCATAGGCTAACACTATGGCAGTGCCAAAAGAATAATGTGAACTTGGTTTTTCTGTGGTCAACCAGTACGTCACTTCAAAGGCTTCTTGGGGTGCGTTAGAATTTGGTGCAGAGCGGGCCTTGCATTCAATGCATAGGCTAACTCTATGGCAGTGCCAAAACAATAATATGAACTTGGTTTTCCTGTGGTCATCCAGTACGTCAGTTCAAAGGCTTATTGAGGTGTGTTTGAATTTGGTGCAGGGCGGGCCTTGCATTCAATGCATAGGCTAACACTATGGCAGTGCCAAAAGAATAATGTGAACTTGGTTTTCCTGTGTCCATCCAGTATGTTGGTTCAAGGGCTTTTTGGGGTGTGTTAGAATTTGGTGCAGGGCGGGCCTTGCAGTCAATGCATACGCTAATGCTATGGCAGTGTCAAAAGAATAATGTGAACTTGGTTTTCCTGTGTCCATCCAGTACGCCAGTGCAAAGGCTTTTTGGGGTGCTTTTGAATTTTGTGCAGGGCAGGCCTTGCATTCAATGCTAGGCTACCACTATGGCAGTACCAAAAGAATATTGTGAACTTTGTTTTCCTTTGGCCATCCAGTATGTTGGTTCAAAGACTTATTGGGGTGCGTTAGAATTATGAGCAAGGCAAGCCTTGCATTTAAAGCATAGGCTAACAGTATGGCAGTGCCAAAAGAAGTATGTGAACTTGATTTTTCTGTGGCCATCCAGTACGTTGGTTCAAAGGCTTATTGGGGGGCATGTGACTTTTTGGCAGGTCGGGCCTTGCATTCAATGCATAGGCTAACCCTATGGCAGTGCCAAAAGAATAATGTGAACTTGGTTTTCCTGTGTCTGTACAGTATGTCGATTCGAAGGCTTTTTGGGGTGCATTAGAATTTGGTGAAGGGCAGGCCTTGCATTCAATGCATAGGCTAAAGGCACTGCCGCACTTAGCGATCGCACTAGCGATCACGACAACGACTAAACCTGGCGAGATCGCTAGTGCGATCGCTATGTGATCGCTAGTTAGATTCCAAACACAACTCATCAGCGATCTGTATAACGACCTCTGCGGTCGTTGGGAAAACCTAGTCCCACCTGCGACGCTGGTGAAGTTGTTCATAAAGGGTGTCACACTCAGCGATTCAGGCTCACCAGCGGGACACCAACGACCAAAAAATGGCTCAGAACGTTCATAAGCGATCAGCGACATCTCAGCAGGGGCCACATCGCTTCTACATGCCACACACAGTTAAGTCGCTAACGAGATCGCTACTGCGTCATAAATGGTGACGCAGTAGCGATCTCGTTAGCGATCTCGCTAGCGATCTCGCTTAGTGTGGCATACCCTTAACAGTATGTCAGTGCTAAAAAAATTATGTGAACTTTGTTTTTCTGTGGCCATCCAGCATGTCGATTCAAAGGCTTATTGGGGTGCATGTGACTTTTTGGCAGGTCGGGCCTTGCATTCAATGCATAGGCTAACCCTATGGCAGTGCCAAAAGAATAATGTGAACTTGGTTTTCCTGTGTCCGTACAATACGTCGGTTCAAAGGCTTTTTGAGGTGCATTAGAATTTGGTGCAGGGCAGGCCTTGCATTCAGTGCATAGGCTAACACTATGGCAGTGCCAAAAGAATAATGTGAATTTGGTTTTCCTGTGTCCATCCAGTACGTCGGTTCAAAGGCTTTTTGGGGTGCATTTGAATTTGGTGCAGGGCAGGCCTTGCATTCAATGCATAGACTAACAGTATGGCAGTACCAAAAGAATTATGTGAACTTGGTTTTCCTGTGACCATCCAGTACGTCGGTTCAAAGGCTTTTTGGGGTGCATGTGACTTTGTGGCAGGTTGGGCCTTGCATTCAATGCATAGGCTAACACTATGGCAGTGCCAAAAGAATAATGTGAACTTGGTTTTCATGTGTCCATCCAGTACGTCGGTTCAAAGTCTTATTGGGGTGCGTTAGAATTTTGTGCAGGGCGGGCCTTCCATTTAATGCATAGGCTGACACTATGGCAGTGCCAAAAGAATAATGTGAACTTGGTTTTCCTGTGTCTATCCAGTACATCGGTTCAAGGGCTTTTTGAGGTGCATTTGAATTTGGTGCAGGGCAGGCCTTGCATTCAATGCATAGACTAACAGTATGGCAGTAAAAAAAGAATTATGTGAACTTGGTTTTCTTGCGGCCATCCAGTATGTCGGTTCAAAAGCTTTTTGGTTGTGCATGTGACTTTGTGGCAGGTCGGGCCTTGCATTCAATGCATAGGCTAACACTATGGCAGTGCCAAAAGAATAATGTGAACTTGGTTTTCCAGTGTCCATCCAGTACGTCAGTTCAAAGCCTTGTTAGGGTGGGTTAGAATTTTGGGCAGGGCGGACCTTGCATTCAATGCATAAGCTAATACTATGACAGTGCCAAAAGAATAATGTGAATTGATTTTCCTTTGGCCATCCAGTACATCGGTTCAAAGGCTTTTTGGGGTGCGTTAGAATTTGATGCAGGGCGGGCCATGCATTCAATGCATAGGTAACAGTATTGGAGAATAAAATGAATAATGTGAACTTGATTTTCCTGTGGCCATCCAGTACGTGGGTTCAAAGCTTATTGGGGTGCATTTGAATTTGGTGCAGGGCGGTGTTGGCATTCAATGGATAGGCAAACAGTATGTGAGACCCACTTCCTAATAATGTGAACTTTGTTGGTTGTTCATCTTCAACAATGCAATTCTTCAATGCAAGTTCTTCAGCCTCAACTCTGCAATGCTAAAATGCTGGGTCTTCTGCCTCACTACAGCAATTCACCAATGCAGGTTCTTAAGCCTCAACACTGCAATTATCCACTGATTGTTCTTCAGGCTGAACACTGAAATGCCCCACTGCAGGGTCTTTAGCATCAACAGTGCAATTGTCCACTGCATGGTCTTTAGCATCAACACTGCAATTGTCCACCACTGGATCTTTAGACTCAACACTGCAATTGTCCACTGCCGGGTCTTCAGCCTCAACACTGCAATTGTCCACCGCTGGGTCTTTAGCATTATTACTGCAATTGTCCACTGCCTGGTCTTCAGCCTTGCACTGACATTCTCCACTGCAGGTTCTTTAAGCTCAACAATTCACTACTTAGCCAAACAATATGGGAGTTCCAAATTAGTAGGAACAATGCTTTCAGGTGGCCATCCAGTACGTGGATTCAAAGGCTTACTGGGGTGTGTGTTACTTTGGTGCAGGGCAGGCCTTGCATTCAGTGCATAAGCAAACAATATGGAAGTCACAAATGAATAATGTGAACTTGGTTTTTATGTGTCCATCCAGTACGTGGTTTCAAAGGCTTATTGGGGTGTGCGTAACTTTGGTGCAGGGCAGGCTTTGCATTTAATGCCTAGGCTAACAGTATGGCAGTACAAAATGAAAAAAATGGAAACTTTGCTTTCATGTGGCCATCCAGGACGTCTGTTCCAAGTGTTATTGTGGTGCGTGTTACTTTGGTGCAGAGCAGGTCTTGCATTCAATACATAGGCTAACACTATGGGAGACCCATTTTCTTATAATTGGAACACTTTTTCATGAGGCCTTCCTGTACGTCTCATCAAAGGTGTATGGGGGTGAGTCCAAATTTTTCGCAGCCCAGCCACTCACTGCATAGGCAATATCAATATAGGAGACCCACTGTTTAATAATGGGAACAAAGCATAGCCGGCAGATGGCCCTTTAAGAAGATTAATGCTGCCTGATGCCCTATAAAAATAGGCTTTGTGACTTTCAGAGTTCTTCCTTCATAAATGAAACAGGATGTGTCTGATGATGTGTCACACACCACATGGCCAGCTGTGGTTGTTAAATATTAAAATGACATTTCCCATAGAATGCTTTTTTATTGATTAAAAGCAGTGGTAAAGATGAAAAACGCATCAAAAATGCTACCTGTGAACATAGCCCAAGTGGTGGATGAACTTTTTTGTTTTGGGTTAATTAATTTTCTTTATATAAAAGTCATTACCCTGGAAAGAATGTCCTAAACATAAATCCCTGGAAAATCCATTTTGGTTTTGTTTTTGTATGATTTTTGGTGCGCCTGTAAAAATGGCGTAAGACTCTGACAACATTGTTCACAGCTGTGACCTGGGAGTCACAAATGCTTCCAAGGGCATTCCCCATGATGTTCCCATGTCACTTGAGCACTGTTTCTATCGATTTCAGATATTTTTAGACCATAAAAAGACCGCCGGGGGGGTCTTGGCAAAAATGCTCAGTTTTCCCATAGACTTACATTGGGCTCGTTGCTCGGGTTGAGTGTTATGATTTGGTAGCTGAGGAGGACAGGAGCAAAAAACAACCAAGGCAGCCGAACACCCAGAGAGGTTGGGAACTAATGGGTTGCAGATCCCTAAGCTAACTACACAACTAGAAGCAGCCGTGGGACATACCTACAGTGACCTAGACGCCTCGGCACAGCCGGAGAGATAGCTACACGTGAAGATAGAAACAGGAAAGCTAACTGCCCCGGAGTAGAGCCCCAAAGGAATAGGTAGCCCCAAACATACAATGGCGGTTAGACAAGAAGAAACACAAACGCAGGCAGAAAATAGAGTGAGCAAACGCTTGGGTCAAATACTGCCTAGATAGGACAGGACAGGACAGAATACTATCTGCAACCCAGCAAAACCCTAGAAAAATTCTAACACTTCTGATTTCAAAAAATGCTGAGACCACACGATCTCGCCACCCGCTAAATCAGATCTCTGGTGTGAACAAGCGGCTAACCCGCAGCCACTCAAATAGCAGGGAAAGAGCAATGGAACAAATAAATAGTGGCTACTGAAAAATAGAGAGTAGCACAGGCCCCTGGAGGGGTACCCGGCTAACCTCCCACAAAAGTGCAGGCAAAAAATGGAAATAGCAAATACGATAGAAACAAGCAGCAAATAACTTATCTGAAAGTAGCAGACGAATGCAAGACACCAGCTGTTTTCCAAATGAACCAGGAAACAACAATTGATCACCGGCGAAGATCATGGGAAGGCAGCTCACTTATATCAGCCCAGTCCGTCTCTCCTGATTGCCAGTCATCGCTCGCAGGTGATGGACTTCTACTATTCAACACTGGTTCAATACCCTCAGCAGCCACCAGAGGGAGCCCAACTCAGAAGTCATTTCCAACATGCTCACAACAGTACCCCCCTTTAGGAGGGGTCACCGAACCCTCACCGGCACCATCAGGCTGTCGGGGTCGTATCAACAAACCACTCGTCCTCCAGTCACTCCAAATTTAGACTATAAGCATGGGTTAACCGTTTAAAGAATGAGTCAGACAATAGGCTGGTTCAAACTTCAGAGCATGCTTAGAGGGCTATATGCAGGCACCAAATCCAGCAATGTTCTGTTCTTTATTTCTGCAAGCATGAGATTACATACACAGGATGTCAGCGTGGAGTAAGGGATGGATGGGGGCGAGGAGGTAAGCTGTATATGTCTATATATGTACATGTCCAGCATCTGGCCATCTCTAATTGGTTCACATTCCATAGGTCTTGTATCCAGGCAGACTTTGGTGATGTAATCCTAGCTTATGCAGCGTTTCCTGTAGTCAAGTTTCATTTTCTGAGAATCGATACTGCTTTTCTTGTATATCACGTGGTTTCTCAGTTCCCCAAAGGTGGGGGCAGACTCCAGTGCATTTCTCGGAGACAGGCACTAGCTGGTACTAACATCATCTTAGAATAAGTTTGTTCCTGATGCAATACTCATCAAGGAAAACTTTGTGTTTATCAATAATAGCAAAACACATATAAAAATATAAAGGTAGAAAGATATATTTTACCTTGACAAGGCCTATCAGGGTGAGCCCGGTGAAAGGCGCGAACCAATTTCTCCGCATGGATGTCAGAAGCAAACACCCAAGAATTGTCCTCCTGACCATAACCTTTCCACTTAACCAAGTACTGGAGTCTCCGCCTAGCCAGACGAGAATCCAATATCTTCTCCACTTCATATTCCAGATTGCCCTCAACCAAAACAGGCTCAGGAGACGCAGCAATAGGAACCACTGGCTCGACAAACCTTTTCAATAAAGATTTGTGGAAGATGTTATGAATCTTAAACGTCCCTGGAAGTGCCAAGCGAAAAGAAACTGGATTAAGGACTTCCAAGATCCTATAAGGTCCAATGAACCTTGGCTTAAACTTTGGAGATGCAACCTTCATAGGGATATTCTTTGAGGACAACCAAACCAAGTCATCCACTTTAAACCGAGGACCATACAGTCCTATGCCGGTTGGCAAACCGCTGGGCCCTCTCCTGAGAGAGAAACAATTTATCCACTACTTGATCCCAAATCTGCTGCATTCTCTCCACCATATAGTCAACACCCGGACAAACAGAAGCCTCCACCTGCCCCGAAGAAAACCGAGGATGAAACCCGAAATTGCAGAAAAAAGGAGACATCAAGGTGGCAGAACTAGCACTATTATTCAGAGCAAATTCAGCCAAAAGCAAAAAAGAGACCCAGTCATCCTGATCAGCAGACACAAAACATCTCAAATAAATCTCCAAGGTCTGGTTTGTTCTCTCAGTCTGCCCATTGGTCTGGGGGTGAAACGCAGAGGAGAAAGACAGCTGAACTCCCAGTTTAGAACAAAATGTCCTCTAAAATCTGGAAACAAATTGGACTCCTCCGTCAGACACAATGTTTTCTGAAATGCCATGCAACCGAACCACCTGCTGAAAAAACAAGGGCACCCACTCGGAAGAGGATGGCAACTTCGGCAGTGGCACAAGATGGATCATCTTGGAAAACCTATCACAGATCACCCAGATAACGGTCATTCTCTGAGAGACAGGGAGGTCGGAAATAAAATCCATAGAGATATGGGTCCATGGCCTCTTGGGCACAGGCAATGGCATTAACAATCCACTAGAGCAAGAGCAAGGTTTGGACCGAGAACAAGTCCCACAGGACTGCACAAAGTTCCTGATGTCACAAGATAAAGTAGACCACCAAATGGACCGACTCACCAAATCTCTAGTACCAAAAATACAGGGATGACCAGCCAACGCAGAGCAATGAACTTCAGACATAACTTTTTCTCTCCATTGGTCTGGGACATACAATTTCCCGCATGGCAATGTTTAGGTTTATCCCCTGAAATTGCTCCAGGGCCAGTCTCAAATCGGGTGAGATAGCGGAAAGAATGACACCCTCCTTCAGAATGGCCGTAGGCTCAGTCACATCAATAGAATCTGCAAGGAAACTCCTAGAGAGGGCATCCACCTTAACATTCTTAGTACCCGGGAGGAAGGAGACCACAAAGTTAAAACGTGTGAAAAACATGGCCCACTTGATGTTTGGCTCCCTCCAACCAATGTCTCCACTCTTCGAACGCCCACTTAACAGCCAATAATTCCGGATTCCCCACATCATAATTACGTTTAGCTGGGGAAAACTTTCGGGAGAAGAAGGCACAAGGGTTAATCTTAGAGGTTACAGGATCCCTTTGGGACAAAACGGCTCCTGCACCAATCTCAGAAGCATCTATCTCCACCTGAAATGGTAGAGAAACATCAGGTTGCCGTTAGAACAGGAGCAGAAGTGAATCTCCGCTCGAGCTCCTGAAATGCAGAAACTGCCTCAGGAGACCAATTCCCCACTTCAGAACCCTTTTTGGTCAAATCAGTCAGTGGTTTCACAATACCAGAGAAATTACTTATAAATTTACGGTAAAAATTAGCAAAACCCAAAAATCTCTGAAGAGCCTTCAATGAAGTGGGTTGAGCCCAATCACAAATGGCCTGAACCTTGACCGGGTCCATTTCAATAGCAGACGGAGACAAAATGAATCCTAAAAGCAAAACCTTCTGTATGCCAAAGAGATATTTCGATCCCTTAACATACAAAGCATTCTCTCTCAAAATCCGGAATACCATCCGAACATGTTCCACATGAGAATCCCAGTCATTGGAAAATATCAAATAAACGATCAGAAACTTATCAACAAAATCCCAGAAAATATCGTTCATGAAAGACTGGAAGACGTAAGTTGCATAAGTGAGCCCATAAGGCATCACTAGGTACTCAAAATGCCCCTCAGGGGTATTAAACGCCGTCTTCCATTCATCTCCGTGCTTGATGCGAATAAGATTATACGCCCCCCCTAAGGTCAAGCTTGGTAAACCAACAGGCACCTTGAACTCTGGAAAATAAATCAGAAATCAGGGGTAACGGATACTATATTTAACAGTGATCTTATTAAGGAGACGATAGTCAATACATGGCCTCAATGAATCATCCTTTTTGGCCACAAAGAAAAATCCGGTGCCCAAGGGTAAAGATGATGGTCTGATATGACCCTTCTCCAAAGACTCTTAGATATAAGATCGCATAGCATCATGCTCGGGTACCGATAAATTGAAGAGCCGACCCTTGGGAAACTTACAACCGGGTACTAACTCAATCGCGCAATCATAACTTCTATGAGGAGGTAAGGATGCAGATTTACTCTCACTAAACACATCACAAAAATCAGCCAAATAGTCAGGGACATCTTGAGACTGGGGAGAGGTAGAAAAAACAGGAGTGTCATTACGAACACATTGACAACCCCAACTGACCACAGACACAGACTTCCAATCCAAAACAGGATTATGGGTCTGCAACCAAGGAAAACCCAGTACAATAATGTCATGTAAATTATGTAACACCAAAAATTTACAATTCTCTTGGTGGTCCGGGTCAAACCGCATTATCACCTGGGTTGAAAACGGGTTTATTCTCCGCCATAGGGGTAGAATCAATACCCAGCAAAGGAATAGACCTCCGCAGGGGTACCGTGGGAAAACCACAACGTTTGGCAAAATCAAAATCCATCAGGTTTAGCGCTGCTCCTGAATCAACAAAAGCCTGAGCCGAAAATGTGGACATGGAGCAAATCAAGGTAACAGTCAAAAGAAATTTAGTCTGAACATTACCCAAAACAACCGAGCGCGCAAAACGTCTTCCCCGCTTAGGGCAGATAGAAATAGTATGAGAAGCGTCTCCACAATAGAAGCACAACTTATTACGCTTTTGAAACTCTCAACGCTGAGCCCCAGAAACCACTCCATCACACTGCATGGCTCAGGGGCTGGCTCGCAAGGCATCACCATCTCTCGCATATTTCTACGCTCACGTAAACGTCTATCAATTTGAATAGTCAATGACATAGAGTCATTGAGACCAGAGGGAACAGGAAATCCCACCATAACGTCCTTTACAGTTTCTGCCAGACCCTTCCGAAAAAGAGCTGCCAGGACATCATCATTCCATTTAGTAAGGACTGCCCACTTTTGGAATTTCTGACAATATAGCTCTGCGACTTCCTGACTCTGATTCAATGCAAACAAGGCTTTCTCAGCTTGATCAGTAACATTAGGTTCATCGTACAACAACCCCAGAGCCTGAAAAAACACATCAACATCAGTCAAAACAGGATCCCCAGGTGTCAGGGAAAAAGCCCAATCCTGAGGGTTGCCGCCCAACAGGGCGATGACAATTTGAACCTGCTGTGCTGCGTTCCCCGAGGACTTAGGTTTCAGGGCAAAAAACAACTTACAGTTATTTTTAAAATTCAAAAATTTAGACCGATCCCCAAAAAATAAATCTGGAGTAGGGATCTTAGGTTCTACAGCAGGCCAATGAGTGAGATAGATTGCAATACTCTGAACTTCAGCAGCAAGCTGCTCCACACGGTCGGACGAGTGCTTGATTTCCATTGCAGAAAAACTCCTCCTACAGCCCCCAGAGAAAAAGAGGAAAAAATACACACACACAAAAAAAAATTCTGACTACTTTTTTTTTATTATTATTTTTTCCTTCTTTTGAGTACCATAGAATTTATTCAGGCCGGTGATTCTGTTATGATTTTGGTAGCTGAGGAGGACAGGAGCAAAAAACAGCCAAGGCAGACGAACACCCAGAGAGGTTGGGAACTAATGGGTTGCAGATCCCTAAGCTAACCACACAACTAGAAGCAGCCGTGGGACATACCTACGGTGACCTAGACGCCTCGGCACAGCCGGAGAGATAGCTACACCTGAAGATAGAATCAGGAAAGCTAACTGCCCCGGAGTAGAGCCCCAAAGGAATAGGTAGCCCCCAAACATACAATGGCGGTTAGACAAGAAGAAACACAAACGCAGGCAGAAAATAGAGTGAGCAAGCCCTGGGGCCAAATACTGTCTAAATAGGACAGGACAGAATACTATCTGCAACCCAGCAAAACCCTAGAAAAATTCCAACACTTCTGCTTTCAAAAAATGCTGAGACCACACGATCTCGCCACCCGCTAAATCAGATCTCTGGTGTGAACAAGCGACTAACCAACAGCCAATTAAATAGCAGGGAAAGAGCAATGGAACAAATAAACAGTGGCTACTGAAAAACAGAGAGTAGCACAGGGCCCTGGAGGGGAACCTCCCACAAAAGTGCAGGCAAAAAATGGAAATAGCAAACATGATAGGAACAAGCAGCAAATAACTTATCTGAAAGTGGCAGACGAAGGCAAGACACCAGCTGTTTTCCAAATGAACCAGGAAACAATTGATCACCGGCGAGGATCATGGGAAGACAGCTCACTTATATCAAAAGTAATTTCCAACATGCTCACAACAGTTGAGTACCCGAGCATTCCAATTTGCTCAACCTGAGCAATAGGCACCTGAACATTTTAGTGCTCGCTCATCACTACCCATGACCTTTGACTTATATTGTCAGGATTCAAACCTAGCAGCCTTTGTGCAACAGTACCTTTGTAAATGAGCTACAAGTACCTGTGTTGTTCTGATGGTCTCCACCCTGAGTACCTGATTGGCTCCACCCCGAGTTTCTGATTGGCTCAACCCGTGATCTCCTGATTGAACACCCTACTTAAACCTGTCACTGCACTTCCTTCCTTGTGATATTATTGAGCTCCCAGCCTTTAGTCTAGTTTCGTTCAACCTGCTGCTTATCCTCAAGATTCTACTGCTTCTACCATGTACCAACCTTTGGCTTTCTCCTGACTACAATTCCTGCTTATCGTCCCATCTACATTGCTGCTCCTTGTATCGACCTCTGGCTATCTCCTGACTATGATTCCTGTTGATCCCCTCAACTACACTGCTGCTTTGTAAGCGACATCTGGCAATTTCCTGACTGTTACCTGCTGGTGCTGCCTCTAGTGGTTGCAATATCACTACTCTAACTCACGTCAGTCCATAACACAAATCAAGTTTTCTTACGCTGGGTAGGACATTTTGCTCTAAAATCTCTTGATAATTCTCTGATTTCACGCTTCCTGTGATACGATTAAGGCCTCCAGTACCAAATGCAGCAAAGCAGCTCAACAGCATTATGGATCCTCCATCATGCTTAACTGTTGGTAAGTGTTCTTTTCCTAATAAGCTTCAATGTGCCATCTATAAACAAACTGTTGCTTTGCATTGCCAAAAAGCTCTATTTTTTTTCATCTGTCTAGACAATATTTTCCCAGAAGGATTGTAGTTTATCAAGTTACTCTTTGGCAAAGATCAGTCGTTCATTTTTGTCTTTTCTTGAGCAATGGTTTCTTCCTTGGCCTTCACCCATAAAGCTCTGCTTGGTTTAATGTGAAGCATATGGTACTTAACGAAACCATGACCCCAGACTGATCCAGGTTGGCCTTCAGGTTTTTGGATGTGGTGTTTTTTCCACCATTTGCATCAACCTTCGAAGACATCTCTTGTCCTTTTTCCTCTTTCCCACACGTCCAGATAAGTTCTTTATGGTTACATGCTTAGAAAACGTCTTAGTAACATTGCACATTGTTAAAAGTGGGATTCTAAGGTTTTTGGAGATGGTCTTATACCCTTTGGAAGTCTTGTCTTTGCTAATAATAGCAGTTCTGATGTCCTCTGACAGCTCCTTTGTCTTCACTATTGTGACAAAGGAAATGAACTTACCATGTGGCTTTTTAAAACACTGAAGTCGTCATTCATTGGCTAATTCATGTCACATGGGCACCAACAATTATTCCCGGTGATTCTCATTTATGATTATTTTGCTTTAAAATATTGTTTATCATTTACTCTTTTGTGTTTAATGTGAGTTCTCTATACAAAAAAAAACTGTTTCACTTGATTAATTATTTACAGGAGATGTCCCACATTATGTACTTAAACTTCATGGGTGCCAATAACGATGAGCATGACTGTATATGGCAGTGCCATGATATATTGCAAAAATAATGGTTTTCTATTAAAACCTGCTTTGGACTTCATGAGAGCATCATCGTGGCAGGCATGGAAATGTTCAGCAGACTCCTGTCTGTCATGGCAATCCATTGAAACCTAACAAACAAGTTGTTGGAGAGTGATGGGAGAGTGGGCCGCATGATGTGAATGCCCTATTAATCTGTGACTTGGCTGAAAAAGCGCTAAATAAATGTTAAATAGTATGAACATATTCATTGGAATGTAAAAATCATTCGCTGTGCATATAGTCAGTCTTTTGAGCTTTTTTGTTAACTGCTTCAAGTTTTCAAAGACATTAAGTAGCTAAAAGAAGTAGTCTGACCAATTTTCAAGGCAGCTCCCACTTGGAAGCCACTCACTCGTTTATTCAATACAAGTTAAAATAAAAAACTGTCAGCTAAAGACATTGTAAAAAAAAAACTACCAAAAATATTCCAAAAAAGATGATAAAGGACAAAAGATGCCAGGGTTTGTAACTAAAAATCTCGCCAGTTTTGCATATGTCTAAAATAAGCCGTATGCATATACCCCTGGAGGCAGATGATGATTGAATAACAAAGACATCATCTGCAGTCAATAAAACAGGCACAGTTTCCCAGCCTGCTTCGAGGAAGGTGTCCTGACATATGACATAATAATCCTCATGCATTGTAGTACACTCTGCATGAATCCTTAACCTCTTAATAACTGCCGATACGCATTAAAACAGCGGCTGCTAAGGGTACTTATTCCCTCATCGCTGTTTTAAAATGGTGATTGGAATAAAGCTGTAGCACCCCTCAGAGTCAGAAAATCTCCAGGGTCTCCGCTACCGGGGTTGCGGAGACCCAGGAGAAAATGACGAGGGCTGGATTTTCAGTATTCTAATCACATGATCGCCGTTATTCAGTGAACAGCGATCACAAAAAAAACAGTTTCAATGATTTTTTTCTCTTCTGACATGATATACATGTCGTAGGTGAGAGAAATTATGCCCCCGAGAGCCCCTGGTAACTCCGCCATCACAGGACCCTCCTGATTCATCCCCCGGCCCAGCGTCATCTCCCTGGAAAAAAATGGCGGGCGCATGCGCAGTGCGCCCGCCGACATCTGCCATCTGGTACCCAGCAACAATAAGAAATTTTTCCTATTTGTTATTTTTTTATTACTGTGATAGACCATATCACAGTGATCAAAATAAAAAAAATAGTAAATCATATCCACCTTTGTCACCCGTTTAGTTTCATAAAAATTATAAAATATTTTTATTTTTATTTTCCATTCTTTGCAGTTGGGGTTAGGGCTTTGGTTAGGGTTGGGTTAAGGTTGTGTTATGGTTAGGGTTTCTGTTGGGGTTAGAATTGTTTTTTTTTAAAAGAAAAGAAAATAACGATATGTTGTCTACTATTGAGCGCAAGTGCTTGCTACTCGAGTTTGCATCTGGTGCTAGGGTATGAATGGAGTATCGTGGATATTTTTTGGGTGTCTAACGACCGCGAAATATGTTTGGCATGTACTCGAGCATGACACTCGAGCACCCACGATACTCGGTGAATACCCAAGCACCCGATTCAAACTGGAGTAGCGAGCACTTGCGCTCAACACTAATGACAACATATTCAATATGACAACCTAATGTTATCAAATTTTATGTCATTCCTGTGTGTTCAAAATCATCACTATACCCCTGAATAAAATGCTTGAGGGGTGTGGTTTCAAAATGGGGTCAATGGGCCACATCAAGGGCTCTCCAAACGCGACATGGCATCCGATTATTATAATTATTCCAGCAAATTTTACATTCAAAAAGTCAAAAGGCGCTCGTTCCCTTCCAAGCCCTGCTGTGCACCCAATCAGTAAATTTCCTCCACTGGTAAGGTATCGGCGTATTCAGGAAAAATTGCACAACAAATTTTGTGTTTCATTTTATCATATTACCTTTTGTGAAAATAAAAAAGTTTGGGTCTAAATTAAAATTTTTGTGAAAAAAGTTAAATGATCTTTTTTCATTTCACATTGCTTCAGTTCCTGTGAAGCATCTGAAGTGTTAATCAGCTTCTTGAATGTGGTTTTGAGCACCTTGAGGGGTGCAGTTTTTAGAATGGTGTCACTTTTTTGGTATATTCTGTCATATATGCCCCCTAAGGTAACTCCAAATGTGATGTGGTCCCTAAAAAAATGGTTTTGTAAATTTGTTTGGAAAAATTAGAAATCGCTGATCAATTTTTAACCCGTCTAATTTCCTAACAAAGAAATTGTGCTTCAAAAATTGTACTGATGTAAAGTAGATATGTGGGAAATGTTATTTATTAAGTATTTTGTTTCACATATCTCTTTAATTTAAGGGGATAAGAATTCAGTTTGAAAATTTTTAAATTTTGCAAAATTTCCATTTTTTTCACAAATAAACGCAAGTCATAACTAAGAAATATTATCACTATTATGAAGTACAATAAGTCACGAAAGAAACAATCTTGGAATCAGTGGGATAAGTTGAAGTGTTCCAGAGTTATGACCTCATAAAGTGACAGTTGGTCAGAATCAAAATTGGCTCGGTTATTAAGGGGTTAAATCCATTTAGAAACTTTAAAGCTGAAAATGTCTCCTCCTCAGCCCATGTCATGTTCCCAGGGGTCCAGGAAGCCAAAATATAGAAATTTGTTTGGCAGGATCTTGTTACTGTTAAACAAATTGAAAAAAGTTTGCTTTGACCATGAGCTGCTACTAGGAAAATATAATCACCCTTGACCCTTTCTGACCACAAACATTTCTATTAAAAACCTGTGTCTTCACACTTAATGTCTAAATACACACAACTATATAAGCAGCAGTGGTCCTTAAAATCAGTTTTTCACCACAAATTTACAAATAGATGCACCTTTCAATGCACTCCTTATGTGAATAAACATACACATATACAGGGTATTTTTTGAGGATGTCAAAAATGCCATTTTTTCTAGTAGAAACAGCTTCAGGAAATGCATTTTCTTTGGTGAGGTTTTGCAGGAGTTTATCACTATTTGGAGTGTTTCCTGAAGTAGTTTTGAAGATTTTTTTTGTTTTTTGTTTTGGAAAAGTTTTTTTTAAATTTTTTTTTTTGCAGCCTTCTGATTGGACAGCAATTAGCTTGGAGCCAATTGCATTAAAATCAAGAAATAAAAAGAATTTTCTTTTTTCACATCAGTAGTTTTTCAAAACATGAAGTGGAAAAGAATGCTAAAAGGCTGAACCGATGAACAGCAGAGTGGCTTACAATAGAAATTAATAGGTAGATTCTTTCAGCAGTTTTTTCAGTGATTTTACAAGTGTTTTGTGGAGCGAACCTGCTGCAAAGAAATCCTCAAACAACTCAATGTGTACATACCCTTAATACAACATATGTATTCAAGGCCGTATTTGGTGTTTAAGCTGCCCTAGGCATTTTAAGTTTTCACACTCCTACTGGTAAGTCAGACTAAGGCCAGAGTTACACTTGCGAGAAACTCGCGACATTCGGACCTGAGCGTTCAGCTGCATAGAAATACATGCAGCTGCACACTTCGGTCCCGAGTGCCGGCGGCAGTGCCGAGTATTGAGGTGCGAGACTCGTGCGAGTTTCTCGCAAGTGTGACCCCGGCCTAAGGGTATGTGTACAGAACATCTTTTTCAGGTGGATCTGCTCCGTTACCCACCTGAAAAAGCGCTAGACAAATTCTAAAAAGACTGAATAAATGTGTTGCAGTGTAAAAATTTCTTGCTGATCATATGTTCAGTCTATTGAGCTTTTTTAACCGCTTCAGGTTTCCAAAGACATAAAGTGATTGAACAAAATGTGTCGACCATTCTTCACACTAGTTCCTGGGTGCTGTGACAGTGAGCCTCTGTTGCCAGCTCAATTCAGTAGTATGAGCTGGTAACAAAGCGGTGTCAGAATATCCAGTGCGCAGAGATCAGCGCCTCTCCTGCAAGTGACATCACTGGTCTCTGCATGCCGGGTATTGTGACACCGCTCTGTTGCTGGGTCATCACCACTAACCTGAGCCAACAAACAGAGTCGCACTGTCACAGCACACAGGAAGTTGCCTAGCCCCTGTAATGAGCGTCACTGGTGACACTTCATTTCAGGGAGGGGGCAGCCTCTGCCCTCTTATAATGCTTCTTTTGAATATCCCAGCATGCACTGGGATTTTAAAACAAAGAGTCATCAAAAAGGAAGTCGAGAAAAAAATAGAAGAACAGTTAGAGTAGTTTGGGAGGAATAGGGAATTTTTAATGCAAGTATGTTAGAAATATTAGAAAATAATTTAGATTATGGCACTAAATAGATAGAGATTTAAGAATGAAAATTACTTTTCCTTTGGACCAACCCTTTAACTTTTGGGAGATATCTTATATGTTTTAGATCCATTAATTCTGAGCAGGTTGGTGCAGCATTGTGCACTAAGACCCCTGTCGATTGCTCAAAAGACCTCTTATAAGTGCACTGCTCAGGTGACAGGACTATGACTTTCTACTGCATCCGTTCTGCTCTGTGTGCTCTCCTGTCTCATGAGCTGCACTTTTCTAAGGTATTTTGAGTTATTGGTGGGGGACTCGGGATGTTGTTCCCCATAGATCTGCTCATAATTAGTGACTCTGAAACATAAAATAATCTCTCAAAAGTTTACTCTTTACGGTGCATTTACACTTCAGTCGATAGTCGGTCTACCTAAACAGGCTGTCAATCATCAGATGCAGGAGCAAAACATTTCTTAGTTGGTGACATTTTTAAGCTTGAAGGGAGACTGTCACCCGCAATGCTATGCCCCCAAATAAATAACTGCCCCTCACTGTGATCCCTGCACAAAAAATATCCCCACACTGTCCCTCTGATGGTACATGGTATCTACACTAACTATAAAATATTCCCACCACACTGCCTCCCCTTATATACTATGACCACCACGCTGTCCCCCTTTATATACGCTATAGCCACCACGCCATCCTCCCTTCTATACTATGATCACCATGCCATCCCCCTTTATATACCATGACCACCATGCCATCTCCCTTTATATACTATGTCCACCATTCCATCCCGCTTTATTTACTATGACCACCAAGCCATCCTCCCTTATATAATATGAGCATCACGCTGTCCCCCCTTATGAATTCTACCCATCATACCCTCCTCAATTATAATCTGTGGTCTCCACACTGTCCCCACCCACATGCTGCTCCCTATTTGAACTGTCTCCTTCAAGTTAGCCTTCTCCATTCTGAGCCCATTTCCCCATACTGAGCACCAACGCTACTACTAAATACTGAGCCCACCCCACACTGCCCCCTTTTCCATAGTGATCCCACCTCACATTGCCCCTTCTACATAGTGATCTCACTCCACACTGCCCCTTTTCTATAGTCATCCCACCTCACACTGCCCCCTTTTCCATAGTGATCCCACACCACACTGCCTTGTTCCATAGTGATCCTACCCCCTGCAGCCCCTTTTTCTGTAATGATGCCACGCTGCCCCTTTTTCAGAAGTATTCCACCTCATGTGGTCTCCTTTTTGAGAGACATCCCATCCCACGCGGCCCACTTTTTCAGAGAAATCCTATCACACGCTGCCCCCTTTTTCAGAGACATCCTACCCCACGCGGTTCACTTTTTCAGAGACATCCCATCCCACACTGTCCCCTTTTTTAAAGACATCCTACACTATGCAGCCCCATTTTTCAGAGACATCCTACCCCATGCGGACTCAATTTTCACAGACATACATCCCACCCTAGGCTGCCTCCTGTATCTTTGTCTCAATGCTCCCTGCTCGACGGCATCTCCTTCTTTGCGCCGGTCTGCCGTAACATCTGCAGCATGATGAGGTAAACGAATTGCGATGCGTATTCATCAGGAATTTAATGTGTGTTAGTATCTTAAAGACGATAATACAAATGAATGCAGGGAGACAAATCACCCTACACCACCTTCCTCTCCGCAAAGACTTGGGTGTTCATATGTAGTCTGGGGAGGGGAGATTTCCAAAAAAAAATTTAAATCTTGAGCCTGGCAATGCCCCCCACAACCTGCAGCACTAGGCACCGACCATCCAGTGCCTAGTGGTAAATATGGACCTGTATGTATTTATTACACAGTTGAAAACCTTTACTTTTGGGCATCCTCGATACAGGGAATTTAAATTATGTAACATCCTAATAATTTTTTAGTATAAGTTTTAAGCAAAAAGAATTAAAAAACCTTATTTTACAAATCAGGCTTCATTATTATCTCATATAATCTATTGCACATAAAATGTAACTTCCCCATAAAGCAATTACTCTTTACATTATGAACAGTTTTTCACTGCACAATATAGAAGTAAAGCCCTTTAGCCTCCAGTTCACATACAGCTGGTATATGGTTTCTATGCATTAGTATGACATTTTATCATGTATTATATTAACTTTCCTCCATAAGCCTTTAATTCTCTAATTTATCGCAGAGATTTTTCAGGTTTATATTGCACTTATGTTCATATTATTTAATTATAACCATATGCATTTTGCCTACATTTTATGGAAAACACATATTCTACCATGTATGATTCTAAAGCGGAGCCCTCTTCCTAAAAGATTTTGGATAATTTGAATTTATGTTAATACAGTATTTTGCCCTGTGACTCGACTGGATAGACAAATATGTTTTCTCCTTTGTAAATGGCATATATTATAAATGTATATGTTTCTGCTTGCCTTTCAGGTCTATATAGCACATTACACATTTAATAAAAAATGTACTAAAAGGAAGTTGAGGCAATAATTCTTTCATGATCGTGTGAAATTTATAGCCAGCGCTATACAGATTGCTATAGAAAATAAAGGATAGCAGTGAGTCAGCCGTACCACCAACAGAGACCTTTTTTATTCAAACCTCCCCTTGCTGTAATCTCCAATTCTTTTGCAAATCATTCCTTGGTTCACAACTTTATGACCTATTGACAAGCTACTGTGGGTGGCTTGAAACATCTGGAGAGCCTGTTCAATGGAGTGTGTTTGGGGTTTGTAACAAACGAAGAACACAGCCTGTAGATGCGTAGCAAAGGCTGGATGAAGAATCAGTCAGGGATAATAACCCTGCTTTAAACATATATTCATCATTAGACACACCTAATTAGGGCACATGTGATGTTGCAATAGCTCAGCGCTTCATGTCCTCTGAAATAAAGAGAGGACTGACAATAGTAACATTATTTTCACGTATGTCTAATGCAATAATGTCAGCTGTGCCCCACGTCAGGCGTATCATGACTCCATCCATCAAGGTATAAATAATGTGTAGCTTTGAGAAAAGTACAATAAAGGGACAGGGCAGCTAGGCAGCAGACATAGAAAATTCAACAAAAAAAGATGAACTCTTACAATGGCCTGATAAGATGAAGCACGTAAAATGTACAGGGCTTTGAGTGAAAATAAAGTTATTTGTTGGACTAAGGTACAATTACAAGCTTTAAACCATTGTTTCTATTTAGTGAGATCATTCATTTTCAAACAATAAACACAATAGTGTTTTGTGGAGGGGAAAAAAATCATGATACTAAATTTGACGTTTTATGTAAGTATCGTCAAAACGAAAGCTCTAGGAAAATGTTTGCAGGAGATGGACACGTTGTTGGACTACAGCTAAACAGACATTGTTTTTATTGCTATATGGAAATGAGATGCAAGATTCAAGTTCTGTACTACATTATTATTGTTTTATTATTCAACCACCTTGTACTCAATCTCTTGTCATAGTGACTTGATGGATGAACGCTCTGTAGGAAAACAACCATGCTGTTTTTTTAAAATATTTAAATAAATAATTAAAGTTGGTCAGCCTACTCACATAACAACTGAATAGTGGACATGGATGTCTGACATTTTAGCAGTTCTCTAAGGGCCCCGTCTCACATAGCGACACACCAGCAATCCCGACAATGATATGAACTTGTCAGGATCGCTGGTGTGTCGCTACATGATCGCTGCTGAGCTGCCAAACAGGCAGCTCAGGCAGCGATCAGGACAGCGACACTGCGGGTGACGTCGCCTAGTTACCCGCAGTGTACGTTGTATACCAGCCCGCTGATGCAGGGAGCTGGTAACCAAGGTACACATCGGGTTTCCAGGCACTGCGCGGTGCCTGGAAACCTGATGTGTACCTTCGTTACCAGCTCCCCTGCAGCAGCGTGCTGGTATACAATGTACACATCGGTTTTCCAGGCACAGCCCCGGCCTGGAAACCCGATGTGTACCTTGGTTATCAGGACATCGCTGGTCTCCTGCCTGTCACACGCAGCGATGAGTGCTGGCCAGCGGGAGACCAGCGATCCAATAAAAAAGTCCTGCCATTTCTGACACGACCAGCGATTCACAGCAGGGGCCTGATCGCTGGTACGTGTCAGACATAGCGAGATCGCTGCTGAGATCGCTGTTGTGTCACAAAACTTGTGACTCAGCAGCGATCTCGCTAGCAATCTCGCTATGTGAGATGGGCCCTAAGACTTTGAGGATGCTACAAAGATGGTGAGCAAAGATGACGCCATAATCAGCGCAGCGATCCCCCTTCTATGCCTACTTAAACAGTCGCTACTCACAATTTAACATCACACTTTGCATGTGGACTAGGTGGAGATGGAAGAAGACATGAGGCAGTGAGGTACTACCCAGCCCAGCCTCCTCTCATCTACTCAGCGCAGATTGGGTCATGATGGGTTTAAAAATGTTAATTTCACGATTATTTTGCTGTGCAAACAGGCAGCTAATAATCCAACCAGAGAGCAAAATGAGCGCAAAAGATCATTGGTCTCAGCAGTGCGTCATTCTGTGTAAACAGGTCTTGCATTGCTGATAAGCACGTCAGCCTATGCGCATCAAACAACCCACTATAGATCGTTCAGTGCATATCGTTTAGTTTGGTCTACTTGTCTAACCAGGCTATTAAACGATCACCGATTGGCAAAAGTTTATCGATTAGTGGTTGAATTGTGCCGCTAATCGGTTCATGTAAGCGAATACATTGGTGCCAGTGTTTTAATCCTGCAAAATGGAAACTTTAATTGGACTATAAAATGTACATACAGTTTCTTTGATTTGCTGTTAATTTTTGTAGAAATTATTGTAAATAACATTTTACGAGATGTTTTTGTACAAGCTTAAAACGTTTTATAACATTTACCAAATAGTTTCCTTTTAGTTTTACAAACTATGTCTGAAATTTTTCAGATATTTTTCATTTTTAAATAACTGGATTTAATAATAATGTGATTTAGGCTGAAGCCACATTAAATAGTAGTTTAATAGCCTATTTAGATAAGCTGACAACACTTCTAAGTGCACAGAACAGCCATCAACATTTATGACCTACACTTAAGGCTCCTGCAGACAACCTCATTTTCGATCCGAGTGCGATCTGACAAAACATCGGATCGCACTAGGACCAATGTTATTTTAATGGGCCGTGCACTGGTCAGATTTTTTTCCTCAGACCATTTCTATTGGAGGAAAAAATTGTATGATTTGAAAGTGAAAGTCAGATTGCTTTCAGCCATGGGTCCGTCAAAAAAATTGGGCTGCATTGGAAGTCCCTAGGCTGGGTCACACAACCATATTTTCTCTCATTTGATAAAATCAGTACAATTTTCTTAATTACACTCTGATTCCACTCTAATTAGAGTTTGATTAGAGTATGATCATACTGTGCTACAATTTCCTCTGATGTGGAGAAGATGGAAGAAAGAAATTCTCCTTCTTCATTCTGTCAGTTCATGAAAATCAGACCACACTCAGATGTCTTCCAAGTGCGGTCCCCATAAAATAATACTGTGAAACAATGTTTTTTCGGACCGCACTTGGACCAAAAATACGTTTGTCTGCATGAGCCCTTGAGAAAGGTTATGAATATCATATTGGTAGGATCTGAAACCTGGCACCCCAGCTGTCATCAGCACCAGCAGGATGTAAACACTCTACTGAGCCGGAAAAGCATGGCTGTTTAATGTGTAGTGGCCAATCTTTTGTATTGAAATGGCCATTACAAAGTGTTCGGAGCCCTGCTGTTCTGTTTACAGTCAGCAGCCAGCTGGTAGGTCATCAATATCACAGGCAGGGGCATAACTACCGAACCACCTGCGACCGGGCCCGGTGGGTCAGGGGCCCGGCAGGTCAGATGCACATCTGTTGCTGTGCAGGAGATTCCTCCTGCACGGCAACAGATTCCTCCTGCACGGCAGCATGATTGTGCAGGAGATGCTGAAATATCAGCACTTCTTGCCCGGTCAGTGCAGGAGCTCAGCGCTGCCAGTGGCTGTTAACCCCCTAATTGCTGTGATTGAGTGCGATCGCAGCATTCAGGGGGGAGGCAGAGGGACGGGAGCTCCCTCTGCCTTCTGATTGGTGTCCCCGCAGTCATCGCGGGGCCCGATCTCTGCAATGATGACCCGGGGTCATCATGATGACCCCGGGTCATCAAGCTACGGAAAGTCTCTGAGACCATGCTAGAAGCTTTCACCATAGGTATAATGCACTGCAATGCTGGAGCATTGCAATGTATTATACCTGCAATCAAAGTTAAAAAAAAGTGAAAGTTCCATAAAGGGATTAGGTAAAGAAGGAAAAAAATTTAAAAAAATATTAAAAAGTAATAAAATAATTTTACAAAAATCCACTAATAAATACACATTTTTATGTAAAAAAATTAAATAAACAAAAAAAGTTCACGTTTGGTATCACCGAGTCCATAAAAATCCCATCTATAAAAGTGTCACACTAGTTAACCCCTTCAGTGAACCTGTAAAAAAACAAAAAACAAGTAACAAATTATACTTTTTCTAAGCGGTATGATCATACCACTTGGAAAAAGTGGAATAAAATGCGATAAAAAAATGAATGGTAATAAAAAAAGTATCACTAAAAGCGCCATCTTGTCCACAAAAACAAGCCCTCTCATGACTCTGTTGGCCAAAATATGGAAAAATTATAGCTTTCAAAATGCGGCGATACAAAAACTTCTTACAAAAAAGCATCTTTTAGTGTGTGACAGCTGCCAAACATAAAAACCTGCTATAAAAACCCGCTATTAATAGTAAATCAAACCCCCCTTTATCACACCCTTAGTTAGGGAAAAATAATAAAATAAAAAATTTATTTATTTTGATTTTCCCATTAGGGTTAGGGATAGGGTTAGGGATAGGGTTGGGGGTTAAGGCTGGGGTTAGGGATAGGGTTGGGGTTGGGGCTAAAGTTAGGGTTAGGGTTGGGATTAGGGTTAGGGTTGGAATTAGGGTTAGGTGTGTGTTAGGGTTAGATTTGTGGTTAGGGTTATGGTTAGGGTTGGGGGTGTGTTGGGGTTAGGGTTGGAGTTAGAATTGGGAGGTTTCCACTGTTTAGGCACATCAGGGGCTCTCCAAACACGACAAGGCATCCAGTCTCAATTCCATCCAATTTGTCATCTGCGTCACTGTCATTACCTCATTCAATGACCGTCACTCCATTCCAATCAACAACACTGGTCATCTGGAAATACTGGCAAATGCCAGATAGGTAGTCTGACAACATTCATAACAGTATTGGCATCTCAAAAATGGATATTCTTGACAATTGTAGCAGAATAGAGAGCTGTCGGCTCCTTGGTCCACTACCATTACTTCACTTGGGCCAACCATATACTGCTCCTAGCCTGTGGCCTTCCAGAAGCCAGAGCAAGGTAGGGGATTCAGGCGGAACAACGCAGAGGATGCAGGCAGAGCAAGGCAGGGGATGCAGGTGGTGCAAGGGCAGGCCAGAAAACCTAGATATACCTCAGTTAACAGCTGCCGGCCAATCAGCTGGCAGCTGACGTCAGCGCCACGTCGCCGACATATGATGTCACAGTCATACGCCGCATCGACGCTGCGCGCCTCATCCGAATTGTGGGTGAGGACATCACTGGAGCTCGGTCCAGGTAAGGAAAACCTTTTTTTTTTAAAACTGCAGCATGGGGCACATTATACTGGTATGGGGGTGCATTTTAGTATGGTGGGTGGAGGGGAAGGGGGATGCATTATACTGCTATGGGGCTGCAGCATTTTATACTCCTATGGGGCTGCTATGTTATACTATATATGACTGTGGGGTGCATAATACTACTATGAAGTACTATGGGGCGCATTATACTTTATGGATGACTATGGAGGTGCATTTGATTATACTACATGGATGACTATGAACTGTGCAGTATATTATATAGAGGACTATGGGGGTGCATTACAATTCTTATATGGATCCCCATGACTTCTATGTAACCCCCTGATGAGTATAATGGTTTATTTTCTTTTATACATTACAGAACAACGGCAGTATGGGGGACAAATATTTACCAGGATGGGGCACCAGATAGTTATGCCACTGAGGTCAGACTATACGACATTGCAACAAAGCTACAGTGTGCAAAATGAATAGGGAAAATGTGAATTTGGGTGGAAAATATTTTGGCTTGGGGAGCCCCATTTGAAAGTTCACACAGGCCTAAGGGCCGACCATAAACATCAAGAGAATACTTTTGTAAAACAGTGTCCAAAAGAAAATGACAATTATTTTTGTGCCTGAATATTGAATCCAACAGGAAAACCCCCATATAGCTCTACATGATGGAAATCAAATGAATTCAGGCAAAAGTGTATATTTTTAACTACATTTCTTTTTGTATTAATTAATACATAATTCAGAAGACTGCACATTCAGTCCACTGGCAAAATAATACAGGAAGTGAAAAGGGAAAAATAGAGGAAAAGGGAAGACAAGGCAGGAGGACATAAGTATGAGAACAAATATAGAACCACAGGAAACCCAAAGATAATCACGCAGAGGATATAAATACAGCTGTCCCTATCTAGTCTATTTTTTTTAGGGGGGAGAGGGGTGTTGTAATAGTAAATTGAACTGCTACAATGAGCAGATAATAAAGCTGAGGTAGGTTAACATCAAGAAAGAATATATGCTCAACCATAGTAAATGGATGTATTCACACTGGGAGCGGACATAACGCATATGCAGCTGGTGTGTATTACACATAATAAGGTTGAATACACAACCAAAGCTCAGCAGGTTGTATAACACATAACACATACAGCTCATCAGACAGTATCCAATACAAGATTAGATGCAGGGCTCAGCGGATTGTATTACAAACGATAGATTATATACACAGCTAAGCGGATAGCATCACATATGATAGGATTAGATACAATAGCAATAATGGAAACTGTCACACTTACGCGCGCTGCGTTGCTGGAATGAAGATGCTCGGGATTCCAAATCAGTATTTATTAACACCAACACGTTTCTACGCCTGGCAGGCACCTTTCTCAAGGTATAAAAACTGATTTGGAATCCCAAAGCACTTCATTCCCACAATGCAGCGCACCTAAATGTGACAGTTTCCAATTTTTTGGGTAGGCAGGATTCTACTGTGATCAAAACCATCATAGGCTGATTGGAGAAGTGCTTGGTCAGAGAGCCTATGTATAAATTTCAAAGACTGTCTGTCACTTCCAAACAAATCTGACTGTCACTTCCAAACAATGAACTGTATCTCACATAATAGGATTAGATGCACAGCTCACCGGTAATTGACATAATCTGAGCAGAGCAGTCATGTCATTGGGACTGCACTGCTTAGATCACAGTCATTACCGGCAACTGGGAACTTGAATGGACCTGGTGAGCGCTCACTCATAATTACTGTGATCAGCATGCTGCAGCCACAATGACATGACGGCTCTGCTATAATAAAATGGCGCAAGGCTCCAACTACATCTGAGAACTGGGCAGCCACAGCACAGGAGTAGAATGAGACACTGACTGCAGTCTTCTATGCCATGTATATGCCACATTTGCTCTATATAAGTGTCGTGTTCTCACATAAAAATAACAAAATATGAGGTAAAAAGTAACAAAAAAAATACACCTTTTCATTTTTACACATAAACATTTTCAGTGCATGAGACGTTTTGCAATTTTCAAATTTTCATTCTTTCATTCTTTATGCTCTTAAACCAGATAGTTATACCACAAAAAAATTCATAAATAAAATTTACCACATGTCAACTTTACGTAAGAATCATTGTTGAAACATATTTTTTTGTTAGGAAGTTAGAAGTTTATAAGCAATTTTTCATTTTTCCATCAAAATTAAAAAATTTTTTTTTTAAGGTGACAGAAAATACCAAAAAGTGATAGTTTTAAAAATCACACCCCCAAAATTTCTCAATGCCACATTCAATAAGTTTATGAATCCTTTAGGTGCTTCACAGGAGTAAAAGCAATGTGGAATGAAAAAATGAAAATTTTACTTTTTCCCCCAAATTTTTCATTTTCACAAGGGTAACAGGAGAAAATGGACCAAAAAAATTGTTTTCAATTTCTCCTGAGTATACAAATACCCCATTTTTGGGGGAAAACTACAGTTTGGGAGCACAGCAGGGCTTGGAAGGGATGAAGCGCCATTTGACTTTTTGAGAGCAAAATTGTCTGGAACAGATAGTGGATGCCATGTTGTGTTTGCAGAGCCTCTGATGTGCATAAACAGTGGAAATCCCCCACAAGTGACCTCAGTTTGGAAACTATAACCTTCAATGAATTTATCGAGAGCTGTTGTGAGCACCTTGAACCCATAGGTTCTCCACAGAATTTTATAACACTGAGCAGTAAAAATAAAAAAATCTATTTTTTCCACAAAAATGTTGCTTTATCCCCACATTTTTAATTTTTACAAGAGATGCAGGATTAATTGGACAACAAAATTTGTTGTGAAATTTCTCCTGAGTATGATGATGCCCCATACGTGGGGAAAAACTACTGTTTGGGCACCCAGCAGGGCACAGCAGTGAAGGAGCGCTATTGGAACTTTGGAGCGCCATTTTGACTGGAATAGATTGCAGATGCCATGTCACATTTGAAGAGCTTCTTACATGCCAAAACAGCAGAAACCCCCACAAGTGATCCCATTTTAGAAAAAAAAATAATTATCAAGGTATTATTCTAAGGGTCTAGTGAGCATTTTTATCCTAGAGTTGTATAATGTATAACAATGGGCTGAGTAAATGAAAAAGTACAATTTTTTTCTGCTAAAATGTTGCTTTGATCCCAAGTTTTTAATTTTCAAAAGCGGTAATAGGAGGAAATGAATAGTACACCAATTTTCCATACTTTTGAGGTACAGTGCAAAACTCAGATGGGAAAGAGCACCATACTGGATTTTGTTTGAATTGTTTTAGGTTGTCATGTCATATTGACAGAGCCCCTGAGGTGCCAGAACAGCCCCCCCTCCAGAAGTGACTCCATTTACAAACTATACCCCTCAATGAATTTATCTGTGGGTGCAGTCAGCATGTTGACATCACTTGTGCCTCACAGAAATTTATACCATTGAGTGGTGAAAAAAGTATACCATTAAAATGTTGTTTTAGTCACATTTTTTATTTTATAAGGGTTAATAGGAAAAAATGACTGCACAGTTTGTTCTGCAATTTTTCCTGAAAGCTATACTGTAAATGTAGTCGGGAACTACTTTTCAGGCACAGTGCAACTCTCAGAAGTGATGGAGCATTGTACTGCAGATTTTGCTGTTATGGTTTATCAGTGCCATTGTAAGAAGAAGAACCAGACCGGGGGTACCTCTTTCACGCCGGGTCCAGAACTGTCAGGTCTGTATCCCCTCTTGTCCGGGGAAAGCTTAGAGAACCGGACCGACCTTTGCACTTGCTAGTGGGGGGTGTGGCTTAGCTAAAAAAGGCAGAGCACGCAAGGGAGCAGGGAGATTTGGCAGGAGGAAACAGCAGGCGGCAGACAGAAGGCAGTGCTCCGGCTCCTGAGCCCCGCCATAAAACAGGCCCACACCACAGTGCACACGCGACCACGCATGGGGACTGTGACTAGAGTCTGGCAGAGTGTTCGGTGCCCCCGCAAAACAATGTGCCAAATGCCCCGAGTCCGTGAGTAACATGCGCAGACCACCTAAGTTAGACCGGAGTTGTTACCTTGAACTATATCCTGCTCCCCCGGTCTATAGCTGTTGGGCTATGTTAAACCCCGGCAAGTTCTTGAACTGTGACTCCCTTCTTGTGCTTCCTACCGGATCAAAGACCCCGCGGCAGACTTCAGAGACTCACCGCTGCCAGCGGGGCGATGCTCATCCACTTCCACAGGACCAGGCCAGATCAAGGACCCCACGACACACCTCAGAGACTCACCACTGCCGTCGGAACGCAGCCCAGCTCCTTCCCCGGGACCCTACCGGATACACTACTCGATTAACTTAGTTGGCACCATCTTCTGCCTTGTGGACAATCCAGTCCTGATAAGTCATATCTAAAAAGCTGTTTCTTGTTTTTGCCCTGTTTTTACCCGCATTTTACCCCAAACTGCATACCTATTATTAGTGAAGAAAAAATAATTACATTCTTATCACAAAAATTTGTTTTAGCTCCAGATTTTACATTTTCAAATGGTGTAAAAATTACACCAAAATATGTCACACAATTTCTGCTGAACGTGCCAATACCCTATATGTTGCAGTGCAGTACTGCTTAGCCACATGGCGAGATTTGGGCGGGAAGCAGTGCTATTTGATTCTTGGAGCACAAATTTTTGTAGAATAGCTTGCAGACTCCATATACAGAGTCCCCAAGTCCCAGTACAGCTGAAACCCCCTACAATTGACCCCATTTTGAAAATTATACCCATCTGGGAATTTATCTACAGGTGTAGTGATGATTTTAACTGCATGGGTGTTCTCCAAAAACAAGCAGCAATGGATGTTGCTGAGTGAAAATTGCAAATCAGCCATACATTCTAGTGCCCAGTACATTGTAGTTAATAAACTTTGTGCTCTCCTCATGTTTCTGGAGACGTGCACCTGTAAATTAAGCAGGCTGTCAACGCTACAGAAATGCATAACATGTGGATGCTAAATGTGGTTTAGGCACACTGTGGGGCTCAGAAAGGAGGGTGATTTTTTGGTTTGGGACTTCAGATGTTGCTGGATTTATTTTTTTGGGGAACCATAGTGCTTTTCCTGAGCCTTTGTGGTACCAGTAACCTGGAAGTCCCCTATATTGAAAAATGACGGATCTTCCTATTTTACATCTGTTTTCTCTCAGAAAGGAAATGTAACATCAACTGATCTTCACTGTCCTATTAAGGGAATAGAAGAATCCAGGATATCTATAAACAGAAAAATAGTGAGGAAACACTTAGCTAACATAAATGAATTCAAGTCTCCAGGTCCTGATGAATTACACCCCAGAGTACTGAAAGAGATATCAGAAAAAATTTTTGAACCACTCTCCAGAATCTTTGAAAATTCTTGGAGAACAGGAGAAGTCCCAGAAGACTGGAGAAGAGCAAATGTTGTTCCTATCTTCAAAAAGGGGAAGAAGGTGGACCCAGGGAACTATAGGCCGGTGAGTCTGACATCTATACCAGGAAAGATCTTTGAACAAATTATTAAACAACATGTATGTAAGTACCTGGACAAGAATGAAGTGCTTAACCAGAGTCAGCATGGGTTTGTAACTAATAAGTCATGTCAGACTAATTTAGTTTCCTTCTATGACAGAATCACTGACTGGGAGGATCAGGGAAATGCTGTAGATATATTATATCTTGACTTCAGCAAAGCATTTGACAAAGTATCTTACACAATCCTTATTGAAAAAATGACTAAGTATGGAATGGACAAGGCAACTGTTAGGTGGATTCATAACTGGCTTAGTGATAGGACCCAAAGAGTGGTAGTAAATGGCTGCACATCCAGTTGGAAGAATGTATCAAGTGGGGTACCACAGGGCTCTGTCTTTGGCCCCGTATTGTTTAACATCCTTATCAATGATTTAGATGAAGGAATTGAGGGTAAACTGATTAAATTTGCTGATGACACAAAGCTAAGAGGGATAGCTAATACTAGAGAAGAGAGAGAGAGGATTCAAAAAGATATAAATAAATGGAGCAGTGGGCAGCAACTAACAGAATGGTTTTTAACAGGGAAAAATGCAAAGTACTACATCTGGGCAATAAAAATGAAAAAAGCTTATACAGAATGGGAGGAATAGGGCTAAGCAACAGCACATGTGAAAAAGACTTGGGTATACTAATAGATCACAGAGTGAACATGAGTCAACAGTGTGATGCAGCAGCAAAAAAGGCAAACACAATTCTGGGATGTATTAACAGAAGCCTACAGTCTAGATCACGTGAAGTCATTATTGCCCTCTACTTCTCTTTGGTCAGATCTCATCTGGAATACTGTGTCCAGTTTTGGGCACCACATTTTAAAAAAGACATCAACAAACTGGACCAAGTTCAGAGAAGAGCGACCAGAATGGTGTCCGGTCTGCAAACCATGTCCTTTGAGGAACGGTTACAGGATTTGGGAATGTTTAGCTTGCAAAAAAGAAGACTGAGAGGAGACTTAATAGCTGTCTACAAATATCTCAAGGGCTGTCACATTGTAGAAGGATTATCTTTATTCTCATTTGCACAAGGAAAGACTAAAAGCAATGGGATGAAACTGAATGGGAGGAGACACATATTAGATATTAGAAAAAACTTTTTGACAGTTAGAGTGATCAATGAGTGGAACAGGCTGCCACGAGAGGTGGTGAGTTCTCCTTCAATGGAAGTCTTCAAACAGAGGCTGGACAGACATCTGTCTGGGATGATCTAGTGAATCCTGCTTTGAGCAGGGGGTTGGACCAGATAACCCAGGAGGTCCCTTCCAACTCTACCATTCTATGATTCTATGAGTGGGGACTTGTATATTTTTGTTGATTGAGTTGAATCTTTTATTGAGGAGATTTTACATAATATTTTGTATCACATTTATCCTGTGCTCTGTACTGAGCACTTACATCAATGTTTCAATCTAATTCTATGAATATTTTGATTTAGATAATTTGCCTATATTTCTGCCGATAAAGTGCTGTTCATGGCTTATTTTTTGCAGCATGAGTTAAAGATTTAATTACCGTATATACTCGTGTATAAGCCGAGATTTTCAGCACCTTTTTTCGTGCTGAAAATGCCCCCTCGGCTTATACACGAGTCATAGGGCAGAAACCAGCGGGGGAGGGGATGCTGCGGCAGGAGCCGGTGGCTGGGATCATACTCACCCCTCCCCGTGCCATCGCTGAGGGTCCCTGCAATCCTGCGTTCTCCCCGGCTCCTGCAGCTCTCCAGCACTGAGCAGTGAGGTAATACCCGCTCATTAAGGTCATGTAATATGGACGTGACGCCACTCCCATGGGCGTGGCCTCCATATTCATGGCCTTAATGAGCGGTATTACATCACCGCTCAGTGCTGGAGAGCTGCAGGAAGCTGGGAGAAACGCAGGATTGCAGGGACGCTCAGCGATGGCACGGGGAGGGTGAGTATGATGGAGGAGAGGACAAGGAGCACGGAGCTGGACTGGGGATAGAACGGTGGACGGGGGAAGCATGGAGGAGGACGGGGGAGAACGGAGGACGGGGGAAGCATGGAGGAGGACGGGGAAGCATGGAGCAAGATGGGGGAGGACGGGGGAAGCATGGAGGAGGACGGGGAGAACGGAGGACGGGGGAAGCATGGAGGAGGACAATGAGCACGAAGCAGGATGGGGGAGGATGGAGGGCACAGAGGAGCACAGAGCAGGACGGGGAAGAGGATGGAGGGCACAGAGGAGCACGGAGCAGGACGGGGGGGCACAGGAGGACGGAGAAGGAATGGGGGAGCACAGCGGAGGACGGAGCAGGAGGGGGGAGTACAGAGGAGAATGGGGGAGCACAGAGCTGGATGGGGAGCAAGGAGCAGGACGGGGGCAGCACAGAGCAGGAGGGCAGTTTATACACCCGGCTTATACACGAGTCAATAAGTTTTCCCAGTTTTTTGTGGCAAAATTAGGGGGTCGGCTTATACACGGGTCGGCTTATACACGAGTATATACGGTAATTGAAAATATCAAAAAACTGACCGTCACTTTCAAACAGAGATCAGGTGTGAACAAGTGCTTACTAAGAGTAGTCATCCCTATATATAACCAACAAATAAAGTAGCACTCTGTAGCCCTATAGCATGCAAACATATAAACTTGGGCCCATGAGAGGATTCACATTAGGTAGGTTCCCAGGAACGAGAATCACCTTATTGTGGTTGCCGGGTACACATGAATTGGCCAATTTATGCGCTAAATATTCTCAATTTTTCTAATTTTCTAAAGCAGTAATGCAGTACAAATTTTTTATATTTCATGTTTGCATGCTATAGTACTACAGAGTGCTACTTTATTTGTTGGTTAAATTTTTTATTGTTAACATTTTTGGCATATTTTAAATTTTTTGATTGCTTCTTTTCTGATTTTTGTGAGGCAGAATGAACAAAAAACAGGAATTTGGAATAGTTTTTTTTCTAAATGCTATTCACCATGTAAAAGTGATACGACAGCTTTATTCTTTGGTCAGTACGAGTACAGTGATATGACCTCCCTCTCCTAGTCTTCTAAATGCTGTGATCACCATTGATAGAGATGACAGCTATTATCGTGATGACAGCTGTGACAGCCAGAGCTCAGCTATCACTTAAGCCGGCGGTGATCGTGCAAGCATAGCTTATGTGCCAACATGATTGCCATGATGTAACTGTATGCAGTGTCAAACTGGGGTGCCAAGGGCCCATCAGTAACCAATTCCAAGGCCCCACTTTTCAACTATATGCAAATGTGACATTATCCTCAATCACAAATGTATATACCAATGAACTGTGTAGATTGATAAATGAATAAGATGCTGCCTTTGTCTGTACATAGTGATTCAAGTATATAGTGCCAAGTACTGCTCATATAAGAGAGCGGTGGCCCACTCTTGCACAGGGGCCCACCGGAGGATTCTGCTGTTCTCCTCTTGGCAAGTCCAAGTCTGACTGTACATAATTTTGCGGGAGCCCCTTCCTGATCATGACATCTAGTTATGTCAAATGTTTCGAAGGAGTTAACAGATACATTATTAAACATCTCACATATATTTGTTAAATGGATCATATATTAGTTTTTGAGTGAAAGATGCCATCCATCTCAGCCGTTTAAGAAATACGCCAGGAGGTTTTTCTGGCATTTACATTAAGGCTAAGTGCACACGTTCAGGAATATTTGCGTTTTTTTTTGCGTTTTTTCGCGGAGAAAACGCGTCAAAAACGCATGTATTAAGCATCCTATCATTTAGAATGAATTCCGCAATTTTTGTGCAAAAAACGCATCGCGGAAAAAAACGCATCGCGGAAAATCTAGCAACATGTCCATTAATTTTGCGGAATTCTAGCGTTTTTCCCGCTATATTATTGACCTAGAAAGCTCAGGAAAAAATCGCGGTAAAAACGCGTCAAATCCGCGCAAAAAAAAACGCACCAAAACGTGCAAAATCAGCGCAAAAAAACGCACGTTTTTGCCGCGAAAAAAGTCCGGTTTTGCTCAGGAATATTCTGCAAACATTCTGCAAACGTGTGCACTTAGCCTAAACGAAGTCCAAAAACAAAGTGTGAACATTAGTTAGTCCCTGGCTACAGTATAGACAGTGATTGGCTACAAAAGCTAGGAAAATTTCTTTAGTAGATGCAATTTTGATGCTAGAATGGTAATTTATTTATTAACAAACTAATACAAATATTTAATTGTTTAATATGTGGATTGTTTTTTATTCTGTGTAGTTAGATGTTTTTTAAAAGAATTAAAGGGAATCTGCACCAGTTTCTTGTCACCTAATTTGAGAGGAGCATAATGAAGAGCTAGAGACCCTGACTCCAGCAATGTGTCACTTATTGGACTCCTTGCCATAGTTTTGATAGTCACTATTGTATCAGCAATAGATTATCACTGGATGACTAGTAAACCTGCTGCCATGTAGTCCTCCATATTCATGAGCTCTGTATAAATATGCAAAGTGTACACAGAAAGCTGCCAATCAGTCATGTGGGCGGGGTTATACAGATCTCAGCTTTCAGAGAACGATATCTGCAGCAGAATAAATGGTGATTTTAACAAAATTGCAGCAAGCAGCCCAGTACGTGTCCCCAAAGAAATTAGGGTCTTTGTCTCAACATTATGCTACTCTCAGATTCTGCAGCAAAAACCTAGTGACTGATTCCCTTTAAAAAGCAATAACCTGTGTTTCTAAAACATATCATTATTTTGCTTTAAGTTTTGGCTCTAGGAAAAGAAAAATCTCATTATTGTGGCACATTATAAATAGTTTTATTGGTATAACTTAAAATTAAGTATATACAGTACAACATGTGCTGGAATTCTTTCACTTGATACTAAAGGTACTGCCACACTAAACAATCCGCTAGCGATCACGATAACGACGCATACTAATGCGATCGCTAGCGGGATTGTTTCTATATCGCTAAATGCGGCCACATTTAGCGATATAGTTAACGTCGCTATCGCCGTTAGCGATCTTCTTAACGACTTTAGCGGTACAAAAGTACCGCTAAATCGCTAAGAAAAGGTGCCACACAGCGATTAGATACTTACCCAGCGGGAGCGCCGACGAGAAAATAGGGTCCGGAACGATTCCAGCGACGAGCGAGATCACAGCAGGAAGCTCGTCGCTGGCAGCTGCCGCACTGAACAACATCGCTAACGGGATCGCTAAATAGTGACGTTTTTTAGCGATCCCGTTAGCGATATTGTTTAGTGTGGCATACCCTTAAGAAGCTGTCCTATGGATGGCATAAATGTACAATATTCTAAGGTACTGTTATCATTGTTTTACATTTTTAATATATTTTTGAGACCTCTCCCTTCTTCAGCACACTGCACAGCAAAATCTAGAATAACAATGTTCATTCCTTGGAGATTATGTAATTCATGTCATTTGTAGGAGTTCTGGAATGTTCTATGTCTGCTCTCTGGCTTTGCCTGCATGCATTCTGATAGATGGCTCATTGCAGGGTGACAAAGACATACACAAGTAGTATTATGTTGCTCTAAATTGTGACTTTTCATGTCTATATTGTATTGGATTTGGCTAAAGAATTTCAATGAATTCCACAATTTGCACAAAAATCAGAGTTTTATTTGGTATATGTAGGGTGGGTTTTCGAATCCTTATTCACATATAGAAAAATATTTAGACTTGAGAGTCCTCAGTGGTTGATACCTTTTAATGGCTAACTGAAAAGATGGTAACAAATTGCAAGCTTTCGAGACTACTCAGGTCTCTTCATCAGGCATAGACTAATACAACATCTGAAGAATCACATATTTATACACAAAATAGCACAGAAAAAATGCAATAGGTAGGACAAGTGACATGAAGCAGAACTGTCATTATGGCAGAGGGATTAACATAAATATGACTAGTTCATAGATAAGGAGTGAAGGTTTTATTACCCTCTGATTGGGGTCTGGTATTGTGTTGTGATGACCCTAAAAGGTCAGGGAGGCAGATTCCTTAATTGTTGTAGAACGACATAAAACTCTGGGATATATTCATCCCAGCACTAAGAGTGTCAAAGGTCATCATAAGTTTATATTCCCAGACTTTTCTATCCTTCTCAGATTTGAAGTTAGATTTTAATACAAGTAATTCCATATCTGTCATGCTATGACCGGGCATACAAAAGTGTTTGGCCACAGGTAAATCCATTCTTTTTTCTCTTATCGTGTGGCGATGAGAATTCATCCTTGTTCTCAGTTTTTGCCCGGTCTCCCCCACATACAGACCCCCAGTTGGACATTTAGTACATATTTTCCATCCTAAACACATAAAAAACTCTATTGTCTACAGCCAAGCCATCAGATACAACCGTATATGTTCCAACCCCATGGATAGAGATGAACACCTTGGTCGCCTCAGAAAGACTTTTTTGAACCAGGGCTACCATCCAAGAACAATTGAAAACCAAATTACAAGAGCCACCAGAATATCAAGGAATCACCTGCTACATTACAAAGCTAAAGAAGAAAATAACCGGGTGCCTCTAGTGGTCACCTACAATCCAAGTCTGGAGATGCTAAGGGGAGCTGCACGGAAACTACAACCTTTACTACAAAAAGATGCCCGATTACAATCCATATTTCCAGACCCCCCACTACTATGTTTTAGGCAGCCCCCAAATCTAAGAAGCATCATTGTCAGAAGCTCCCTGTCCTCCCCAACAGCTGCAGGAACCTTTCCTTGCAGACAAAAGAAATGCAAGACCTGTACATCTATAATGACCACGGACAGGATAAAGATCCCCAACTCCCATCAGGACTACAAGATACCAGGTACTTTCAGCTGCATCACATCTAATGTGGTGTACCTAATTATATGTACTAAATGTCCAACTGGGGGTCTGTATGTGGGGGAGACCGGGCAAAAACTGAGAACAAGGATGAATTCTCATCGCCACACGATAAGAGAAAAAAGAATGGATTTACCTGTGGCCAAACACTTTTGTATGCCCGGTCATAGCATGACAGATATGGAATTACTTGTATTAAAATCTAACTTCAAATCTGAGAAGGATAGAAAAGTCTGGGAATATAAACTTATGATGACCTTTGACACTCTTAGTGCTGGGATGAATATATCCCAGAGTTTTATGTCGTTCTACAACAATTAAGGAATCTGCCTCCCTGACCTTTTAGGGTCATCACAACACAATACCAGACCCCAATCAGAGGGTAATAAAACCTTCACTCCTTATCTATGAACTAGTCATATTTATGTTAATCCTCTGCCATAATGACAGTTCTGCTTCATGTCACTTGTCCTACCTATTGCATTTTTTCTGTGCTATTTTGTGTATAAATATGTGATTCTTCAGATGTTGTATTAGTCTATGCCTGATGAAGAGACCTGAGTAGTCTCGAAAGCTTGCAATTTGTTACCATCTTTTCAGTTAGCCATTAAAAGGTATCAACCACTGAGGACTCTCAAGTCTAAATATTTTTCTATCTACTGGCTAACACGGTACGAAGATACACATCTTTCCTATTCACATATACTATGTTTTGTTACAGACTTGTCTACATGTGGCTTAAAAGAGTCAGATAAAACTCTTTTATGTTTTCGATTATATTTAAAAATAGAGTCAATTTAATTATGAAGTCACATAATAGAAAACTTTGCCGTTACCCAAACTATTTACTGTAATCCCAAAATGGGAAAACTGATGTTTGTTTTTTATTCTTCAGGGAAACACATTCAGCAATATGAGATATAAGTGAAGAGTAGTTTTACTTCAAAGTGATCAGGATTATATAATTTATAGAAGATGAACTCACAATCATGATTCATTGCAATTGAGATGCGATGAAAATCAGATGATTTCCTGCAGATGAACTGTACGCTGTGAAACTTGAGTCTTCCCAAAATATTTTTGATTTTCAGTGATGCTAAAATGAAAGAATAATAAGAGATGACCTGTAGGGTCTGCACATAGGAAACTGCCACGTTCTGCTCTACTGACTTGGCAACTTCCTTTTGGCCGGTGGGATTGTCTGTTTGTAGAGCAGCTATCTGGCTCTCAAAAGAAACCATTGAACACATTCAACAACCATTTGGCACCACTGTCCATAATTTAATTGAAAATAAATAGAAAAAAAGAGCGTGGTAATAAAAAGCAGCTATAGTCCAATTGTAATAGGGCAAATCAATCAAAAATGCTGTATCAAATGCCGTAAAATCTTTACAAATGTTGATATTTAAACAAATTACAATTCTTGATTATTCACGTTTTTACAAACCTTTTAAAGAATAAGGGGTTAATTAAAAATGCTAGATTCCATTAAGTTAAATTTTTACTGTTTATTAACCAAGAACATCTAAAGAATAATGATCATTAATGTGCGGTGTAGTATCTTTGAAGCTGGCCGGGGTAGCTAGCAATCTGTGCTTCAGGACCACTATAGAATCATAAGATTGTAAGCTGGTGGCAAATGTACAGATTTAGGGTTTGCTCACACGAGCATATAAAACGGACGAGTGCAAGTCCAGCGTGCTGGGAGTTCACTCTGTAATCGGATGGACCATTAGGGCTCGTACCCGTCACCATGAAAAAAAACAGTCCGATTTTGGTCCAGAAAAGTCTGACGAGTGTCATAGAAAGTGTTATGCGATTTTCATGTACAATCCAATTTTAACACCTAACATCCAATTTACATCCGATTTACATGTGAATGCAATCCGATTGCAATGCAATTTTAACATGATATATGTATATACATATATGTATATATATAAATATATATGTATATTGAGAGAGAGATAGCTTAGATAGATAAATATGTAAGATATACAGCTCTGTCAAAAATCAAGAGACCACTGTACAGTTTTATAAAATCTTTTCTACATGTCTGACAGCCATTTCATTCATGTCAGTTAAATTCCATCCAGAGTACCTCATTCCACTTAATGTTCTTCTGATTTGATGATCACCTGAACAAATCTTTTTTAATGAAGGAAAGTATAAAAAACACTGCTGTGGTGTTCACAATCCTCTTGCAATAGGACAAGCTGGATGGCAAAACAAGTGCTAGTAATATCCCAAAAGTGATAGGAATGAAAAAATAACTTTTAACCAAGCCAAAGGAGTTAAAAAAATGTCTTGAGTGAGGAAAAGAAGGGCTAAATTCTGGCTAGCAGAAGGATACAGTGAGCGTCATGTTGCCTTCATCCTTAAAATTTCTAAGACAGCAGTCCATTACAGCAAGGTCAAGCAGCAGACATTGGGGACAACAAAGCTACAGACCAGCAGAGGGCGAAAACGACTCTTCACTAACCGGGATGACCATCATCTTATGCAACTGTCACTCAGCAACCGCAGGATGACATCAAGTAACCTACAAAAGGAATGGGAAATGGCAGCTGGGGTGAAGTGCACGGCAAGAACAGTTCGTAACAGGCTCCTAGAGGCAGGGCTCAAGTCATGTAAAGCTAGAAAAAAGCCTTTCATCAATGAGAATCAAAGTAAAGCCAGGCTGAAGTTTACCATAAGGATTGGACCATGAGGACTGGAGTAAGGTAATCTCTGATGAGTCTAATTTTCAGCTTTGCCCTACACCTGGTCATCTAATAGTTACACTGAGACCTGGAGAGGCGTACAAGCCACAGTGTCTTGCACCCACTGTGAAATTTGGCGGAGGATCGGTGATGATCTGGGGATGTGTTGTGAATGTGCTAGAAATGAATTCTGAGCAGAAGTTCCCTCTGGTGGTTACAAACAGTACTGAACTATCCAATGAAGATTGTGAAGATTGGCGATCAGGTGTTACTGACTGGTCTTATATAAGGGAGGTTCCCTCCCATCAGGGTTGCCGGTGATCAATTGTTCTGGTCTCATCTTTGATTCCTGTTCACTTTGTAGCTTGCTGTTTCGTGCCTGCATCTTCTGCTAACAGTTAAGACATTTTCTTCTTTTAGTTTTTTGTGCTTGCTTTTTGCATTTTGTCCTGCACTTCTGTGGGGGTCTGCCGGGTCCCTCCGGGGGCTTGTGCTCCTCTCAGTTTAGTTCGGCCACTGTTGTTTGTTCATTTGCCTTTTCCAGTTTTTTCAGTGGCTGGGATTGCAGTAAGTGTCCTTCCTATCCTTTTCTATTTAGGAAGTTTGGGCCCCAACTTTTGCTCATACTATTTTCTGTCTGTGTCTGTATTTCCTCTTGTAACAAATAATAATCTTTATTTTTATATAGCGCTAACATATTCCGCAGCGCTTTACAGTTTGCACAAATTATCGTCGCTGTCCCCGATGGGGCTCACAATCTAGATTCCCTATCAGTATGTTTTTGGAGTGTGGGAGGAAACCGGAGAACCCGGAGGAAACCCACGCAAACACTGGGAGAACATACAAACTCCTTGCAGATGTTGTCCTAGGTGGAATTCGAACCCAGGACTCCAGCGCTGCAAGGCTATAGTGCTATCCACTGAGCCACCGTGCTGCCCGTCTAACCACCATTACATGTTTGGGGGCTTTCTATGTTCTTTGGGGATCTGCTCCGGGGCAGATAGTTTTCCTCTTTCTGTCTTTAGGTGCAGTTAGCTTCTCAGGCTGTGAAGAGGCGTCTAGGACCAACGTAGGTACGCTCCACGGCTGCCTTTAGTTGTGGTGGTTAGTCAGGGTACTGCAATCCCATAGATTCCAACCTCTCTGGTGTATTTCCTTTTTTGCCTGCTCTCCTCAGCTACCAAATCATAACAGTATCACCGGCCCAAACTGAAAATTATATGGTACTCACAGAAGGGATAAATATGTGGAAAGAAAAAAGTTGTCAGAGTTGTCAGAGATTTTTTTTTTTTTTCTGTTTGTTGCATTTTTTTTCCCTCTGTATCTCTGGGTGCTGAGGAGGATTTTTTATTTTTTTTTCTCTCAATGGAGTTTGCACAGTTGTCTGGCGTGTGGATCAGCTTGCCACTGAGGTTCGGAGTATTGCTACCTATCTTGCGAGGTTGCCTGTTGTGGAACCTAGGATTCCCATGCCAGATTTGTTTTTAGGGGATCGAGCTAAATTTCTGAATTTCAAAATAACTGTATGTTGTTTTTTGCCTTGAAATCTAAGTCCTCAGGGAACGCAGCACAGCAGATTCAAATTGTCATCTCTCTCCTGCGCGGCGATCCTCAGGATTGGGCTTTTTCCCTGACACCTGGGGATCCTGTTTTGAGTAATGATGCATTTTTTCAGGCTCTGGGGTTATTGTACGATGAGCCTAATGTCACTGATCAAGCTGAAAAAGCCTTGTTGGCATTAAATCTGGGGCTTGAGGACGCTGAGTTGTACTGTCAAAGATTCCGTAGGTGGGTAGTCCTGACCAAATGGAATGACGATGCTTTGGCAGCCCTTTTTCGGAAGGGTCTGTCAGAGAATGTAAAGGATGTTATGGTGGATTCCCTGTCCCCTCTGGTCTAATGATTCTATGTCATTAGCGATTCAAATTGATAGACGTTTGCGTGAGCGTAGAGGTATGCGTGGAATAGTGTTGCCTTGTGAACCAGCTTCTGAACCATGCAGTGTGATAGAGTGGCTTCTGGGGCACAGCGTCATGAGTTTCGAAAACGCAATGGGTTATGTTTCTACTGTGGTGATGCCTCTCATGCTATTTCAGTCTGCCCTAAGCGGGGAAGACGTTTTGCACGCTCAGTTGTCTTGGGTAGTGTTCAGACTAAATTTTTGTTGACTGTTACTCTGATTTGCTCCTGTCCACATTTCTGCTCAGGCTTTCGTTGATTCGGGAGCAGCTATTAACCTGATGGATTTTGATTTTGCTAAACGTTGTGGGTTTCCCTTGATACCCCTACGGAAGTCTATTCCCCTACTGGGGATCGATTCTACCCTTTGGCTGAGAATAAACCTCAATTCTCTACTCAGGTGATAATGAGGGTTGAACCTGATCATCAGGAGAGCTGCAAATTTTTGGTTCTGTATAATCTGCATGACATTATCGTGCTGGGTTTCCCTTGGTTACAGTCTCATAATCCTGTTTTGGATTGGAAATCTGTGTCTGTAACCAGTTGGGGCTGCCAATGTGTTAATACCAACACTCCTGTTTTTTCTGCCTCCCCCCAGGCTCAGGATGTTCCTGACTTTTTGACTGATTTTTCTGATGTGTTTAGCGAAAGTAAATCTGCATCCTTGCCCCTCCATAGGAGCTATGACTGCGCTATTGAATTAGTGCCTGGTAGTAAATTCCCTAAAGGTCGCCTTTTTAACTTGTCTGTACCTGAACATGACGCTATGCGGTCTTATATCAAGGAGTCATTGGAGAAGGGTCATATCAGACTATCATCTTCACCCTTGGGTGCCGGTTTTTTCTTTGTGGCCAAAAAGGATGGTTCATTAAGGCTGTGTATTGATTATCGTCTCTTGAACAATTCACTGTGAAATATCAATATCCGTTACCCTTGATTTCTGACCTGTTTTCCAGGGTGAAAAGTGCTCCTTGGTTTACCAAGCTTGACCTCAGGGGGGCATATAACCTTATTCGCATTAAGCACGGGGATGAATGTAAGACAGCATTTAATACCCCAGAGGGCATTTTGAGTACCTAGTGATGCCCTTTGGGCTCACTAATGCTCCTTCTGTCTTCCAGTCCTTCATGAATGACATTTTAAGGGATTTTGTGGATAAATTTCTGATTGTTTATGTGGATGATATCTTGATTTTTTCCAATGACTGGGACTCTCATGTGAAACATGTTCGGACTGTGTTCCAGATTTTGAGAGAGAATGCTCTGTATGTGAAGGGATCAAAGTGTCTTTTTGGCGTACAGAGGATCTCATTTCTGGGATTCATTTTGTCCCATCTGTTATTGAAATGGACCCGGTCAAGGTTCAGGCCATCTGTGATTGGGTCCAACCTACTTCATTAAAGGCTCTTCAAAGATTCTTGGGTTTTGCCAATTTTTATCGTAAATTTATTGGTAATTTCTCTGTTATTGTTAAACCATTGACTGATTTGACCAAAAAGGGTTCTGATGCGGTGAATTGGCCTCCTGAGGCAGTCTCTGCGTTTCAAGAACTTAAGCAGAGATTTACTTCTGCTCCTGTTCTACGGCAGCCTGATGTTTCTCTGCCATTTCAGGTGGAGGTTGATGCCTCTGAAATTGGGGCAGGTGCCGTTTTGTCCCAAAGAGATCCAGAGACCTCTAAAAGTAACCTTGTGCCTTTTTCTCTCGAAAATTTTCTCCAACTGAACGTAATTATGACGTGGGTAATCGGTAGTTATTGGCCATGAAGTGGGCTTTTGAAGAGTGGAGACATTGGCTGGAGGGAGCCAAACATCAGGTGGTGGTCCTCACGGACCATAAGAATCTGGTTTATCTGGAATCAGCCAAGCGACTTAATCCTAGACAGGCCAGGTGGGCCTTGTTTTTCACACGTTTTAATTTTATGGTTTCCTTTCTTCCTGGCACTAAGAATGTTAAGACGGATGCACTCTCCTGAGTTGTCTGATCCTGCTGTTATTTTGAAAGAGGGTGTAGTTCTTTCCGCCATCTCGCCCAATTTGAGACTGGCTCTGGAAGGGTGTCAGGAGGATAAACCCGAGCGCTGCCCTATTGGGAAATTGTTTGTCCCAGACCGGTGGAAAAGAGTGTGATGTCTGAGATTCATTGTTCCGCGTTTGCCGTCATCCCGGAATTTTTGGTACCAGAGACTTGGTTAGTCGGTCCTTTTGGTGGCCTACTTTGTCTCGTGACGTCAGGGAATTTGTGCAGTCCTGCGGGACTTGCTCTTGCTCCAAGCCTTGCTCTCGCTCTAGTGGTTTGTTGATGCCATTGCCTGTGCCCAAGAGACCATGGACCCATATCTCTATGGATTTAATTTCCGACCTCCCTGTTTCTCAGAGAATGACCGTTATCTGGGTGATTTGTGATAGGTTTTCCAAAATGATACATCTTGTGCCATTACCTAAGTTGCCTTCCTCCTCTGAATTGGTGCCTTTGTTCCTTCAGCACGTGGTTCGGTTACACGGCATTCCTGAGAACATTGTGTCTGACAGAGGAGTCCAGTTTGTTTCCAGATTTTGGAGGACTTTTTGTTCTAAACTTAGTGTTCAATTGTCTTTTTCCTCGGCTTTTCATCCTCAGACCAATGGACAAACTGACAGAACAAACCAGACATTGGAGACTTATCTAAGATGCTTTGTGTCTGCTGATCAGGATGACTGGGTCTCTTTTTTGCCTTTGGCTGAGTTTGCTCTTAATAATAGGGCTAGCTCTGCCACTTTGATGTCTCCATTTTTCTGCAATTTTGGGTTTCACCCTCGATTTTCTTCAGGACAGACGGAGGCTTCTGTCTGTCCAGGTGTTGACTCTGTTGTGGAGCGTATGCAGCAGATTTGGGACCAGGGAGTGGAGAGGTTGTCCCTCTCTCAGGAGAGGGCCCAGCGGTTTGCCACCGCATAGGACTGATGGTCCTCGGTTTGAAGTGGGGGACTTGGTCTGGTTGTCCTCAAGAAATATCCCTATGAGAGTTGCATCTCCTAAGTTTAAGACTAGGTTCATTGGACCTTATAAGATCATGGAGATTCTTAATCCTGTTTCCTTTTGTTTACTTCTTCCAGGGACATTTAAGATCCATAACGTGTTCCACAAGTCTTTATTGAAGAGGTTTGTCGAGCCAGTGGTTCCTATGGCTGTTCCTCCTGACCCTGTTTTGGTTGAGGGCAATCTGGGGTATGTGGTTGAGAAAATATTGAATTCTCGTTTTTCTAGACGGAAACTCCAGTATTTGGTTAAGTGGAGAGGTTATGGTCAGGAGGATAATTCTTGGGTGTTTGCTTCGGACATCCATGCTAGGAGACTCATCGTGCGTATCACAGAGCTCATCCTGACCGACCTGGTTGCTCAAATGAGGGTTCGGTGACCCCTCCTCAAGGGGGGGTACTGTTGTGAATGTGCTAGAAAATGAATTCTGAGCAGAAGCTCCCTCTGGTGGTTACAAACAGTACTGAACTATCCAATGAGGATTGTGAAGATTGGCGATCAGGTGTTACTGACTGGTCTTATATAAGGGAGGTTCCCTCCCATCAGGGTTGCCGGTGATCAATTGTTCTGGTCTCATCTTTGATTCCTGTTCACTTTGTAGCTTGCTGTTTCGTGCCTGCATCTTCTGCTAACAGTTAAGACATTTTCTTCTTTTAGTTTTTTGTGCTTGCTTTTTGCATTTGTCCTGCACTTCTGTGGGGGTCTGCCGGGTCCCCTCCGGGGGCTTGTGCTCCTCTCAGTTTAGTTTGGCCACTGTTGTTTGTTCATTTGCCTTTTCCAGTTTTTTCAGTGGCTGCTGTTTAGTTTTTGTTACACCAGAGAACTAATTTAGGTGGTAGAGGTCGTGTGATCTCAGGTGTTTTTGTAATTAGTAGAGTTGGGACTTTTCAGGGTTTTTTGGAATTGCAGTAAGTGTCCTTCCTATCCTTTTCTATTTAGTAGATTAGATAGTAATCAAGGACAATAAGTGATTAAAATATCACAATATCACTACCAACATAGAATGGCAGACCATTCGGGAATAGTAAAAGAAAAACAACTCTGGAAAAAGTCTAAAATATATATAAAAACATGTGACAAGAAAATATGGTTAAAATAGTCTTTATTAATGTACAACAAAAGTAGAATTAAAATAAAAAAAAAAATACTGCCAACTAGAAGTATATAGCCACAAAGGATAATATAAGTGCCAACTTATGAACCAACATTAATATATTTCAGGGCACATACATAGCACTCTCAAATACAGACAGTGTAAATATAATTAATTATATATATACATAAACAATGTGAAAAAATGCATATGTGAACAATAGTGATTAATCATATAAATGCAAATAAAATTTAATAGTGATTAACCATGTGATTTATAAAAGTGCAAGATAAATGTAAAAGAGAGTGTCTAGATAATACCTATCTATATAAGAGAATGGCCCATAAATAAAGGCTGCAATGCACAAAGAGGATTTTGAATAATACCTGTTTAATTGGCACAGTGGCTTGGCGCTTCCCCAACGCACGTTTCGGAGTTTTCCTTCATTCCTTTGAAAAGTC
>JARQOD010000002.1:219438811-219459241 GCA_033576555.1 Oophaga sylvatica
TTTGCTGGCTTGAACTTTTGTTGCTACAGGTGTTGCAGGAAAAACACATCTTTCATCTGGTTTAGTCCCTAATAGCAGCAATATTTGGATCCATAAGTAAGCTGATACGAGCTGTATACACACTGAAAAAAACCTCGATTCATTTATTGATGCACTCTCTGCAGAAAGGATTATGTTTCGCTGTGTTTGAAGGAGCTGAGAGCTCTTATTATTTTTGTTTGTAGAAACACTGTGGAGCAGATGAAAGCCGTCCGAGCTCTGGTCGGCAGGGGCTGATCATTGATTGCCTTTTTGCTCACTTGAAAAAGCTTCCTGCTTGATTGATTTGTGATCTGAATCACTATTTTCTCTGTTCTGGTCTGTGTTTACTGAATATCTTTTACCATATCATCCAAGAGCCATTCAGAGTATAGATAAACTTAGCAAAACATCAATGCGGGGAAAGTATCGGTTTAGCTCAACCTTCATATCTCAAGTGCTCTGCTGCAAATGAACTTTTTCGTTTTGCAATCTGCAAGCAATGTTTTCTATGAAGTTTTTCCATCAGTGACAATGATAAAACAGCCTCCACAGACTCATGAAGCAGGAAAGATCAAAAAGACCTTATCTCTGGTGTAATTACAGATAGTCTTTTTTTGCTATGAACTGAACATGTTTGCACCATTGTTTTGTAACTTCTAATCAGGTTCAAATGGGTCTTGGGTAGAGTTGAGCGATACTTTCCGATATCCTAAAGTATCGGAATCGGAATGGTATCGCCGATATCACTAAAATATCGGCGATACCCGATACCGATACCGGAAGTCCCATGTAAGTCTATGGGAACAAAATATCGCAACTAAAAAAACCCCATTCTTTCCTTGTAAACACTAAATATACACACATAGAATACATATATATATATATACATGTCATTGTGACATATATATATATATACATATATGTATAGTTTATACACTTCTACATAGTAAAATATCCTCTGATTCAATTGCCGGGTAAAGCCGGCTTCAGTGAAAAGACAGAAGCACCCGACATGAAATGACACTTGGTGTACATAGGGTTAACCATGTCTTTTCATGTGGTTTGCTATCTGATTTGCACAAACAATTAAATCAGTCTATGTGTGCAAAATTTCATACCTGTAGGGGTTAATTAAAGGTGTAAATTCGTTGTAAAAAAAACGGACTTTTTTGCTACGAATTTACACCTTTAATTAACCCCTACAGGTGTGAAATTTTGCGCACACAGTCTGATTTAATTGTTTGTGCAAATTAGATAGCAAAGGACATGAAAAGACATGGTTAACCCTATGTACACCAAGTGTCATTTCATGTCGGGTCATAGGTCATAGGTCATAGGTGTTCGGTCTGGATGCCGAACTTTACTGTTCGGGTTCGCCCATCTCTACTTGCAAAATCACCAATCTATAGCACTAGCTTCTCCAAGAGCAGTTCTCCTAATCACAGCTCTGACTATCCTGAGCTATGTGCTTGTTCAAGTGCCATTATCTCTATATGTACCGTAAATACAGTGATAGCAGTGTACATTATAAAACAAATCACTAATAGCTGAATGTGTTACAGCAGAACTTTATAGTTCTACTAATACTATAACTCAGCCTATCCTATCAGAAACAAAGAAGTAAAGAGCAACATAGCTCTGACCTGCTCCAGAGACAAATTGAGAATATTTCTTTAATTGTAACCACAACAATACCAGCACATTAAAAAGTTGTTGTTGTCCAATGTCCATATAGTACTATATTATGCTAAACAGTGGCCAGAGACCGCCATACCATGCCACAATAGTCCATAGTTTGTTTTCATAGGACAGTGCGATTCTGTGCCTGCACACAGCCATATACTTTGCATAAAGTACCATATTCTACCTGCAAAGAACCAAATTGTGTGTTTGCAGTCCTACAATGAGCCTATATTGCACCCAATAAACTACACATTAGACCCAAATTAGAGTAATACTTGCCCATGTACATAGATGCCAGAGAGAACCACGTTTGTAAGTTACTGTGTATAACAACGCACATTATTCCATATTGTGCCCTGTTTGATTGATCCGATTCCTAACTGAAGGTGGTTTTCCAATCCTTAAAGAAAAACTTCAAACTTGCTCCAAATAGTAAAACATAATCTAATATATTCATGTTTTACCTTACCCCTCCTGTGCTGCTGGCCACAGGACCAACCGTGTGTTGCTTTCCATTGCGCTTGACAGCAGTGATTGGCTGCCTGAGTGACATGGCATTCAATCGACCTCAAAGCATGGTTAACAACTCCTGAAGGTTCTCAGCTCCCAAAACTTTCATGAATGGGCTAATCTCTAAATCCCACCCTTGCCCACTCAAATTGTATAAAATATAGACATGCGGACCCTCGATTTTACCTGATCCGTAGACCATATTGTTTTATATCCATTCAGGAGTTAGGAACACTCTGGCACAACAAGATACTTCTCTTTTATATCCTAAATATGCATGCATGCTAATATTCTGTTACTTTTGATGATGCCAAACCCTATATAGATTTGTATAATCATTGGGTCACATGGCAAAACAAAAATAGGGACAAAGTCAAGTTTGACACCAAATCAGACAAATTCACATTTAGGAGAATCAAAGAACAATCAGACTAATGATCTGTTGAGACTGGGTACACCTTTAGAATACATATAGCCAGTGGCACAACATAAATCTTTTACACGTCAATGCAAAGTCAATAACATGGCCCTCTATAATTGAAAATAAAAATAGTTTGCGCACATAAAAACTACAAGACACAAAAGGATCTGTAGAAAAATAGGAATATGCATGTGTCAAATGGAAAACAATACATAAATTCAGACGCACTCTGTAGAACAGTTTGAGATGCAGATGTAATAATACAGTAATAAATAAATATTGCACTAAGACCCGTGAGAAAAAGGTGATGAGAAAAGCCTGTAGTCTATTATGTAGTAAACCCCAAACCAAAGGACTAAATAGTCATAATACGCATAAGGTATTTATTCATATGGGTATTAATATGGACAAACCCTGAAAAAGTAAAAGAGGTCCTCTTTTAACGATGGAGCAGAAAAACGCTGCAGAAATCCTAAAAAACCTTTTATGCAGAAAGGTCAGAAGAATTGACACTGTCCCGGCCGGTGACAGCTCAGATGAATGAGTATTAGTGGTGCACTGTGGAGAAAATAGTCCTGTTTGCACAGGTTTTACCTGACAACCCGATGGGTCACTTGCAATAGAAAGTCCAATTTCAGCCTCCTCTGGCCTGCTGACAACCCCGATGGGTCACTTGCAGTAGAAAGTCCGACTTCAGCCTCCTATGGCCCGCAGACGAAACTTACATCCGTTGATGAAAGCCGGTGATCTCTGGCCTCCGTGGCCAGATCAGGAACGCCGGCTGATGATGTTGAATCCTCACTAGGAAGAAGGATGTGGGCAGGACCTGTTGGTAAACTAGCCTGCCTCAAGCACAGTAGTACACAAAATCGCAATATCTAACTGTCCCTCAGAGTGAGCAGAGTAGCGTTCTGTCCCTAACTGAGTTCACAGCACAGTGACGCTAAAATGGCGGCGGCGCCTTTTATAGTGCATTCTGACATCATTTCAGCAGCCAATCACAGCCATGCCATTAGTTAAGATGACCGCAGCATTACAGGATGTGCCCACACTTCATAAGATTCATCATTGGCTGACTAACATCACATTGCCTCTCAAAGAATTATGGGAACTTCCGATTCCGGTATACGATATTGAAAAAGTATCGGAATTAAGTATCGGAATTCCGATAACACGAATATCGGCCGATACCCGATACTTGCGGTATCGGAATGCTCAACACTAGTCTTGGGACCTCTGCATGTAATTTGAATTGTGTAGTTCCATAAGGACACATTCACACGTTCAATATTTGGTGAGTTTTTACATCAGTATTTGTAAGCAGGATTGGGTGATAGAAACACGTCACCACTTTTGTATTTATTATACCTTTGCTCTGATTGTTTCACTCCTGATTTTGGCTTACAAATAACATTGTAAAATACTGACCAAAAACTGATAGTGTGAAAACGTCCTTAGGCTGGTTTGTCACATACCTGAAACATGGATCGTGCTTGGACAGGAACTTAGCCGCTAGGTCTCGTGACCTGAGCTAGGTATACATGGGATTGTTGCAATCAAGTCAGGAGACCCAAGGCTAGTCCATACATCATGGTCAGACCAGGGAACATGGATATGTGAAATTAACATAAGGGCTAATGCTGAGGAGCACATAAATCAGATGTGTGCTATCAGATTTCTAATTGGACTGCACACTGACAGCGCAATGCCCAATGCTACTCAACAGTGCTGTTCAAATTAATGATTTTTTCCTTGGTCCGACCGTCCATAAGAAAAAAAAATTGCAGCATGCACTCTTTTCTCCCACGTCTCAGATGAGACTCACCCATTCAAATCTATGAGTCCAAAATAAAAATCGGATCCCCCACGTAACATCCAAGTGGCATCCAATTTTTACGAATAGGTTTCTTTTTTAAAACCTAGAAAACTGTATTTGATTATGTATATTTTTTAGCATAGATGTATGGAAAAGGATTGCACTTTGTCATCATACAGATGTTACATGGGCATAAAAAACGGACACACGGATGGCACATGAATGAAAATTGGATGAAAATGAGAAATAAATCATCCGAGTTTTCTGGATGAAATGTCTCATACGCTTATCTGCAGCCAGCCTTAGAATGGGGTCACACTTGCGAGAAACTTGCATGAGTCTCGCACCTCAATATCCGGCACTCGGGACCAGAGCGTTCAGCTGCATAGAAATACACGCAGCGGCACACTCCGATCCCGAGTGCCGGTGGCAGTGCCGAGTATTGAGATGCGAGACTCGTGTGAGTTTCTCACAAGAGTGACCCCGGCCTTCCAAAGAGTTAGGGTGGAGAAGTTTCAAGATTGGAATTTTGGAAGTCTGTTTTCTTGCTTTTGGCTGCATTGATGTTATTTGCACCAAATTTATCAAAGTGCCACACAAAGTTTAATAAATTTGGTGGATATTTACATTAAAACTCGTCTATCCAGATCTAATTTTTCAGCTGTTGCTCCACCTTCCCTTACCAGAGAAAGTTTATGACTTTTTGTGATACCTTTTAAAACGATGCAATTCATAAATCTAACATAGACCTTATTTGTATAACTAATCAATGGCCACATCCAGATTATGATCATTCTATTGTATTGGTAATAGAGGTTTTAATTAGCAAAAAGATGCTAATTTTTGTGCAGGTTTTGTTAGCAACATTTTTGTAACTTTTTAAAGACGTAGGGACTAACTCATCATTTGTGTTTATTTTAAGTTACTTTTCTATTTTTATTGTTTTTTATTATTCGTTAATATTATTCGCTCCAAATTCTTCAAAGTGGTTCACTTTGTCCATGAATTTTGTGCAAGATTAACAATACGCTTTATTTTTTTATACTTCATCCTTTGGACTTACTCAGTGGTCCTCCTCAGCCACCCACACGGATGGTCATACATTAGACTTGGTGTTCACCCGCCTCTGCTCTCTATCTAACTTCACCACCTCCCTCTCCCTCTATCTGACCACCATCTACTCACTTTCTCATCCCTGTCCTCCTCTCCTGTCACCCATGTCCAGCAACACATGCACCCCCGCAGACACCTTGCACACCTAGACATCCACACACTCTCTGACTCTATTCTTTCACTGGCATCAATATCCTCACTCCACGATACAGACAGTGCCACTGCTTTCTACAATGCCACTCTCACATCGGCTATTGACACGGTCGCCCCTCTCGTTCATGGCAGAGTGCGACGTACCAACAGACAACCCTGGCACAATAACACCACTAAAAAGGTCCGGCAAGTGTCCAGGATTACAGAGCGGCGTTGGAAAAAAACAAATTCGCAAGACGACTTCACTGCATTCAAACAAGCAACACTCTCTTTCAAATCTGCCCTCACCTCTGCTAAACAGGCCTACTTCACAACCCTCATATCTTCCCTATCCTACAACCCCAAACAGTTATTCAATACTTTTAACTCCCTCCTCCGCCCACCACTGGCCCCTCCTACCTCCCTCATCTCTGCTGAGGACTTCGCCACACACTTCAAAAATAAGATCGACCAAACAAGGCAAGTCTTCATTGTTCAACCACCTCAACCACTTTGTATACCAGACCAATGCCCCAACCCCATAACCTCCCTCTCCAACATAACTGAAGGGGAGCTTAATTGTCTTCTCTCCAAATCGCACCTCACAACCTGTGCACTTGACCCCATCCCAACCCACCTCCTCCCCAACCTCACCACCACTATTATTCCATCCCTAACCCACCTCTTCAACCTATCACTAACTTCCGGTACCTTCCCTTCTGCTTTCAAGCATGCCACAATCACGCCTATCCTTAAAAGCCAACCCTCGACCCAACCGCTATGTCCAGCTATCGCCCAATATCGCTGCTCCCATTCGCTTCCAAACTCCTGGAGCTGCATGTCCACGCTGAGCTTTCCTACCACTTCTCTTCTAACTTGCTCTTTGACACTCTACAATCTGGTTTCCGCCCCATCACTCCACTGAGACAGCCCTGACCAAAATTACTAATGACCTACTTACAGCCAAAGCAAACGGACAATACTCTATACTCCTGCTTCTTGACCTGTCCTCTGCTTTTGACACAGTTGACCACTGCCTTCTACTACAGATTCTTTCCTCCTTTGGGGTCAAAGACCTCGCCCTATCCTGGATCTCCTCATACCTTTCCAACCGCACATTCAGCGTCTCCCACTCCCACACTACCTCCTCGTTCCACCCTCTCTCTGTTGGAGTCCCCCAAGGCTCTGTTCTAGGACCCCTACTCTTCTCAATCTATACACTTGGCCTGGGGCAACTCATAAAGTTCCAACTGATTCCAGTACCACCTTTACGCTGATGACACTCAGATCTACCTCTCTGGCCCAGACATCACCTCTCTGCTATCCAGAATCCCGGAGTGTCTATCAGCCATATCCTCCTTCTTCTCCTCCCGCTTCCTCAAACTCAATGTGGACAAATCTGAACTCATAATCTTTCCCCCATCCCACAGATCTTCCTTACCTGACCTATCTATCACAATTAACGACATCACTCTTTCCCCCGTACCAGAAGTCCGCTGCCTCGGAGTAACCCTTGACTATGCCCTGTCCTTCAAACCGCACATCCAAGCTCTTTCTACCTCCTGTCGCCTTCAGCTCAAAAATATTTCAAGAATCCGTCCTTTCCTCAACCCTCAATCTACTAAAATGATTGTGCACGCCCTCATCATCTCCCGCCTCAACTACTGCAACACCCTTTTCTCTGGCCTCCCTGCTAACACCCTCGCACCTCTCCAGTCCATCCTTAACTCTGCTGCACGACTAATTCACCTCTCTCCTCGCTACTCCTCCGCTTCTCCCCTCTGCAAATCTCTTCACTGGCTCCCATTCCCTCAGCGTATCCAGTTCAAATTACTAATACTGACCTACAAGGCCATCTATAATCTGTCTCCTCCTTATATCTCTGAACTAATCTCCCGATATCTTCCCTCACGTAATCTCCGATCCTCCCAAAACATCCTTCTCTCCTCCACACTTATTCGCTCCTCACCCAACCGCCTCCAAGACTTCTCCCGAATATCCCCCATCCTCTGGAATTCTTTGCCCCAACACGTCCGACTATCAACCACATTCGGATCCTTCAGACGGAACCTGAAAACCCATCTCTTCAGGAAAGCCTACAGCCTGCAATGACCCTGCTACCTCCTCACCACTACCGGAGATATTGCCTCAACCAACACCGGAACTGCTGCAACCCCCCGACCTACTGTCTCCTGCCTCACAATCCTGTAGAATGTAAGCCCGAAAGGGCAGGGTCCTCTCCCCTCTGTATCAGTCTGTCATTGTTAGTTTGTTTACTGTAAGTGATACCTGTAATTTGTATGTAACCCCTTCTCATGTACAGCACCATGGAATCAATGGTGCTATAGAAATAAATAATAATAATAAATAATAATAATAATTTTTTACTTCAACCTTTTTTGCACCTTCGTATAGGAAAAATAGCACAAATTTCTAACAATTCCACCAAATTTCTGTAACAAAAAATCCATTCAGGGGGAAGAGGAGAACATTTATGCAAAAATTTAGCGACTTTTTAAAAAGTATCAAATATTGAGTTGGCTGCAAATATCTGGAAACAAAAAACTAAGTTCACAATGGCAAAAATAAAATAAAACTGTAGAACAAATATTGAATAGATTATAAACAAGGTGCTAAATAAAAGAATAATTCGGGACAACTTAAGAACAGGCAAAAAACTCCCAAAACTTGAAAAAAGCCAAAAGCTGTGAAAAAGTCCCTTGGAACATTGCCCCCCAATGGACATGTATAAACTTCCAAAACTGTATTTCCATGCAAAGTATGCAACATGATCCATCAGGTACTATAAAAAAGATTACAACTTCACTGTTCATGAAAAGAGTGCATTCATATGACATTCCTATTACAGATCGTTATTTGTATTTTCAACAGGAGAAAAAAATAACAAGATCTACCAATCACACTAGATGATGTCACAACTGGCCCTGCACCCTCTCCCTTCACAATGACAATTGCACATGCTCATTATATGCTTCAATACAAAGGGTAGGGGAGACTGTTCATTGTGGCTATATACATGTGTTGTTTCCTAAAACAACAGGAACATTGCAGCACTACTGAACATTACTGATAATTTAACACATGCACAAGCATGACTGTTTCATAAAAACATATTCACGTGTTGTATTATATAAGGTTTTGATCTCTCAATATGAAGGTGCTTCAACAGTACACAAATAGCATTTCTCTTATAAGGGATAACAGGAATAGATCTCAACTCTTTGTAAACCCCAGCACTGCCTTCTCAAAGCCCACTTTCACAATCAAGGGTCTAACTTGCAGCTTATTTTTTACAGCTTCTAGGAGTACTTCTATTATTGCAGGTCTATGCTGGTAGAGCAACCAAATTACATGCCATTAATGTTCTCTCTCTAGATGTGGCAACTCATCCCAACCCAATCTCTTTGGCTGTCGCTCAACTCATTCACAGACGTTAAAGGCCCCATTCCACATAGCGAGATCGCTAGCGAGATCGCTGAAACGTCACCAATTTTGTGACGTAGCAGCGACCTAACCAGCGATCTCGCTGAGTTTGACACTCAGCGACGATCAGCCCCCCTGCTGGGTGTCGCTGATCGTTGCTGAATGTCCTGGACCATTTTTTGATCGCTGGTCTCCGCTGGCCAGCACGCATTGCTGCGTGTGACAGGCAGGAGACCAGCGATAAGCAAGCTGGAGCTGGTAACCAAGGTAAACATCAGGTTTCTAGGTGCCTGGAAACCCGATGTGTACGTTAGATACCAGCGCGCTTGTGCAGGGGAGCTGGTAACCAAGGTACACAGCGCGTTACTAAGCGCCGAGCGGTGCCTGGAAACCCGATGTGTACCTTGGTTACCTGCTCCCTGCACAAGCGCTCTGGTATCTAAGGTACACTGCGAGTAACTAAGCGATGTACGTAGCTTGTTACCCGCATAGTCGCTGTCCTGATCGCTGCCTGAGCTGACCGGTTTGGCAGCTCAGCAGCGATCATGTAGCGACACACCAGCGATCCTGACACGTGCATATCGTTGTCGGGATCGCTGGTGTGTCGCTATGTGTAACGGGACCCTAAGTTACAGAGCAGAAGTGTGGGCTTCTCTTAATCCAGGTGCAGACATCCTCTCCTGTGTGAGCTTTCATTCTTCTGAAGACTATCTTTACCCTGCAGGCCATTTCCTCTGTAGGCCATTGCTCCTCTCAGCATTAGGTAGAAAGCTATTTCCCCTTACTAGACCATGTTTCACACTCAGCAAACCTCAGACTGAATCAAGTAGTGAGCCTCCGTTGCCCTAGATAGGTTTACTAATAGGTTCTTCTATCCTACCACAAGAAGGGTACCATATATGCTGCACCAGCAGAGATATACACACACAGCACATGTCCAAATTTCTTAAATGATGGTGCTTATATATGGAGGCTCTTCCTATTGTTAACCCCATCACTACTTGCATCAAGGGACTGGCACCTCCTTCTTTTCAGCCCCTGCCTGACTCAGCAGAAGAACTTCCTGGGCCACAAGCCCTTCTTTTGGGGCTAAACACCAATAAAAATTTGGCTTTTTGATGGCATTTACTCTTTAAGTTTTGTAGAGATATTAATATTTCACATATTCATGTAAAATCCTTTCGTATGAGATCAACTCATACTGTCATCTTTGAAACTCTTTAATTTAATTGCAGTCATTGTGGTAAAAGTCAGATGTCCATTTTCCATCATTCATAAATTGCTTTTGAGGCATTAAACATGGAACATGAAGTGATATTACAGCAGATCAGCGCTTAGACATGTCTATATGGCTACAATCCTAACTAACCAAATGGCTTGCTTTGAAATTTCATTTAAGTAACAATTGCGTCACATACAAATTAGCAGTGGCAAGTCTCTGCTCTCAGATTTAATAAGAAATTATCTGTAGCTAAAATGTAAACATTCCTGTATAAAGCCTCAACTATTTCCAAGTATATTTAGTTTATACTCAATTAAAATATATAATTTCCTGAAATTCCTGCTTGGGGTGGGCACAAGTACTAAAATTCTAAATAAATAATGTGATGTTATACATATAGTTGGATTATTTATGAGCGAGTAAGTTAGTGGATAAGTTACATACATAACTTTTATTATTGCAGTTTTTAAGGTGTAATTCCAAGTCTTCAAAAAGCAGAAACACTTCATGTGCACAAGTAGTTGCAGATATTACACTTACCAAATTTGTAAACTGGTAATCTTTCTTTTACTTTTCCGAAAATTGAGAAAAAAGACAGAAATTGCTCCACTCTGTGTTTATATATACTGTGTATATAGATATTATATAAAATATATATATATATATATATACTGTATATGCATATATATGTATATTATTATTATTTATTATAACGCCATTTATTAGATGGCGCTTTACATATGGTATGGGATGAGATCCTCAAACCCATTGTGAGCCCATATGCAGGTGCTCTGGGCCCTGGGTTCCTTCTGATGTACAGTATGACAATGCTAGCCTCATGTGGTTGAAGTGTCAGCAGTTCCTGGATGATGAAGGCATTGAGAACACAGTAGAGGGCTATAAAAGGTAGCAAAGCATTTTCAAGTTGCCCTTTCCACAGTTTGAAATGTAATTAAGAAATGGCAGTTAACAGAAACAGTGGATGTCAAAATAAGATCCGGAAGACAAAGCAAAATTTCAGAGAGAGCTGCTCATAGAATTGCTAGAGAGGCAAATCAGAATCCCCACTTGACTGGAAAAGACCTGCAGAAATATTTAGCAGACTCTGGGGTTGTAGATAAAGATACACGAACCTGAACAGTAAAGTTCAGAGTCCATACCCAACACCTACTGTACGGGCACGGACACTGAACACGGACTTCATCAGGAAGTCTGTGTTATTATTTGTGTTCGGCCCCCCCAAACACCGGGTGTTTGTCACTCTGTCATGTCCAGACAAGCCGCAGTTCCCATGCTGTCAAATGACAGCGTAAGTCCGCAGCTATGGTCAGAGGTATAATGTTTACCTCCGGTCATTGGTGTCGGCTGATGGGACTGCTGCTCCCATCAGTCGATGCCTGCTTCCGCTAATATCAGTGAGAACAGAAGCGACTGATGGGAGTATTCATCAGACGGCCCCTGTGCTGTAAATAAACAATAAAAAATGGCGTGGGTTTCCCTGTATTTTTTGAGCATCAGCCAAGCAAAACTGACAGCTGGAGGTTGCAACCCTCAGCTGTCAGTTTCAGCATAGCTGGTTATCAAGAATAGAGGGGTCCCCATGCTGTATTTTTCAATTATTTCAATTAATAATTTAAAAAAAGGCATAGTCCCATCAGGCGACACCAGTTACCAGAGGTAAATTTTACACCTCCGATCACAGCTGCGCGCTCATGCTGTCTTTAGACATCGTGGCACCAGCTTCTCTCTGACCAGCTGTCAAGTGAATGGGGTCCGGGTTCGGGTCCGGGTACTGTTCCCTGGGCTGGAACAGAGTAAAACAGGTGTTAAAACATGCAAACATTTTTCTGAAATGCATTTCAACAATGTAAAACAGTTAAACAGGTAACTCTCGCTTCCCTTTATGGAAGATATTATTTTCTTGAACATTGCATATAAATAATGGAAATATTAAACATAGCATTATTTTAAATAAAACTTTCTCATTTAAGTTCAGCAGGTTTCAGTGAGATCCCAAACTGGGGTGTCCTTCTCACCGTCCTCAGTACAATATGGGGGACCCGTCTCAAACCCCCAATGTAGAACCTGGGCGTGGCTACAGGGCTTATCATGTCAACTCGTTGGACCAATTTTCGGCCACATCAGACGGTTTTTGTTTTTTGGTCTAGTGTAAAATATAGAGTGTCCCACTCACACTCTAAAGGTTTACTGTAAAACCAACAAGGTGCACATTAAGTGCACTGCTAACTATGTACAAGAGAGTTCTGGTCACTCACCCTCCATGACTGCATTGTCTTTAAACTTATGAAACTTGCCTAAGTAACCATTTTTTTCTCTACTTCTTCTTCCAGGGCAGTTCCTGGTGCCTACAGCCTCCTGCTCGGAGAAGTTCTTCTTCCTGCATCACGCCGGGTGACACAAATGGAGCAAGTCCTGCAGCCGGGATCTAAGTTGCCTGTGTCCGCACTGCAATCTTTGTTGATTCAGGGACGGATGCAGCTTCCAGGTTTGAAGCTGCTGGTCTTTGTCGCCTTTCTGTCACTGCACCCACTGGCATGAGAGCAACACATACCCACGTGCACCATTTTACATTGAGGGCATACCACTCCGTTTCGCCCACATGTCGGGTGAAGGTCACAAGATCCCCCGGGTACAGGTCACGATTAGGGTGCCCCTCCAGTAAATGTGACTCCACGTCCCGGTGTCATAAATAGTTCTGAGGACATCCCGGGTTCCTTAATAAACCCCAAGCCTCTTTTTAAATTGAAGGAGACCACAGTGCCTTGCCTCTGTGGGTCCCTGTCGGTGGGTCTAGCCTTGCAGGCCTGGGCTTTGGCCTTCATATTGTGATCCTCCATTGATTTCCACATGGCCTTGCGCTCCTGCTCCTCTGCCTCCAACCTGGGCACCTGCTGCTGGCAGTAATCCTCCCAAATGAGAGTCTCTATCCTGTTCTCTTCCGCCTGGGCCCCCTCCGGGAATCCCATTAGGTCCGTCCCCGGGTGTTACCAATGAAAAACTACCTTTTCCCTGTGCACTTTCTGGGGCATTACTTCAGGCTGCAGCGGTACTGCCAGCCTGTCCCCGGTGTCTGCCGTCCAGTTCCAGGTGAATTTTCTAAACGCTGGGTTTGAGGGCTGTCGGAGGATTTAAGGGCCCAACCAGGGTTTCCTCAGCCACTGGGGCAATGTTGTTACCTTTACCTTTCTCTTCTCTGGTGCCGGAATCCTCTTCCTCCTCCTCCAAGATAGTGGGATGCGGGTTGCAAGGCCACCCATCGCTCAGTCACTTTCTTCTGACGTTGATGGCTTAGTTCCTCCACTTCGACTCTGAGAAACTCCGGGTCCACTGCAGGCAGCTGGTCAGGGTTTCGTCCTGAACTCTCCGACCACCACTCGCCATGGTGCCCACTGGATTCCTCTCCATCTCTCCTTCAGCATACCTCATTGCATACTGTGCTGTGCTTTTCCCACTCTTCTCTCTTCATGGGCGTTCCTCTCTCCTCTTCCCGCCAGTTTCACCAGGAGGCTGATCCCCCTGGCTGACGGACAAGTAAATTTTCAATAAAATCTTTGCAGTGGGTGGTTGCGGTTCTTTGCACCGAATCTGACCAATGATAGGCGCATGGGACCCGATTTATCTGGTCGGTACATCCTGTTCGTGATGCCAAAAATGTGACACCCCCAAGGCCGTGGGGTACCTGGTCCAAGTCAGAAAGTTCTTTGGGGATTTGGTCACATCAGCAATGACCCGGTCCGTGGCCCTGGGCGTGCGATAAAAATGAGAGGGGGAAAGTTTATAGGGGATTAAGTCGTGATGCCACCCGTGGTGTTTGTCAATAAAATGCCGACGCTGCGATTCAGGTCCACTGGGGTGGTTGGTGACGCAGCAGAGATGTTACCGCTCTCATCGCGTAGAGCTAGGCCCCAGGGCAGTTATAAAGTTAATGGTGGTAACGGTTGTAGTGCAGGGTAGGTGGCGCAGTAAATTAATCTGATGACACAGCAGGTTGCAGTCTTCACACTTTACTCACAGTCTTTAAGTTACAATCACCAGCTGGGTGCTGTGTCATCCAGGTCGGTGGTCCAGCCAGCTCTCGGGTAGTTTGGGGTACACGTTATCGGGACCCCCCTCTTGTGTTCCTTCTCCAGTCGTCTCTCCCTGTGCTGGCTAATGCCTTTCCTGCCCTGTGCCTCACACACAGTGTCCCAAGCTAGCAGCCTCAGATCCTGATGGGCGATGTCCTCCTGTTCCCCTTGATCCTATGTGGCTACCTTTTCAGCGAATGTGTGTGGATTTGGCTGCTGCAGATACAGTCACAACAGCCTCCGGTTTGCTAGCTGAGTCCTACAGTCTCTCCACTAGTCTGAGGCCAGTCCCGCACTGCGACCTGGTCCCTCCGTCCGACTCCGGTGGGCCTGGATACGGGTGCCATGGGTGTATTCCTCATGTCCCTGGCCCCTAGGGCCCCTTCTTCCTCAGGAGCTCCTTCATACACAACTGCTCCTCTCCACTCCTCTCACTACTCTCCTTCCAACTGTCAAAACTTCCTTACCGCCTGAACTCAGGCTCCTCCCCCTCCCTCAGGGTGTTGTGTAGTGTTGAATACAAATGTGCTAGCACCAGGTAGTGCCCCCTCCTTACCCGAGATCTAAGTACCACACCTCAGGCTTAGTGGTGACTGGACCCTCAGGGGCACCACACAAATAAAACACCATCTGTAAAAAAGCTGAAGCTGAAAAGAGGATGGCTTCTACAAATGGATAATTATCCTAAACACACATCAAAATCCACAATAGATTGAAGGTTTTACAATAGCCCTCATAGTTCCTTCATCTGAACATCATTGAAAATCTGTGGCTAGACCTCAAAATAGCAGTGCAGGCAAGACGACCCAGGAATCTCACAGAACTGGATGAATTTTCCAAGGATGAATGGATGAAAATCCCTCAAACAAAGAATGAAAGACACTTGTCTGGCTACAAAAAGCATTTACAAACTGTGACAATTTCAAAAGGGGGTGCTACTAGGTACCAACCATGCAGGGTGCCCAAACTTTTGCATCAACTCATTTTCCTTTTTGAAATTTTTAAAATGCAAAAGATGAAACTATAATTTTTTTGCCTAAAATGGAAAGAAAATATGTCATTTTTAACTTTAGGTCTTTCAGAAATCATTTCATGTTCAACTTGCTTATCTGTTCACAATAACAGTAATTTTGACCAGGGGTGCACAAACTTTTACATGCCACTATGTTTATGATTAATGCTTTTTATTTCTATATTGATCAGATACCTTCAGGTCAAACCTAAATAGCATGGTGGAGTTTTCTGAACATAGAAATGCACCAAAATGAACCCATAGAGTTCTCAGAGCACCATATTTTTGTTTTATTTGAGTCCCTTATATAACCATGTCCATGAAGTCATTGTTAAACACTTCTACATTAAGAGCCATGTGCTACATAAATGAAAAAAAGACTTAGTGTACTGGCTATTGACTGTTGTCTTTCTACCTACTAGGAATGTCGATCAGTTTCTTTAGGTAGCGTTGCATTTTACTGCTGACCTTTATAGAAATAATGTGTACTCTTTTTTTAAAATGGGTTGTTGTTAGTTTATTGCATGTACATCATGTTCAATAAGATTTCTGGTTCTTTAGCTGATGAAAAAATGCTTGTGTGACATCTTTTCATTGAAAACTCTATTATATGTAGCAGATTTGTCAAAATAGTTTTTATTCTTTTTATGCGAACATAATAAAAATGGTGTTTTTCTAATAACTTCTTCACCTTTAATGACTTACATTAGCAAGTAGGTTAGCATCAAATTTACAGGTTAGTATGATTTGTAACCACTTCTCATTTTAAAACCACTTTCTGGCAAAAAAATTTTTTGATATAATGAGCGTCTGAGGCGAATCAGATTATTTCTGATGGATATTGTTTAGTTTATAAGCTGGTCTACTAATACAGTCCCTTGGTGCTTTGCTAGAGGCTATTACTTCACTTTTTAGAAAACTGACTATCTTAATGTCCCACAAAATTCTTGCATGTTGTTCCAGGTTACCTTTTAGCACTTTTACAGAGATATTGCCTGTAGATACCATATAGGAATCAGAGATAATGAGATTGCAATGCAATTTTTGCTCATGATAGGGAAAAAAAGATTCAGAAGGACAAACCAGAATTTGTGTCCTATTAATGTATAAAAAACAGTGAAAGGAGATCTGATTCCTCTCTTCTTGGCTTATCTAGCTACATTAATATTTTTCTCTGGAAAAGGCCATGTAATTAGATATAGTCTTATTGTAACCCCGTTCTAATGAGGTTTGCTCATTTTTATTAGCAGCGGCGTATTGTGTTTTAATAAGAGCTCTTGGTTTGTAATAGTAATAAAGATAAGAAGGAGGGTGAAGCCAAAGGAAACCTAAAAGAAGTGGGGACAGCAGGAGGTCTCTTCTAGGCCATGCTCCCTGCAGGATGCCCTTGACTAAACTTTGTATCAGAGCTGTCATATGTGTTAACTTCTAGGCCATTAAACCACCGGTAGGATGGCTTAGCTTTAACTAATGAAGCGGCATATCACCTCGTCTTGGCCCCTTCTATCGCCTCCTTTCAAACACATGAATAGAACACAAAAGTTCACAGAGGAACCTTACTGAGAGGTTTGTTTCTTTAAGGCGCTTTCAACTTCAGGAGTCCTATGTTTTTTAAGCTTTTACTTTCCATTTATGTGTTAACTTGTGCCACTTAATTATTCCTTCAGCAGCTAATCTCAGACTTTCTGCGATTTTTAGAAATATTCATTACCATATGTCTTTCCAAAATAACCATAATAACTTATAGAACCATGGTATGAGAATGGTAAAATCCCAGAACCAAAGAAGTGAACAAAGCAAAGATAAAATATAAGTCTTTACTGATCAAACATCATAATATAAAAATTTTAATCAAATAAACGAACGCCGAAAAGTAACCTTGTAGCAGTAGCGATATAACCAAGATCGAAGAATAGTACAATTAGTACAGACATACACTTGTTATGACACATGAGCCCTGCACCCAATCAGCACTGACATCACTGTCCCCACCTTCGATGTATAAGTGATCAACACAAAGTCAAAGCTGCGGTTGGCCGCTCACTTCCTTTTGATTACTTATATATCCAAAGGCGGGGACAGTAACGTCAGTGCTCACATCTAACATGTAATAACAAGAACACATGAGCGCCAAGAACGAGGGTGCCAAAACTGTTGGAATGGTGCCGACATGGTATGTGAGTATGGTGGCAAACACTCAGAGTGAGAAGTGGTTGTCCCAGTAGACGACAACCCCTTTAATATCTCATTTTTAGACAAATAACCATACATAAATAGTGTGAACCTAGTGATGCATGGTCTATCTAGCATACCATAACGTGGATAAAATGTTGACTAATAAAATAATAAGTATAAGTTTCATCTTAGCATAAACTAATATTGATGTCCAGGATAGATCCAGGTGCTGCGTCCCTCAACACCGACGGGCGTTTTGCTTAGCTTCTTCCTGGGGTCTTTGGCTTGGCCCCTTCTATCACCTTCTTTCAAACACATGACTGCAACACAAAAGTTCACAAAGGAATCTTACTGGGAAGTTTGTTTCTTTAAAGCTCTTTGAACTTTAGGAATCGTTATGTTTTTTTTTTTAAGCTTTTACTTTGCATTTACGTGTTAACTTTTGCCGCTTAATTTTTAATTATTCCTCCAGCAGCTAATCTCAAAGTTTCTGCAATTTTTAGAAATAGTTTAGTCTTTTATAGTAAAAATGTCCCAGCACAATATTGGAATCATCAATTAACTAGTGATATAAGACTTGGCTTCAGGGAGCAGAGGATACATAAGATTTTCAACATTTACCATTGTAAATTTTGAAAACCAGATTACACAATGTTTGTCCTAGTACATAAAAACAATCATGTAATGTAATAAAAGCAGCCACTAAATACATTTTTCATGTCAATAATTTAGTAATGCTTTCATGAATTAAATTCTGGCATATTGTGTTAAATTGTGTGTAGTGAGGAGCCCCATGACCTACATTTGCACAGACAGTTTAGCATATATTGTTAAAGCAATGAACCATTCAAGATAATTCCCAGGATAGTTCATTTCATTTCAGCTGTGAACATATAAATCAGTTTTAAACACAATTATTAAAATCTACTTCTTTGTAAGCTATTCAATGCCTTGTGTAGAATTTATAACATATGGTAATATTTCCTAAACGACTGATCAGTCGTAAAAATATGTTAAAAAATATGCATGGAGAAGAAGTCAATTATTTCGTCATCTATACTATCTGGTTTCTTTTAGAACGTCCAGATGCTTTCACATATGCGTCTAAAGGAAAAAGTCTGATGATAGTCGACATAAGCTTGGATGTGCCAGAAAGTTTGTTAAATTTGTTGCTCCATTGAATGGTGATTCTGCTCAAAGCTTAAATTTGGCTTAAATGAAATGAAATGTAAATGCGTTGTTATTGTGATATAGTTTTACTGCATGTCTCAGGCAGTCATTGTTTAATTCTAAAGCATTCTAGATTAAGCACTTTTATGTACTCATTATATAAACTTAAAGTGAATTTATCTATAAATTACATTTTTGATGTATGTGTTTCACACAGAAGCACAGTTTGCACAAATAATATACTGTAGAGAATGAGGTGCCTTTGAGTTGGCACTGTCAACTTCCATAAGATCCATGATTTTCCCTAGAAGCAATGCTTGTAGAACAGCTCCATATCATGGAACGTGTTTCAGATTGCAAGAATTTTTATTTTTATGTTTCATATGAATTAGTGAAAACATCAGTTTTCCTTTGTATGAATATCGAGGAACTGGGAGGTACATCAAGGCCCATAAATGTAGGTGCTGTATTAAGGGTTTGCATCCATTAGCATGCACATGCGTTTTACAGGAAAGACTGTGTGGGGTTGAGGTATGCAAGAATTGAACATGTACCTAGGTTAAAGGCAGGAGAAGATCAGCTTAAGCTTAAAAATAAAGCAGGTAGGCTAGATAATACCTTCACATATCCGCATGACTGATTATACTTGTTCTTCAAGCCACACCTCCTGAGCCAGAGTGGTTATGTGCTTTGCTTGCTTGACACCATGATATCTGCCTGATGCTAATTCACAGGTGTGTAGTCTGAGCTTCCCTCTAAAGTCCTATCATGAGGAGGCTGTGCAGAGGCTGCTATTGTCCATCCAGCACTGCTTTCCTTCCCTCAGTAGACGTCCTGTATTATATGTGCCTCCTCAGCCTGAGAACAGTATCAGAATGTCTGCTGCAGCCACTGTCACTGACATGACTTTCAGACATAATACCTCAACAGTTCCCCCTAAGTGTGCACATGTATGGAAGAAGACCGGGCTGTGGGTGCCGACAGGGCACTGGGTCCGGAACTCCTGGGCCGAGCCTATTGTAGCAGGGAGGAAAGAAATTGATGACGGAGGAGACCCATGACCTGCAGAGAGGGTGCGTGGTGAGCCAGAAGAGTATAAGGTGATTTGCACGGCAAGAGGGAGGCAGTTCCCACCGCAGAGGAGTGATAGTGAGGATCTGTGTTGCGCCACGAGCAGTAAGAACCCGGAGACGTCAACAGGTGTGCAGATGAGTGTACAACGAGGGGAGACTGCTGTGATATACTCTTGGCTGCAAAGCAGCATAATGGACTGGGGGCTCAGCGGGTCAAACCGGTGACCGTCCACTGCCGCCACAAGAGAGAGGACCGAATTGTTAGGCAGGTAAGCCAGAAGACCTCAGCACCGGCCTCAGCCGACAGCCAGCATTCAATCCAAGGAAGTGACAGGCACCCAACTCACGCTAAGTGAAATAGACTTACAAATAGGCTGCGACCTTAAGGCTAAGTGCACATGGCAGGAATTTTTGCGTTTTTTTCGCGTTTTTTTCCCGCGGCAAAAACGCGAAAAAAACGCAAGCATTAAGCATCCTATTCATTTAAATGGATTCCGCAATTTTTGTGCACATGCAGCGTTTTTTTTCCTCCAGGCCGTGGGTACCATAT